>JARQOC010000005.1:6221406-6821406 GCA_033576535.1 Allobates femoralis
TCAACAGTCTGTACGATCCCTTGGGTTCGCAGCTGTTACAATACAAAGCAAGGCCTTATCAAGAGACTTAACTGGGGAAAACTCTGACTGGGATACACCTCTGCTAACTGGTAAGAGGATTTACTGGGAAAGATGGAAGAACTCTTTTGCAGTGCTGAGCAACCCTGAAGAGCCTTTGTTATTGACTCTCTTCTTTCCCAGGAAACAGTGCTATCCAGTACCCCTCCAGGGGAACTCTACAAGCTCCGATCGAGACAGCTTCTAAGTCTTGCAAATACTTTCTGGGACAGGCAGCACAAACAATACTCATCTACCCTACAGTCACGGATAAAGCGGCAATCTACGAGGCCTAACTTCTGCAAAGTTGAAATAAGAATGACCAAAGGAAAAAAATCTAAGACATTTATGATACCAATCTTCAAACTAATCCTACCCTTACCCTCAGAGGAAAGGGATAGTGACATCTGCTGATGCCAGATGGGGAGTGTTCTGCCTCCAGGCATTTCATCTGTATAATTTACTGAGCTCTGTATCAACACATACTGCATGCATTCCTTTACTAGATTTGTTTTAGAGTAATTTGGATCTCTCTAGTGGCTCCATTGACTCAGTTTCTCTTTTTTATGAATGATTCTCCTCCCCTTTACAATGCATTATGGCAGTCTTCATTTTCTCTCCATGCTGTATACCGGAAGAGATCTTCAATTCCAATCCCTCTTGTGATCTCATTGCTGGTGGGAATTTATGTTTTCTTCCATTTTATGCTCTAAATGTTACCCCAGTTTAGTCAGTTGTATCTTAGGTTAGACTCTAGCCTGCTTAGATATTCCATACATATTGTATAGCTCATCTGTGATATGTATTTTCTGCTTTATCATCTATGCACTTATTGTATGTATCCCTATTGTGCCCAGTTTCACCTAATTATACTAAAACATTCAATAGAAAACAGACTTCATCCACAGTCTCCTTAATGGACTCAGTTTACCGGTTTAGCTGCTAGTTTAGCTTCATGAGCCCTTGTCAAGTTAAAACAGAACACCAATTCATTGGTTGTTTTTTGATTGAAAAAGTTACAGTTTCTAAGAGAGGTGGGGACATTAGATGACTTTTTTGACCAGGGAAACGTTCTGGATCTTTGTATTGGGCACCAGATTCCCCACAGGTTTACATTTACGTTGTAAAAAAATTTCATGTGACTATGGAAAATTATGAACATTACCTATATGTATTTTTTAAATATATGTCTTTCAATTCTTGTTACTTTAAAATATTGTCATATATCTTTGTATACTGTATGTTCATTGTTTATATTTCATGTTTTTCTTTGTTTCTCATTATTTATATTATTACAAAACTTATGTATGCTTTGTACATATATTTATTTTCCCATTTGTTCTTACTATTAATGTTGTTTCGAAATTGTCATGTCCAAATTACTGATCAGTTGCCCTTGTGCTCTGCAGCCTTGTTCAATTGGTGTCTAGTACTATATAAGATCAATGTGTAACAACCACCACTAGGCATGACAAAGGATGAATGTCATCGGAAACGTGTTACTAGAGGAGGTCGTCATCCCATAGTTCCTCCATCGTGTTCTCCAGCAGTGGCCATGATGGAGTGTGCTGGGGGTCAGGTGGTTGCAGAGAAAGCCCCTATTAAAATAGCCCCTGTGACCCCCTAAGATTGTTCGGCAACAGAGCACCATGACCTACAACAACCTTCAGCCCAGGCAGTGATGAAAATGTTGGCAGACAGTATTAATGCCAAGTACAGTGGAATTTCCTAAAAAAAGAAAAAGGCATTCTTTGTTTGGTCAATGACCCATCCCTTTGTTGGCATTTGATCCAGAGATGGACTTTTTTGAGTTTGTTGTGTATTTTACCTTAATCGAGGCCTGCTTTTTTGTTAATATGCAAATAAAGTCTGTGGAGCCTCGATTAGGAGTCTCAAACACAGGACAAGCCAGATATCCTCCAGGGAAGGACCTAGCCCTGGGGTGACTCCATGAGGAGACCACCATAACCACCATATTAAGTGACCCTTTCAGTCAATATCCAGGTCTTTACGAGTTTAAAGATATGACAAGGGAAATACCAAAGCCAGGTATCCATCACCTGGACCTAGGAATTCACTGTGTTGAGCGCTTTTGCTGGCTGTCCACGGTGTTTTCTTTGACTGGTCTCCCTGAGATCAGTGATTGTTTCGTGATGCTTTTTTGTTAATGTTATATTTCCTCTTCTTACATGTTGGGTCGTTCTCACTTCCCCTGCTGGATTAGTGGGCATGCATGCAGACTCTGGGCCACAACTCAAAGCCCTTAAAGGACTTTGCCCTTCTTGGACTTGCCACTATTTTAAGAGTCTGCTGATTCCTGTGGGTCTTTTGTTATATATATATATATTATATTATTATTATTATTATTATAGCGCCATTTATTCCATGACGCTTACTTGTGAAAAAGGGCATGCATAGACAAGTACAATAATCATGAGCAATACAAGGCACACACATGTATAGGAGGAGAGAGGACCCTGCCCGCAAGGGATCACCATCTACAAGGGATGGTTGAGAATACAGTAGGAGAGGAGAGGGGACCTTGCCCACGAGGGCTCACAGTATAGAAGGGATGGGTGAGGATACAGTAGAAGTGTAGAGAGGACCCTGCCTGCAAGGGATCACTGTCTACAAGGGATGGGTACAGATACAGTAGGGGAGGAAAGAGCTAGTCGTGTGGTGGTTTGGTGCAGTGAGGCTCACAGCAGGTTGTAGGTTTGTCGGAAGAGGTGGGTCTTCAGGTTTCTTCTGAAAGTTTCCACAGAACATGAGGGTCTGATGTGTTAGGCCAGGGGTCCCCAACTCCAGGCCTCGAGGGCCGCCAGCGTTGCAGGATTTTCTTAGTATTGCACAGGTGTTAATGTGATCAAATGCACAGGTAATGATTCCAACCCATGTGCAATAATAAAGAGATCCTGAAAACATGCACTGTTGGCGGCCCTTGAGGCCTGGAGTTGGGGACCCCTGTGTTGGGCAAAGAGTTCCAGAGTATGGGGAAAGCATGGAAGAAATCTTGTATGCAATTGTGAGAAGAAGAGATAAGAAGGGGAGGGGAGCAGGAGATCTTGAGGATTACAGTTTGTGTGAAGGTAAGTACCGAGAGACCATGTCACAGATGTATGGAGGAGACAGATTGTGGATGGTTTTGTATGTTATAGTTAGGGTTTTGAACTGGGGCATCTGAGAAATGGGGTGACAGTGGAGGGCTTGGCAGAGTGGAGAGACCGGGGAATAGCGAGGAGATAGGTGAAGTAGTGAGGCAGCAGAGTTTAGGATAGATTTAAGGAAAGGGATGCAAGAGTGTTAGAGGAACGTTAGAGGAACAGTTAGAGAGCAGGAGGTAACAGTAGTCGAGGTAAGAGATGATGAGAGCTTGCATGAGTGTTTTTGCAGTTTCTTGGTCAAGGAATGTATGGATCTGGGAAAAACTGTTGAGTTGGAGACAGCTGGAGGCGGCAGGGGCTTGGGTATGTGGCTTGAAGGAGAGGGCAGAGTCTAGGATTACCCGAGGAACTGAGCATGCGGGACTAGGGAAAGTGAGCAGCCATTGACTTTGATAGATAGGTCTGGTGGAGGGGGAGAGTGAGATGTGGAAAGATGATGAATTCTGTATAGTCCATGTTCAGTTTTAGAAAGCGAGCAGAAAAGAAATATGAGATGGTAGACAGACATTGTGGGATTCTAGTTAATAAGGAGTTGATGTCAGGTCCCGAGAGGTAGATCTGAGTGCCATAAGCGTAGAAATGATACTGAAAGCGGTGGAATTCTATGAGCTGTCCTAGGCTGAGGGTGTAGATGGAGAAGAGCCGGGGGTCCTAGGACTGTACCATGGGAAACACCGACAGATAAGGAGCAGAAGGGAGAGAGAGAGATGCTGAATGTCCAGTCTGTTATGAAGAGATCCAGGACAGGGCCAAGTCTGAAGAGAAGAAACAGTCTGTAATGGGAGGGAATGGTCTATAGTGTCGAATATAAATTAATAAATTGATCCCAGCTCTTTTTACTCTTATCTGGATTCTATAGTGTCGAAGGTAGAGGAGAGGTCCAGGAGAAGGATAGAGTAGTGTCTATTGCTTTTGGCAGTAAGTCATTGGTAACTTTAGTTAGTGTCATTTCGATTGAGTGATGTAGTTGGAAGTCAGATTGTAACCGGTCAAAGAGCGAAGAGAGGTGGAGGACAGTTCAAGGTGGACATGCTGTTTCAATAGTTTTGAGTCATAAGGAAGAAGTGATATGGGGCGACAGCTAGACGCAGAAGGTGAGTCTAGGGAGAGCTCTTTGATGATGGGTGTGATCAAGGCAAGTTTGAAGGATGAGGAGAAAACACCAGTTGTTAGTGATAGGTTGAAGAGATGGGTTAGGATTGTGATGAAGACTGTGGTGAGGTTAGGGATAAGGTGGGACGAGAGCGCGTCAAGTGTTCATGTGGTGAGATGTGATCATGGCAGAAGAGAGGAGAGCTGATCTTCTGTCATGATGGAAAAGTTAACTTTGGAGGAAGAGGGCTGAGTAGTTATGAGGACGGGGCTGTGGGGACTGTGGGCCAAAGCTTTCTCTGATGTTATAAATGTTCTGCTTGAAGAAAGAGGCAAAGTCTTCAGCTGAGCAGAGAGGATGGGGAGGAGTTGCTGGAGGATGAAGGAGAGAATTGGAAATGTTGAATAGATGTTTAGGGTTGTGAGACAGGAAGGGTATGATAGAGTAGAAATAGGCTTGTTTTGTGGACTTGAAGATGACGAGGGAGTGCTTATATGCAATGATGTGCTTGGTCAAATGGGATCTCTTCTATCTTCCTTCAGCGACCCTGGAGGACTGCCTGAGTCTTTTAGTCATGCAAGTCTGCCATGGTTGCCTGTTGATTGTGCAAGTTTTATGTGAGGGTGCAGCCAAATCAAGATCTGTAGTTAAGGTGGTGTTATATAAAGTGGCAGCAGCATCTGCATCATGTAAGGAAGTTTTGATTTCTGCGAGAATGAGTGAGTTTATGGAGTGGGGGTTGCATACTAGGAGTGGAGTATAACAGCATGTCCCTTCCTCCCCCGCCTGTGTTCATGGACTCTAATGTAATCTAAGCTGTTTATTGTCTCCTGTACTACACCCAGTGGGGGATTCTGTCTCTGTCCTTCTCAGCAGGAGCTGACTCCAATAGACAACCTGTAAGGCTGGGTTCACATTTGCGCATGATGTGCGCTGTGAAAGCAGCGTTCCTGAGCGTAGCAAGACGCATGCACTATGCGCTATGTTTAACATAGGAACGCATAGTGCCTGTGTGTACCTGCGCTCAGCTGCGTTTGCATTTGGCTGCGCATAATTTATGCACATGCCGAACGCAACATGTTGCATTTTACGTGCGTGACTTTGTGCTTGCTTTATGCGCATGCAGACAGCCTCACTCAACAAATTAATGGAAATCATTCTGTGCGTATTGCCATCTGCTGGCAAGCACACAGATGCTGCGGAAGATGATGTCCTCCGAGGTCATCTACAGGTGAATCCTTTCCCGTCATTCTCTTCTTCTATCCTCTTCTTTCTTCTTCTTCCGTCATCTTCTTTCTTCCTCCCTGCCGCCGCTGCCGCTGGTTTAAAATAGCCGGTGGGAAAGCCGGTGGTGAAGTTGGCTTTCCCGCCCGCTGTCGCATCAGCTGATCATTTCAATTAGCGGGGCGGGAAAGCCGGCGGTGAAGTGTTTTCACCGCCGGCTTTCCCGCCGGCTATTTTAAACCTGCGGCGGCAGGGAGACAGAGATCTATGCCACTGATCTCTGCCTCCCAGCCACCGCCGCTGATTGGGTTTCAGGGCGGCTCACAATCACATTTTCATGTGAATGCATGCGGACAATCTCCGCTGCGTTCACATGAAAGTGTTTGCGTTTGGCACTGCATATGAGTATGTGCTGCATACGCTGCAGTGCCGAACGCAAATGTGAAGCCTGCCTAAGACAAAACGGAGTCTATGTTTCTAGAAACTTCTCAGTGAAGCCACATGATCAAAACTAGGTGTGAACCCTCCCCCTCCATGAGCAGATCCCAGGACACAGAACATTAGACTCATGCAGTGACCTTGCATGTGTGGTAGCTTCTGACGAACCTGGAGGGTCTGCAGGTGAGGCCAGACCCTCATGCCCTGTGTGAATTGATAGAAGTTGCCATGTGGGATAGTGTTGTGTCCCTCATCTGCTGGATCCGTTGAACTCTTCCAAGGAATATTACTATATTTTCCTTGCTGTCGGATTGCCGGGTGGCGCCCCTGGAACCATTCCTTTTGACTGTGGACTCATTACGGACTCTGCAGAATTAACGTCATTTGTGTTATTCCATATTCCGTGTTCAAATAAATCTTGTTGGATTGTTCATCGGCCATAATTTGAGGATATGTCACCAGCAATGAGGAGAAGCAGAGAGATTGTTAAGGTAACGTCACACGCGGCAATATTGCTTGCAATTTCACTGGCAATTTGCAGTAAAAACATGGACACATTGCTCCATTTGTACACAGCAACAAAATAGAACAATGTTTCCATGATTTCACTTCAACCAGCAAATTGCCAGTGAAATTGCAAGCAATATTGCCGCGTGTGACGGTACCTTTAGAAAGGGGGACTAGCAGAGAGTATGAAAAGGCTGTGTTTGTCTGGAGACAGAGTATTGTATGTGGCGGAACAGTTCTGAGGTGAAGGTGAGATGGGTGGGGAGGATGGAGGGAGAGATGATAGTTCAGTAAAAGGTGAAGGGATTAGAGGCATTTGTAAGAAATGAAGTAGTATAGAGTGATTGTGAAAAGAAACAGAAACATTGTTTACAGTAATTATGTATTCCATTACCTTGAGGTCCCGTTCAGTCCAATTCTGGTCTAATTCATTATTTTACACATTAAATGCTGCACTTAAAATGGCGCACTGAGTATAATATTTATATTCACATATGTGTGTTTGAAATTTATATCCTGTGTTCCAGTAAAGTTTTTTATACTTCACTCATTGTGTGAGGCACTGTTTCTACAAACACGTGCTTTGATAGTGACAGGTGAACAAGCCACAGGCCTTTCGCCTGACAGTCTGAAGTTTGGAAATGCAAGACACTATACATACTCCTGTAAAACAGGGATTGCCAAGTGCAGTCCTCAAGGGCTACAAACAGTGCATGTTTTGAGGATTTACTTAGCATTACGCAAGGTGCTGGGAATTATCACATCTGCAGGTGATGAAATTATCACCTGTGCAATACTAAGGACATCCTGAAAACTTGCACTGTGTTCAGACTTTGAGAACCATCGTTGGCCACCCCCTGCACTAGACATTTATGTGAAAGAAGCCAGGGGTGAAAGGGCCATCCTCCAGCCCTTTCACCACAACTATGGCTCTCCCTGGACCCTCTTAGGCTTGTGCTCACGGTACATTTTTTATGCATTTCTTGTTGCAGATTTTGAGAATCTGCATCAAAATCTGCATGTCTTTCCTAAAGCCAGCAAAGTCTACGAGGCTGCTTTTTTTTTTCTTGGCACGTTTTTCAGATTTCTTTTTTCTGCACCAAATCTGCAATTTAACATGTTAGCATAGCACTTCAGAGCTCTCAGACTTTGCTAGCGTCAGAATACAAATGCAGAATCTCAAAATCTGCTTCAAAAGAAGCATCAAACAATGCATCGTGAGCAGTAAGCATCCTCCATATGCTCTGAGAGCAGGCACACAGGCACTGGTGAGAGTGTGACAAGCGGTGCCATCACAAACATTACTACATATCAGACTCAAGGGGTGACGCACGGGCTATCCCCCAAGTTTAAACTGCGCTGCACTCCGTGACATCACCGCTCCTCACGCTCGCTGAGGCTCTGACAGCGTTACGAGAGGCTGATGCCACTGAGGTTATCTCAGGCCACACAGTGAAAGTCCTGAGGATGTCTAAGGTTCATAAGCAGGCCTGGAAGTATGGTGTGACAGCGGCACTGAAGCTTGCTAAGTAATGGTGTGGGAAGCTCATTTCTGTGCCAAAACAGTGCCTATGCCTCCCATTGCCTGTAACATCGCCGATCGGCATGTTACATGGGGCGATGTGCACTGCTGCGAAACCAGGCGACCACTCAGAGGCGATATTTAGCACCGACATCGCCTCTTTACACTAGGCGACGCAGCGGCGCTGTTGCCGGTGGTAGGCCATGTCCCTGCGTCGCCTATGTAATCAGCGGCGATAATGCCTCGTGTAACGGTACCTTTAGGGAGACGGGAGTTTGCTACCAGGTCTACTAAACAATCATAATCCACATGTGGGAGGTTTTCAGATTGAGACACATAAAATACATCAGCAACATTTCTGAATATATTGGGTAAATGACTGGATATGGCTATAGATACATTTACAGAAGCAGACACACATTGCTCCTGACACTCAGGCTTTAGCGTACAATATCACCAGGTGCAAGTCAATGACTGGGTTATGAAAGCAAAGAATTGGACACCCGTACTTATTAATGTGAATATGAGCAGAGAACCAAAGAAGGGGGTGACCAGGATTGATGTAAATATAATAACTTTATTAGACAACAGTGATGATAACAAACCAATGAATAGATAAAAGCAGGAATAAAGATGTTAGATTGAAGACCAGGCGCCTCCTGACGAAGCTGCATTTAACGCGGCGAAACGTGCGTTGAGGCTATCCAGCCACCTATTGTGATCCGTTGTATCCATTTCACAGTAGCAAACATGTCACAAGCTAATATTACAAATATAGTTTATGTTTTCCTGCTGTGTTTCTGACGCTCTACATTATTTGGAGGTTTAGCTGTTTTACATTCATGGGTCCCCCTTAGCTTACCTCTTCTAATAGGTTACCTATAATATTGTGTCTTTATGAGTGCAGTCATGCTTGGGTGGCTGGATGCGCGGCTCCTGGTCTTCCCTCTAACATCTTTCTTCCCCGCTTTATGTACTCATTGGTTTGTTATCATCGCTGTTGTCTAATAAAGTAACTATATTTGCATCAATCTGGTCACTCCCTTCTTTGGTTCTCTGCTCATATTCACATTAATGAGTACAGGAGTCCTATTATTATTAGATTGTGAGCCTCAATGGGGACAGTCTTGCAAACGTACAGTGTTGACACCCCTGAAATTCTGTCAGATAATACTCGGGTTCTTCCTGAAAATGATTGCAATCACAAATTCTTTGGTATTATTATCTTCATTTAATTTGTCTTCAATGAAAAAAATACAAAAAGAATTGTCCTAAAGCCAAATTGGATCTAATTCCACCAAACATACAAAAGGGGGTGGACAAAAGTATTGGCACTGTTAGAAAAATCATGTGATGCTTCTGTAATTAGTGTAATTAACAGCACCTGTAACTTACCTGTGGCACCTAACAGGTGTTGGCAATAACTAAATCACACTTGCAGCCAGTTGACATGGATTAAAGTTGACTCAACCTCTGTTCTGTGTCCTTGTGTGTACCACATTGTGCATGGAGAAAAGAAAGAAGACCAAAGAACTGTCTGAGGACTGGAGAAACCAAATAGTGAGGAAGCATGAGCAATCTCAAGGCTTCAAGTCCATCTCCAAAGACCTGAATGTTCCTGGGTCTACCGTGCGCAGTGAGACAAAAGTAGAGCTTTATGGGCAAAGGCATCAACATAGAGTTTACAGGAGAAAAAAAGAGGCATTCAAAGAAAAGAACACGCTCCCTACAGTCAGACATGGCGGAGGTTCCCGGATGGTTTGGGGTTGCTTTGCTGCCTCTGGCACTGGTCTGCTTGACCGTGTGCATGGCATTATGAAGGCTGAAGACTACCAACACATTGTGCAGCATAATGTAGGGCCCAGTGTGAGAAAGCTGGGTCTCCCTCAGAGGTCATGGGTCTTCCAGCAGGACAATGACCCAAAACACACTTCAAAAAGCACCAGAAAATGGTTTGAGAGAAAGCACTGGTGACTTCTAAGGTGGCAGCAATGAGTCCAGACCTGAATCCCATAGATCACCTGTGGAGAGATCTAACAATGGCAGTTTGGAGAAGGCGCCTTCACATATCAGGGACCTGGAGCAGTTTGCCAAAGAAGAATGGTGTAAAATTCCAGCAGAGCATTGTAAGAAACTCATTGATGGTTACCGGAAGCGGTTGATCGCAGTTATTTTGGCTAAAGGTTGTGCAACCAAGTATTAGGCTGAGGGTGCCAATACTTTTGTCCGGCCCATTTTTGGAGTTTTGTGTGAAATGATCAATGTTTTGCTTTTTGCTTCATTCTCTTTTGTGTTTTTTCATTGAAGACAAATTAAATGAAGATAATAATAGCAAAGAATTTGTGATTGCAATCATTACAGGAAGAAACTGAGGATTATCTGACAGAATTGCAGGGGTGTCAATACTTTTGGCCAACACTGTATGTAATGTACTATGGAATTAATAGCGCTATTTAGATGAATAAATATTATTATTAATATTATTCTTTGGTTTTGTGTCTATATGGGTGTACCATTCTTTCCCTTGAGGAAATGTTTTGCAGGGTAAAATCACTGGGTTATGTTTACATGACCAGTGCCCAACACCGCAGCCTGGGACATGTTTTCCCAACAAGCAGGGAACCCTTCTTACTGATAACTTCACCTCACTTGAGCTTCCCGTAGATTAAGATGATCAAACCTTTTCCTGTGGAAGCCGTCTTGCTTCCTTATCGGTCAACTTGGAACTCTCAGCTTTGCTTGAGTATTGTGTCTCGTCTTCTGACTTCTTCTCCAGATTGTTGCTACTCTCTACAAGATTTAGTTTAATCATTTCATACCAATACTCCTATGAGATTATCTACTCCCTTGATGAGCCAAAATGGTGTGATCAAGGAAGAACATGTGCACATAAAGAATTTGCTAATGGAAGGTGTAAGAGCAAGAACAATTCTTATCAACATATGGTGCATAGACAAGAACATTACAGCAGAATATAACACCAAAGTATCCCGTCCAAAACTCAACATTTCTTATCCCAGTTGGGATAAAGCAGCAGATGGCAGCACGAGCGCCATTAATGTCTAAGGACAAAAATACAATCCATAAGTAGTGGGAAAACACTGGATGGATGAAACCAAATGTCTTTGGCACATTGGTGATTTGGCACAAGAACAGGTTTTTATTCAGTCTCAGTTGTAGAGATACAAACAATTGTAAAAGGTGTGAATGGGTGACCTTACTCATCTACCATAGTCCTCTCTTTTAAGAACTGAAATTCTTCAATTAAATATAACACAATGTGAGTGAATTAGGAGTTTTCACATTTTTCATACAAATTCAAAACCTTCACACTTTATTTTTTCAAATGTTTTGGGTGATTTTCTTCTGTTTCGTCCGATGTTGGGTTCTGGATCGCAGTTGATCACTTGGACAAGGCACGAGGCACAGCGCATATCTGGGCCGATGCGATGATTTTAACCTTGTTTTGGTTCAGATATTTCGAGTCCCGACGTTCCGTCCCCGGGGGGAGGGTGAAGGTGAACTTCTGGAGCAAAGCGGAGAAGAAGAGGAAGAGTTCCATGCGGGCCAGGTTCTCCCCAAGACAAGATCGCTTCCCTAAAAGACAAACACAACCATATGTAATAATGATTTTCTCTCTTTGTGTCACTATACTGGGCTTATGTTTATACTCAGCAGCCAATCCGAGGGAAAGAACAGCCGTATGAACCAATCATGAGCCTGGAGGTGTGTCTCGGACTCCCGCTGACTCCCTGTACACACGGTAGCTCTGCGGTAGTCACCGGTCACAGCTGTATATTGAAGGAGCCAAGCATCAAGATATGAGTAAATGAATTGACATGGAATTCTTCACTCACAGTAGAATAGTCTTCTATAGATGCCTAATAAATAATATATCCAAATCTATGTGTGTTGACAAATAACCTTTCAATGGGCCTCAAACAAGTGATTGCCTAATTCTGGTGCTCCCCTAAAAGTTTTTATTGAGCCTCAAACAAGTGGATTGTCTGGTTTTGATGTTCTCCTAACAGACTTTTATTGGCCTCCAAAAACTAATTGCCAAATTCCTTTGTGTAGTTAAACAACCATTTATTGGGCCTCAATCATGTGATTGCCCAATTTTCATGTTTCTCTAAAAGGCTTTTATTGGGCCTCAAACAAATGATTGCCCAATTCTGTTTGTTTGATCAATTTTTTAAACCATCCCGTCCACCAGCAGAACTGAGCACAAGTCTGACACATAATGAACGACTGGAGAGGATAGTGCAGGAGTATCTAGAGCTCAATGTCCGTGCCAACAGGGGGGGTTTAGACTCCTTTGCATTTTGGGCTTCAAAAATTTAGGAGTGTCCAGTCACACCTTGGAGGTTTTGTCATGCCCGATAGCCAGCGCCTCTCAAAAAGTGTCTTCAGTGCTTCTGGTGGTGTCCTGATCAATAAGTGCATCTGGCTATCTACTGTAAATGTAGACCATCTAATTTCATCAAGATGAACAAGTCATGGCTCTCCAAGGACATTTCCACCCCAGTGGCAGACTGGGCAGACAAAGTGATGTTCTACTTTTTAGTGTGCTGCATTGATCTCGACATTATACAATTTTTATTCTCGATCAATTAAGGCCACCTCTGTGTGGCTGTGAGAGCAGGCACGCATGAAAGTTTGACAAGCGGTGCCATCACCAACACTGCTGCACTTTCGACTTGAGGGGTCATACAGGGGCTATCCTGCAAGTTTGTATTGTGCTGCACTCCCTGATGTCACTGCTCCTTTTAAGCGCTGTCTCACAATACCACTGAGATATACCTGCTTTGTTTTGCAGCTATCATGAGACATCATAAGTTACGAGTACTGACACCACTGAGGTTATCTCAGGTGACACAGCAGGATTCCCTGCTGCGTGATACCCACTGTCTAACCTGAGACGACCTAATGGAAATCACGGCTTGTAACCCTGCTGGGAACTGTGCAGAGTCTGCTGTCCCACCATATGGGCAATGCAGTCATTGATCTTTACCTCTATATGCTTGGACTTTTTCAGCATTTATGTGGATTTCATTTTATTTTTTTGGGGAGGAGTTTTCTAATTATTTTTTACATTCATTTTTGGGAGGGTGGGGTTGGGTGGAACAGGAGACTTTAAATAAAAAAAGGGTGAAAGAGGAATGTACTGGGGTTATTTTTTAACTTAAATATTTCTTTGTGTGGTTATTTGTGTCCTTACTGACTTGATATCTGATGGATGCCTCGGCATTACTAACCTCTGGCCTTGCTCTTAACATATTATGTATACAACCCTGAACAGCCTCTATATTATCTATACAGCCCACCCAGGTCCCTCTATATTACATATACACAGCCTGCAGCTTTTATATTATATTCATGAATCATAGTATGCGTTAAAGGGGCCCACTGAGACTGTTTCGCCCGGGGCCCACAAAAACCTTGAGCCGGCCCTGCTGACAACCAATCACAGATGCTGGCAGAGAGGGTAGGCAGTGCTAAGTCTAACTTTATAAATCAAGAGGGGGAAGCAGTCAATGTGTCTGAGGTTCAATTATTAGCAGGCACAGAGTCAGGGTGACAGCAGCAAGGCAAAGCAGGGAGGCAAAATCAATGGCATAGAAAACAACTTAGAAGGGGCCCAAAAGCTGCCAAACACAACTCAAATCATTTTACAGTGGAGCCTCACTGTTTTTGCACAGAAATTAGCTTTCTACACTATTAATTAGCAAGTTTCAGCACCGCTTTCACACTCAGCATGCTTGCGAGCCATTCATGAACCTCAGACACCCTCATCATGATTTTCTCTGAAGTTGTCTCAGGTTCCTCTAGGGGTATAATGCAGCAGGGAATCCCGCTGTGCCCTTAGTTACATTATTTGAACCTTCTTTTTAAGCAAATTTTGACATTCTGCATGTCTATCCTGAAACCAGCAAAGTTCAGAAGTGCTGTGCCAGTATGTTTTTTTTACTTGCTAATTTGGTGCAGATTTTGGGGCAGAAAAATAAATCTGAACCACAAGTGCAATGGAAAAAAAGGCCTCTTCCCCACGATGCCTTGTTTGATGCTTCTTTTGAAGCAGATTTTGAGAATCTGTATGGCTAGTCTGAGAGTTCTGAAGTGCAGATTTTACTGCATATTTGGTGTAGAAGAATTAAATCTGAATAACATGTGCAAGGAAAAAAAAAGCAGCGTGGGCACAGCACTTCTGAACTCTCATAGACTTTGCTGGCTTCAGTATATGCAAGCAGATTTTGATGCAGATTGCCAAAATCTGCATTAAAAAAAGCATTAAATAACACACCAAAGGCAAAAGTCTTAAAAGGGTACACGGAGAGCTGCAGTTATGGTGAGATGGCTCAAGGATTCCTAATCCCCCAGGTTACCTCCATTGAGACTTCTAGGGAAGGGGCGGCCAACTACATACAGTCCTGAAGGTCTGAAAACAGTGAACGTTTTCAGGATTTCCTTAGCATTGTACAGGTACTAATTCCATCACCTACGGAGGTGTTGGATGATTCTATCACCTTGTGCAATGCTAAGGAATCATTGAAAACATGCACTGTTTGCGGCCATTGAGGACTGAAATTGGCCATCCCTGTTCTTTCGGAGTGTGTGTAGTATCTTGCATTTCAGTACATCAGACCTTCAAACCAGAGGCTTGCGGCTTGTAAACCAGTCTCTGTAGAGCAGTATCAAAGTACCTGTTTACAGAAACAGTCAGCACATAAGGAGTGAACTCAAAAAAATTTACTGTAACGTAGACTATAAGTTTCAAACACAAACATACAGTCATATGAAAAAGTTTGGGCACCCCTCTTAATCTTACTCATTTTTTTTTTGTTTAAAATTGGGTTTTTGCAACAGCTATTTCAGTGTGATCTATGTAATAACTGATGGACACAGTAATATTTCAGTGTAATCTATGTAATAACTGATGGACACAGTAATATCTCAGTGTGATCTATGTAATAACTGATGGACGCAGTAATATTTCAGTGTGATCTATGTAATAACTGATGGACACAGTAATATTTCAGTGTGATCTATGTAATAACTGATGGACACAGTAATATTTCAGTGTAATCTATGTAATAACTGATGGACACAGTAATATTTCAGTGTGATATATGTAATAACTGATGGACACAGTAATATTTCAGTGTGATCTATGTAATAACTGATGGACACAGTAATATTTCAGTGTGATCTATGTAATAACTGATGGACGCAGTAATATTTCAGTGTGATCTATGTAATAACTGATGGACACAGTAATATTTCAGTGTGATCTATGGAATAACTGATGGAAATGATCAAAGTTGAATCGTGGGTGGATCTGTGGTGCCCCACTGGTCTGTACTGCATTCCTCCATTAGTAGAAGAGTAGTGCTCCTGTTCTCTGGAATTCGGCATGGTGGAGTCAAGACCCGCACCTGCAGCCCCCAGGAGGGACCGTAGGTGGACCCGGGAGGGATGGTCTAGTGTCAGTGAGGGGGAAGAAGAGTAGGAAGTTGGAGTTGGAGTCGAGAGGTGGTGTAAGGTGTTATCAACTGTGGGCTGGAGCACGGTCACGCTCGCCCCTGGGTGGGAGAGAGGATGAGAAGTCGTAGCAGAAGGAAGGAGCCCTTGGGGTACGGCAGAAGACAGAGATCGCCTGTACGTCCGTATTTGGCAGAGGAACAGAGGGGCTGGTAAAAGAAATGGGGAACCGTCCCTGAACACGGCAGCATTAGGCCCAAATTGTTGAACCGGAGGCCACTAGATCTCAAGGAACTGTTGCCGAAACCCAACACATCTTCGAGAAGGCAGCCGAACTAGGATCCGGTACTAGAAAGCGGTGCCTGTGATGATCTGTGGCTGCTGGATCCGGGTGCTGTGTGCGGAGGCACTGAAAGGCGAGGAGAGTGAGTGGCATTGAGAGAACCACCAGAGAAAGAAAGAGAGAGAGAGGAACACCAAAGGGGTCTCGACAACACTGTCCCGATTCTTGAGAAACAGCTGGACTGGAGGTTGACAGAGGAAAGCACCTGGCGGCCCAGTTTGAACTGTGATGTAAAGGTATAGAACTCCATCAAATGTGTGAGAGACTTTTCTTTGCGGTGCCCACCAGGTGCAGAGGCCGCTTGGCACATCTAGGTGCTTTAAACCTAATGAACACTAGACAACAAATGAACTAACTACCCTACTCTCTGCCCAGGGGATACCGCTCCACCCGTGGGGAGCGAAACCATCCTGGCTGCCGGTTATCACCCCCAGAGGTTCTGCAACAGTAGCGGCCACTTATAGCCGCACACCATGGGTGGCGTCACGATCACCCCTTTCCCCTTTTCCCTTGTCATCTAGTCCTGCATTTTAATTTACACTGCCAGGGTCCCTCTCCCCCTCAGTTTGCTTCACATATTCTTCCCCACCTTCTCCCCCCAGTTTAGCTCCCATATAATTCCCCCTCCCTCTACCCCACAGTTTGACTCGCATATAAACCCCCCAGTTTGTCTTACATATCTGACTCGCCCCGTGTCAACCATGGGATACTCAGGAATGGGCCCTGTTCGGTGTTGTCGCTGGGGATGTCATGGTGGCATGACCTGGCCTGTGGCCCTGGAGTGGTCAATCAAAAGGGGGACCTGGGGCTACGAAAGGGATCTCTGCTTTGGGGATAGGAGTCTAGGAAAAGGTTCTTGGGATCGGGTTACTGGACCTGGGGATTCTAATTCATGTGATGCCACCCACAGGTTGCAGCTATCAATGGCTGCTGCTGCTTTACAGTTCCTCTGAGGGGGTTGGTGAAAAGGCAGCTTGGTAGTTAGCCCTCCATGGGTAGGGCTGCCCCACCCAGGGCAGCAGATGTTAACAGTGAGTTGGTACTAGTGTCCCAGTGTAGGGACGCAGCAAGAAAGTCAGAGACACAACTGGGTGCAGTCTCAAGATGTTTACTCACAACTTTGTTGTTCCCAGTCACAGCAGTCATCACCGTTGTAACAACCAGCGGAGTGCTGAGTTCTTACAGATGAAGTATCGGATCCAACCAACTCCTAAGTAAGGTGGTGGCACTATCTGGTACCCCTTGCTGCTGTTCTTTCATGGTAAACTCTTCTTCTGCGCTTGCTTCGCCCTCCTGCCTTGCGCCTCAATCACAGAGTGCCCCCAGCTGGTGACCACGGGTCCTTTTTAGGGTTGTTACTTCGTCTCTCCCTGAGTCATGTGTCCTAACGTCACTAACGTGTATCCTTCCTGACTTCACTCACTCTAGGCTGCTTCCCTAAACTCTGCTCTCCACCCATCCCTTTTACTTTGGTTCCTCCTTTCCAGACAGGATCTGGGACTGTGCTCTCCCTTAGGAGCAATCTCACCCTAAGCCCGACCTGGAGTGCTGTAGTGCTGGGCTATGGGTGCCTGGATACCGGACAGTGACCCACACTTACCGAGAGTGGGGGATTGCATCGCTGGCCGGGTTCAGTACCTCTGTGGCGACTGGATCTGCAGGGGCGCCACATATACACCCCCAGTTTGGTTCACATATACACCCCCTAGTTGGGCTCACATATACACCCCTCCAGGTTTGGCTCACATATACTCCCCCCAGTTGGCTCACATATACCCTTGCCTCAGTTTGGCTCACATATGCACCCCCACAGTTTGGGTCACATATACTCCCTCCCCCAGTTTGGCTCACATATACACCCCCCCAGTTTGGATCACATATATATCCCGCCAGTTTGGCTCACTTTTCCCCCCCACCCTCACCCCCCACAGTTTGGCTCACATATTATCTTTCCTTTCCCCTAGTTTGACTCTCCTCCTTCCCCTAATTACTTCAATCTCCGGGGTCTTCAGCTCCTGTAGCTGAAGCATTTTTCCCCAAGGCCGCCGTGTGATGTCAATGACATGATCATGTGTCCTGATCACGCTGCTGGGGTCCCCCAGATCTGGAGGTGCCGGGAATCAGGGAGCTGCTTCCATTGTACAGAGCATCTGATAAACACTCTGTACATGGATTGCAGGAGCCGGCTCATGGCACTTTGTCTGCTCCTGCTGTCAGGAAACCACAGGAGTGGAGAATAGGCGGCTCACACTGTGGGGGCGCAACATGCGTCCGGCAGGGAGACACCTTGGGTGCTGGAGTAGGAGACCTCATTGCACCCCCCTTCCTGCTGTGCCCAGGGCACATGCCCCACCAGCCCCCCCCCCCCTCCCCCGCAGATATGCTCCTGTAAAAGTACAGAGTGTGGAAAGTCCATTAAGGGAAGAGTTCATTATGGTCTTTAAATTGGACCCCAAATGATGCATGCAACTTTAACAAGCACACAAGCCTCGGTCATGGAAAACAACTCCAATAAATTATCCATCTCTAGCCAAAATGCCAACTAAGGGATGGGTCTCTGACTAAACAAAATACCTGTTTTTTTTTTTTTTTTTTAAAGATAGTCCAGTATACTTGGAGCACAAACTCTCAAGCAGCATTCTCAGGCTTGCCTGGGCTGAAAGTTGGTATTGGTGATGGTCCTCTGTTGCAGAAGTTTGGGGGTTGCAATGGCTACTCCTGCCGGGGTATTCACTACTCCCCAGAACACTCCATCATGGACGACTATGCCCTATAGGCCTGACGGGACCAGGTTGGGGAACACCAACAGGCCCTCTGGGTTTGGGTGCAGCTGGCTGGCCAACTAAGAGAGACCTGGGCTACACCCAATGCTACATTTTCTCCAGATTGGCCTCCTCCTGCCACTTTGCAAAGTTGTCATCGGTAGCAACCGACTTATGCCAACTGTGAACCACCCCTTGCTGCCTTCATGGAAGTAACTTCCACCCCGACAAAGATGATGCTTAATCTTTGGGAAAGATCGTCACACAGCTGGGTGCACCAGTTGACATAGCCCTGATGTCCCGTACTTTGTTCCACTATAAAACCATACCCCTTATCCTGCAAGAATGCCATCACCTTGCCTTGGGTACACTGATAGCAAAAGTTATTAGCCTTTGGCCCATGGATCCAGACCCGAGCGATGGCATCCGTGAGCCGAATCTCATAACTAAAGGACACGTAATAATAAGTATACCGGTCTATTGGCATAGCGCTTCCATAGGAGACCCACAGTTCAAATACATTTTCCTTTATTCTTAAAATGTATATCACAGAGGGCAGTACAACACATTTCGACTATTTTAATGGGTCTTCCTCAGGTACAGTTATACAACTTTGAACTCCGGGTCTCCTACGGAAGCGCTGTACCAATAGACCGGTATTCTTATTACTATATGTGACGAAACAGGGTTCCTAGATCTGATCCATCCGGAGTAGGAGAGCTGCACACCAAACTACATCTTATATGCAATATAACCAAGACACCTAAAAGGTGAGCAATATCGAATTATAACATCTCTATGTTGAAATTTAATTACTGCACTTAGAATTGCGCATGGACTTTTCTTCTCTTATACCCCCCTAGAGGCTTCCAGTGAAGTTAATCTAAATAAAGGACACAGGGAGGGGTGGTCCATGCCTTGTCGGATAGTTGCTTGGAGGGGGTGGTGGTCTCCCCATGGCATTGTACCAGTTGAAGGCCTCTGGTGGGGGTGATAGACATGGCTGGGAAAAAGGCCCTTTTGCCTCCTATACTTCCTCCTCTTCTTCAGCCTCCTCCTCTGCCCCCTGGTCCTGGTGGTATTGGGAAATGGGATCCAGTAGCTGCAGTACTGGCTGCAGGTGGAATCCAGCCAGGCATACTTCAAGCTTATGTGCAGTCTGACATCTGGTGCTCCCGGTCCCGGATGGCATAGGGAAACGGTCACCTCTTGACTGCTGGGACTCGCTCCTCAGGTCCTTATCTGGCATCTGAGCCCAGGATTTGATCTGCACCTCATTTCAAATGAGTAGTGCGATAGAGCTCTAGGTGACATACGTGTGTCACGTCGCCGTCAGACTCGGTGACTGTTTTTTCTGCCCGGCCATTAGGTGGCACCAGATTCCTTCGGCTGCTGGTGCCGGTGATAGTGGGACCATGTCCTCATCAGGACCTACTCCTTCGGTTCCTGCCTCTGTCACTGGGCATCACCGTGCTCCTCCTGTGAGTGATGCTGGTTACAGTAGAGAGGTTTCTGCAAAGGCATCTGGTAGGCGCAGGCTTCGCTCCTCTATCAGAAGTGGGGTGGTTGGTACCAGTCGTGCATCACCATCAGGCCTGGTTGTAAGGGCGGTCCGGATGAGGTCATCAGGCTGTGCACTCCAGCCTATGAGAGGGAACCTAGGCCTTCAAATACCTTGGAGCCTGTCCTGCAAGCCGCCAGATATATTCTTGGTTTTCTCAGCTATCTACTTTGTGTTCTATTATATTGAGTCTGACCTTTGCCTGGATTTTGACCCTTCTACCGTCTGACAATTTTGTACTTTTGCAGCCCTCCCAGTTTTTGATGCTGCCTTCTGACTACGCTTTTGGATCCTGATTTTGGCTATTCCCTGACCTCCTAGTCTTGTACCTTCCTGGCGACCTCCCTGCTCCGGTCTGCTGCTCACCAAATAGGCAGCTACCTCCTGGGCTCTGCTGTAATTCCAAATCCCTGTATAGGGGTAAAGGGTTTCCCAATTTCTTGGGGTGCTGCCTTACCAGCAGCTCAGCTTTTGCAGCGGTCGGTTGTCACATTGAGTCCATCTCCTTTGCATGCTGCTCCAGGTCTGGTGCTGATGACCCACGCTCTGTAACCTCCAATTCATCTGGACTGCTAAATAAGTCTAGTGGGCACTGCAGCAATGCAAGGGCAACTTTAATATGAATTATACATATAACAGTTCCGCACTTGCCAAAAGTCTTTATTGTAAATGTATGGCATGAAATATGAGCCCCTATGGGGACAGTGTTGCAAATGTATGTAAAGCACTATGGAATTAATAGCGCTATATAAATGAACAAATATTGTTATTATTACTATTATTATTATTACATGAAATAGTAATTGCACATTTTTAAGATCAATATCCATACTATGGTGTTTCATCAATATGATCAGACCTATAAAAACATGTGTGTGAAGTATATAATTTCCACTATTTTTATATGAATTGCTATCACATAAATGTAGAAGAGATGGCCTTGAATGCTGTTGACCCTCTGCAATAATAAAGGTTCATTCTCAAATAAAATATATATATAAAATAAATAAATATTCAAAAAAAAATTAAAAATAAAGTATTAAGCTCTCTTAGGCACCTTTCACATCAGCGTTTTTTTTTTTTTAAATTGCGGCAGATGCAGCAGATTTACTGCATCTGCCGCCTTATGGCCGCACTTGCGGCACACTTGCAGCAAGCCTCATGCATTGTCTATGGGGCTTGCGGTCGAGTGCAGTAACTGTGGTTCTGCCGGATGCAGCAAATCCGGCAGTTGCGGCCGCGACAAAAACTGCGATCAGCAGCATTTTTTTTTTCACCAACGCAAGTGCTGGCTCCGCCCCATCTAGCAGAACCGCACTTGCCGCATCCGACCGCAAGCCCCATAAACAATGCATGGGGTTTGCTGCAAGTGTGGCGCAATTTAAAAAAAATGCTGATGTGAAAGGGGCCTTAAACAGATGTTTTAAGGACATTGTAAGCTTCCTGGACTTTCTACTCCAATTTTTCCATTTTTGGTTCTTACCTGCTGAGAACGGCATGAACGCCAACCTGAGGCGGAACTGCCCGTCTTCATCCAGGAAATGCCCGGGGTTAAACTCTTCAGGAGTCTCCCACTGTGACGGGTCTTGCAGGACTGATGTGAGGAAGGGGATCACGGTCGCTCCCTGATTACAGGAAAGATTGGGCGTTACATAGATGTATCTATTTTATAAGGGTCAAAGTAGAACAAGAATTTCATAACTATCTACCTGTCACGATGGTCTCTCTTACTTTAGAGACTTGTTTGGGACACGTGTCTATTCTGTATTTCATTCCTTTGGCAGTGTAGGAGTTAATGTCAGTTTCTGTTGCTGCAATGCTTCTTAGGTCTCTTCCCAGGTGTGGCTACTTTGTGATCACTCCCATGCCATTTACAGTGCCTTGTGAAAGTATTTGAACCCCTTGAACTTTTTGACCTTTTACCACATTTCAGGCTTCAAATATAAAGATATAAATTCAAATTTTTTTGTGAAGAATCAACAACAAGTAGGACACAATCGTGAGGTGGAACCAAATTTATTGGAGATTTTAAACTTTTTTTAACAAATATAAAACTGAAGCGTGGGGCGTGCAATATTATCCTTTACTTTCAGTGCAGCAAACTCCCTCCAGAAGTTCAGTGCGGATCTCTGAATGATCCAATGTTATCCTATATGACTGGTAATGATACATAGAATCCACCTGTGTGTAATCAAGTCTCTGTATAAATGCACCTGCTCTGTGATAGGCTCAGGGGCCTGTTTCAAGGGCAAAGAGCATCATGAAGACCAAGCAACTCACCAGGCAGGTCCGAGATACTGTTGTGGCGAGGTTAAAGCTGGATTTGGATGCAAAAAGATTTCCCAAGTTTTAAACATCTCAAGGAGCCACTGTGCAAGCGATCATATTGTAATGGAAGGAGGATCAGACCACTGCAAATCTACCAAGACCGGCCGTCCCTCTAAACTTTCATCTCGAACAAGGAGAAGACTGATCAGAGATGAGGCCAAAAGGCCCATGATCCCTCTGGATAAGAATCCTTTTCTCTTGAACAATTTCGTTTTGCCCGAATTATTTCTCCTAAAGGTAAGTTTTTTTATAATATGTTTAGGATGGCGACTGTCAGCTCTAAGAATCGAGTTGCCAGTAATAGATTTTTGGAATAAATCTTGCCAGTCTTTTCACATCCCATTAGATAAAGGTCCAAGAAGGGGGTGGTATGTCTATGAATTTCCATGGTAAATTTTAGATTGTAATTATTCTCATGGAAATTTTCCAACAACATCCAAGGGCTTGGTACGAGAGATAGATTTGACGGTACGCACCAAATAAGGAACATATCGTCTATGTATCTCCCGTACCAGCAAAGAAGCCGATACGTTTATCTCACAGGATGCATACGAAATGGTATATGATCGTACGCACAAAACGATAGACAACCTGGAGAAAACCATTATCGAAATTAAGAAATCTAAATATGAGAGGGACTTAAAAGATTATGAAAGTGATACGGTATACATCTGGAAGCGAAGAAAGGATTATTTGGAAGAGTTAAAAACCATGACCAATAGATTGAAACATAGGGGATACTCTGACTGGATGATCAAACGAGCCAAGGACATTGCAGACAAATGAAGCCGAACATCGCTTCTATCAGATAAGAATTTGCCCATTGATAATAATAAAATCTTCCGGACCTTCTCCACTCCCTATAGCATCAATTCAATGACATCAAAGACATTTTGGCAAAAAACATTCCTATTCTTTATCAGGATGATAAACTATACACCGTCTTAAAATCAGGATGGAGGGTGGTCCCCAGGAAAGCTAGGGACATTGGAAATGGATTATTTCAGATTACCGCACAAAACTCCCGCATGGTTATCATATAAAGGCATGTATATGGAATGTGGGGAGAATAGATGCAGTATATGCAAGTATGTGATTTAGGGTCTGGAATTGCACATTTTACACATTGGAAAACGTTATCAGATTGGCACCTACATGAATTGTAACAGCACACATGTGATCTATATGGCTACATGTGAATTATGTATGAAATATTACATTGGTTGTACTACCTGTGCATTAAAGATCAGGATAGCGGAGCACATTACAGCCGCAAAACCAGATTCTGAAACAGACTTAATCATAGGAACAGTTTACTGTATTTTCACTGATTTACAAATAACATCCTTACCCTCCACTGATCAAAACTATGGAGTATCAAATGCTGAATTATTATTATTATTATTATACATATATAAAAAATTGGGATTTATAAATATATATCTAATGGATTAAAAAGAATATAGCCCTTGTCTCCATAGATTTGAATCAGGCTTCTATCGGACTGGCGATTTAGGAGTTAATGTTTCCTGGTAATTGTTTTCTAATTGTACACAGATGTTTGGTGTTAAGATATATACAGTATATTGTGTGTATTTATACATAGATGTGCTAACGATTAAGGAGAAACTCTCTCCGAAACGCGTCTTACGTTCTCCCTTCGGGGACATCTGTGAATTACAGCAGCAGCGGCACCGGAGTTTATTCACATTATATCAATGGAAGCCTACCGTTTTTCCGGCAGCCTGGGAGTCGAGTGAGTATTGGGGGGTTGAGCAATCCAATTTCCCTTTCCTTCTACGTACACATGTGGAATAAGGGGCTCTACTCTGATGAAACCAAATTCAAACTTTTTGGGCACAATGCAAAACGATATGTTTGGTGTAAAAGCAACAAAGCTCATCATCCTGAAAACACTATCCCCACTGTCACACATGGTGGTGGCAGCATCATGGTTTGGGCTTTTCTTCAGCAGGGACAGGGAAGATGGTTACAATTGATGGGAAGATGGACGGAGCCAAATACAGGATCATTCTGGAAGAAAACCTGCTGGAGTCTGCAAAAGACCTGAGACTGGGACGGAGATTTATCTTCCAACAAGACAATGATCCCAAACATAAAGCAAAATCTACAATGGAAAGGATCAAAAATCACCGTCTCCAGGTGTTAGAATGGACGAGTCACATCCAGACCTGAATCCAATGGAGAATCTGTGGAAAGAGCTGAAAACTGCTGATCACAAACGCCTCAATCCAACCTCACTGAGCTCCAGCTGTTCTGCAAGGAAGAATGAGACAAAGCCCAAGAGACTGCAGCTGTAATCACAGCACAAGGGGGCGCTACAGAGGATTAACTCAAGGGGGCACTACAGACTGCAGCTGTAATCACAGCACAAGGGGGCGCTACAGAGGATTAACTCAAGGGGATGAATAATATTACAAGCCCCACTTTACAGTTTTTTATTTGTTAAAAAAGTTTAAAATATCCAATAAATTTGGTTCCCCCTCACGATTGTGTCCCACTTGTTGTTGATTCTTCACAAAAATATTAGAATTTATATCTTTATGTTTGAAGCCTGAAATGTGGCAAACGATTGAAAAGTTCAAGGGGGCCAAATACTTTCACAAGGCCCTGTATATGCTCACACGGTCCAGCATTCCTGGCTGGTGATTGAACTCCACTCCTGGCCTAGCTACCTGAGGTGAAGGAGGTTCTCTGGAGAAGCTGATCACTGCCAAGCCCTCTGCTGACTAGGAGTGTGGCAACAGGCATTAAGTTGTTTTTGTCATTTCCCTTTTTGTCTTCCCTTCTCATCTTGTTGTAATTAGTGCAGCAGTTGGGACTAGTGCTCTCGCTAGCCATATCCCTATTTAGGGTTACCAGCAGGGCCAGCGAGGGACTAGGTATCCTCCTCAGTGATGGGGTGAAAGAACCTGTATAGGAATGGTAGGGAGATCACGGCACAGCCATAGAAGAGTGCAGGAGGTCTCCTTCCACCATTCCTTATGAGCAGGGCTCTCTGTTTTATTTGTGCCCCCAGTGTTTCCCAAGTCTGTTGTGTGTTGTGTCCCAAACACCGTTGGTCTGTGCGCTAATGTCACGCACTGTATCCGGACGCTCCCTTGTTAGCAGTGTGACACTACCATTGATTTGGTATAGAGATGGGAGAATTGCTCTGATTCTGGACCATCAGACGGGTCATTGGTCTCTGGTCACTGGAGGGGAGACTCACAAATCCCTTACCTATCCAGGATCCCTGATGCAGAGTTTGATTATCCGGGCTGGCACATCATCATATGTACGTCACACCGCAATGATGACGTAGATTAATTAATAAAAAGCCGCACCAGGGATCCCGGAAGGATGGAGACCACTGACCTGTCTCATAGATCAGAATCACATGAAGTGATCCGGCCGTCACCAGTCTGGTAATATACGTGAACCGTATGTAATAAGAATACAACACAACTAGTGATGAGTGAGTACTACCAGGCTCGGGTGCTCAGTACCTGTAACCCGTGCTCCAATGGGCACAACTAGAGTTACCGAGTATAATGGAAGCCAATGGGAAACTTCAGCATTTTAGATTTACCAGAAGGATGCTTGCGTTCCCCTTTGACTTCTATTATACTCGGGTACTCGAGTCAAACCCATCTGACTTTACAACTGCTCGTAACAAGGACCAAGCACCCGAGCATGGGAGTCTCCGCTCATCACTAGATACAACTCATACACCCCCAATAATTGAATTGGGCCATAAACATATATGCTGCCGGGCTTTCTACAAAATGCTGCATTTACATGAAGGCAGCCATGATTGTGAAGCTCTGAGCGGCATCTTGACAGTGTGCCGGATGGCAGTGGCTTTTTCATATTTACATTTTTGCATGTAACGGGTCAAAGATTTTCCCAAATCTTAAATTCCATAGAAAGATCTAGAAATTGCATATTGTCGAAAATACTCCGTACCTTCGGGATGGTGTAGCCTCTGAACTTGATGTCTTCAGTGACCGCGTGGTAAAGAGCAGTAGGCGCCAGGTCAAGAACTCGCTGTGACTCGTGGATGACGGCGTTTGTGTATGACAGCTGGGGCTTGTCCATGATCTCGGGAGTCGCAGGGATTTGGTCGCCTCGTCTATCTCCTGCTGAACTTTAGCTGTGAGACAAAGATCAGATTATTATTACTTTACAGAGGTAATAGGACCATGTACTCGTAAGCTTCCAATCTACAGGGTGGGCCATTTATATGGATACACCTAAATAAATGGGAACGGTTGGTGATATCAACTTCCTGTTTGTCGCACATTAGTTTCCCCCTCCCATACACTAATGTGCCACAAACAGGAAGTTGATATCACCAACCGTTCCCATTTTATTTAGGTGTATCCATATAAATGGCCCACCCTGTATATGGCCCACCTGTACAGGGTTTTTGGGAAGTAGACAGTAGGACGGGGGGTCGGAGCAGCTCTGGTGGTGGTGAAGTGACAGCGGGGCTATTGCAGGCTGTGAACCTTCTGTAGAGATGAGTTTTCCGGCTGCCTTAGATGGTACCAAATGTAGTAGACAATCAGAGGCGGAGATATCCAGAGGATGGGGGCAGCGCAGGAGAAATCATGGATAAGGTTGTGTGGAACATAACAAAGCAAAGGAAAGAAGAACACAAGTGGGGAGGTATCAGGAAATCGGAAATATATGGTGGGGACATATTATGGATGGCTTTGTAGATAGGTTATAGTAGTATTGAAGCCAGTGACGGGATTGAAGGACAGCAGATGTAGAGGTGTAGCAAAGTGACAGGTGGATACATTCAGTATTAAAGATAGCCTAAAGAGCTGCGAGAGTGCTAGATGGGGCCGCAGAGAGGAATGTTACAGTGATTGAGGCGGGAGATGAAGAGGGCACTAACATCATAGAATAAAAGAATCATACCATGGTAGAGTGTGAAGGGACCTTCTGGGTCAGTGTGGATAGGACCTACTGAGTTATTGTGTGAAGAGACCTCCTGGGTAATCGTATGAAGGGATCTCCTGCGTCATTTTGCGAAGGGATCTCCTGGGTCATTTTGTGAAGGAATTTCCTGGGTCCTCATGTGAAGGAACCTATGGAGTCTTTATGTGAAGAGATCTCCTGGGTTATCGTGTGAAGGGACCTCTTGAGTCATTGTGTGAAGGGACTTACAGGGGCCTTCGGTGAAGAGACCTCCTGGACACAGTATACAGATGAGGTCTGACCACAGAGGAGTAGAGGAGGATAATGACTGGACACAGTATACAGATGAGGTCTGACCACAGAGGAGTAGAGGAGGATAATGACTGGACACAATATACAGATGAGGTCTGACCACAGAGGAGTAGAGGAGGATAATGACTGGACACAGTATACAGATGAGGTCTGACCACAGAGGAGTAGAGGAGGATAATGACTGGACACAGTATACAGATGAGGTCTGACCACAGAGGAGTAGAGGGGGATAATGACTGGACACAGTATACAGATGAGGTCTGACCACAGAGGAGTAGAGGAGGATAATGACTGGACACAGTATACAGATGAGGTCTAACCACAGAGGAGTAGAGGAGGATAATGACTGGACACAGTATACAGATGAGGTCTGACCACAGAGGAGTAGAGGATAAAGACTGGACACAGTATACAGACGAGGTCTGACCACAGAGGAGTAGAGGAGGATAATGACTGGACACAGTATACAGATGAGGTCTGACCACAGAGGAGTAGAGGAGGATAATGACTGGACACAGTATACAGACGAGGTCTGACCACAGAGGAGTAGAGGATAAAGACTGGACACAGTATACAGATGAGGTCTGACCACAGAGGAGTAGAGGAGGATAATGACTGGAAACAGTATACAGATGAGGTCTGACCACAGAGGAGTAGAGGATAATGACTGGACACAGTATACAGATGAGGTCTGACCACAGAGGAGTAGAGGATAATGACTGGACACAGTATACAGATGAGGTCTGACCACAGAGGAGTAGAGGGGGATAATGACTGGACACAGTATACAGATGAGGTCTGACCACAGAGGAGTAGAGGGGGATAATGACTGGACACAGTATACAGATGAGGTCTGACCACAGAGGAGTAGAGGAGGATAATGACTGGTCACAGTATACAGATGAGGTCTGACCACAGAGGAGTAGAGGAGGATAATGACTGGACACAGTATACAGATGAGGTCTGACCACAGAGGAGTAGAGGAGGATAATGACTGGACACAGTATACAGATGAGGTCTGACCACAGAGGAGTAGAGAAGGATAATGACTGGACACAGTATACAGATGAGGTCTGACCACAGAGGAGTAGAGGAGGATAATGACTGGACACAGTATACAGATGAGGTATGACCACAGAGGAGTAGAGGAGAATAATGACTGGACACAGTATACAGATGAGGTCTGACCACAGAGGAGTAGAGGAGGATAATGACTGGACACAGTATACAGATGAGGTCTGACCGCAGAGGAGTAGAGGAGGATAATGACTGGACACAGTATACAGATGAGGTCTCACCACAGAGGAGTAGAGAAGGATAATGACTGGACACAGTATACAGATGAGGTCTGACCACAGAGGAGTAGAGGAGGATAATGACTGGACACAGTATACAGATGAGATCTGACCACAGAGGAGTAGAGGAGGATAATGACTGGACACAGTATACAGATGAGGTCTGACCACAGAGGAGTAGAGGAGGATAATGACTGGACACAGTATACAGATGAGGTCTGACCACAGAGGAGTAGAGGGGGATAATGACTGGACACAGTATACAGATGAGGTCTGACCACAGAGGAGTAGAGGATAATGACTGGACACAGTATACAGATGACGTCTGACCGCAGAGGAGTAGAGGAGGATAATGACTGGACACAGTATACAGATGAGGTCTGACCACAAAGGAGTAGAGGAGGATAATGACTGGACACAGTATACAGATGAGCAGGGGCGGACCGTCACCCCCGGGGGCCCTGGTGCAGGTGTGGACGGGGGGGGGGTGCTGGTGCTCTCTTACCGCTGATTCTCTCCCGCCTGGTCCTGCCGCGCTCTCCCGCCTGGTCCTGCCGCGCTCTCCCGCCTGGTGACGGCGGCTTGTGGGGGTCGGCTGGGAGAGCCGCGCTGAGAGCCGCGCTCTCCAGCGGCTTGTGGGGGTCGGCTGGGAGAGCCGCGCTGAGAGCCGCGCTCTCCCGCGGCTTGTGGGGGTCGGCTGGGGGCCCCCTCCAGGCTTGAAGGGGCCCCCTAACCGGTCGGGGCCCTGGTGCAGCTGCACCGGCTGCACCAGTGTAGTTCCGCCCCTGCAGATGAGGTCTGACCACAGAGGAGTAGAGGAGGATAATGACTGGACACAGTATACAGATGAGGTCTGACCACAGAGGAGTAGAGGAGGATAATGACTGGACACAGTATACAGATGAGGTCTGACCACAGAGGAGTAGAGGAGGATAATGACAGGACACAGTATACAGATGAGGTCTGACCACAGAGGAGTAGAGGAGGATAATGACTGGACACAGTATACAGATGAGGTCTGACCACAGAGGAGTAGAGGATAATGACTGGACACAGTATACAGATGACGTCTGACCGCAGAGGAGTAGAGGGGGATAATGACTGGACACAGTATACAGATGAGGTCTGACCACAGAGGAGTAGAGGAGGATAATGACTGGACACAGTATACAGATGAGGTCTGACCACAGAGGAGTAGAGGAGGATAATGACTGGACACAGTATACAGATGAGGTCTGACCACAGAGGAGTAGAGGATAATGACTGGACACAGTATACAGATGACGTCTGACCGCAGAGGAGTAGAGGAGGATAATGACTGGACACAGTATACAGATGAGGTCTGACCACAGAGGAGTAGAGGAGGATAATGACTGGACTTGACGATCGCAGTTGCAGGGGTCGCGGCTGTGACAGGGCCCAGACCTCTAAGGGGCCTGCGCCTCCAGCCTCCCCCTGCGCCCACCGATTGCAGCTCCTGCTTCACATTGATGTGCATCCCCGGTGACACACATCCATGTGACAGTGCGGCAGCACAGGCCTCTATAGGGCCCTTGTTTCAGGGAGAGGAGGAGAGGGGAGGGAAGCCTCCTCCTACTTCCTGCTGCTGCTCTCGCCCCTCGCTTCCTCTCCTTTCACCTGCCGGCTTCCTGGGCTGCGTTCCACTGGGGACTGCATACAGCAGGCCAGCACCTCCTCCTCCTGAGTCTAGAATCTCCAGGAGACCGCTAGAGCAGCGAGGGAACCAGGAGAGGTAAGTACAGATTTTTTTTTTAACTGAGTGCACTATGACCAGAGGATTATGGGGGGAAAGAAGGGGGGGTTCATATATAAGGCTGCATATATACAGTGCTGTGCAAATTAATTGGGACAAAGCAAGTCTTCACTTGTTTTTCGTGCATTAGTTTTACTATTTCTGATAAGTGTTTTATCAGGTCTTGGTGTCGTTTTCCTTTTTCTTCCACATTTCCCTTTTGGTTTTAGAGAAAACGATCCAGTTTCATTGTGTGCAGTGAATTATTCTGGAAACGGTAGATTTTCCAATCCCAACGGTGGAAGCGATTTCTCTTACAGTCAGACTTGTCTGTTCATTAAGAGTAATAATTCTACACCTCTTTTGTGAAGGAACATCCATTATTACAGGCACAAATCACACTGAGAGAAAAAGTAACTAAACCTTCCAGAAACAAGCTCTCACCTGAAGCTCAGGGGGCTGCTAGCTGGTATTTTCTTACTAATGTGGCACCCCAGGGGTTAATGTGCCACAGTAACATCACACGGGTTCCCTCCCCACAACACACTGACTTACACTAGCACCTCTGGGCCAGGAGGGGGAGCACAATCTGCTCTCTTATATACTCCAGGTCCACAGGAGGCAGTTAGTTCAGTTCCTGGGAGAACTGAGAGAGGGACTGTAGTGTCAAAGAAGCTGCCTCAGGGTCTGAGGAGAGGAGAACTACTAGCAGAGGAACACTTCTGGGAGCTTGAGTGACACCATCACTCGCCCCAGAGAAGCGCACGGAACGGACACCGGATCCGACAGTGTGACTGACACACACAGCACAATGAATCCAGGAGTAGTGGAGGCTCCACACACCCACAGTATCAGAGCAAAGCAACATGGCGGGGTCAGTACAGCGCAGAGGACTCAAGTTGCCTAGCCAAGTGGTACCAGCAGCAGAACAGAGAGAGAGTGAGAAAGTCCCAGCAGCTCAGCTAGACGCAGCAGCCAGGACACACACACACAGTGCAGCACGAGGAAGCTGATGACCCGGACAGGGTGGGAGGAAAACCTGGCCCCGTACAGACTCCGTGGATGATCTGTGACTCACCGTTGCCGGATACTCACGTCTCAGGCGATGCAGCACTTGTCACGGTTCCGCGCCTGAGGCTGTGGGGCCCGGTGGTCAGATCAAAGGGAATGGAAGGGTTGGGATGATTCTTGTTTGTCGTGATGCCACCTGTGGGTATCCGTTGATGGCACCGGCGCTGCTTGGGCCTCCGGGGGATGTGCGGCAGCTTGATGGGATGCTCCCCACAGGATGAGCAGGAGTCCCCGGGGCCAGGAGCTGCACCAGGTGGAATACGGCAGCTCGGTAGTTTTGGTGAGCAAGGGTTAATAACAGTTCTGAAGAAAAGCACGGACACCAGATTCCTCGGTAACAGGTCTTTACTGTAACGGTTGGTTCAGTACACGGCATACAGTCTTTAGGTAACGAACCGGGTCATCCCAGCGATGACTGGTCTTAGTACAGAGCTTCACGGTGTTCCTCCTTTATCTAACTGTCTTTCTAGTTGCCGTTGTTGCCTTAGTGCGCCAGTTCGAGGTACAGGGGAGGCTTCTTTAGGGTTCCCTGCCGGTGTAATTACTGCCCGGTTGGAGGAGGCCTGTGTCTCTATGGTGGGTATCTTGCTGGCAAGACGGCTAGGTAGCGGCTGCAGTGAGGTGCTCCTAAGAAGCGGTTCCTTCACTCCGGTTTGCAGAACAGGACGTCTGTTCGCTTCGGAATCGGTGATCCGGTGAGGTGATGGCACGGGTATGCTTGAACCTGCTCTGATTGCCTGTATTCCGGTCTGAGTCACGCTTATTGGTGCCCAGCCAGTAAAGTTCAATTTCAGGCTGCATGGAACTGTGCAGAGCCTGCTCGTTCTTCTCCTACGTTACTCCACAGACTCCGACTGACTCTAACTTCCCCCACACACTACACCTACACTCCTCCCACCAGGACCTGATTGGCCCTCTATCTCTAAGTGGTGCATGTGGTATATGGAGCTCTGAGTTTTAACCATGTCATAACTGAGATGGAAGATGTTACATGCAATACCTTCCTGTGACGCACTCGTTGCGGGGCGCCACATCTGCAATAACATCACAGTAAAGCTTTGGAAACTACAAAACGTGAGTGTGTGTTCCTTAACCCCATCTCCACTATCCACATCCATCATTGACTTTACCAACACTGCCCCGGGGAACTCAGTTCTACCCATGGAGAACTATCCCATCTTAGCTGCCAGCCCATCATCCCCGGAGGTTCTGAGGCAGCGGTGGCCCCACTACTGGCCACACACTGTGGGTGGCGTCACGACTGACATTATCCCCTGTAAATACACCCTTTTATTTGCCAGGGCCCGAGACACGGTCCGGACCAGGACCCCGTGACATTCCCCAGAAGCAGACACAGTCCAGTACCGAGTACCCTCATCCCAGTGGGCTCGACACTAACACCAGTCACACCACATTTTGTTACTCAAGGTTGTACACTCACCTGTTCAAAGCTGTTACAACTGGTTTGAATCACTGACTGGTAACCAACTTACCATTTTACTTAAATAATGCTTTGTCCCAATTAATTTGCACAGCACTGTAATACTGCACTATATGGAAATATATGAGGCTGCATATACAGTATAATGCTGCACTCTATGGAGAGATATAAGGCTGCATATATAATACTGCATTATATGGAAAGATATATGGCTGTACTATATGGAAAGATATAAGGCTGCATATACAGTATAATACTGCACTATATGGAGAGATATGAAGCTGCATATATAATACTGCATTATATGGAAAGATATAAGGCTGCACTATATGGAAATATATATGGCTGTACTATATGGAAAAATATAAGGCTGTACTATATGGAAAGATATAAGGCTGCATATACAGTATAATACTGCACTATATGGAGAGATATGAAGCTGCATACATAATATTGCACGATATGGAAATATATTAGGCTGCATTATGCTATATGGAGAGATAGGAGACTATATTATACTATATGGAGAGGCTATGAGGATGTAAGTTGCCCCCAGATCGTGGGGTACTCAGGAACCGGATCGCTGCTACTGTCACTGGGGAGTCACGGGGGTCGTTACCCGGTCCTGTGGCTGGGTGTCAGTTGAAAAAGGGGATATGTACAGGGGAGGTTGTCATGATGCCACCCATGGTATGTGGTCAGTGGGGACCACCCCAGGGATGATGGATAGCAGCTAAGATGGAATTGCTCGCCACGGGTAAAGCCAATCCCCAGGGGCAGGATAAATAGTCTATGTGTGGGTTGCAGGATGACAGGTACAAGTAACCAGCAGACTCACTGTTTTGTAGTTTTCTCAGTCCTTTATGGGAGCAGATGGTAAAAGCTGTCCACGGAGTCTTAAGAGTATCTTGGGGTTATTCTCACTGGCCCGGGTCTTTGGCACCCTTACTGCGCTTGTACTTTGGCTCCTGCAGTGGCATAAGCTAGACTGTCCGCCCTGTGTCTTCCTGTGAGATTCCAGCAAATTGAGTCCTTCACTTTCTCTACCCTCTTCCCAGGTGTCAGTGTTGATGGAATCTATGTGTTGCTATGTCTCTGGTACAGTGTAGCTGGAGAACTTGGAATCCCCACTTTCTGGTGTTGACTGCCGGGATGTGTGACCCTGCACAGTCTCAGACTCTGGTGTTCGTTCTATGCGCCTTTCCTCTGGGGAGAGTACGGTGTTGCTCAGCCTCCAAGGTATGTATTCTGGCTCCTCTCCTCAGACCCTAGCCTTAGGCCTGGTGTTAGTCAGCGGACCTTGAGATGAGCTTATCACAGCTCCTTTACACCCAGGTCTTCATCACAGACCTCCTAGGAACTGAACTGAACTGGCTCTTCCCAGACCAGAATATATAGGGGAGATCCGGATTTGGTCTCCTCCTTCTGGCCTGGAGGTGTTAAGGCCACGTCACACACATCAATCTTATGAGCGATATTGTTAGCGATCACGTGCACGCGCGATCGCTAACAATATCGCTCACATCGCTGGTGAGCTGTCACACAGACAGACTCACCAGCGATGTTGAGCAGCGAGATCGCTGGTAACTATGGTAAACGTCGGGTTACTAGGCGCCGCGCGGCGCTTAGTAACCCGACGTTTACCATAGATACCATCTCCCAGCATAGGCTCTGCTGCTGGGAGATCGTTCATCGTGGTGTCACACACCACGATGATGCAGATTGATCAAGCGATTATCGCTTGATTTGAGCTCCGGCTCACAAATCTGCGATCAATCAATCAAGCGATTTTACATTGTAAAATCGCTTGATTACACGTAGCGATGCACAAACGATATCGCTTAAGCGATCAAAAAAGCAGATCGCTTAAGCGATATCGCTCATAAGATTGATGCGTGTGACGTGGCCTTAAGTGTTATGTGTGTGTTGCCTGATGAGAATACCCTTTGTTGCTCTCTGGTGACACCACCACCCTGGGCAGTGATAACACTGTGGCACTTTGACCCAGGGCTGCCACATTCCCCCTTAGTGAAAGACAGTACTCCAGGACTGTGGCAACTTTTCAACAAGGTAAGCACAAAGAGTTAATAACAATAATATGTACAGAGTCTTAAAAGTAAAAAGTGCCAAAACCAATAAAATTGTAAAAATTAGTCCAAAAGAGATCAAAAAGCAGTCTCCCAGGTGATTAGTCCTTTTTCCCTGGGGCTGGTGAATATTCTGTACAAGGAGTCTCTACCACACCCAATCCAGTGGTAATATGGTCCATTTTTAAATAAAATTCAAGAATATTCAAAAGTTCATACAGGAATGTCTCTGTAGGTATTGGGCTTACTGGTTTCTGTGTTCCACATAATACACACATATATAAAAACAAACATTTTCCTTATAGGTGTCTCGGCTTAGGAGGCCCGATTGCTTCCTCCCAACCCCAGGCACTTTCCTTCCCTAACTTAATATGCATGGAGCTGGGCCCAGTTCCTCCACTCTTCAGTACACTATGTTTACCGGGTTCTATTCACATTTCTTAACACTAAAACATATGTAAATTTTACACCCAACTTCACACTTTAATCTGCATAATGGGCTGGTTTTTTTTCCTTGGGTACTACTCTGTGACCTTCTTACTACCACTGTACCAGGTGTACTAAGCGTAATGTGGTGAGTAGAGGTGTTCCTTGTAGGTGTCTCTGATTCTAAGTGAGATGTGGATCTGACAGCAGGACTGGCAAGTTCACTGTGCTCTGGAATCTGTTCTACTTGTGATTCCTCTACAGGTGCCATCTCTGGTTCTTTCAGTCTTGGGACTTCATGTTGCATGGATTCAGGTACTGGTTCAGGTACTCCCACTTGAGGAAATGCGAGCATTGGTACTAGGACTGCTCCATGGTAATTTGTCCAGGTTTTTGGAAAATCTGCCAAGACAGTATGGAACACATCTTCTTTCTTGGGTTCAACTGCGGGAACTGGAGTTTCAGGTGTCTTCAGGGTTTCAGGACACAATTTTAAGTAATCTCTTGATACTGCTAATGTGGTTTTACCTTCATCTTTGCTAATTAGGCACACTTTTGTATTGTCAAAGTTTGATGGGAGAACGGTGTATGGTGTTGGTTCCCATTGGTCATCTAATTTGTGAGTACGTCTTTTCCTTTTAAGGACTTGTTCACCAGGTTGTAATGGAGTTGCTGCAGCATGTTGATTGAAGGTTCTCTCCTGCCTCTCTCTAGCTTTTAAACACATTCCTGAACTTGGCGATACTTTTACTGGCGCAGGGTATCCCAACTGTCTTCCGGAACTTCTGCGTCAGGTTTGAAAATTCCCATATCCAAATCAATTGGCAGCTTACCGGGTCTTGATCTCATGAGATAAGCTGGGCAGTTGGTTGAACTCACCGGGACATGCTTGTACAAGTCTACCAGGTCGTGTAACTTCTCTGGCTATTGGTTCCTTTCTGATGCTGGTAAGGTCTTCAAGAGGTCAATCACTATGTGGTTCATCTTCTCACATAAGCCAGTTGTTTGAGGATGGTAAGGTGTTGTGCAGATTGTCTTACATCCATACATAATACAGAATTCTTGAAACACCTCTGCTTCAAAGGCTGGACCACTGCTCCATGGACCAATGAAGTGGAAACACTGTCCTCCCCTCCTGAGTAATTACTCTGTGCCTGGCTCTAACCTAACAGTGACCAGCCACCATAGCTATTGCTACCAAGCGAATATCCAATGAGGATCCCTTCACTTTAATTATAACGGGGATATACCCTCTAAGTTTGATCCTAAAAACCAACCTCTACGAACTACGCTTGGTGATGTATCCAATACAAGATTAGCGACTGTGTGATCAAGGCCCACACTGGGCCTAAACGTCATATTCTGTCGTACTATAAGAACACTATAAATGAACTTTCACCTAGAAGCAAACATATCCTGTGTACATGTGCAGTGATTCTGAAAACCTCAGGCTTCTCTACAGTCTGCTCCTCGATTCCAGGCCTAGCCAGGGTCTGAGGGAAGGAATGCAAGAAACAGATGAACACATCTGTGAGACTGAGTGACTTCATAACTTGCCCAGGAGGAGCGCACAGACCGGATACCGGATCTGAATCTGTGAATGAAACACGCAGCACAGAAAACACCGGGATAGTGGAGGTTGTAGATCTACACTGTACCTCAGCAAAGCAACACGGCGGGGTTAGAGGCACACGAAAAGACTCAAGTTGCCTAGCAAAGGGGGTACCTGTGAGGAGAGACAGTGCCAGCAGTTCAGCTAAAGCAGCAGCAGGGCCACACACACAGCGCAGCAGTGGGAAGCTGAGGACCCGGTCATGGTGTGAGCAACCCTTCCCCGGTACAGATTCCATGGACAATACTCTGCTACCAACACCTGCAGTAAAGTCTTGGAAAACTTCGAAACCATGTGTGTGTGTGATCCTTTTATTCAAGCCCTACTTTCCCTCACAAGCAGCTACCGCCTCCACTATCATCCCTATCCTGCAACATCTATAGCATCCATCATAGACTTTAACTATCACTGCCCCGGGGAACCAGGCTCTACCTGCGGAGAGCCGTTCCATCTCTAGCTGCCAAACATCATCCTCGGAGGTTCTGCAGCAGCGATGGTCACCCTGACCACAACTCGTGGGTGGCGTCACGACAAACTCCCCTGTAAATATTCCCCCCATTACTTGCGGAACCCAGGACACGGTCCGGACCAAGACTGCCGTGATATCCCCAGCAGTACCCCGGTCCGATACCGAGTACCCCGTCCCAGTTGTCTCCACAACTTGGCATTCACGAACAGGATCTACTGTGCCCGGTAAAACGTGAATTGTGTGCCATGGTTTTTGTGAAAAACTGTTTTTAAGCTGCACCATAACAACTGTAATTTTGAAAATCCACAATTGCAAAGCTCACGACGTGCGGGCAGAAAGGGGGCGGTACCCTGCAGAGGCGCGAATTCAGCCTCCTCCCTGGTGCTGATGACATCCGGCGGGGAAGAGAATCCCTGGTGCACCCCGGAACCTTTGTGAGACATCCGGACGGAAGCAGAAGACAGGAGGGTCGACCTTAACTAAGGGGGCGCAGGATGTCGCAACCGGAAGAACAAGCGGCCCCGAGCAGCGGCGGAGCAGCCAGTGGAGCTGCAGCAACGGATAACAGAGAAGCATCCGGCGGTGCAGCGGCGCAAGGAGCAGCACCTATCATGCCGTTCCTGATGCCGTATACTCCGGGGGCAATGTGGCTGCCCCAATACTCCGGTGAGCCTAATACTCTTAAAGGGATCCTGTCACCTCCAAAACGCCTCCTAAGCTAGCAAAACATGTCCCTGCAGCATCCCATCACTAATCTCACACTCCTTTTGTCTCCTAAAAGCATCCTGTGAAAGTGCTTAAAAACGTTTTAATACTCGCTCATTAGTGATTATAATTAGCACAGTGACTATTCTTTAGTCACCAAGGCGGGCTGTTGTGCAGCTCCAGGATCCACCCTGTCTCTGTGTGTTCTGCTGTGAAGTGCAGGCATTACCCTCCCCCCTCTCTATCACTCACAGAATGCAAATCATTAATCCTGCCTTCAGTTTCAGTTTCACTTAAGCACAGACAGAGCGAGGGTGGATCCTGGAGCTGCAAAAGAACACCCCTGGTGACTAAAGAATATGGCCCCTGCTAATTATAATCACTAATGAGTGAGTATTAAAACGTTTTTATGCACTTTCACAGGATGCTTTTAGGAGACAAAAGGAGTGTGAGATTAGTGATAGGATGGTGCAGGGACATGTTTTGATAGCTTAGGAGGTGTTTTGGAGGTGACAGGATCCCTTTAATGACTTTATTGCCAAGATGCAAGCATACTATGTGATGTATCCCCTGACTGAAGACCAGCGTGTTTGCATGATTATTGGACAATTGCACGGTGCACGGTGGGAAGTAGTGTCCTGGCTGGACACAGACAAGGACACAGTAGAGAATCTTGTAACGGGACTAAAAGCAAACAAAATGCTGATAAAATGTTAATTGACCAGTTCATAGAGGGCCTCTTATCCCCTTCTCACAGAGGACAGCTGAGTATGATGATTATTCAGAACCCTGAAATGACTTTTACTGAGTTAAAAGATAGAGACATCCGTCTGCAGCAGGTAGAGGAGCCCCGGGACCTGAACTTCATCCAAGGTCACACAGCAGCACCCAAGCAGCCAGGAGTATCAGCGACATCTGCCATGTTAGGGACTGCTGCTGATCACAGAGAGCCTATCTCTAATGAGGCCCTCAACCAAAAGCTAGATGCCCTGACAGACACTGTTATTTCCATGGCCAAGGTCATCAAGGAACTGCGAGAGTCCAAGCCTGCACCCAAGATCCAGTTGGCAACCAGCAAGGAGGATGTCCCGTGGATGAGGTCCAGGAGGTACCAAGCGATGAGAGGACGAACCAGCGACCGCTATCAACTGGATGGACAGCCCATTTGCCGCCGTTGTCAGAAACCTGGTCACTTTGCCCGGGAATGCGATTTAAACGAGGATTCCCTGGGCAGGCGGGTCACTTCTCAGGAGTAAACTCTCAAGGTCCTTCAGCCTGGTATGACAGATTCGTGGGATTACAGCCGGTCATCCCTATCATGTTGGATGGCATTCCCTTTAGTGTCTTGTTGGATACCGGGTCCAGATAACATCGATTCCATGTGTTCTATACAAAAGGTACTGGGTTGATTTAGACATTAATAGTGGTCCATCTGACATTATAATGAACTTATGGGCTAGTAATGGTCAACTAATACTGCAAGTTGGGTTCAGAGAAATGACCATTCAGATTGGGAAGGTAGAATTGCAGAACCAGGGTATTATTATTGTAGATGTTGAAAGGCGAGAACGTGAACCAGTAATGTTACTAGGAATGAATGTAATTGAAAAGTGTTTTTCCGAGGTAATTACTGTCTTACAGCAGATCGCCGAGACTGCCAGAAACGAACAGCAGAGGCTTCTGCACAAAGCAATAAAAGCTCTGATGTTAAAGCAACAGGTAGAAATCTCCGGAGGTGAAATCGACAGTGAACGAGTAAGTGATCCAATACCCATTGTAATACCTCCCAAAACTAAAATGTTGGTCTGGTGTAGAGCCGCAATAGGCATTAAAGGGCAAGATTATCAAGCCCTGGTAGTAGGTGGGTCTACTGTCTGAGCACACGGGTTCTGACAGTCAAAGAAGTGGTTGAAGTACACCGGGGAAGAGTGCCATTACGCCTTCTAAATTGCGGGGAAGATGATGTCACATTACCAAAGTATGCTACAATGGCTAAATTACAGTTGATAACAATGCCATCACAGTTGTCGAGCCCTTGAACCCATCAAGTCAGGTGGATGACAATGGCTCAAGGGAAAAGCTGGAGGATTGGTGCCAAAAGCTATATGTGGTACCAGTTCTACACCTTCCCATCAAAAGAATGGACTATACCGGATAGTAAAAGAATATGAGCAAATATTCAGCAAACACCCGTTAGACTTTGGGCAAATTAAAGGGATAGAGCACACTATACCCAGAGGTAACCATCAGCCTATAAAAGAGAGGTATAGACCATTACCACCCGGACCACCCGTACCCTAACCAGAACGCCCCGGCTGAGACCCAACAACTCTGGAAAGAGAAAGGCAAGTTGTTCCTGTATCAAGGGAAGCTCTGCAGAAGGCATACCAACCCTAAAACACATGAATTGGTCTGGCAGATAATCGTACCCAAGCGAGACGTCAAAATGGTCTTAGAAGCCTACCACGACGGTGCAGGTCATTTTGGATGGAAGAAGTGGAGGTACTCTTGAGAGAGAGATTCTACTGGGTTGAGGAAATCAATTGAAGATTGGTGTAGAAAATGTGACCCGTGCAACCTCAGAAGAAAAGATCAACAGAGAGCCCCACTCCAATCCATAGTAAACAGGCAACCACTTGAGTTAAGTGCGTTAGACCACATCAAGTTGTCACCAAGCCGGTCAGTCTATGTCTATGCCTTAAACATCGTGGACCATTACTCACGCTTCTTAGTGGTGGTACCCGTCAAGGACCTGACAGCGAAGACGGCTGCAAGAGCATTTCAGACACAATTCTGTAGACCGCATGGCTGCCCGGAACAAGTCCTGGCAGATCAATGTACAGCCTTTGAATCAGAGATTTTCCAGGAGTTCTGCAATATGTATGGCTGTTAGAAGATCCGCACGACAGCCTATCATCCCCAAACAAATGGTTTATGCGAGAAGATGAACCATGTTGTAATTGACCTGTTGAAAACATTACCAGAGTCAGAGAGAAAACATTGGCCAGATAAATTACCCAATTTGGTAGACTTATACAACCATGTTCCAGTGAGTTCTACAAACTGCACCCCAGCCTACCTTATGCGTGCAAGGCCGGGTAAGCTGCCAATTGATTTAGATATGGGAATTCTAAAACCTGATGCAGAAGTTGAAGAATCCAATTGGGATACCCTACATCTACAACAGTATCGCCAAGGACAAGAGTGCGTACAGAAAAATCTTCAGCAAGCTAGAGCAAGACAAGAGAGAACCTTTAATCAACATGCTCTAGCAACCCCATTACAACCGGGTGCGCAAGTTTTCAAGAGAAAGAGACACACCAACAAATTGGATAATCAGTGGGAAACCACCCCATATACAGTCTTACCATCAAATTTAGACAATGCTAAAATGTGTCTAATAAGTAAAGACGAAGGAAGAACTTCAGCAGTTGTGTCCAGAGACCATCTCAAACCGTGTCCTTAAACCCTGAAGACACTGGAAGTAACCATACTAGTACAAGTCCAACCTGTCAAAGAAGAAGAAGTTTTCCATACCGTTCTAGGAGATTTCCCCAAAACATGGCCAAATCACTATAGAGCAGTTGTAGTCCCCATGATTGCTTTCCCTCCAATGGTTGAATCAACACCAGAACCCGTACAACCAGAAGTCCCAAGACCTGACGAACTGGAAGTCGAGCCTGAAGAGGAAGAACAAATTCCTGGTCCCAGTGAGCTTGCCAGTCCTACTGTCAGACCTTCATCTGCCATAGTACCAGACACTCCAAGTAGGTACACATCCACCCACACCATCAGGCTAAGTACACCCAGTACACCAGCATTACGCAGATCAGAGCGTAGTACCAAGGGTCAGATACCGGCTAGATTCAAAGATTAAAATGTAAAATTAAATGTGAAATGTAAATATGTTTGTGTAGATGTAAATTGAACCCAGTAGAGTGTAAATGTACATAAAGGGTGAGAATAGCTTGGTGTTAGGTGGCAGCCACGGAGAGTAAGAACTTGGCCTCTTATGCGGTGACCCAAGGGCCTAGAGGCCTACTGCACTTATAACCAGAGACACCCGTACGTGTTTAGAATAGTTTGCAACGTTAAAAAAGCCCTGTACCTACAGAGACTATCCTGTATGAAGTTCTTAAATATTCTTGAACTTCTTTTCTTCTTTATTTATTTATGGACCATACTACCATGGACTGGATGTGGTAAAAACTTTATTGTAAACATCTATCAGCCCGGAGGCAATAGACTAAACCCCCGGAAAAACGGCTTTTTGAACTTTTGGACTCTTTTTGAATTTCAGTGATTTTTGTACTTTTTACATTTTAAGTCTCAGTAAATTTTAAATTGTTATATTAACTGTTGGTTTGTTTTTCTACAGTCCCGGAGTACTGTCTTTAACTAAGGGGAAATGTGGCACCCCAGGGATTAAGTGCCACAGAAATATCAACACGGGTTAATTCCCCACACAACACCTGACACTGCACTAGCACCTCTAGGCCAGAAGGGGGAGCTAAAGCAGCTCCCTTATATATTCTGATGTCAAGAGGAAGTAGTTAGTTCAGTTCCTGGGAGAACTGAGGAAGAGAGACTGTAGTGTAAAGAGACTGCCTCAGGCTTCTCTACAGTCTGCTCCTTGATTCCAGGCCTAGCCAGGGTCTGAGGGAAGGAATGCAAGAAACAGAGGAACACATCTGGGAGACTGAGTGACTTCATAACTCGCCCCGGAGGAGCGCACAGACTGGATACCAGATCTGAATCTGTGACTGAAACACGCAGCACAGAAAACACCGGGACAGTGGAGGTTGTAGATCTACACTGTACCTCAGCAAAGCAACACGGCGTGGTCAGAAGCACACAGAAAGACTCAAGTTGCCTAGCAAAGGGGGTACCTGTGAGGAGAGAAAGTGCCAGCAGCTCAGCTAAAGCAGCAGTAGGGCCACACACACAGCGCAGCAGTGGGAAGCTGAGGACCCGATCAGGGTGGTAGCAACCCGGCCACGGCACAGACTCCGTGGACAACACTATGCTACCAACACCTGCAGTAAAGTGTTGGAAAACTTCAAAACTGTTAGTGTGTGTGATCCTTGTATTCAAGCCCTACTTTCCCTCACAAGCAGCTACCGCCTCCACTATCATCCCTATCCTGCAATATCACATCTATAGCATCCATCATAGATTTTAACTACCACTGCCCCGGGGAACCAGGCTCTACCTGCGGAGAGCCGTTCCATCTCCAGCTGCCAAACATCATCCCCGGAGATTCTGCAGCAGCGGTGGTCAACCTGACCACAACCCGTGGGTGGCGTCACGGAAACTCCCCTGTAAATATTCCCCCTATTACTTGCGGAACCCGGGACACGGTCCAGACCAAGACCGCCGTGATATCCCCAGCAGTACCCCGGTCCGGTACCGAGTACCCCATCCCAGTGGGCTTCACATATGACCCTGCAAAGTCTCGGACTCCAGTGTCCATTCTATGCGCTGTTCCTCTGGGGAGAGCACGGTGGTGATCAGCCTCCCAGGTGTGTATTCTCACCCCTCTCCTCAGGCCCTAGCCTTGGGCTTGTTGTTAGTCAGTGGACCTTGGGATGAGCTTATCACAGCTCCTTTACACCCAGGTCTTCTTCACAGTCCTCCTAGGAACTGAACTGAACTGGCTCATCCCAGACCAGAATATATAGGGGAGCTCACCCTGAACCTGGGTTTGGTGTCCCCCCTCTTGCCTGGAGGTGTTGGTGTGTGTGTTGCTGATGAGAATACACTTTGTTGCTCTCTGGTGACACCACAACCCGGGGGCAGTGATGACACTGTGGCACTTTGACTCAGGGGTGCCACATAATAACATTGAAGTAACCAGAAGGTACCAGCTACACCCATCTGCTAACTGTCTTTGCTACTTTACTTTCCCATTAACACTTTCACCATGCTTACCTATGCTCTAACAGTAACTGCTTCACTAATCTTTACCCTTTTCCACTACCCCAAACTCCATCGCTTACAACACAAATATGTATCTGCCCATCCCTCTTACCTCCATACCTAAGCTCCTCTGCTGACCTGCTCCTCAATCTCACACCACTCCTGCAGAAACACAAAACAAGCCGACCACATTCATTCTCCCACCTGCTCACACAGGTAACCACAGACTCACCTACAGCACGGATGGGTTTCCACAGTGGGTACACAGACACGGCTAACAACTTCCACCCCTGCACAGTAGTGGGAGCCCAACTTGCTGCCCTTAGGCAAGATCCCCTATAAATACTGGTGCTGGGGGTGGAGTTAGAGTGTGCAGATACTATAAGAGCTGTGAAGACGTTCTGGTGGTTGATGCTGTGTTAGGCCTGAGCCAGTGACCCTGGACAGCCTTCGTAGTAGTCCTGCAGGGCCCAAGAGTGGGGTCGGAAGGCGAGGAGAGAAGAGAGAGCAAAGTGGGAACTGAGGAGCCATCGTTGGGTTCACCGTAGACAGCATACCGGACAGCAGAGTCCGAGTTTACTTGAGAGCACTTAGCTCAGTAGAGAACACCAGTATACCATCTGTGCAGTCACCATCCAGGGAGCCAGGCACCACGGAGAGAGGAATAGCAGTAGTCCATCGAGGGTTTCCCCCTGGCTGGTAAGAGAGCAGAGGAGGCCAGCCAAGTTTCACATGGGACAGGGGCTTCACACACACCGGAAAAGAGACAAGGAGGCCGTATATCCACTCACTGTGGAGACCCAGAAGTGCATCCTGAACATCCGGCAGTGCCCTGGACGTTTACCTTCAATTTCTCCAGTATAAGGTAAAGAAACAACCATGGGTGTGTGTGTCGCTTCCTTACCCATGCCCCTGCCATCCGTTATCCAACAGCCAGTCCAAAGCCCTGTTCCATCCCCCATCGTCATCACCAAACTCCCCAGTGACTCAGCTCCGCCTGTAGGGATCTTCAAAACCTAATTGCCCATCTATCATCCCTTTAGGCCCCACGCAGCGCTGGTGCAGTTCCAGATACCACAGGTGACGTCACGTGAACTTTATACTTTATTCCTATTTTCAAACTACCCCCTTTTTTGTTGACCTCCAGGGCCACAGATCTGGGCAAGCCACCAGTGACATCCCAACCGCAGCAGAAGGCCCAGATACCCGAGTCACAATACAACCCTGGCGAGTCAAGATTTGGCACTGTGAACAGGATCCCATGCCCGGTGCTACCGGGTACTATGTTCCGTGTTTAAAACTGTAATTAATTCTGACTGTTAAACGGAGCTGCCATTACTGCACCGCGGAGCAGGAAGAAAGGGGGCATAACGGCTTGCAGAGCGTGAAAACCAAACCGCGCCCCTCGCTCTGCCAAATACTTCTGAAGTGCAGCGGCCTAATCTGGAAATTCCCGAATGCTTAACTCCCTGCCTATGGGGTTCGATTGTTTAACTGTTTAAAGACTGGTCATGATTCACTAGGGGGGCTCCGAAAATGTCCGTCTTGTCCAGTGATGACGACAGCACATTAGCTGACCCTGAGAATCACCTCGAAGCAACCATGGCTGCAACCGATAGAGCCGCCGACCCACCTGGCACAGTGCCGATCTCGCTACCATATATCCCGGGTGCCAAGTGGTTACCCCAGTATGACGGCCGCCCTGATACCTTGTCCACCTTCAAAAGAAAGATCTGCAACGTGTTGGACATGTATGCAATGACTGGACAGCAGCGCGCAGATGTTGTATTGGGACAGTTAACCGGTGCAGCAGTAAGAGAGGCAGAATCCTGGACCACCGCTGAACGGGGATCATTGGCTGTAATCTTCGATAAACTAAAAGTTGCTTTTGAGAACTGTCATGAGGCTGACATAAGAATGCGCTTCAAACATTATCATCAAAAGCCAGGGGATGATATCTGGACCTACGCCTGGCGCTTTCAGGAGGCGATACAAGCCCTGAAGAAAGTCAGCCCTGATAGTGTCCCTGATGAGAATAATTTATTGACTGAGCAGTTTACCTGGGGGCTACTATCACCAGAGTACAACAAAACCCTGCGCTGGTGGTCCCTAAGCCCCCCGGATGCTGATTTCAATACTTTAAAAGACATGGCTATAAAGGGGTTACAGCCAGTGGAGACTCCTGAAGCTGCCATCCGGCAGTGGTGCAGTGGCAAGGCTCCAGCTACAACAACACCAGTACCTGTACCTGCAGCTGAAAGCCATGTTCAGTCTACTAACTCCGACAGAATTGACTGTTTGTGCTTGAAGGTGCGCCAGCTGGGCAAGAGCCTAGCCACAGTCATGGAAGCCCTACAGCTGTCAAAGCCTCAGCCTAAACCCAACCTCTAATCCAGCTTGCTGACAGCCCAGAGGATGTCCCATGGATGAGAGGAAGGAAGACCACGTCGCCCAGAGGGAGGACCACCGATCGTTACAGCAACATCGCACGATACTGTCCTTTAAACGAGCAGACCCTGGGGTCGGGGCCAAACCTCAGGAGTAACTCAACAGGGCCCAGCCAACTGGTATGATACCTACATTGGACAGCGACCATTCCTGTCTATCATACTAGATGGCATCTCGACACCTGCTTTATTGGACAACAGGTCACAAGTGACCACTATCTCTGATATCCTTTATAAGAAATTCTGGTCATGTAATGAACTTAAGCCACCCGATATGAATCTTAGTATTTATGCTTCTAATGGTGAACCACTTACTATAGTGGGGGTTACAGAAGTATCCATAAAGGTGGGGAGGGTGTAATTACAAGACCAGGGGATTAATGTGGTAACAGAAAATCCCAATAACTGAGATCCTTACATTATTCTTGGTACAAATGTTGTTCGCAATTGCATGGGTGAAGTGTTATTTTTGCTTCAACATATTGCGGACACTGGGCAGAAGAAGGTTCTTCAGAGAGAGATAAGAGCCCTCCTGCAGGTAAAATCAACAGGTGGTGAAATTGGTACTGCACGGGTAACAGACCCGCATCCTACTGTAATACCTCCAATGAGTGAAATGATGATCTGGTGTCGAGCAGCTATAGGTCTAAAGGTACCGTCACACGCACAGATATGGCTTCCATATCGCTGGCGATTTGACGTGAGCGCGCACGTTGCGTGCACTTTTTTTTACATCGGGATCTGTCACACGTAGCGATTTTGCGTGCCATCTCCGGCGATCCTGCATTCCGGAAATCGTCTGGCGCAGACCGGAAGCAAGTTCCCTTTCCCACATCGCCGCATCACACGCCACCACCTCATCAGCGATGTGGCCAGAGAGTGTGAGTATGCCGAGGAGACAGGCGTGCCAGAGTGTTTCTCACCGTGCCCCTACCACTCTGATTGGTCAGCCAAAGGTAACGCAGGAGCTGCTACCAATAACGGCACACGGGGAGCGCCAAACCGAACGCTCAGGCACTCCTCTGGAATTGCATCCAGATGTTCTGATCTCGCTTTATACATCGCTATCGCCCTGTCACACGCCATTATGCTCAGAAATCGCATGGTGGATAGCGCCCGATTTCATTGCAGTGCAGGGCGATCAGGCGACGCTCCACCAGCGATTTCTCGCCATAAAATCGCCCTGTCTCACGCCACTACGCACAGGCGATGTGGTTTCCACATCGCTGAATTTTGCAATTGCCAACGAAATGGCCGGCGATATCGCCGCGTGTGAAGGTACCCTAAAAGGGCAGGACTATCAGGCGGTAGTGGAGCCCATCAGCTCAGAACACAGGCCTACACTCTTCACAGCCAGGGGGGTAGTCGCTGTACACAAGGGAAGGGTACCAGTTCGCATCTTAAATTGTGGCAGTGAAGAGGTCAAACTAGCCAGGTATTCCACTGTTGCTAAGCTGTACAGTATGCATAACAATGAGATCCAAGCAGTGGGACCCTTACCTCTACCCAGAGAGGCAGAGGATAACAACGCTAAGGGGCAGCTAGAGGACTGGTATCAGCAGATCCATGTAGGAACTGATTCCACTTCCATGCATAAAAAGCAATGTGTCTACCGGGTAGTCCAAGAATTTGAACAAGTATTTAGTAAACATCCACTTGACTTCGGTAGGATCAAAGGGGTACACCATCATATCCCCACAGGTACACATCCACCAATCAAAGAGCGATACAGGCCTATTCCACCTGCACACTATCAGAAAGCCAAAGAGATGTTACAGGACATGAAGGACGCAGGGGTCATAAGAGATAGTTGTAGTCCCTGGGCGGATCGACTAGTCCTAGTCAGAAAGAAGGATGGCAGCATGAGAATGTGTGTAGATTATAGGCAAATAAATCGCATAACACACGAATATGCTTACCCTTTGCCTTGCATTGAAGAATCATTAGCTGCATTGAAGTCTGCTAATTACTTTTCAACCCTAGATCTCACTAGCGGGTATTGGCAGGTCTCCATTGCAGAAGAAGACCGTGAGAAAACAGCATTTACCACGCCCATGGGCCTACGTGAATTCAACAGCATGCCCTTTGGACTATGTAATGCACCCGGAACGTTCCAAAGGCTGATGGAGTGTTGCCTGGGGCATAAGAACTTTGAAACAGTACTGCTTTATCAAGATGACATCATAGTGTATTTAAAATCCTATGAAGAACACCTAACCAATCTAGCAGAGGTATTTGAATCTTTGTCCAAATACGGACTGAAGCTAAAACCATCCAAATGCCTCCTGTTAAAGCCAAAGGTTCAGTACCTGGGACATATAGTCAGTTCCGAAGGAGTGGCCCCAGATACAGACAAGGTCACTGTCATCAGGGAATGGTCAAAACCAAAGACCCTCAAGGAGGTACATCAGTTCCTGGGATTGGTGGGATACTACCAAAGATTCATCAAGGAGTACACGAAGAAGGCTTCTCTACTGCAAAACCTCCTAGCAGGCCAACCCAATAAAGGCAAGTCCAGAGATCTTCCCTTGGAGTGGGGCAAGGAATAGGAAGAGATCCTAGCTTACCCCGACTACAACCTACCATTCCTATTGTACACTGAAGCCAGTAACGTGGAATTAGGAGCTGTACTCTCCCAGAAGCAAGAAGGCAAAGAAAGAGTGATTGCCTATGCTAGTAGGAGTTGGAAGCTTCGCCCTACCGAAAGAAACCCTGACAATTAGAGCTCGTTCAAGTTGGAGTTCCTGGCCTTGGTCTGGGCTGTCACAAAGATTTTAACATTACCTGGCATCTAACAAATTTCATGCTTTCACAGATAATAATCCCTTGACCCACCTGGAAATGCGAAATTGGGAGCCATTGAACATAGATGGATGGCCAGATTATCCAATTACCAGTTTACCTTCAAGTACAGGGCTGGTCATAACAACGGCAATGCAGATGCCTTATCAAGAATGTTTCACTTAGCAGATATGGGAGCAGACAAGGATGAGCTGGAAGAGCTAGAACTACCCGCCTTCCATCAGTTGACGACATCTCAGTGTTAGCAAATCCACACAGAACTTCCTAAGAAAGTAGTGAACCCGTTACCACACTTTGGTTGGAAGGAATCTTAAGATAGTGACCCCGCTATCAGTTTAGTAAAAGGACTGATAACTCAGGAGTCCGCAAAGCTACCTTCAAATCCTCCACCAGAAGCTAAACACCTGTGGAACGAAAGAAGCAAATTGTTAATTTACCAGGAAAAGCTCTGTAGAAGATATATCAACCCCAGAACTCATGAAATGGTCTGGCAAATTGTAGTACCCCAAACAGAAATCCAAATGGTACTAAATGTCTACCACAACCAAACTGGACACTTTGGGTGGAAAAAGCTGGAAGGGTTGCTCCAACAGATTCTACTGGGTTGGCATGAGAGGATGCATAGAAAGATGGTGTAAAGACTGTGGACCATGCAGCCTACGCAGAAAAGACCAGGAGTCAAAGAGCTCCAATCCATTGTAACAATGCAACCACTCCAAATTGTAGCCTTGGACCATGTGAAATTGACTCCAAGCAGGACAGGCTTCACTTATGCTTTGGCAATGGTGGACCACTACTCCAGATTCCTGATGGTCGCACCCGTAAAAGATCTCATAGCTGCAACAGCCGCAAAGACCTTCCAAAATGTATTCTGTAGGCCACTAGGCTACCTAGAACAAGTCTTAACGGATTCAGCATTTTAAGCCGAAGTCTTCCAAGAGTTTTGTCATCTTTATGGTTGTAAGAAGATAAGAACTACACCATATCATCCTCAATCCAATGGGTTACGTGAGAAGATGAACAACATCGTAATAGACATGGTCAAGATACTACCTCTTGAAGAAAGAAACCAGTGGCCAGAAAAACTGCCTGATCTGGTAGACATGTACAATCACATCCCAGTGAGCTCTTCAAACTGTACACCCGCAGTGCTTTTGGAGTCGTTGAACCCAAAGCAGATATTTCTAACTCTGACTGGAACACTAACCGTCTAGAACAGTATAGACAAGTCCAAGCTTGCGTTGAAGACAGTCTAGAAAAATCCAGACAACGACAAGAGAAAAACTTCAACAAAAATGCACCAGCAGAACCAATATAACCCGGAAGTATCGTCTTAAAAAGAAAACGGAGAAGACATAAATTAGATAATCGATGGGAAAGAGAACCCTACACTGTTTTGGAATCCAACTATAATAACACTAAAGTTTGCATCATCAGTAAAAATGGAGGAAAAACTAAACAGTCAGTATCCCGGGATCATTTGAAAAGTGTCCAGAAGCATGAAAGACCCAAGACCTTCCAGAAGAAGAAACAGAATCCTGTGAGCCCCCAACTCCATGTCTAGAACCCAAAGAAAAAGTCAAATCTACGATACTTGAAGACTTCCCAGAAGATTGACCTCAACATGAAGGAGCAGTAATAGTTCCAATCATCAACTTCTACCAGTCTCAAGAAACCATCCCAAGAAGTCAGGAAGAAACACCGTTGTAAGAGAACCAGAGGATCCTGTAATCGGTGCACCTGCTAGTCCTGTAGTGAGACTAAGGCCAGGCAGACGCTTACCTGACTTACCCACATTGCATTCTCCTGACACATCACCTGAGATAGCCACACCCATCGTGCATAGATCAAGTCGTAGCACACGTGGACAACCCCCATCCAGGTATGGAGATTGCGTACAATAAATGTAAGATACGCAAGAAAAATAACATGTAAATAGTAACTATTGTAGAAATGTAAGCAAATGTAAATAGTAGTATACAAAAGGGTGAAGAGTAGGCCAAAACAGGTCACACCAGGTACACAACATCAAAAGGGGGGTGAGAAGAGTTGGCCTAAGGAGCTATCTAGGGAGAGCAAAATCTTGGCCAAGAGGTGACCCCAGGGCCAGGAGGCCTACAGCACTTATGACCGGTAGAGGCCTCTGCAGTACCTAGGACTCCTACGCCGAGGCACCCGTAGTAAGTGTTGTTGTGTATTCTAATCTTTTAAGCCTACAGACACTTTACCTGTAAAGACTTTATGAAATGTGTTGAACTTTTGAAAAACTTTACCCGGAGACTGTACTGTAAAGACTCTTCAAAATAACTTTCCCCTTGTATTCTAACTTTAAAAGGGCCATAGTCACAGGCTGGTTGTGACAACTAACTTCTTATTCCAGTCTGCGGTGGATGGACTAGCACCGTATGAACTGTACTTGCCATTTTTCAGTGGTTTTTGTAAATTTTTGTTTTTTTGAGACTCCGTAAATACGTTACCTGTTATATATATATATATATATATATATATATATGTTAACCAAAAGTGTTTCTCAGTGCCTAGGGGGGAATGTGGCACCCTGCTCACACAGGTAACCACAGACTCACCTACAGCACGGATGGGTTTCCACAGTTGGTACACAGACACAAACAACACCTTCCACCCCAGCACAGTAGGGGGAGCCCAACTTGCTGCCCTTAGGCAAGATCCCCTATAAATACTGGTGCTAGGGGTGGAGTTAGATAGAGTGTGCAGACGCTACAAGAGCTGTGAAGACGTTCTGGTGGTGAGTGCCGCGTTAGGCCCAGGCTAGCGACCCTGAACAGCTTTTGAAGTAGTCCAGCAGAGCCCAAGAGTGGCATCGGAAGGCGAGGAAAAAAGGGAGAGCAAAGTGGGTACCGAGGAGCCATCGTTTGGTTCACCCCAGACAGCGTCCGGATCTACTGGAGAGCACCTGGCTTAGTAGAGAATACTGGTCTACTGTGGGGACTTCAGTCTCCTGGGCATCTGTGCAGTGACCAACTAGGGAGCCAGGCACCACGGAGAGAGGAATAGCGGCAGTCCATCGAGGGTTTCCCGACGACAGCACAGGTGGTAGGAGAGCAGAGGAGGCCAGCCAAGTTTCACATGGGGCAGGGGCTTCACACACATGGGAAAAGAGACAAGGAGACCTTATACCCACTCACTGTGGAGACCCAGAAGTGCATCCTGAACACCCGGCAGTGTCCTGGACATTTACCTGCAATTCCACCAGTAAAAGATAAAGAAACAACCAGTGGTGTGTGTGTCGGTTCCTTACTCATGCCCCTGACATCCACAGAGACTGTCCCGTTATCCAACAGCCCCCCCAAATCCCTGCTCCATCCCCCATCATCATCACCAAACTCCCCAGGGACCCAGCTCCACCAGTGGGGAGCTTCAACACCTACAGTTGTGGCCAAAAGTATTGACACCCCTGCAATTCTGTCAGATAATCCTCAGTTTCTTCCTGAAAATGATTGCAATCACAAATTCTTTGGTATTATTATCTTCATTTAATTTGTCTTCAATGAAAAAACACAAAAAGAGAATTGTCCTAAAGCCAAATTAGATCTAATTCCACCAAACATAAAAAAGGGGGTGACAAAAGTATTGGTACTGTTAGAAAAATCATGTGATGCTTCTGTAATTAGTGTAATTAACAGCACCTGTAACTTACCTGTGGCACCTAACAGGGGTTGGCAATAAGTAAATCACACTTGCAGCCAGTTGACATGGATTAAAGTTGACTCAACCTCTGTCCTGTGTCCTTGTGTGTACCACATTGATCATGGAGAAAAGAAAGAAGACCAAAGAACTGTCTGAGGACTGGAAGAAACCAAATTGTGAGGAAGCATGAGCAATCTCAAGGCTACAAGTCCATCTCCAAAGACCTGAATGTTCCTGGGTCTACCGTGCGCAGTGTCATCAAGAAGTGTAAAGCCCATGGCACTGCGGCTAACCTCCCTAGATGTGGACGGAAAAGAAGAATTGACGAGAGATTTCAACGCAAGATTGTGCGGATGGTGGATAAAGAACCTCGACTAACATCCAAACAAGCTCAAGCTGCCCTGCAGTCCGAGGGTACAATAGTGTCACCCCGTACTATCCGTCGGCGTCTGAATGAAAAGGGACTGCATGGTAGGAGACCCAGGAAGACCCCACTTCTTACCCCGAGACATAAAAAAGCCGGGCTGGAGTTTGCCAAAACTTACCTGAGAAAGCCTAAAACGTTTTGGAAGAATGTTCTCTGGTCAGATGAGACAAAAGTAGAGATTTATGGGCAAAGGCATCAACATAGAGTTTACAGGAGAAAGAAAGAGGCATTCAAAGAAAAGAACATGCTCCCTACAGTCAGACATGGCGGAGGTTCCCTGATGGTTTGGGGTTGCTTTGCTGCCTCTGGCACTGGACTGCTTGACCGTGTGCATGGCATTATGAAGTCTGAAGACTAACAACACATTGTGCAGCATAATGTAGGGCCCAGTGTGAGAAAGCTGGGTCTCCCTCAGAGGTCATGGGTCTTCCAGCAGGACAATGACCCAAAACACACTTCAAAAAGCACTAGAAAATGGTGTGAGAGAAAGCACTGGAGACTTCTAAGGTGGCAGCAATGAGTCCAGACCTGAATCCCATAGACACCTGTGGAGAGATGTAACAATGGCAGTTTGGAGAAGGCGCCTTCACATATCAGGGACCTGGAGCAGTTTGCCAAAGAAGAATGGTGTAAAATTCCAGCAGAGCATTGTAAGAAACTCATTGATGGTTACCGGAAGCGGCTGATCGCAGTTATTTTGGCTAAAGGTTGTGCAACCAAGTATTAGGCTGAGGGTGCCAATACTTTTGTCCGGCTCATTTTTGGAGTTTTGTGTGAAATGATCAATGTTTTGCTTTTTGCTTCATTCCCTTTTGTGTTTTTTCATTGAAGACAAATGAAATGAAGATAATAATAGCAAAGAATTTGTGATTGCAATCATTTTCAGGAAGAAATGGAGGATTATCTGACAGAATGGCAGGGGGTCAATACTTTTGGCCACAACTGTATGTGCACAGTGACTGCACCAGCAGAATAGTGAGTGCAGCTCCGGAGTATAATACAGGAGGTAACTCAGGATCAGTAATGTAATGTATGTACACAGTGACTGCACCAGCAGAATAGTGAGTGCAGCTCTGGAGTATAATACAGGAGGTAACTCAGGATCAGTAATGTAATGTATGTACACAGTGACTGCACCAGCAGAATAGTGAGTGCAGCTCTGGAGTATAATACAAGAGGTAACTCAGGATCAGTAATGTAATGTATGTACACAGTGATTGCACCAGCAGAATAGTGAGTGCAGCTCTGGAGTATAATACAGGAGGTAACTCAGGATCAATAATGTAATGTATGTACACAGTGACTGCACCAGCAGAATAGTGAGTGCAGCTCTGGAGTATAATACAGGAGGTAACTCAGGATCAGTAATGTAATGTATGTACACAGTGACTCCACCAGCAGAATAGTGAGTGCAGCTCTGGAGTATAACAGATTCATACCTTGGATATCTGGATAATGGGCCATTAGCATCAGGCAGAACTTCAGTGTGGACGCTGTGGTTTCATTTCCTGCTGCTAAAAGTGCTACAACAACCACGAGAAGACTGGTGTCACAGAAATCGGGATCCATCTCATGTTCAACCTGAGTGTGAGCAGATGTGAGATCATTATTCAGGACTTGTCTTTTAGTGGTAGAGTGCATTTGTTATTACTCGGGCTCATTGGGTTTAGAGGATTATCAATGATTGAGGTAAACAATATCATCTGCATTACAGGTACTGGGGTTAGGCATTAGGGACATCGGCTCACAGGCCTGCTGACAGTCAGTAGAATAGTGAGTGTGGGGCGCCCCAAGAGCCATAGGGTACTCTAGACCGGGCCGCTGCTGTCTCTAGGGGAAGTCACAGGGGTCGTGACCCAGTCCCATGGCCTGGGTTCAGCTTAAAAGAGTAGGGGCTTTTATGTCATTGTTAAGAGAGGAGTTATATACAAGTGAGGTTTCGTGACGCCACCCATGGTTTGTAGCTAGGGATGGCCACCGCTGCTGCAGAACCTCCAAGGTGATGGACGGGTAACTGGGATGAAGTGTCTCTCCATGGGCAGAGCAGTTTCCCTGGGGCAGTTAAGGTAGTTGGGGTGTTGGGTGCTGGACGATGGGTGCAAGTAACAGGCAGACTCACGGTTTTTTAGTTTTATCAGTCCTTTTACTGGAGAAGGTGTAGTAATAACTGTCCATGGAGTCTTTGAGAGCAACTCAGGTTTTCTTCCCATCTGGTTGGGTATTTGGCTCCCTTACTGCGCCTAGTGTAGGCACCTGCAGCTGCATAAGCTGAGCTGCGGTCTTGTCTCTTCCTGCAAGGTACCGGTATGATAGGCAACTCAAGTCCTTTCTTTCTACCCTGTTCCCGGGTGTCAGCTCCTGAACTCTCTATGTTGCTGTGTCTGTGGATACGGTGTGGCTGAGGAATCTGGAATCCCCACCTTCCGGTGTTGACTGCCGGGACGTGAGACCCTGCACAGTCTCAGATTCCGGTGTCCGTTCTTTTCACCTTTCCACTGGGGAGAGCACGGGGTTGCTCAACCTCCCAGGTGTGTTCTCACTTCTCTTCTCAGAGCCTAACCTTAGGCCTGGAACTCAGCTAGCGACTCTGGGATGAGCTTAGCACAGCTCTTTTACACCCAGGTCTTCTTCACAGTTCTCCCAGGAAATGCACTAACTAGCCCTTCCAGAATTTATAGGGGAGCGCACCCTGAACCCGGACTTGGTCTCCCCCTTGTGGCCTGGAAGTGCGAGTGTTGTGTGTGTTGCCTGATGAGAAGACCCTTTGTTGCTCTCTTGTGAAACCACCACCCGGAGGCAGTGATGACCCAGGGGTGCCACAAGTGCAGCAAGCAGTATGACTGTACAGTGTCAGGTGTAAAGATGACTCCTCCCAATGGTGACTGAATGGTCACAGTATTAGCGTCCGCCCTCTAGGAGCACATTGGACCTCCTATGCCACTTAGTACAGTATTATTGATGAGCAAATAGTGAAATACTCAGATTAGGGAGAATCGTACTGAGTAGTTTGTAACACTTGGATAGTTGTACTGAATAACGAATCCAATGTCCAAGTCTGGATCTAATTGATTAGAAATTGTGGTACCGGAAATCCTTCTTTTTCACAAACAGTTTTCTCCACCCACTGAGGCTCCGGTCCTCAGGATATTGGTCCCATAATACTGTCCCCTACTAATCTGGGCCAATTTAGGATTCTCTTTCTAAAACCAACGCTTATTTCTTTATTTTTATGTCCATACACTTGCATTTGCTCCTTTGTATTTATGTAATTGTGTTTCTTTTAATTTCTTGCCATACCATATCAGAGGAAGAGACATATGTATATATGTATGTTCTCTCACTTTCACGTGCAATGTTCATATACAAATATATGATGAAAACCGGAATTTATGAAAGTCTGAGAACATTCCTGGACCGCCCATATGTGGGGTCACCAGATGGGAGGTCAGTAGGTTTTTTGTGTACACTTTCGAGGCATTCAGACCATGGAGGACACAGCTGGACCTATAAGCTGTGACGCAGAATCGTGATTCTTCTAACAAGTTCCTCCCTCTCTAAACCTTCAGAGGTCACACATGACACAAGTCTTAGTAAGTCTTAGCTTTTTCCCTTTTATTTTCATGTAACTATCTATGCTGTATTGTATTTTGTCCCCTTTGCATATTTTTGTTAACACTATCTACTCTTTCGGATTAAATTTTATAGCTTTGTTCTTCTTGTTCTATGACATAAAACCACAAACCCATATAAGCCTCACGTTACCAGTATCGGGTGTCCGATCGGTCTAATAAAGATTGGTGGTGGCAGCGTATTTTGTGTATCTATATGGTATTGTGGACTTGGTAGTGACAGGACTGAGATATAGATATTCCTAGCTGGAACTGGTGACATATATATACATCCCGTTGTCATGATATATGCCTTTTCCCTGTCCTGTATTTCTGTATACTATGGCATTTGATGTTGTAACCTTTCTCCATTTTCTATTAGTTGTATACTATGCAATTTATTGTGCTGTAATTTAACATGTCTCCTTCCCCCAAGAATTGCATTCCTGGACTGTAATGTAGTTAAGCCTTGGTCAACAGCTAGTGAAGGATCAGCCATTCTTCCTCCCAGCAGGTGACTAGTCCAATCCACATACTGCCAGACACACTGGAGCCATGCGTTTCCAGAGTCTTCTGGTGGAGCAGACCATTCAGTAGTGGGTGTGACCCCTACTCCTCTTCGCATGGGCTGATCCCAGGAGCCCAGACAATACATTCATGTTTTTGAGATCAGATGTGAGTCGAGTGTGGAAGTGACCGGAGCGAGACCTGAGCTGAGGCCAGATCTCGTCGTCTGTGGGATTGTGTTGGATGCATTGGACTCTTGCAAGGACTATTGCTTTCCTTTATCTGGCACACGGATTATCGGGAGGTGCCCGGATCTGTTTCCTTTGTTTGGACTCATTGCGGACTCTGCAGATTTACCCTCATGTGTGTTGTTCCAGTTTTCTTGTTTAATAAATCTCCTTGGATTGATCATCGGCCGGGTGTCCCTTCCTGCTCTGTCGCACACCCCGTCACACCCGTCGCAGCAGACACCTCAATCTACATGATAGCAGAGCAGCCACGTTCATTTCCTTATCCTTTGTCAATTCCCTAATTGTTCTGACGATAAGGGAGTGTCATAGAACTGCTCACCCTGACAGCCAGCCAATCATACTAAAGCTTCAACAAAGATGGCTACGACATTACTGAGACTGGCAAGCAATCCCAGTAAGTTTAGTGGCTAAAAATTAGGTGCAAAACATGTGGGGCAGAACACTCAAATCTAGCAGAGTGAGGACACCAATAGTCGCCAAGTACAGAGTATCTCGAATACTTTACTAATCATGCGAGTAACAAATAAGTATATTCGCTCATCACTAGTCAGTACCTATTGGTGGCATCAAGTCCATCAAGTGTTGTAATTAGAGACGAGCGAACACCACAGCATTCAAATTCCGATTTGTTTACCGAATGCGGAGTGTTCATCGAGTAAATTGACAAACATTCGACGGATTTTCCAAAAAAGTTTGAATTCAACGGCAGTCAACTTTCAAGGCTTAGAAAACACCTTCAAACGAGTCCAAAAGCTGCCAAACATAGACACACACAGATTCTTACCATGTCTCCGCTGCTTGCTTGCGCTGGTCAATCTTATCGTGTGCCTCTCACTTCTGCATCTGTGCTGGCGGTGAGTGACGTGCGCAGCCAGCTGATCTGGTCACCATAGCAATTGCGTCATGTGACCAGATAGTGTCAGCTGATCTGGTCACCTGACTTTATTGCTATGGTGACCAGATCAGATGCCCCATACGTCAATCGTCACCAGCTCTGCTCCAGGTGAGCGGTGACTCACTAAGGTCACTGTTGAGGTAACAATGGTGGCCACTAATCATAGCAGGTAACAGTATACCTGAACTGTGACCTCAGTGAGTCACTGCCTATGGATGGAGCTCATAGCTCATTTATTCAGTGACTGGACACTATAGTAACTGAATGCTGTATTTTTCACCATAGTCTCTAATGAAGAAGAAGTCACAGAGGATCATGGAGGGGTAAGAGGGAGTAATAAAGATGTGGTCACTAAGTGTCTCTTTGTTTTTATTTTGAATCAAATAATTTATCTCTGTGTTGTGTCTTTTTTAACCATTTATTTTAGATTCTTAATGGCTGGGTCTAACTTGGCCTGACATTAAAAAAGAAACCGCACGAAAGAAAAATAATTTTTTTATAAAAAAAAAAAAAATACATAGACATGTAGCGACTCCATCTTTATTACCTCCTTCCCACCCTCGTACCCCTCCATGATCCTGGTTTTCTGTCTTCCTGGACACATGTTGCTCTGCTACATCAGAGACCATGGGGAGGAAAAGTATGTCCAGCTGCTCCCCGTGGTCTCTGATCACTAAATGACAGCACTGAGATCTGCGGTACAGTAACGGTGAGGTCACTGTTGCCATAGTAACAACTAATGATGGTTGTTAAGTCAGTTGTGACCTCAAATCTTACTATACTGCAGGTCTCAATGCTGTCATTCAGCTGTCACACTATATGACAGCGCTGAGACCTGCAGTATAATAAGCAGTGAGATCTCCATTGCCTTAGTAACCGCTAATAGTGGTGAGGTCACCATTGACACCATTGCTAATAGCAGTTACTATGGCAACGGTGATCTCATCGCTTTTTATATCGCAGGTCTCAGTGCTGTCATATAGTATGACTGCTGAATGACAGCACTGAGACCTGCGGTATAATAAGCGATGAGGTCACCGTTGCCATAGTAACTGCTAATAGCAGTGTGGTCACCAACCATTGCCAACGTTGCTAATAGCAGTTACTATGGCAACGTGACCTGATCACTTATTATACCGCAGGTCTCAGCGCTGTCATTCAGTGATCAGAGACCATGAGAAGTGAACGGATTTGTTCTTTCTCCCCGTTGTCTCTGATGTAGCAGAGCTGCATGTGTCTAGGAAGACAGAAGACCAGGATCATGGAGGGATAAGATACAGCTGAAAATACAAAGCTGGTATCAACCCCGTATTATCCAAAATGCCACCCCCCACCATGGCCTCTGGAAGATCCTGGTATTGTGCCTGAAAATGGCACTACGATGAATGTGCTATTTTCAGGGGTGGCTCGGGGCTGCTGTTCTTTAGCATGGGGAGCCCTCACCCCACTGAGAATATCAGCCTTCTGCTGCCTAGTTTTACCTTGGAACTTAAAAATAGGGCAGAGCTTAAACTTTTTTTTTGCCAGCCAAGGTAAAATTAGGCAGCTGAGGGTGGCAGCTCGCAGCTGTCCACTTTCACTTGGCTGAAATGAAAATTCTGCAAAACCCCACTCATTTATTTAAATTATTTAACACACTATGACGGCAGGATGGTTGCCATACAGTGATATGTACAGCAACCAAGCATAATTACCGCCCAGATTGAGTAAATGCAGTCAGATTCCAATAGGCAATCACAGTCGCTCATGTAGTGTATGGCAACCAACCTGCCATCATAATGTGTTACATAAATAAATAATTTAAAAAAAATGCGTGGGTCTTCACGGTACATATCAGTCTCATCATAGATCAAGTGGACGGCTGCGAGCTGCCACCCTCAGCTGCCTAATTTTACCTTGCCTAGCAAAAAAAAAATGCATGGGCATTGCCGTATTTTTAATTGCTAGTTAAGGTAAAACTAGGCAGCTGAGGGCTGGTATTCTCAGTGGGTCAGGAGCCATCGTTATTGGGCCTCCCCATGCTATAGAATAGCAATCTGCATCCCCCCTGAAAATGGCACATTCATCATACTGCCATTTCCAAGTGCTTTACCAGGCTCTTCCATTGGCCCTGGTGGGGGTGGCATACCTTTGTATTGCCAACTGGTATTAAGCCCTGAGATACTTAATGTCGGGCCAAGTTAGGCCAGGCCATTAAGAATCTCAAATAAATGGTTAAAAAAGACATTACACAGAGAAAAATCATTTTATTCAAAATTAAAACACAGAGACACTTAGTGACTTCATTCTCTTTACCCTCTTCCCACCCCTCATACCCCTCCATGATCCTGGTCTTCTGTCTTCCTAGACATTCGCAGCTTTGGTACACCAGAGATCACGGGGAGGAAGAACACGTCCATTCGCTCCCCGTGATCTCTGATCACTGAATTACAGATCAGAGACCTGTGGTACAGTAATCGGTAATGTCAACATTGCCCTAGTAATTGAAACGGTGACTTCACCGCTTAGTATATCGCAGGTCTCAGTGCTGTCATTCAGCTGACAGCTCTGAGATCTGCAGTATAAGGTGGGGTCACCGTTGCCATAATAACTGCTAATAGTGGTGAGGTCGCTGTTGCCACCGTTACTAATAGCAGTTACTATGGCAACGATGACCTCACCGCTTATTATACTGCAGCTTTCAACGCTGTCACTCAGATGTCATACAACTTGTATATGACAGCACTGAGACCTGCGGTATAATAAGCGGAGAAGTCACCATTGTCATAGTAACCGCTAGTAGAAGTGAGGTCGCCGTTGCCATTGTTGCAGTTACTATGACAATGGTGACCTCACCACTTATTATACCACAGGTCTCAGCTCCGTCATTCAGCTGACATACTATATGAGAGCACGGTGATCTGCGATATAATAAGCGGTGAGGTCACCATTGCAATAGTAACCGATAATAGTGGATGCTATGCCAATGGTGACGTCACCGCTTACTATACCGCAGGTCTCAGTGCTTTCCTTTAGTGATCAAAGACCACGGGGAGTAAATGGATGTATTCTTCCTCCCCGTGGTCTCTGACATAGCAGAGCTGCGTGTGTCCAGGAAGACAGAAGACCAGGATCATGGAGGAGTACAAGGGTGGGAAGGGAGTAATAAAGATTTAAGCACTAAGTGTCTCTGTGATTTTATTTATAATAATACGATTTTTCTCTGTGTGGTGTCTTTTTTAACCATTTGAGATTCTTAATGGCTGGGTCTGACTTTGCCTGCCATTAGGAATCTCAGGGCTTAATACCAGCTGAACATACAAAGCTAGAATTAACCCCTTATTACCCAGCAAGTACCCCCTACCAGGGCCACTGTAAGGACCAATAAAGTGCCTGAGAATGGCAGTACGATGAATGCACCATTTTCAAGCAAAGCTGCAGGCTGCTTTTCATTAGTGTGGGGGCGCTCTAAAATCATGGGCCCTCACCCCACTGAGAATACCAGCCCTCAGCTTTCACTGGACTGGACTGAAAAATACTGCGGAACCCCACATATGTTTTGTTAATTATTTATTTAGCACACTATTATGGCAATTTGGTTGCCATACATAATCACCTTCCAGATTGAGGAAATGCAGTCTGACTACAACAGCCAATCACAGATAGGTGGGGAGACAGTAGGATAGGGAGAGGTGAGGGTGAGACGGTGCGGTGGATTAGGTCTCAGTATGGGTTGTAGTCTTAAAGGAAGCGGTGGGTCTTCAGGTTTTTCTTGAAGGTTCCCAGGGTAGGCGAGTATCTGATGTGATGGGGGAGAGAGTTCCAGAGTATGACGGATGCACGAGAGAAACCTTGTACGCGGTTGTGGGAGGAGGAAATGCGAGGGGAGACAAGAAGGAGCTCTTGAGTGAAGCGCAGATTGCATGAGATTAGGTATTGGAAGACTAAGTCGGAGATGTATGGAGGGGCCAGGTTGCGTATGGCCTTGTATGTCATGGTTAGGGTTTTGAACTGGGATCTCTGGAAAGTGCCAGTGAAGGGCTTGGCAGAGGGGGGAGGCACGGGAGTAACGGGGAGACAGGTGGATGAGTTGGGCATCGGAATGGAGGTTTGGAGAGGTGCGAGGAAGGTAGCAGGGAGGCTGGTGAGCAGGAGGCTGCAGTAGTCAAGGCGGGAGATGACAGCGTGGACAAGTATTTTAGCAGTGTCGTGGTCAAGGAAAGACTCGAAATAGCAGCTGGAAATGTTTTTGAGCTGGAGTTGGCAGGGGATTGCGAGGGGTTGGATGTGGGGCTTGAAGAGGGAAGAGTTGATGATTACCTGAGGCATTTGGCGTGGGGGACGGGTGACTGAGCAGTTGTTAGCAGCGATGGATAGGTCGGGTAGGGGGGAAGAGCGTCTTGGTGGGAAGACAATGAACTCTGTTTTGTCCATGTACCGCTTTAGGAAGTGAGCAGAGAAGAAGGATGAGATGGTGCACAGGCATTGCAGAATTTGGATAGTAGGGAGGAGATGTCAGGGCCGGACAGATAGAGCTGGGTGTAATCGGTGTAGAGGAGGTATTACAGGCTGTGGGACTCAATGAGTTGGCCTAGACCGAGGGTGTAAAGGGAGAAGAGTAGTGGTCCCAAGACCAAGGCTTGGGGAACTCCAACAGATAGGGGGTAGGGTGAAGAAGAGATGTTGAAGTGGGTGACGCTGAAAGTCTGGTCTGCTAGGTAAGAGGAGATCCAGGAGAGGGCCAGGTCAGTGATGCCGAGAGATTGAAGACTTTGAAGTAGAAGGGAATGGTTGAAGGTGTCAAAGATGGCAGAAAGATCGAGAAGGAGGAGAACGGAGTAGTGTCGCTTGCTCTTGGCGGTCATCAGGTCGTTGGTGACTTTGGTTAGGGCTGTTTCAGTGGAATGGTGAGGTCGAAAACTGGATTGTAGGCGGTCAAAGAGAGAGCAGGAGGAGAGGTGGGAGGACAGTTCGGAATAGACGTGTTGTTCAAAAAGTTTTGAGGCAAATGGGAGAAGAGATATGGGGCGGTAGTTGGAGACTGATGCAGGGTCGAGGGAAGGTGTAGTGAAATATGTATCTGAGGGACTGGACACCAGAACAGTTACGGGGTTAAATTTTGTGTCAGTACACAAGAGGTCATGACCTGTTTTATTTAAGCACAGAGCTAGCTCTCCAGTCACAATGACTGCAAGTCTCCCCAGGGAGCCATCCTGGGGAAAACCACAAAGTGAAACATTTCACACCTGTAGCTAGAAAGAGAAGGGGATCAAAGACTCCACTAAATTGGGTTTAGTATAGCAGTTGGTATTTACTGTGGGAAAGGGATTGGACTAAGACAAAGAAATTTGAAATAATGTAAGGCAAAGACATTTGAAATAATGTATGCATGACTAGATTATTGAGAGGGTCCAATAATAGACGTAGAATTCCAATGTTAAAATGAAGGCCGGTCTAGAAATCTGACCTCCAGTCTGAGCCTATAACTGGACTCTCCCAGCTAATGTCTAGTGTCACAGAGATGGGTCAGCTGAACACTGCTGTGATCATCATTCTATATTTCCACCTTCCCCATCGGGCTACTGAAGACAAAATTTAGGTTTCTGAAAGTTTCTCCTTTTTTGTTTCATAACTGTTTCTTGCATATTTGTATGTCACTTTTTATTTCTATTTTTATATCTTTTTATTGTAAGCACTGTACCTTTTATATTAAAGCTTAAAACTTTAATAAGTTTGAACCTTGTGTGCTCTAAAGCCCTAGAAAGGGTGTGATTTTGTTGATTGTCTGATAAGTCTTAGTGTAGGGGGACTCATCGGCCCCAAATTCGGTGAGTGGTTGCAGCGTGTGTAAAGCGGGGTGCGCGGTCTGTGTCGGGGGGTGATTGATGCTCCCTTTCAACATAGGAAAGAGATCGAGTGCTGGATTGAGGGAGAGGAGATAGCTTAACCCTTGCAGGCTCAACCCCAAATCACATGCTGGGAAGTGGGTACATGACAGAAGGTTTTTTGAGGATGGGTGTGATTAGAGTGTGTTTGAAAGATGAGGGGAAAACACCGGTTGTAAGTGATATGTTGAAGAGATGGGTTAGGGCAGAGATAAGGACTGTGGTGAGGTTAGGGATGAGGTGAGAGGGGAGTGGGTCGAGGGTACAGGTGGTGAGGTGTTATCATACTACAAGGGAGGTGAGAAGATCTTCTTTCATGAAGGAGAAACTTCCTTTGGACAAGGGGAGTTGGGCAATAGAGGGGGAGGGCCGAGAGGACAGTGGATCTAAGCTTTCTCTGATTTTGTCGATTTTCTGTTTGAAAAAGGTGACGAAGTCGTCGGCGGAGATGAGAGGAGAAGGAGAAGGTGCAAGGGGACGGAGTAGAGAGTTAAAAGTTTTGAATAGTTGCTTGGGGTTGTGAGACAGGGTGGTTATTACAAAATAGGTATTAGGTATTCTCAACGTGGCAGGAGCCTTTGTTATTGGGCCCCTCACACTATAGAATAGCAACCCGCAGCTGCCCTTGAAAATGGCACATTTGTTGTAACGCAATTTCCAGGCGCTTTACCAGGTTTTTCAAGCGGCCCTGGTGGGGGATGGCACGCTGGGCAATAATGGATTAATACCAGCTTTGTATTTTCAGCTGGTATTAAGCCTTGAGATTCTTAATGTCAGGCCAAGTTAGACCCAGCCATTAAGAATATCAAATAAATGGTTAAAAAAGACAACACAGAGAAAATCATTTTATTCAAAATGAAAACACAGAGACACTTAGTTACTCCATTTTTTTACTCCCTCCCCACTCTCGTACCCCTCCACGATCCTCTGCAATGTCTTCTTGATTGGAGGCTATGGTGAGGAATATAGTATTTTATAACCATAGCCTCCAGTCACTGAATAAATGTCGCGTGAGCTCTGTCAATAAGCGGTGACTTGCTGAGGTCACCCGAAGGCACCGTTCAGGTAACAATGGTACCCGTTATGATTAGCTGCCACTATTATTACCTGAATGGTGACCTCAGATGACCTCAGTGAGCCACCGCACAACTGGAGAAGAGCTAGTGATGATTGACGTGTGCAGTCAGCTGATCTGATCCCCATACTAATCAAGTCAGGTGACCAGATCGGCTGACACTATCTTGTCATGTGGCATGATAGCTGTGGTGATCAGATCAGTTGACTGCGCACGTCACTCACCACCAGTGCAGATGCAAAAGTGAGAGGCACGCGGTAAGATGGAGCGATGTAAGCAGCGGAGACATGATAAAATAATCTGTGTGTGTCTGTCTGTGTGTGTAGGATAACATGGAACACAAGCATTAGTGCATTTGCACAAATGCTTCTGTCCTATGTTAAGCTACACACATCCAAGTATTACCAAACATTTGCCGAATTTCCCGACTTTTCAGCAAACTTTCGAATTCGAGGTGACAAATCAAATCGGCCAGTATACTTGAATTATATTTATTACACCTTTCGGAGCATGAAGCTCCATCTTCAGATACAAAATCACAGATGCTCCGACGCTTAACATTGCAATTGTTATAACGGCTTCTAGCGGCCTCATGACTCCCGTTACCTCCTTCATCTTCAGCAGGAAATGGTCTATGAAGTCCCGCGGTGACTCCGGATTCAGGGTCTTTCTGTGTTCCTCGATGTATTTTGTCACAAACGTTTGGAGAAATTTGCTTTCCTCTAAGACTTTTTTCTTGATGATCGGAAACTTCAGAAGAATCGGAAAAACATTGCAGAGCTGTAGAGAATAAGATAGAAGAATGAGAGGTCGGAGCAGGAAGAATGAAGGCAAAATAGAAGATTCATTCCCTCTAAGACTTTGTAAATGAGAAGCCTGAACACCATTGTGACTAATCTTGGCAATCTGTAAGTGTGGCTGTAAAAGTACCGTTACACGAGGCGATGGTGCCGGCAACATCGCCGAACAGTGACGTAGGCATCGCTGTTGCCGTTGAGATCGCTAGCGCGTTGCAACATGTAACAGGGCGATTCAACGGCGATAAGTTGCTTGAGCGGAGTTGCCAGGTTTATGAACATGTTCTGAAACCTGATCTCCTAGTATCGCTCTGTGTGACACCGCAATAGCGATGTTGTAAGCAACTTCCCCTATTCACTACATTGATAAGTATCGCTCGTTGGGTTGAACAAAACCCAACGAATGAAATTCGCTTTCAACATCGTAGTTGCGCTGCCTACAATATCTCTGCGTGTGACATCTCCAAGGCAATCTGGGAGAAGTGCCAAAAACTTGCGCACTTCCGTGAAGTTGCCGGCAACATCGCAGCAACGTTGCCTCATGTAATGGTACCTTAAGGCAACACATTATTAGCTGGAGAAAAGCCCACACTACACATTACATTAGATTGCCCAATCAGCGGGCATCTTGGCCAGCTTTACGAAATAGAGGAGCGTTTGGCTGAGTTCTCTATGAGAGCCACTACCGGACTGGTCGCTGCTTAACTACATTAGATAATACGATCTAAATTCTAATAAACATTATGGCTAACCCGTATCATAATTCTGAGGCTCACTTTCTGTCTGGAAAACAAACTGTAATTTCAGGGTTTTTGTCTAGTATTCAAAACGTATGAGGTAGCTGAGTATGGGGAAGTCTCTAAAGAATATCCAAAAATTACCCCAAGTGTATACAAAAATAATGAACTTTATTTAAACAGAAACAAATTAATGCCAACAATCAGTGTATACACACCCAAAAGAAAGGCCGGCTTCACACCACGGTTTTGTGCATCAGGTTCTGTCTGGCTTTGCCTCCCATGTATCCCTATGGTGCCAGATTAGTCCTATTTGGCCATCCGATTTCGTGTTTTCTGTGCCTGACCCGATTTTGTCCGGTTTCTCACTGTGCACAAAATCGGAGCCTGCAGCATTTTTTGGCTCCTGTGAAAAAAATTGGACAAAATCGGACAGTCCCAGATCCGAGGCGATCCGGCACCTATAACATGGGAGTCTATGGGCGCCGGATCCGTGAAAAAATCGGATCGTTTCCCGAATTCGATTTTTTTACACAGAGCGTGCTCTGAAATCCTGCCGTCCACAGTTCAGCACCCTGGACAGCAGTACTTCATGCACAGTCTGTGACGTCAGCACCAAGGACAGCGACAGAACAGACACAGGCAGACTTCAGCACAATAGACAGCGGCAGAAAAACGCTGGCCCCCTGTCTAGATATAGCAGATACATCTCTTAGGTCATAAAGAAGCATCTTCACTGATTATTAAAAATAAGGTGTCCCAGTACACCGAGAGCATACACATAATGCGGTCTTCAAGTATGGCGGATCTTTAGCAAGAATTGCTGGTAATTAATCCGCCCGTCTTATCTTTATATGCTTTGTTTATTGGGAGATGAAGCATCCTGTTATTCCGCCTCGACGCGTTCTCCCCTCACGGTAATTTCTGAAGTTGGGTTCATCAAGAGGCAAAAGGGTGGGGACGCAGGGAATTGTTGATGTCAAGAATGTATAACCATCTAAAACATAGACAAAATGAACGTCAGCTCAAATCTGGGCACAAAAGATTAAGTCCCCTTGTATAGCAACAGCCCCATTATATCCACTGAGCTTGGGATTGTCCACGGTAGTTGGCCACTGCCCCAAAGTTCAGTGTCCACCGGTTTCCTGACTCAACCTTACAGTGTTGTTGCCAGATTGGGGCTGGTCCCCTCTTGCAACCAGTTACCCCAGCAATGACCAATCTGGCGGTTGTGGATTCGGGGTCCCTCTGGCCAGGGTCCTGTGGCGACCTACCCACTGGTCCCACTCCTTCCCCTGTAGCTAGCCTCCCCGAGAACTCGATCTCTTTGTTTCACTTTCCTTCAGTGTCTAACTCCACTCTCCAACTACTCCTTCTCCACTCAACCCCTCACTAAAAATAACTCTTGTCGCATCCCCTCTACATATTCCCTCCTCCAGCCAGTAGATGGGGTCTGCTCAGATAGAGTATCTTATGTCCATCATCCCCTGGTCAGGAGTTAGGATAGTGTTGGATGCAAGGTGTGTGTGGGTGTCGGTATTGTGTGTCAGTCTTACCTGGGAGTGGGATACCACACCTATGGATTAGGTGCAGAACCTCTGTGGCGACCAGACCGCAGGGGGTGGCACAGCAGCATGCCCCAATTGGCTATCCTCTAAGGAACCGAAAGTAAGAGTTATCATTTTGAGCTCATACGAATTGACTAACTCTCAAGTAGCTGTTCTATCAAGAGGTTTTTGTTTGTTCCAACTTCCCAATATCAGACCTTCAATTGGATTAAAGACCTGAACTTGTATGGTCGCAGACTGAAATGGAGGAAGTTATTTGCCCTGGATAATAAGGAAGAATGTGCCAAACTTGGGATCTCAGAGGAGGACCTAGAGGGAGCTAGAGAACTTGCGGGACTCCTAGAGACTAATGAGAGAGAGAGGGGCTGGGTCCCTTCATGGAATTGAGACCTAAGAGTAACAAAATGCCACCTTTGGGAGATAATTTCCTGCATGTCTCTCTTCACAAGAGAGGTATATGAATCTGTAACTTCAATTCACTCATCTTTCCTGCCTGGCTCTCTTCACAAGAGAGGTATATGAATCTGTAACTTCAATCAACAATATACTTGTCTTTTAATAATGTAATGTACTGAAATCACCTTACTGTGTGTGATGTGGGATGTTCAGAGGTCATCTTTGGTTTAAAAGTGTTTATGATCCATGATGGCCAGGAACTCTTGTTTATTTGCCTTGCATTTATTACCTTCTGCTGTGCTGAGTTTCTTTGATTGATTGATTAACAAGTGTAATAGACCCAGATCTAAGTAGAAACTCACTATATATGTAGACCCAGCTAAGGGGTGCAATCATGCGGGGTCTTGCAATCATGCCAGCTGTAGAAGTGCAGTTACACCGGGCAGTTAAACGGGGCAGGAAACGGGTAAGTCATGCAAGACAAACAAACAGAAATGTCATTTGTTCACTTGTGCTGCAATTATGTATTCACTATGTAAACCCCAGACTGCTCATCACTACTGACCACTCACCCACCACTACAGCTCTCCTTCCCGCTGCATCTGACCCACGCTACTCCCATCCCCCACTCACCATCCACAATGTATCCCCTCCTTTACACTCTCACTCCCATCCTTCTCCATTTCCTGCTACCCCTGCTCATCCCTCCACCCAGCAACAAAGTACTTCTCTCACCCTCCATCCTACCTAACCACCTCACCCACTCCTCTGAACTATTCCTTCACTTTCAATCCTCCATCTCCAATCAGGCACGGCCACCACGTAAACTCCCGGAATCAAAGCCGGTGACGCACTTCCAGTTTCGGTACTTTGTTCCTAAGGTAATGCGTACCCTCCCGATGATTCTTTCCCGGTGAGGCACTTCCAGTTTTGGTACTTTGTTCCTAAGGTAATGCATACTCTCCCAATGATGCTTTCCCAGTGACGTACTTCCGGTTTAGGTACTTTGTTCCTAAGGTAATGCGTACCCTCCCGATGATGCTTTACCGGAGACGTACTTCCGGTTACATGAAACCTGGAAGTAACAGCACTACATCGTGGAGCTACACTGACCGCCTTTTGAAAAGTGCAAGCAATCTAACTAATGAGGGAGGGGTACCTATTAATGGGTATATAACCAGCACATTGGCAGCACTTATTTTGTTGCAGCCTGGGTAAACAGGGAGACAGAAGTGGACCTATAGGACATTAGTGGAGGTTCATGGGCTATGTTGGTGGTGATTTGAAGTGATGGGATTGACCATGGGACTTATAAACATTACAATATCTTTACAGTTACCATTCCTCTAATTGGCTTCTCCCCTCCTATGATTATCAAAGGAAGGTGGGACCCATGGATCCTGTCAGTGTTCCTGTGAGTGGACATTTTAGGGGGGAATCAATGGTGGTGATCATATGTGTGGTTCACTGCATTTATCATTACCTTTGTAGTGTGTCTACAGCCATCCATTCCCGAATGAGTTTTTCTCCCTCTGTGACATTGTGAGGAAAGTAGCTGTTTTGTTTGGTAAGATACCTTCTGTTATTTATCTGCTTTTGTTTGTATTCTTCTATATATGGGATTTTGTAGGCTAACTGTTTTCTATTGATCTATATATTGATTTTTTCCTTAGTGCTGGGATACGAGGTCTATCAATGGTTGGAGGCACTTCCATACTATTTACCTCCCCATAGCTATCGGCTGTAATAAGATAAGATAAGATAAGATAAACTTTATTGATCCCGGAGGAAATTACAGTATTACAGCAGCAGAACAAAGATCAAGAACATTTCACACTTTACAAAATAAGTCTATATGGACAGCAGATGTGGGTAGACTGGTACATGTACCTCACCTCTTCCCCCCATACACATAGAACTTCACATAGTCTTGGGACTCTTTACACTTTGTTAAACATCCCCACAGCTGTCGGAACAAACGATTCTCTGTATCTTTCCTTTTTACACATTAGTTGGATTAGACGCTTGCTGAATGTGCTCTTCTGCTCCGCAGTTCAGAGAGCGGGTGTGTATTGTTGCTCATTATAGCCTTGCATTTCTTATTAATTCTATCCTCTAATACTTCCTCGAAAGTCCTAAGTTGTAGACCCACCGCCGCACTAGCCTTCTTGATAAGTTTATTCAGCTTATTAGCGTCAGCTGTGCGCACACTACTACCCCAGCATATTATTGCAGCAAAGATTGCACTCGCCACAACAGATTGGTAGAACATTTCAAGCATTTTGCTACACACATTAAACGACCTTAATTTCCTTAGGAAGTAAAGTCTACTCATCCCTTTCTTGCAAACCTTCTCCATATGGCACCTCCAATCAAGCTTGCTGTCCAGGTGAACCCCCAAATATTTGAAATTCTCCACCATCTCCACATCCTGACCATCAATAGTGATAGGTAAGCAATCCTTCATGCACCTTCCATAACTCAACCACCAACTCCCTGGTTTTCTTTACGTTGAGTTCTAAATGGTTAGCCTGGCACCAGTCAACAAAATCCAAAACCACGCTTCTGTATTCCTCCTCCACCCGGCCTCTCTCAATACCTCCGACTATCACTGAGTCATCAGAGTACTTCTGAAGGTGACAAAGGTCTGATTTATACTGAAAATCAGCTGTGTATAACGTAAAAAGGAATGGCGACAGCACCGTTCCCTGAGGGGCTCCAACACTGCTCCGAACACTATCCGATACGGCCGCCCCCAACCTTACGAACTGTGGCCTGTGCGACAGGTAATCAATGATCCAATTCACTAGTCCCTCATCAACCGCCATTTCAACCAGCTTTTTACGTAATAATAGTGTCTGGAAGGTGTTGAATGCACTGGAGAAATCGAAGAACATGGCACGTACAGTGGTTCCATCATTGTCCAAAAAGGAATGTACTGTTTGTAGCAGATATGCTACAGCATCGTCCACCCCTAGACTCTGCCGATACGCAAACTGAAGGGGGTCCATAAAAGCAGACACCCTCGGACACAAGTAGGCAAGTACAATTCTCTCCAAGGACTTCCTCGCATGCGATGTTAAGGCCACCGGTCTATAGTCGTTTTGGGAGCTCGGGAAGGTAGTCTTGGGAACCGGCACCAGGCAAGAAGTCTTCCATAGAACTGGTACTCTCTGTGATTGTAGGCTCCAGTTAAACAGGTGCTGGAAGACAGTGCACAACTGATTTGCACACACTCTGAGGACACGTGGACAGATACCATCTGGCCCTGCTGCTTTACCAATGACCAGCTTACTAAACTGTTCCCTCACATCATTTTCTGAGATCAAGAAAGTCTCCAACTTCTTCCTCCCAGTTGATATTGCTTGTCGCTCCCCGGCCTTCTCCCCTGCTGACATTGCACATTTATCATTGAATCTGTTGAAAAACTCATTCATCTCATTAGCCATGACCAGCCCCCCACCCCCCTGATCTGACCTTGCCTTAAACCCAGTCAATAGCTTCATTCAAGCCCACACTTCTCTGGAGTTGTTGTGTGCAATTTATTTTCCAATTTAATTCTGAATGCTTCACGGGCAATCTTAATTTTCCCCTTTAAGTCTCTCTGTACAATTTTCATCTCCTCCTTGTCTTTCCTTTTAAACGCTTTTTTTTTCCTGTTTAGTAGATGTTTCAATTATTTTGTAATCCAAGGCTTGTTGTTTGCATAACACCGAATCTCATGAATAGGTACAATATTGTCAGTACAAAAGTTGATGTAATCAGTAACTCTCCCGGTAACCTCATTAACATCATCATTATGTTCCCTGGCACATAACACCTCCCAGTCTGTGCAATCAAAGCAGTCTTGTAACCTCTTCTCTGCTGCCGGAGACCACTTCCTTATCTGTTTAATTGTCACTGGTTGTTTGCAGACAACTGGTTGATAGACTGGAGACAATAGTATGAGGTTGTTGTCAGATTTTGTTGTCAGGGGGGCAATGCAGATGATGAGTAAGCATCCTTAACACTGGCATAGAGGAGATCCAATATATAATTGTCCCGTGTAGAACATTTGACATATTGATAGAACTTTGGTAATGAGATCTTGGCTCGATTAAAATCCCCAGAAATGACAGTTAGAGAGTTAGGGTGTTTCGTCTGAAGCCGGGCAATCACCACAGACAGTACTTCCCCAGCTGCCTCTGGATTTGCAGATGGTGGTATATACGACACCACTGCAATAACAATAATCACCACCATTCATACTGAATGCTAACGGAATCATCTTGTGTAACCATCAGAATTAAGTATGAGTGGATCACTAGGTTATAATGGGGCTGTTGCTATACAAGGGGACTTAATCTTTTGTGCCCAGATTCTAGCTTACATTAATTTTGTCTGTTTTAGATGGTTATACATTCTTGACATCAACAATTCCCTCACATTAATTATGCAGCTACGGCACTTCCTTATATATCAACCAGACTATGCAGGTTCAGCACCTCCCTATATATCACACTGACTCTGCAGGTTCAGCACCTCCCTATATATCACACTGACTCTGCAGGTTCAGCACCTCCCTATATATCACACTGACTATGCAGCTATAGTGCCTTCTTTCATACTAACTCTGCATCACCTCCCTATATACCACACTGACTATGTAGCTACATAAACTCCTTATATATATATACACTATATCACATTGATTATACAGCTACAGCACTACCCTATGTATCACATTGATGATTATTCAGCTACAGCACCTCCCTACATATCACATATTATGCATCAGCAGCTCATCTGGATATACTACACTGATTAAGCAGCTTCAGCACTTACTGGTGTACATGTCCTGATGAAGAAGCAGGGTTACGCTTAGAAACTCGCAGAATAAACCATCATATGCTACATGGATTGTTTGAATTGGATTCTTTGGCAGCAGCGAAGATTAATAGCATTTTTCCTGCCATCATACCTATCACTGTAATCCTTGTAATAGTTCTCAAAGAATAGAACTCCCATTTTCAATGTGGTTTGGTATGGCAGTAGTACAGCACCATCAGATTAGGTTTTAGGTTTTTTCCTATCTTTATGTAACCTTAGGCTGTAAAACCCTAAATTAGGGCTTGTTGGTCACCACTCATCTTTCACAGTCCCTGTGATAGTCCCCACAACTGGCAGCTCTTGACCCATTGATATGCTGTCACGGTGTAGTGAGAATGCTGATGAGGGAATGGCAGTTACGGGCAGGGTGACCAGGGAAGACTAGTCTGACCCTAGTCTAGGAACCCTGAATGGCAATGATCCTGAAGGTATCTCTGAAGGTGAGAAGGTTCGGGCCTCCAGCCTCTCCCTAACCTCCTCCACCAGCCCTGCGCTATTCCCCCCTCACCTCCCTACACAGAACTGGGATACAGAAACTCCAAAGGAAAGGACTTCAGTCACACACACAGGTCAGCACAGCACGGCTTCCAGGCATAGAGTGAAATTCTATCTGCAGCACCACCTGGTGGAAGGAGAGGCTACTTAAAGGCTAGGAGGAGGGGAGTTCAGGTGAGCCACACATTAACCCCTTAACCAGCAGCCGAACCTCATAGTGAATGCAGTTCTGGAGCAGAACACAGGAGGCCAGGACCTTCACAACTATCAACCATGCAGTTCTTAAAGACAAACACATACACAGCAGCATCCAGCGAGGTCAGCGCCAACTAAGTGCGTGACATATGCTAGCTGTATATCATTATGGATAAGCCTGCCAGGCTGCACCTGACATCATTATCCTGCTCTCCGAGTCTTCAGCCCTATGTGAAGCTTCACTGGGCTTGTTATTTTGTGATCCTCACGGATCGAAAAGCAAAATGTTCAAATTCACGGAAATCTCAAAATTTGGTTCAAAGTGGATTCTCCATGGATCGATCCACTCATTTCTACATGCAAATCAAAATCAGACATACACAATGTTATTCCATCATAATACAATCGAGCAGCTTGATGGCCTCATAATATAATAATATACAACCATGTTTAGTCGAAACGTGAGCCCTCGAACATATCTGGACGCAGATAAAAGAAGTTCTTGCAGCTTCTTGTCCTTGTAATGAAAGTGCTCCCCAAACAGCAAAGAACTGACGATGTTTACCACAGCCTTGCCCGTGAACATTGCAGGCTCAAAGGGTTTTCCTGTGTAGAGAAAACAAGAACATCATGTAATGACCACCGCTCATCATCCTACCCTGCTCACACTCTGGAATATAGCAAGTGGCCGATGCAGCCTGGCGTAATAAAGTCTAAGTAGATAGTGGAGTGAGCAGATTCCGAGTGACCCCAGAGCTATTGAAGAACCACTAAATGCCATCAATCCCTTTGGAGCACCCCGATTCTGGTGGAGAACCTCACAGCCTGGACATAAGGACTAGAGATGAGCAAACCTTCCCCAAACATGTTCGCCAATTTCAAATTCAGCACGCACATTGTAGATTTGGTTCCGGATCAGAAATATGAACAGTTTCCCAAAAAATCGTCAAACATGACTATGTTCCTGAAAGAAGTTTGAAATTTATAATGGCCCTAAAAAGGTCCCTTTTCGTTTGGGGCTAAAACGCTCGCTGGGAGACCCATTGACCTTGAGCAACACCTTACCTTAAGGTTAGGAGTTTTAACGGTGACAGACCGATACAGAAGGGAGAGAAAGGGCCCTGGCCTTGCGGGCTTACATTCTACAGGGTGGTGGGGAGAGACACAGTAGGTTGGGTCTGCTCTGTTGGTGATGGAGTGCCGGGTCCAGTGGTGGTGGAGCGCCAGGTCCAGTGGCGGTGGAGCGCCGGGTTCAGTGGTGGTGGAGCACCAGGTCCAGTGGTGGTGGAGTGCCGGGTCCAGTGGTGGTGGAGCGCCAGGTCCAGTGGCGGTGGAGTGCCGGGTCAAGTGGTGGTGGAGCACCAGGTCCAGTGGTGGTGGAGCGCCGGGTCCAGTGGTGGTGGAGCGCCAGGTCCAGTGGCGGTGGAGTGCCGGGTCAAGTGGTGGTGGAGCACCAGGTCCAGTGGTGGTGGAGCGCCAGGTCCAGTGGCAGTGGAGTGCCGGGTCCAGTGGTGGTGGAGCGCCAGGTCCAGTGGTGGTGGGGTGGCACTGTGGTCATTGCAGGTTGTAGGCTGTTCTGCTTAAAGGTTCAGAGTGTGGGGGACAGTCAGACGCTTTGGGGTGCAGAATTCCAGAGAATGGGGGATGCTTGGGCGAAGTCTTGTAGGTGGTTAGATGAAGAACATACAAGTGTAGAGGAAAGAAGGAGGTCTTGGGAGGACCGAAGATTACGAGTTGGATGATATCAGGAGATTAGTTCAAAGGTACTGTCTGGGGGGGGACAGATTGTGGACGGCTTTTTAAGTCAATGTTAATATGTAGTTTGAATTGGATACGCTGGGGAATTGGGAGCCAGTGGAGGGATTTGCAGAGGGGAGAAGTGGAGGAATAACGAGGAGAGAGGTGGATTAGTCGGGCAGCAGAGCTGAGGACAGATTGGAAAGGTGCAAGAGTGTAAAGGTACCGTCACACGCGGCAATTTTGCAAGCAGTTTCACTGACAATTTGCTGGTTGCAGTGAAATCATGGACACATTGTTCTATCTTGTGGCTGTGTACAAATGTAACAATGTGTCCATGATTTCACTGCAACCAGCAAATTGCCAGTGAAATCGCTATCAAAATTGCCGTGTGTGATGGCACCTTTAGCAAGGAGGCCACAGAGGAGGAGGTTGTAGTAGTCGAGACGGGAGTTGATGAGGGCATGCACTAGTAGTTTAGTAGATGGAGGGTTGAGGAAGGGACGGATTGTGGAAATATTTTTGAGTTGGAGGTGGCAGGAGGTGGCGAGAGCTTGGATGTGCGGTTTGAAGGATAATTGTTACTCCGAGGCAGCGGACTTCAGGTATGATGTCATTTATTGTGATAGATAAGTCTGGTAAGGAAGGTGTGTGAGATGGAGGAAAGAGGATGAGTTCAGTTTTGTCTACATTGAGTTTTAGGAAGCGACAGGAGAAGGAGGATATGGCTGATCGACACTCCGGGATTCTGGACAGCAGAGAGGTGAAGGAGGATATGGCTGATAGACACTCCGGGGTTCTGGACAGCAGAGAGGAGAAGGAGGATATGGCTGATAGACACTCCGGGGTTCTGGACAGCAGAGAGGAGAAGGAGGATATGGCTGATAGACACTCCGGGATTCTGGACAGCAGAGAGGAGGATATGGCTGATAGACACTCCGGGATTCTGGACAGCAGAGAGGAGAAGGAGGATATGGCTGATAGACACTCCGGGATTCTGGACAGCAGAGAGGTGAAGGAGGATATGGCTGATAGACACTCCGGGTTTCTGGACAGCAGAGAGGTGACGTCTGGGCCAGAGAGGTAGATCTGAGTGTCGTCAGTGTACAGGTGATACTGGAAGCCATGGGACTGTATGAGTTGTCCCAGACTAAGAGTATAGATTGAAAAAAGGAGGGGCCCCTGGACAGAGCCTTGAGGGACCCCAACAGAGAGGGGATGGGGCAAGGAGGTTGTGTGGGAGTGGGAGTAGCTAAATGTGGAAAGGTGGGAGGTGATCCAGAGGGCAAGGTCAGTGATACCAATGGAGGAGAGGATCTGTAATAGGAGGCAGTGGTCAACTGTGTGGAATGCAGAGGACAGGTCAAGAAGGAGGACGACAGAGAACTGTCTGTTAGCTTTGGCCTTGAGTACGTCGTTGATTACGGTTAGGTGTTTCCCCAGCCATTGGGTGTACCAGTTTGTATCAAGCTGTAAAATTTTTTTTGAGCTTTAAATGATTTTTTCTAAGCTTCCCGGAGTTTGCAGGTGTTTTGCCACATGCAGGGCGTGAATTTTGGAAACAGTACAAGATGTGGCAGCAGCTAAAGCAGGAAGCTTACAATGTCCTTAAAACACCTATTTAAGAGGGTTTGATACCTTTTAGGGCATTTTATTCAAATATTGTTTTTCTTTTTTATTTTTGGGGATGAAGCATGCAAGGCCAACTCTTCCACACTTATCTACTAGCAATGTAAATAAAAATGCATATGTCTATTACTTTGCACTGATGGGGCTCAGCTGTATTTCTGGTCACCAGTACAGATACATCAGGCAGGTACAGACTGCCACTAACCCCCAGCAGCCTAGTTTTACCTGGCTGGTAATCAAAATACAGGGGAGCCCTATTGTTAATTATTTCTTGAAGCAGTTAAAAAAAACAACATGGGGCTTCACTTTATTTTTGGTTGCCAGCCAGGTACAACTAGGCAGCTGGGGCGTGGAAATACAGAGTGGAGAAGCCCAAGCATTCTGCCTCCTCTCCCATCCCGCTATGAAATTCAGTCCACAGCCACCTCATAAAATGGTGCATTCATCGTAGTGCCACTTTCTGGAGCTGTACCTGACTCTTCCCGATGCCCTGTAGTGGTGGCAGACTGGTTAATAAAGGAGCTAATGCTAGCTGAGTATTGCCAGCACGCACTAAGCCCTACGTGGCACCCCCACGCTAAAGATATCTACCAGCAGCCACCCTAGAATTGGTGCCTCCATGACAGACGTCAAAACTCACGGTTACTTCACTCTTCCAATCTGCCCTCGTGGCGGAGACAGACTGAGTAATAAAGTGGGCGATGTCAGCTTTTTTTCGCAGTTAACATCAAGCCCTATTCCTAATGTCAGCCATCAGTATGATAGCGACACACACATTGATATCCTTGATTGCATACAAAATGCACAAAGACACCTTGTTATTCAATTTATTACCGTAGCTCGCACCAAGTTCCCCTCTGATGTGATCCACGAGAGTCCGCTGATGTGTGACGCAGAACTGGTCAGCTGACTGGTGAACAGATCACCTGATTGAGTCAGCTGAGTGCAGATGTCGTCGACTTAATCAGCTGTATGACATGAAAAGGTGAAGGACAGTGTTTCAAAAGTATGTAAAGTGCTATGGAATTACTAGCACTATAGAAATGAATTATTATTACTACATGATTGCATATTTTCAATAAGCAATATCCATACTATGGTGATTCATCAGTGTGAACAGACCCATAAGATTAAGTATGTGAAGCATATGCTATTTTTTATGAATTGCTATTATATAAGTGTAGAACAAATGGCCTCACATGCTGCTGACCCTCTGCAATAGTGAAGGTTTGCTCTCACCCTCAAAAAATAAAAATAAAATAAAATAAAATAAAATACCGTATATACTCGCGTATAAGCTGAGTTTTTCAGCCCAAAAATTGGGCTGAAAAGTCCCCCCCTCGGCTTATACGCGAGTCACTGTATACTGTATACACTGTATACAGTGTATACAGTATACAGGCCCGCCCCCATCAGTATACAGGCCCCCCCTTGCTGCACAAACCTGTAAAGGAAGAGATTAATATACTTATATATCACTGTCCCGCTGCCGCTGTCCCGCCGCCGTCATCGCGCTCCTCCGTCTTCATCTGTCTTCTTCTGGCTTCCTCCGGTCGGCGCAGGCAATGACGTCATTGTTTGCGCGCCAGAGGAAGCCGGAAGACACTAAATGAAGACGGAGGAGCGCGATGACGGCGGCGGGACAGCGGCAGCGGGACAGTGATAAGTATACTAATCTCTTCCTTTACAGGTTTGTGCAGCAAGGGGGGCCTGTATACTGATGGGGGGGCTGTATACACCTCTGGGGCTGCTGTATACTACCTCTGGGGCTGCTGTATACTACCTCTGGGGCTGCTGTATACTAACACGGGGGCTGCTGTATACTACCTCTTGGGCTGCTGTATACTACCTCTGGGGCTGCTGTATACTACCTCTGGGGCTGCTGTATACTAACACGGGGGCTGCTGTATACTACCTCTTGGGCTGCTGTATACTACCTCTGGGGCTGCTGTATACTACCTCTGGGGCTGCTGTATACTAACACTGGGGCTGCTGTATACTACCTCTGGGGCTGCTGTATACTACCTCTGGGGCTGCTGTATACTACCTCTGGGGCTGCTGTATACTACCACTGGGGCTGTATATACCTCTGGGGCTGCTGTATACTACCTCTGGGGCTGCTGTATACTACCTCTTGGGCTGCTGTATACTACCTCTGGGACTGCTGTATACTACCTCTGGGGCTGCTGTATACTAACACTGGGGCTGCTGTATACTACCTCTGGGGCTGCTGTATACTACCTCTGGGGCTGCTGTATACTACCTCTGGGGCTGCTGTATACTACCACTGGGGCTGTATATACCTCTGGGGCTGCTGTATACTACCTCTGGGGCTGCTGTATACTACCTCTGGGGCTGCTGTATACTAACACTGGGGCTGCTGTATACTACCACTGGGGCTGTATATACCTCTGGGGGTGCTGTATACTACCTCTGGGGCTGCTGTATATACCTCTGGGGCTGTTTATACCTCTGGGGCTGCTGTATACTACCTCTGGGCTGCTGTATACTACCACTGGAGCTGCTGTATACTACCACTGGGGCTGTATATACCTCTGGGGCTGCTGTATACCACACTGCTGGGGGCTGTATACCTGTGCTGGGGTCCACCCTCGGCTTATACACAAGTCAATAGGTTTTCCCAGGTTTTGGGGGCAAAATTAGGGGGGTCGGCTTATACACGGGTCGGCTTATACACGAGTATATACGGTAGATAAATATCCCAAAAAATATTCATCTCTCTTAAACGACTGGTTTAAGAACATTGTAAGCTTCCTGAATCTCCCAGCTGCTGCCTCATCTCACACTGTTTCCAAAATTCAGACTCTGCAGGTGTCAAAAACACTCCGGGAAGCTTAAAGAATGTATCTAAAGCTCAAAAAAACGCCTTGATACAAGTCAGTAGACCTGACGGCTGGGGACTCTCCAAGCTATATGGTTAGGTGTTGTCCCCAGCCAGCGGTTCTTCCAGTGATTGTTTTAATAATAATCATAATAATAATCTATATTCCGCAGCGCTTTACAATTCAGAGGTTCAAATACAAACAATCATAAGTAACAGTTATCAAAGAATACAATTAATAAAGAGAAATAATGATGGCCCTGCTCATAAAGGCTTACAATCTAACAATGAGGTGGGGGTGACTCTAATTACAGGTGCCTATTTACAATGATGGCCCAGCCAATGTGAGGAAATTGGGAATAGATCAGAGCTGCATTAGTGGTCACCAGCCATTGTAATGTTTTTTGGTCTGGTGAAGTGAATAGGCCATCTCTAAGTGACCTCGATTAGGGAGCAAGATAGGCCACTCTGAAGAGATGTATGTAAATTGTGGATAGTTCTAATTTCTTCGAGTAGTAAATTCCAGAGGATTGGTGCAGCTCGGGAGAAGTCTTGGAGCCCAGAGTGGAAGGTTCAGATTAATACAGAAGTGAGTCTAAAGTCACTTCCAGAGTGAAGAGACCAGTTGGGGTGATAGAAAGAGATGAGGGAGGAGATGTATGGGGGTGCTGCACTTTGAAGGGCTTTGTGGGTGAGAACAAGCAATTTGAATTGGATCCTATAATGTGTGGGCAGCCAGTGCAGTGACTGGGACAAAGCGGAAGTGTGGCGCCCCAGGGTCTGGTTGAAACAATACTAAGCTTGGAAGCAAGGAAAGGCACCCACCTAAGGTAAAACACACACGCGCACAACACCTTCCCAACTCCAGGCCAGAAGGGGGAGCTCTAAAGCCTGGGTTCAGGGCAGGTCCCCCTATAAATTCTGGTCTGGGGGTGGGGGTCAGGCAATTCAGTTCCTAGAAGAACTGTAGAAGACATCCTATGGTCAGGTGCCGTGCTAGCCCCATCTGAGGAAACTGACTAGCCAGTGTGAGTGACCTGTGGTGAAGGTCTGAGGGAAGCGGAGAAAAGGTGTGGGGAGTGAAGCGGAGCCAGCTCACACTAGCACTTAGCGTAGTATGGACACCGGAGTCCGAGGTCGTCAGGGACTTTATGCCCAGCAGCAAACACCAAAGGGTGGGTGATTCCAAGTTTGCTCGTCCACCAAAAGGACAGGAGACACAGCCGCATTAAAGAGCTCAGAAGACGCAGTGAAAAGGGAGTAACACAGAAAGGGCTTAAGCCGCCTGTCACACGGCCAAGACAGACAAGTTAGGAGAGGGTCTTAGCACAGCTTCAAGCAGCTAGGGCTCACAGAGAAAAGGTCAATAGGGAGGCCTCAGAACTTGCCAGTGGTGGAAAAACCAAACTTGCTTCCAGGCTCCAGATCCCTGACACCACTTGTGAATTGTGCCCTGGATGAACCTGCTCTGACTTCAGTAAAGGTAGAGGAGACTGTTACCCCTGTGTCTGTCAGTTCTTTCGCACACTGAACCCTGCACCCCCAATGAGCCCTGCACTTCAATAGACTGGGTACTTGCTCTTCCCGTGGGGACCTCAGCAACTCTCGCTGCTACTCCCATCATCCCCAAAGGTCCCGACTGCAGCAGTGGCTATACCGGGCGCATTCCACGGGTGGCGTTACGAAACTCATTTTTAAATTTTATTTTATTTTTCTCCATTTTTCCAATTGCCCGTTTTTTTAACTGCTCGCCCGATGAGTGGATCACAGACCTGGTCACGCCACCATGACATCACACAGCCCCAACAATGTCAAGAGTGCCTGGGTTCCGAGTACCCCACGGTCCGTTCCCGGGGCGAGTCAAAAGCATCTGAGTACTGGTTGGCTAGATAGGTGATCCTGGCTGCTACATTAAGGATGAACTAGAGAGGGGAAAGCCTAGTGAGGGGGAGTCCAGTTACTAAAGAATTACAATAATTAAGAAAGGAATGGATCAGGGCCACAGTGAGGGTTTTTGTTGTTTCACTGATGAGAAAGGGGAGAATTCTAGAGATGTTCTTCAGGTGCAAGTGGCAAGAGCGGGCGAGAGATTGTATATATGGGGTGAAGGAAAGATTAGAGTCAAACATAACATCCAGACAGCGAACCTGCTGACTAGGCGTTATCGTGGTGCCGCACACTGAGAGAGATGTCCGATTTAGGGAGGTTAGTGGATGGGGGGAGCAGAAGAAGTTCAGTTTTGGAAAGGTTGAATTTTAGATAGAGAGCGGACATCATGCTGGAGACTGCGGTTAGACAGTCATTGGTGTTCTTTATTAGAGCGGGAGTAAGGTCATGGGAGGAAGTGTATGGTTGTGTGTCATCAGCATAAAGATGGTACTGACAGCCAAATCTGCTGATGGTCTGTCCAATCAAAGAAGAGAAGAGGGCCAAGGACCGAAGCCTGAGGGGCACCCAATAGTGAGAGGAAGAGGGGAAGAAGTGGAGCCAGCAAATGATACACTGAAAGAGCGGTCAGAGAGATAGGAAGAGAACTAGGAGAGAGCAGTGTCCTTTATGCCAAAGGAGTGCAGCATCGAGAGTAGGAGATGGTGGTCAACAGTGTCAAAAGTTGCAAAAAGATCAAGAAGAATAAGCAGAGAGTGATCACCATTATGTTTTGCTGTCTGAAGGTCATCAGTCACTGTGAGGGCAGTTTCTGTAGAATTTAGGGGGTAGAAACCAGACTGTAATGGGTCTAGAAGAGAGTGAGCGGAGAGGTAATGAGTGAGGCGGGAGTAGACCAGGCGCTCCAGGAGTTTAGAAATGAAGGGGAGATTGGAGACTGGTCTGTAGTTATTTGTGCAGGATGGGTCAAGGGAAGCTTTCTTTAGTAATGGAGTAATGATCGAGTGTTTGAAGGAGGAAGGGAAGATGCCAGAAGAGAGGGAGAGGTTGAAGATTTTAGTTAGGTGAGTGATGACCACCGGAGAGAGGGACTGGAGTAGGTGTGAGGGGATGGGGTCCGTAATGCATGTAAGTGGAATGAGAGGAAGTAAAGAGCCTGAAGACTTCTTCTGTGACTGGGTCAAATGTAGAAAGTGATCCAGAGGAGATGTGGGGTAGAATTGGAGTAGTAGCGCTTGGGGGCTGGGAGACGTTTTCTTTACAAATGTTTTCTATTTTCTCTGTGAAGTAAGAAGCCAGATCATCAGCACAGAGGTCAGTGATGGGGCAGATCATCAGCACAGAGGTCAGTGATGGGGGCAGATCATCAGCACAGAGGTCAGTGATGGGGCAGATCATCAGCACAGAGGTCAGTGATGGGGGCCTGCACTCTAGGACTGAGGAGAGACTGAAAGGTGTCAGAGTTTTTTTTGGATTGTTGGATAGTGAGGAGATCAGGGATGTGAAGTAGGTTTGTTTGGCAAGGTGAAGGGCAGAGTTGTAAATGTTTAGCATGAATTTATAATGGATAAAGTCTTCTGGTGAGTGGGTTTTCCTCCATAGACGTTCAGCACTCCTGGAGCATCACTGGAGGAATATGGAGGAGTGTGCAATGTGAGCTGTTTTACTCTATGGAGGTGCTGAGGGTGAGGGGCACTACATGGTCGGGGTACTTCTGAGAAGGTCATTGTAGTGATTCACTGCCAGATTTGGACAGGAGATTGAGGAGATTGGTGAAAGTGGAATACTAAATAAGGCTAGTGTGAAACAAGAAAAAAAATTTTGCTCTGTTTGTTGGAGCGCTAAGGCCACTTTCACATCAGTGGTTTTCACTGATCGCGGCAGTTGCGGTGAAAAAACCGTGGTATGCCACAATTACCGCATAACGGCTGCACTTGCAGTTGACTTGCGGCAATCCCCATACAATGTCTATGGGGCTTGCGGCAGGTGCAGCAAGTGCGGTTTCGGCACTTGCGGCAGGTGCGGCAGCGAAAAAAAAACGCGGCTGACTGCGGTTTTTTCATGGCCGCACCTGCCTCAAGTGCCAAAACCGCACTTGCCGCACCTGCCACACACTTACTGCAAGCCCCATAGACATTGTATGGGGCTTGCCGCAAGTGAACTGCAAGTGCAGCCGTTACGCGGTTTTCGCTGATCGCGGCAGTTGCGGTGAAAAAAACGCAACTGCCGCGATCAGCGAAAACCGCTGATGTGAAAGGGGCCTAAGGCACACAAGTGGCAAAGGTGAGTGTTTAAGCTCAAACCTTTATTAAAGGCTCAGTATAAACACTAACCTTTTCCCCTGGTGTGCCTTAGTGCTCCAACAAAAACCGCAAACAGTTTTTTCTTGGTTCACATACATTTCTTCCCTGTGCGAGTGAGCGGCGGGAGCTGCTTGACTGCACCGTTCTAAATACAGAGTCAAGGACCTGTCGTGACATCAATAGGAAATGCCCATTCTCGTCACGTGGTCGGGACCCATGACCTCTGCAGGGAGGATCTCCATGCCTTGGCGGCTTGGCGAATTCCCTCTACGCCAGCTCTACTCTATCTACCTTTACCGGGGTTGTGCAAGGTTGCACAACCTGTTGGTGAGTAGCCATGTCACGGGGTTCTTCTCCGGTATCCCACAATCAACAGAGTGAGAGATGCGTGATCAGCCCAAGAACCTTTATTGCTTGAAAAACATAAAATTCCATAAAACAATCCAGCCTTATATTGTATGTCCATGTAATCCAGGTTTGTCTAAATCCCTTGTGAAGCTGGTCTTGACTCAGCGTCCCACACACACAGACTGACTGCAATCACACACGGTTATTTCTTATAGAACAATTTCTTGCCAAGTGCCCCTCAGAAATACAGGTATGGGTCTGAGAACGCATGCTGTCCACATTGAATAGAGGAGTGTAGAGAGTCTGTGAGTGTATGAGGGTTAAGATTTCTGAACGTAAGATAGGTAGGGGTGTGCTGGGGTGGGCGAGGATTTGTGAGTGTGAAGGAGAGAATGTTGTGGTCAGAGACTGGAAGAGGTGAATTATCTAAAGAGGAGGTTGAACAGAGTCGGGGAAAGATCAGGTCAAGGGTGTTACCATCTTTGTGCGTCTCAGAGGTTGAGGGCTGTGAGAGACCAAGAGATGTGGTTAGAGATAGGAGCTGGGATGCAGATGGGGAGTAAGAACTTGATTCTACATTTAATTATCAGTGTATTTCCTCCGGGATGAGATCACTTGTGGGCTGTTGGTGCGGGACTTGAGCAGAAATTTTCAGCCCTAAGAATTACACTGATAACCATTTGTTTGCTGGACACTTCTCTGCACATTTTTTCTGGACAATTACATATTTGTTTGCTGGACTCTTCTCTGCCTATTATTTCAGGACTTTTATGTATTAATTCTTTCGATATTGCTATGCATATTATTTCTGAACATTCACATTTTAGTGCTAGTTGCACTTGTATTTCGTTTTAGGATTTACTTGTTACCTTCTGTTTCTTAACCTGTTTTATTATTATATGCAATATGGTTATTTACCCTAAACCCTGCTCTCAGTTTCGTCATTATCTCACGCTATCAGATTCCTACATAATTGTTATACAAAGTTATTTCCTGAACAAGCCCTTGTTTGACTCTTTGGGAAAGTGCTCAGATTTCTGATCCCCGAGCAGACTTGGCCATGTTCAGTCGAATTTGAAATTGGTGAACATGTTCAGGGAAAGGTTCACTCATCTCTAGTCACAACAGGACATGAGGAGCAGTGACGAAGATATGGTGGACCTTGGAGAGCTGTCGGTGTAATGGAAAGTGGGCTTTGGGTGCCGTGTGTGAAGAATTGGAGACAAAGAAAGTCTGTATGAGGGTGAATTTGTGTCCATTCTGCTCTCAGCCTTATTGATACAGGGACACCAGAACGATGAGTCTGAAGGGTGAGTAACCCAATAGACACTGGGTATGAAACAACCTGGGGCAGATAGATCTCTGGGATGATATTGTGCAGCCAATAACAATTGCAGCTCATTATGGAAAATGTTGGGTTGTTATGCAGGAACATTGACTTGTTTTGGATCATCAGATGCAGAAGGATCAGCGCCCCGATCTCACTCACTCCATATAAAAAGCTAAGAGCGAGCACTGATGTGACTTTGGTTACATCCAATGACTCTCACCACTAGAAACTCACGAGAAATCAATCAATGTAAAATAATACATGAAGGAAAAATATATGCACATTTACTTATGAACCCTGAGATTTCTGAACTCTCTCTCATTGGCTAACATCAGAGTTTGGAATATTTGGAGCTCACCCACCTCCTGTCTCTGACACCGCCTGCGTCAGGTATTTGGACTCAGCAAAAAGTCTCATTTGCATGGGCTTCTTCCCCATCCCAAAATTCTGGAGAAATGCCATGGTGAAGCGACGGAGTGATCGCCACCGTGGTCCAGTAATACCTAAGGAGAAAAGGACATGGAGACATTATTGGCGGCATTCAGTGCAAGACGTTTCTATCATTTCACCCCACTATAAGCCACAAAGACTTTGTCATCCACAATGCACCAACATCAGCCACAACGTACATGGTGTAAGCATCTGTGCCCCCGAGCAGCACCGCACCTTCCTAGACTCCTGGGACCTTCCTATATAATTTGGAGGGCATGCACCATCTATTTCTCATAGATTGAGAAGCAATGATCTAGAAGAACAATCTAAAGTGAAGAGGGGAAAACATTATCTACAACCACAACTCCAAAAGGTTTGATGCAGCATATACAAAGATGTAGGAAGTGAGGGATAACAATAAGTAGAGTTCTGCCAGAGGAATATGGTCTGAAGCAGGATCCTAACTACTCAAAATGCTGGAAAAGTAAGGCCGGCTTCACACCACGCCACAATCCAATCCGGGGCTGTCCAGTGTAAACCGAACAGCCCCGGACCAGATTTTGGCCCCATAGTATCCTATGAGGCCGGATGGAGCCGGATGGAAGCTCTCTGTCATCCGGTTTCCATGTGTCCAGGAGAATCCGGGAGGAATCGTATTTTTCTTCCCAGACACAAAAACGGAACATGCAGCATTTTTGTGTCCAGGGAGAAAAATCTCCCCAAATTGGATTCTCCCGGATTCTCCCGGATCCGGAGCATCCGGCGTTCCCTAACATGGGAGTCTATGGGACAGGATTGCCCCGATCCGGGAGGATCTGGCAACCAGACACCAGCGGCTGCACGCTGCTGTAATTTCAGGACCGCGGCTAGCAGGGAGAGATCTTGAATAATCAGCAGCTGCGGCTATAATTAGCGGCATCCGGCTGCACACCGGACCGGAGGGGTTCTGTTTGCAAATCTGGTCTGGGGCTGTCAGGTTCACCCTGACAGCCCTGGATCGGATCTGGCCGTGGTGTGAAGCCGGCCTAAGTGGTATTAATGGAAGAGCTGGAAGGTCAATTTGCAACTAACTCACTTAATTATTATTTTAATGGCCTTCAGCTGGATCTCGAGTCATGATGATGCGTTAATAGATGAATGCTCTCTAGGAAGATCGATCTTGTGCGAGCCTAGGTAGGTCCACAAGGGTCTTATCTGTCATTATCTTAATTGTATGAAGCCATTAGGTTGCTGGCCTTCTCTTTGCCTTGCTCCTTCTATTCTTCCATCTATAATGTCCTCCTCCAGTGATTGCTCTCTTCTTATGATGTGTAGACAAGTCGTATCTTGGTGATCCCTTCTTCCAGTGACATGTCTGGCTTGTTTGCTCTTCTTGCCATCCATGGTATTGATAACATCCTTCTCCAGCTCCATCTTTTGAAGTCCAGAGTACAATTAATAAATGAACGATCCAGCGTCTAGGATTCCATAAAAATCCATACTTTATCCTTGTATTAACAATCGTCACAGCATCAGACATAGGTAATGTGCTTTCACATCTGCATTTTTGCCACTTCCAGCAGATGAGGCAAACTTGACAATTCTAACTTCAGGTTTACCTGATCCGCCATTTTTTAAATCCGGCGGATTCCTGCCTTTTTAGAAATAAAAACAGATCCAACACTCTCGCGGCAAGATCACGTTTTTTGCTAATGTATTTCTATGGGACTGCCAGTAGTGCGCGGACACTTGCGTTTTCGTCCCGATTCGGCAAATCCGGCACTTGCAGCTCTGGCCAAAGTCTGCAAAGTTTTAAGAACAGCCGCAAGTGCCAGATTTGCCGGATCCGGCTAAAAACGCAAGTGTCCGCGCACTACTGGCAGTCCCATAGAAATACAATAGCAAAAAAGGCAATTTTTCCATTATCTTGCCGGATTGGTTTCCCAAAAATAACGGAAATTTGTCCGTTTTTGAAAACCACAGATGTGAAAGCACCCTAAGCAATCTGGATAAAATTAAGCATTGTGATGGGCCAACCGGCTATGTTAGGAGTGGCAGGTATGTATCGCACAAACAGAGGTCTGCTGCGATCTTAACCCAGGTTGATTGTGTCTTGGGTGTCTTGTTGGGCGGTTATCAGGTGGCCACACCCTGGTTACATGTCTCGTTTAGCCAGCCCCTGGAAGACTTCCTGATTGTAGCACAGGGGAGGAAAACCATGTGTGGGAATGGAGGTTGCCAGAACTCCTGGATGTTGAGACTGGAAGGAGCAGTCTGAAACCTGCAGAGGGGATCAAGTAACCCCAGAGAATGGGGACTTAGGTGTATGGACTAGCCCTTGTTTATTTTCTGGAGTGCAGTTTATCAAAGGCAATAAACCGACATTGGACTGTGCTGATATAGATCCGTTGTGTTGTTTTTGTGCTGCCAAGTGAGTGAACCTCAACCCGCTTAGTGATCGCTACGTCACAGCATATATGTATGATTAGAAACTAGAAAACATGTTTCAGATTAAAAATCCTTGTTCACTGCTAAAATGCCAGTGGCAGAGACATAGTGAGCAGTGAACAAGGATTTTTTTAATCCTGAACATGTTTGTTTGTATGTAATAATACATGTATTTTTTATTTTATGTATAGCATTTATATTAAAGATATGGAAATAATATTTTTGAAATCCTTACAAAATGGTGAACATCATTTTGCTTCACTGAGCAATGGCCGGAATCCCAGCAAATGGATATAAGCCAGATAGGAAACATGACATAGCTGTCATTATCTATCTATGAACAAGTAGATTCATATGGGAAACATGTTGATAATATTCTTTACTTGGGACCCCCAGACGAAAAGATATGTTGAAACTTGGAATGACATAATTTTCCGAAGGTCTGAGTGAACCGCCCAGGCCGGGGGTACTCAGAGCTCGGGCACGGTTTCAGGGGGACGCTATCATGGGTGGCTGCACTCGAGTCCATGGCCGTGGGTTCGGCGACTTCTTAAAATACAGTTTCTATTAGGATAGTTCGTGACGCACCTGTAGTACCTGGTGAGGGATCACCAGTGCCACCACAGTCATTCGGAGGGCGTTGGAAATTGTGGCAAGGATGGTATAGCTTCCCACAGATGAAGCTGAGCCTCTGAGGCAGAGTTATAATGGGCAGTTAAGAGTAAGGCTTTGGGCTAAGGTAAAGCATAGCGAAGCAGTCTCTCCGAGGCACGGGAGCAGGGAGGAGTAACGCACACACACACCGATGAGTGTCTCTTTACCTTTTTACTGTGGAGGAAACTGCAGGTAATTCCGTCCGGAGCACTGTCAGGTGACCAGAAGCACAGTTGACCTTCCACAGGGAATGGGTATAAGGCCTCCTTAAATTCTCTCTCCCGGTTGTTGAAGCCGTGCCTGTGTATAACCTGGCTGGTCTCCTCACTTCTCTCTCTATCCTCCTGCGCGATCTGCAGGTTACCATTGATGATCACAGCTGCCCTCTCCTCGCTATGGTGCCTGGCTCCTTTAATATTGAGTACACAGGGGACAGGGTGACTGAAGTCTCCATGGTGTGTTGTGGTTTTCTGCTGGCTTGTAGCTTTGCTGCAGGTGCAGACCCCGGAAGTCCGGTCCTTAATTGGGCGAACCTCCACTGGCTCCTCTACTCCCACTGTCCTCTGTTCTTGCCTTTCGGTCCCACTCCTGGACCTGGCTGGATGGCAGAAGGGCTACTCCGGGTCACTGGTTCGGGCCTAGTAGAGCTCCCCCTACTGTGCTGGAGAGGAAGGTGTTGTTTGTAAGCGGTACCCCCTGTGGAAATCCAGCTGTGCACTAGGGAAGCCTGTGGATACCTGGGGAGCAGGGTGCCACATGAGGACATCCCACAGACAACCCATTCTTGAGGTCATCATCAAATCTGGGGTAATAAAAGGTATCTGCAACATTTTTGTGTTGTCAGTTAATGAGATCTATGTGACACTGTCCATTTGTCTTCGAAGAAGCCCCTATCTGCTTAAGCTTGGAAAGTCATTGCTGTGGAACGTGGTTAGTAAGTTTCTTTATTTATCCCTTTTATTTCTATGGAATTGTCTATATCGTATATTGTATTGTTTCCCTTTGGAAAAATCTTGTATATTTTTATAAACACAGCCTATTGTTTTGGATTAAATTAATTAAATGTAATAGTTTAGATCCTGTAATCTACATCCCTAAATCAAATCTATCTGTAACGGGCCTTGATGTGGGCAGCGCAATTATTTTTATTTTGTGTTATTGTGGAGATTGGCAGTGACGGTATCAAGATATATATAATATACACAGTGCCTTGTGAAAGTATTCAGCCCCCTATATACAGTGCTTTGTGAAAGTATTCAGCCCCCTATATACAGCGCCTTGTGAAAGTATTCAGCCCCCTATATACAGTGCTTTGTGAAAGTATTCAGCCCCCTATATACAGTGCCTTGTGAAAGTATTCAGCCCCCTATATACAGTGCTTTGTGAAAGTATTCAGCCCCTATATACAGTGCCTTGTGAAAGTATTCAGCCCCCTATATACAGTGCCTTGTGAAAGTATTCAGCCCCCTATATACAGTGCCTTGTGAAAGTATTCAGCCCCCTATATACAGTGCTTTGTGAAAGTATTCAGCCCCCTATATACAGTGCCTTGTGAAAGTATTCAGCCCCCTATATACAGTGCCTTGTGAAAGTATTCAGCCCCCTATATACAGAGCCTTGTGAAAGTATTCAGCCCCCTATATACAGAGCCTTGTGAAAGTATTCAGCCCCTTATATACAGTGCCTTGTGAAAGTATTCAGCCCCCTATATACAGAGCCTTGTAAAAGTATTCAGCCCCCTATATACAGAGCCTTGTGAAAGTATTCAGCCCCCTATATACAGAGCCTTGTGAAAGTATTCAGCCCCCTATATACAGTGCCTTGTGAAAGTATTCAGCCCCCTATATACAGTGCTTTGTGAAAGTATTCAGCCCCCTATATACAGAGCCTTGTGAAAGTATTCAGCCCCCTATATACTGAGCCTTGTGAAAGTATTCAGCCCCCTATATACTGAGCCTTGTGAAAGTATTCAGCCCCCTATATACAGTGCCTTGTGAAAGTATTCAGCCCCCTATATACAGTGCCTTGTGAAAGTATTCAGCCCCCTATATACTGAGCCTTGTGAAAGTATTCAGCCCCCTATATACTGAGCCTTGTGAAAGTATTCAGCCCCTATATACAGTGCCTTGTGAAAGTATTCAGCCCCCTATATACAGTGCCTTGTGAAAGTATTCAGCCCCCTATATACAGTGCCTTGTGAAAGTATTCAGCCCCCTATATACAGGGCCTTGTGAAAGTATTCAGCCCCCTATATACAGTGCCTTGTGAAAGTATTCAGCCCCTATATACAGTGCCTTGTGAAAGTATTCAGCCCCTATATACAGTGCCATGTGAAAGTATTCAGCCCCCTATATACAGTGCCTTGTGAAAGTATTCAGCCCCCTATACACAGAGCCTTGTGAAAGTATTCAGCCCTCTATATACAGAGCCTTGTGAAAGTATTCAGCCCCCCATATACAGTGCCTTGTGAAAGTATTCAGCCCCCTATATACAGTGCCTTGTGAAAGTATTCAGCCCCCTATATACAGCGCCTTGTGAAACTATTCAGCCCCCTATATACAGAGCCTTGTGAAAGTATTCAGCCCCCTATATACAGAGCCTTGTGAAAGTATACAGCCCCCTATATACAGTGCCTTGTGAAAGTATTCAGCCTCCTATATACAGTGCCTTGTGAAAGTATACAGCCCCCTATATACAGAGCCTTGTGAAAGTATTCAGCCCCCTATATACAGTGCCTTGTGAAAGTATTCAGCCCCCTATATACAGTGCCTTGTGAAAGTATACAGCCCCCTATATACAGAGCCTTGTGAAAGTATTCAGCCCCCTATATACAGTGCCTTGTGAAAGTATTCAGCCCTATATACAGAGCCTTGTGAAAGTATTCAGCCCCTATATACAGAGCCTTGTGAAAGTATTCAGCCCCTATATACAGTGCCTTGTGAAAGTATTCAGCCCCCTATATACAGTGCCTTGTGAAAGTATTCAGCCCCCTATATACAGGGCCTTGTGAAAGTATTCAGCCCCCTATATACAGTGCCTTGTGAAAGTATTCAGCCCCTATATACAGTGCCTTGTGAAAGTATTCAGCCCCTATATACAGTGCCTTGTGAAAGTATTCAGCCCCCTATACACAGAGCCTTGTGAAAGTATTCAGCCCTCTATATACAGAGCCTTGTGAAAGTATTCAGCCCCCTATACACAGAGCCTTGTGAAAGTATTCAGCCCTCTATATACAGAGCCTTGTGAAAGTATTCAGCCCCCTATATACAGCGCCTTGTGAAAGTATTCAGCCCCCTATACACAGAGCCTTGTGAAAGTATTCAGCCCTCTATATACAGAGCCTTGTGAAAGTATTCAGCCCCCTATATACAGCGCCTTGTGAAAGTATTCAGCCCCCTATATACAGTGCCTTGTGAAAGTATTCAGCCCCCTATATACAGTGCCTTGTGAAAGTATTCAGCCCCCTATATACAGCGCCTTGTGAAACTATTCAGCCCCTATATACAGTGCCTTGTGAAAGTATTCAGCCCCCTATATACAGTGCCTTGTGAAAGTATTCAGCCCCTATATACAGTGCCTTGTGAAAGTATACAGCCCCCTATATACAGAGCCTTGTGAAAGTATTCAGCCCCCTATATACAGTGCCTTGTGAAAGTATTCAGCCCCCTATATACAGTGCCTTGTGAAAGTATTCAGCCCCTATATACAGAGCCTTGTGAAAGTATTCAGCCCCCTATATACAGTGCCTTGTGAAAGTATTCAGCCCCTATATACAGTGCCTTGTCAAAGTATTCAGTCCCTATATACAGAGCCTTGTGAAAGTATTCAGCCCCTATATACAGTGCCTTGTCAAAGTATTCAGTCCCTATATACAGTGCCTTGTGAAAGTATTCAGCCCCCTATATACAGTGCCTTGTGAAAGTATTCAGCCCCTATATACAGTGCCTTGTGAAAGTATTCAGCCCCCTATATACAGAGCCTAGTGAAAGTATTCAGCCCCCTATATACAGTGCCTTGTGAAAGTATTCAGCCCCCTATATACAGTGCCTTGTGAAAGTATTCAGCCCCTATATACAGTGCCTTGTGAAAGTATTCAGCCCCTATATACAGAGCCTAGTGAAAGTATTCAGCCCCCTATATACAGTGCCTTGTGAAAGTATTTGGCCTCCTTGAACTTTTCAACCTTTTGCCACATTTTAGGCTTCAAACATAAAGATATAAATTCTAATATTTTGTGAAGAATCAACAAGTGGGACACAATCGTGAGGGGGAACCAAATTTATTGGAAATTTTACACTTTTTTAACAAATAAAAAACTGAGGCGTGCGGCGTGCGATATTATTCGTCCCCTTTACTTTCAGTGCAGCAAACTCCCTCCAGAAGGTCAATGCGGATCTCTGAATGATCCAATGTTCTCCTATATGATAAATGGTAATGATAAATAGAATCCACCTGTGTGTAATCAAGTCTCTGTATAAATGCACCTGCTCTGTGATAGGCTCAGGGCTCTGTATCCAGTGCAGAGAGCATCATGAAGACCAAGGAACTCACCAGGCAGGTCCGAGATACTGTTGTGGAGAAGTTTAAAGCCGGATTTGGATACAAAAAGATTTCCCAAGTTTGAAACATCTGAAGGAGCCACTGTGCAAGTGATCATATTGTAATGGAAGGAGGATCAGACCACTGCAAATCTACCAACACCCGGCCGTCCCTCTACACTTTCATCTGGAACAAGGAGAAGACTGATCAGAGATGAGGCCACAAGGCCCATGATCCCTCTGGATGATCTGCAGAGATCTACAGCTGAGGGGGAGAGTCTGTCCATAGGACAACAATCAGTCGTACTGCACAAATCTGGCCTTTATGGAAGAGCGGCAAGAAGAAGCCATTTCTCACAGATATCCATAAGAAGTCTGGTGTGAAGTTTACCACAAGCCGCCGGGGAGACCCCAAAACATGAGGAATAAGGGAGACCCCAAACATGTGGAATAAGGGAGACCCCAAACATGTGGAAAAGACCTGAGACTGGGACGGAGATTTATCTTCCAACAAGACAATGATCCCAAACATAAAGCAAAATCTACAATGGAAAGGTTCAAAAATCACCGTCTCCAGGAGTTAGAATGGACGAGTCACATCCAGACCTGAATCCAATGGAGAATCTGTGGAAAGAGCTGAAAACTGCTGATCACAAACGCCTCAATCCAACCTCACTGAGCTCCAGCTGTTCTGCAAGGAAGAATGAGACAAACCCCAAGAGACTGCAGCTCTGATCACAGCACAAGGGGGCGCTACAGAGGATTAACTCAGGGGACGAATAATATTGCACGCCGCACTTTACAGTTTTTTATTTATTAAAAAAGTTAAAAATATCCAATAAATTTGGTTCCCCCTCACGATTGTGTCCCACTTGTTGTTGATTCTTCACAAAATATTAGAATTTGTATATTTACTAGATGGTGGCCCGATTCTAGCGCATCGGGTATTCTAGAATATGTACAATGTTGGCCAAAATTATCGACCCCCCCTGCAATTCTGTCAGATAATCCTCAGTTCTTCCTGATAATGATTGAAATCACAAATTCTTTGCTATTATTATCTTCATTTAATTTGTCTTCAATGAAAAAACACAAAAGAAAATGAAGCAAAAAGCAAAACATTGATCATTTCACACAAAACTCCAAAAATGGGCCGGACAAAAGTATTGGCACCCTCAGACTAATACTTGGTTGCACAACCTTTAGCCAAAATAACTACGATCAACAGCTTTTCTTGGCTACCACCTTCTTGAGCATGGACTTCAGGGTTTTATTAAACCGCTCAACTAACCCGTCGGTCTGGGGATGATACACCGAGGTGCGCAGCTGTTTAATGTTGAGCAGTTTACACAGTTCCCGGGTCACTTTGGACATAAAAGGAGTCCCCTGATCTGTGAGGATCTCCTTAGGTAGTTCTAGGCGACAGAACATGGCAAACAGTTCCCGGGCAATAAGCTTAGCCGAGGGGTGGCGTAACGGAATCGCTTCCGGGTACCGAGTGGCGTAGTCAAAGACCACGAGTATGTGTTGGTGGCCCCATGCTGACTTAACTATAGGTTCCACCAGATCCATTGCGATCTGTTCAAAAGGTTCCTCTATAACCGGTTGAGGTACCAATGACTACGCAAGGTAGCAATGGTGTGGTCAGCTGACATTCCGGGCAGGAGTCACAGTACCTCTGGACATGCGCATACACGCCCAGCCAGAAGAACCTCCACAAGATGCGCTCTTGCGTTTTTTAGCCCAAGGTGGCCCCCTAGCAGGTGGGAGTGGGCATCTCTAGGACCGCGGTACTACAAGTTGGTCCACGACCTCATCCCAATTTTGTCCACCCTACAGAGCAACTCCCGGTTGACCACCATGCGTGGAAACACATTCTCTGCCCCGGTTGCTGAGCTACCCCGTTTACTTCTGTTACCCTTTCTCGGTCCCAGGTCAGTGTGGGGTCCTGTTGCTGGGCTGTCCCAAATGCTCCCCGGGATACTTCCAGTTCTGGAATGGTGTGGTCTCCTTGACCTCTCCTGCCAATACCTTTAGGGGGAACCTATAGGGGTGACACTCTAGCCCTATGTTGGCGACCCCTATGGCAGGTATCCCGGTCTCAGGGTCATCGGGTTCAGCACCCTGATTCCCTGGTATCAGGGGAGGGTTACTCCTCCTCCCCCATAAGGACCAAAACAATGGTAAGTGTCTTCTCAGCACAGTCCCATAGGGCAGAGACTTTACCACTCCAACCACATTGGCCACCTCTCCACACGGAGTGGACAGAGTTTCCTCTGTGGACGGATACTCGCGAAGGTCCCCATGTATACACCGGACCTCGATCAATCCCCCAGTGGGTTACAACCCGGGGATTAAGGACGCATGAACCAGTGTCACCAAACTGCCGGAGTCCATGAGAGCTTCTGCTCTGTGTCCATTAATGAGCACTGGGCACAGATGTGGTTCCATTGGGGAACCACCGCATCTGTGGAAAGCACGGGGCTGGCATACATCGAGACCCGGCGTGTGAACCCGCAGTCCATGGGTTCCATAGTTAGGGGGCAATAGGCAGCCACATGTCCCGGTCCTTGCAACGCCAGCACCACGTAGAGTGGCACGGCCGGTCCGGAAGCTCCTTCTAGGGGAGCCTGGTCTCCTGCCAGCCTCATTCCGGGGTACGTACCCCCTCAGCGGTACGTGTTTAGGAGGGTCCCCAGTGGATGGACGTACCCCTTTGCCCGACTCCGGAGGACGGCATGACAGCCGCAGTGGGCCGAGTCCCGTATGAACTCCTGGGTGGCTGTATAGCGTTCTATCAAGCTAACCACCTGGTCCAAGGTACCCGGGTCCCTTTGCCCCACCCAACGCTGTATCGCGACTGGCAGAGTCCATAGCAGCCGGTCGACGTCCACCCTTTCCACCATCTGTCCCGGAGTCAAGCTGTCAGGCTGGAGCCACCGTTTTACCAACTGCAATAAGTCATACACCTGGGAGCGAGCCGGCTTGAACTCCACATAGGACCAGGAAAACACCCGTTGGGCTCGTACATAAGTATTGACCCCCAGTCTAGCAAGGATCTCACCTTTGAGTCTCCCATAGTCCTGTGCATCCTCCCAACTGAGGTCCGTGTAAGCCTTCTGGGCGTCGCCCATCAGGAATGGCGCCACCACTTCAGCCCACTGAGCGGCAGGGAGGCCTCCTCGCTCTGCGGTGCATTCGTAGACTGTGAGGAAGGCTTCTACGTCATCCTCCGGACTCAGCTTCCTCAGTGCCGATCGTACCCGGTCCCGGGCCTCACGCCGTTCCAGGGGAGGCGCGGCTGGCGGGTCTCGTAGGGCCATAATTTGCTGCAGGAGCAGTTCATTTGTTTTCTGCTGTTGTTGAAACTGCTCCTACTGTCGGAGCTGCTGCTCCTCGTGTCGCTGTTGTTGTTCTTGTTGCCGCTGCTGGGTAAGCACCAGCTGCCTTAGGATTTCTTCCATACTGGCGGCAGACCTGTACTGTAGCGTGGCCGGCTTAAGTAAGGACATGCAGTTTGTAGTTCAGGCTGCCCGCATTCTCCACCATATGTGGGGCAGCGCCGGGATTGCAAGACTGGAAAAACGTTGAGCCCGGTAGTAGTTCATACAGTATCCGGATTTATTGCTAAAAACAGAGCAGTGGCACAAGATGCCGGAAACCAGGTAGCAGCTGGGTACAATGGATACAGTTCACAGATAGTAACCCGGTCCCTTCCGGTTATGAGCTCTCCAGCTGAGGTCGCACCGAGCTCCCAGCCCTCCTGGGCTAGGCCGTGTTATTACCTCTCACGGCCTCTGGAGCTCTTGACCTGTCCGGTCGTTAGATGCTGCTGCTTCAGCTGCAGGCCAAAACTGTCCACAGGGAACCCCGCCCTGTCTCCTAACCAGGCTTTTAACCCCGTGTCTCCTTCCAGGGAAACCTGCAAGACCCGGAGTGGAGGGAGTGGACCATCCCTCTTTCCTACACCCTATACCGGGTTCAATATGTGACAGTGCGCATTCTGGGGGAGACATAGCGCCCCTCGCATATGATCCCCCGCACTGTCTCACAATATACATAAACACACACACATATACAGGACTGCAGCTTCATCCCCCTCCTCCCCTCCTACCTGTTTGTATTGCATATATGACTCTAGATACATTTTTGAGAGGAAGGGTGTGAACACTGACAGACATCCACCATAATGCTTTATTCTCACCATATCCTTTGGTGGAGACATGCAACACCGGGATGATGGGTCGTGCACTGAACTGCTCGGCGTGATTCACCAGGGCGTCTTTCACCGTCTCATAGCCGCACAGCACGATCACTGGCTCAGATCTTTTCCAGATGGTGAATATGGAGCCATATTTTTGGTTGAGCTGATGGAGGAAACAGTAGAGAAATTATCAATAAGCTGTCAGCAACCCTCTATCCCTAAAATTGGATCTTTTCATATTTCTAAGGGAACTGAAATCTCGCAATTTTTCTTTACAGTTGGTGATAAGTCAGCACTACCATGCTAGGGGGCTCAGTACTCCAAACTAGCAGGTCGGACGCTTGGACAGGCACGACTCGTGTACTGAGCATAATGGAAGTCAAGGGGAAGCACTTTTTTCCGGGAGACTCTTCCTATTAACTTGAAATATACAGTCATGGCCAAAAATTTTGAGAATGATACAAATATTAATTTTTACAAAGTCTACTGCTTCAGTTTTTCTAATGGAAATTTGCATATACTCCAGAATGTCATAAAGAGTGATCAGCTTAACAGCAATTACTCGCAAAGTCAATATTTGCCTAGAAAATGAACTTTAACCCACCAAAACACATTTCAACATCATTGCAGTCCTGCCTTAAAAGGAGCAGCTAACATGGTTTTAGTGATTGTTCCATTAACACAGGTGTGGGTGTTGATGAGGACAGGGCTGGTGATCAATCAGTCATGATTAAGTAAGAATGACACCACTGGACACTTTAAAAGGAGGGTGGTGCTTGGTATCATTGTTTCTCTTCAGTTAACCATGGTTATCTCTAAAGAAACACGTGCAGCCATCATTGCACTGCACAAAAATGGCCTAACAGGGAAGAGTATCGCAGCTAGAAAGATTGCACCTCAGTCAACAATCTATCGTATCATCAAGAACTTCAAGGAGAGAGCTTCCATTGTTGTCAAAAAGGCTCCAGGGCGCCCAAGAAAGACCAACAAGCGCCAGGACCGTATCTTAAAACTGTTTCAGCTGCGGGATGGGACTACCAGCAGTGCCGAGCTTGCTCAGGAATGGCAGCAGGCTGGGTGAGTGCTTCTGCATGCACTGTGAGACTGCGGAGACTCTTTGAGCAAGGCCTGGTTTCAAGGAGGGCAGCAAAGAAGCCACTTCTCTCCAGAAAAAACATCAGGGACCGACTGATATTCTGCAAAAGGTGCAGGAGTGGACTGCTGAGGACTGGGGGAAAGGTACAGGGAGTGGACTGCTGAGGACTGGGGAAAGGTACAGGAGTGGACTGCTGAGGACTGGGGGAAAGGTCCAGGGAGTGGACTGCTGAGGACTGGGGGAAAGGTACATGGAGTGGACTGCTGAGGACTGGGGGAAAGGTGCAGGGAGTGGACTGCTGAGGACTGGGGGAAAGGTACAGGAGTGGACTGCTGAGGACTGGAGGAAAGGTACAGGGAGTGGACTGCTGAGGACTGGGGGAAAGGTACATGGAGTGGACTGCTGAGAACTAGGGGAAAGGTACAGGGAGTGGACTGCTGAGGACTGGGGGAAAGGTACAGGGAGTGGACTGCTGAGGACTGGAGGAAAGGTACAGGGAGTGGACTGCTGAGGACTGGGGGAAAGGTACATGGAGTGGACTGCTGAGGACTGGGGAAAGGTACATGGAGTGGACTGCTGAGGACTGGGGGAAAGGTACAGGGAGTGGACTGCTGAGGACTGGGGGAAAGGTACAGGGAGTGGACTGCTGAGGACTGGGGGAAAGGTACAGGGAGTGGACTGCTGAGGACTGGGGTAAAGGTACAGGGAGTGGACTGCTGAGGACTGGGGGAAAGGTACAGGGAGTGGACTGCTGAGGACTGGGGAAAGTTACAGGGAGTGGACTGCTGAGGACTGGGGAAAAGGTACAGGGAGTGGACTGCTGAGGACTGGGGAAAGGTACAGGGAGTGGACTGCTGAGGACTGGGGGAAAGGTACAGGGAGTGGACTGCTGAGGACTGGGGTAAAGGTACAGGGAGTGGACTGCTGAGGACTGGGGAAAGGTACAATGAGTGGACTGCTGAGGACTGGGGGAAAGTCATTTTCTCTGATAAATCCCCTTTTTGATTGTTTGGGACATCTGGAAAACAGCTTATTCGAAGAGGTGAGCGCTCCCACCAGTCTTGTCTCATGCCACCTATAAAGCATCCTGAAACCATTCATGTGTGGGGTTGCTTCTCAGCCAAGGGAATCGGCTCACTCACAGTCTTGCCTAAAAACACAGCCATGACTAAAGAATGGTACCAGAATGTCCTCCAAGAGCAACTTCTCCCAACCGGCCAAGAGCAGTTTGGCGCCCAACAATGCCTTTTCCAGCATGATGGAGCACCTTGCCATAAAGCAAAGGTGATAACTAAATGGCTCAGGGAACAAAACATAGAGATTTTGGGTCCATGGCCTGGAAACTCCCCAGATCTTAATCCATTGAGAACTTGTGGTCAATCATCAAGAGACGGGTGGACAAACAAAAACCAACAAATTCTGCCAAAATGCAGCATTGATTATGCAAGAATGGAAGAATGGAAGAATGGAAGTGAAATGGAGGAATGGAAGAATGGAGAATGGAGGAATGGAAGAATGGACGGCGATCAGTCAGGATTTGCTCCAGAAGTGATTGAGAGCAGCCGGGAGAATTGCAGAGTCCTGAAGAAGAAGGGGCAACACTGCAAATATTCACTTGCTGCAGTAGCTCATTCTAACTGTCAATAGAACCTTGTGGTTCATAATATGATTGCAATTATATTTCTGTATGTGATAGAAACATCAACACAAATAAAAACCAGAGGGAGCAGATCATGGGAAAATAGCATTGTGGTGTCATTCTCAAAACTTTTGGCCATGACTGTACTCGTTACTTGAGACGAGCCCGTCCAAGCGTCTGACCTGTTTGTGTCAAGTTCCGAGCACCTGAGCATGGTAGTGCTGCTCACTACTACTTACAAGGTAAAAATAGAAAATAAAGATTGCCATCAAATTTGGAATAAAACTGTAGCACCAATTTTATTTGCTTTCAAAATCCAGATAAACTTTAGGAAAAATTTAAACCATCGCACCAAAACTAAGGACAGGATGTAATGCTGATGTCCCCATGCTTTGCTATCTTACAGCAGGGGGACGCCGGCTTACTCACCAATACAACCCAACCACATGTCTTATACTCTCCCCAGCCAATCCACGTGGTCTTTGGTTGTCTCGTCACACTGCACAGGTCTCTCTGGAGTGCACCTAAGGTGTGCAGCCGTACTCCTGCCCTGCTTTTAAAGTGCCATCACGCCGTTATCAGGAGACACTGAGTATATAAGACATCCTCCCTTAAGGGAGATGCCTCATCAATGTCATTAGTTATATAATAAGTGTGTTCATGCTAGCTAGTGTCAGGTATGTCCCTGCTACCTGTCCTTGTGTACTGCCTGCCCATACCCATCTGCTCCTGCCGTGCCCCTGTACCCACATGCTCCTGCTTCCCTGTCTGTAATTGCCATCTTAGCCTACTCTACTCAACTGTCCATACTCATGTCTGACCCTGGGCTATAAGCCAGCTATACAAGAGACTGTGCTGCTGAGCCTGTCCGTGCCCCAGGAGTCGGCTGCCACAGCTCACCCAGTGGTCCAGCGGGTCCACTTCCACATGCGTACTCCCTGTGAGTGTTACACTTGGATCAGGCCATGGATCCAGCTGACTCTCTGGATACTCAGCTCGCTGGCTTGCAACAGATGATCCGTATCCAGGAACAACAAGAATGTATCCTGACCCATATGCAGGCTACTCCAGCAGATAATCCAGCTTCTTGTACCAGTCCTCGCCTGTCTGCTACTCTTTGTGAGGCGCCCCCAGGCCGTGAGGTTCTCAGGAACCGAATTGCTGCTGCTGTCACTGGGGAGTCACAGGGTCGTGACCCGGTTCTGAGGCCTGGTCATCAGTTGAAAAGGGGTTATATACAGAGGATTATCACCCGTAGTATGTGGTCAGTGTGACCACCACTGCCATATTCATGCTGGGGACGGTGATGAAGGGCAGCGTAGATGGTAAGCCCTCCACGATAGGGCTGGGTGTCCCCGGGGCAGGTGTAGTGTGAGGGCTGCTACTCTGGATGCTGCACTGGTTCCTCCTCTGCAGCTTCTTCCAGTCAGCACACAAGTGACAGCAGGTATGTGGCTCCGCAGGTGGGGGACTCTGCAGCGGCACGGTAAGAACAGTCTCAGGCACTTTTGATCTTACCGGGTACTTACTTCTCAAGTTCTTAGCAGACAGGTTACAGTTCACAGATCTCAGTCTTAGTTCTTACACCTATCCGGGGAACTGGGTTTTACTGCAGCTCAGATGGTTCCTCTGCATTGCTTCCCTCAAAGTACCTTTCAGGCCCTGCTTGTCTCTCTCTCTTTGCCCTCGCTCACGGGTTTGGTCTGGCCGTCATGGGCTCTTTGGTGATGATTCCCTCTGCTTCAGGGTCACTAGCCCTAGTACGATGGCTGTGTTCCTACTCCGTAGCGGTAGGTAGGTCTCGGGTCATAGAGAGTCCATGCACCACGCCGGTGTGTCTTGTGATTAGGGTCTTAGAGTCTCCCCGTCACCTCTACAGAGCCGGCTCTCTGGCTTTCCTGGCCTAACCCTCCAGTGACCAGGTGTGATTTGGGCTCACCCGGCTCCCTCTGTGTCTCTGGTTCTCAGCTCTGGGGTGTTTCTGTTTGGGATGATCTTCCCTTTGCCTCCATCTCTAGAGCGAGCTTTCTCCCTTGGGTAACTGCCTCCAAGGCTCTGCGTCCTCCAGGGAACCTCTCCTCCTGGGAATCTTGTTCCTACAACTTAGTGTTCCTGTGTTTTACTACGGTTCCTCCACCCACTTGTCCGGTTCTACCTCTCTCTCCACCCACACCTTTTGTAAACTCCGCCACCCCTTGCCCTACATAGTCAGTGGCTTAGGATCAGAGTGTGTCGGTGCGTTTAAGTCAACCGTCTTCCTCGTCTGGCTGCAGTTCACTCTGTGGCCACCCTGGTCGCAGGGGCGCCACACTTGTCTTTTCAGTCACTCGAAGAAGTGCTGTGGATTCATCAACCAGTGCACTCTGCACTTTGACCTTTTAACACAATAGTTTTCTTCAAACTGGGCCAAAGTGGCATTCCAGATATTGCACCTCAGCGGAGAAGCCCTTGCTTGAGTTAATCCACTGTGGAAGAGAAGAGACCCGGTCACAAATGACATCTTAAACTTCTTAGAGGCTTTCCAGAAAGTCTTCGATGTCCCAAGTCATGTTGCCTCTGCAACATCCTCTCTTCTTCAGTTGCGGCAGGGTGATCAGACTGCTGGATAGTATGCGGTGCAATTCCACACCCTCTCCTCTAAACTTGGCTGAAATAATCAGGTGCTGACGGCTGCCTTTGGAAAGGCATAGCATTAAGTGTGAACTAACAGGCCAAGGTATTCCTGCTACTCTGGATGACCTGATTTCCTTTTCTACCTGGGTCGATATCAGGTTCCAGGAGAGATCCATTGTGGTGTCTCTTGACAAGGGACTTTTACATCTGTTTCAGTTTCTTGATGCCACTCCTGATCCTAAATCTATACAGGTGGACCATGTTAAGATGTCTGAGCAACATCAGGAACATTGTCCAACCAAAAGCCTGTATTTCTATTGCAGAGGTGCAGATCACTTTATCAATGCCTGTCCCATAAAGCTGGAACTCCTCAGTATGGGGTCTTTAGGAGGCGCTATCCAAGGTGAGAGCAAATCTCCCTCATTGACTCTGCCCATATTTTTGCCATTTGGAGGTATGCAGTTCTTGGAGATGGATCACCTCGATTCCAGATCTACTGGGAACTTCATTCAGGAAACAGTGGTGGATTTGTGGAGCCCACTGGGACGGGGTACTCTGTACCGGACCGGGGTATCACGGGGGTTATCACGGCGGTCTTGGTCCGGACTGTGTCCCGAGCCCACAAGTGAAGGGATAATTTACAGGGATAGTCGTGACGCCACCCACGGGTTGTGGTCAATGGGGGACCACCGCTGCTGCTTGCTTCTGCCAGGAGGATGGATGGTGCTGCAGCCGGATGGATGAGCCCGTCATGGGTCGGGCTGCTCCTGGCAGGGTAAATGACAGTTTAACACGCAAGGAAGCAAACACTGGAGACACTGGTAGGGTTCACCGGGTTTTACTTGAATTCTTCACAACTTTCTCAGTCCAGTTCACAGTTCACACACAGTTTACTCTTTACCGGTACCCTCCTGCAGGCAAGCCTTCTTCCAGTCATATCCCCTCTTTCTGACTCCTTTCAGGCCCTTCTTTCTCCAGTTCCTGCGTGCTGTATGACAGGCTGCACGGGTTCTTTCACTGTGACCCTATCACTGGGATCAGTGTTTTTGAGCCCTTATACGCTGCTGTGTCTCATAGCACTGAGTTAGGAAATCAGACATAGAATCTGCATCTCCCTGCTGGGATGTCTGTGATCTGGGCTTGAAAACTCCACTCACCTCAGAGCCAGCACTCTGGTATTGGCCTAAGGATCCACCAGGCTCTGTCCTACCCGTGTGACTTCTGCACCAAAAGGGATTCTTCTCCTCAAAGTCTTCCTCTGGCCACGCTGCCGATTTACTCTCTGGCCCAGCTGTACTGGCCCAGTCCTGGTCTTTACTGCTCGGCACCCTCTGGCCTACTACCTAACACTTCCTGTTTTTCCCTTTTATACGACTGCTGTAATCTTGACCATGTCCCACCCACTTCCCTCTAAACTCTACCACCCCTTGCCCGCCTGGAGTCCCGGGCTCTGGGTTGGGTGTTGTATTCTGTGGGTGTGTTTTGGGTGCTTTTGTGTTAGCTGACTACCCTCTGCTTGACTGCAGTTCCCTCTTGTGGCCACCCTGTATCCAGGGATGCCACAGATTGATTTCCGCACGACATCTTCAGATGCCCTGGACTGGGTCATCTGTCGATGGAGCACTCTGGTCAAGTGGAACTACATGAGCCAAACATATGGAGAGGATCCCATTCCTGGTACTTCCAAATTTGTTCTGCCCGTTTTGCCTGGGTCTGCCCTGGTTCCGTACACACAAGCCTGTACCGGAGTTCTGGAGAGATGCTACTTTGGGGATAGAGTTCTCACGGGAGATGTCTGGTCCATGAGCCCCTGAAGACTAATTTGGAAGTTGGCTCTGCCTGTCACTCGGAGACCAAGAAGAAGGATCCCAAGCAACAGCCTTCCGGCATACTCCTACCACCGACCAGTCTTACTGTTACCAACTGGGAAGACTTCATGATGTAGAAAAAGCTTCTGTCTGGCCTGGAGAAGAGGGGAAAGAAGACTGGGGGTACTGTAATGCCAATGTGCTCGTGCTATGATACCTCCCTGCAGCATGGACACTGGCTTACTCATCACTGCAGCCCGGCCACATGCTTATACCCTCCTTGGACTTCCACATGATATTCTGTTATCTCTTGTTCCCAAGGCCTATGCATGCCGCAAGGTCTCCTTGAAGTATGCCTACGGCGTGCAGCTGCGCTCCTGCACTGGTGTTAGAAGGCCAGTGCATCATTACCAGAAAGTGCCCCTCACCTTATAGCTGAGAGGTACATATAGTATATAAGGCATCCTCTCATTAAGGCAGGATGCCTGATAAATGCTCATCTGTTAGTGTGTCCTGCTAGCTAGTTGAAAGGTCCTGTTCCTGTGTCCACTACTTGTCTGTATTAGAGATAAGCGATGTTTGATTAGAATTGTGTGGCGCCCCACTATGTAGGTGCGACAAAAGGGGTACTACACCCATAAAAGCGGTGTAGTCACCCCACTGCAATTGGAACTATGGTCACTAGATGGAACCCTAGAGCTGACACCCACACACTAGGTAGGGAGGGACCCCGGGAGGAGATATAGTGGCCTCTAGGGGGAACTAGTGTTAGTGTGAGTTGGAGTAGGAGAGTAAGAGGGAGCCAGGCAGCCGGCCTGGAGCGAACAAGGAGGGCCTCCTCGGCTGAGAGGCCCAAGACAGAACAGATCCCAGAGAAAGAAAGAGAGAAAAGATAGCTCAGTCGCGAGTTCACTCTAAGAGGGGATTGAGTAACAGCAGAGTTTGGAATCAGTTCTGCAGTTGGATCCTGCGAAGGACAGAAAAAGGTTCACCCAACAGGTACAAGGGAGAGGAGACTAGGAAAAGCAGCAGGAGGTCAGATTGTCTTTAAGAGTCACACTTCACCGCCACTGGGAGGCAAGGAAAGAAAGGAACAAGAAAGGTACATAAGGAGGGATCCATCTAACGGCCAGAAATTCCATTTGCAGCATCCGTAGCATTTGCCAATATACCATCTACTGCACTGCTGAACTGTATGACTTTGGAGAAGTTTTCAGTAAAGTACCCGGTGAAGTGAAGTCCCGACTCTGCTGCATCCTTTCCCATATAAACTGTTTTCTTACAGCATCGCTGCCCCGGCGGTCCAGTCCCGCCTGCGGAGGACTAATCCATCCAAGCCGCAATACCATCGACCACTGGAGGGCTGTGGCGGCGCTGGTGAGCATCACCAGACACTGCAGGTGGCGTCAAGACAAAAACTTTGTACATAATCCCTGTAAATAACACCCCCTTATTTAATTGACCACCACGGCCTCGGGCAAGCCATGCGTGACATCCCGACAGACTGAAACCGCCTGAGAGCTGAGTACCCGAGCCCTGGATGTGCATCAATTTCTGGCGTCACGAACAGGATAACGTGCCCGGTACCACCGGGTACTGTGCGCCTTTGAATTTCGACTTAAAATTGACATTTTTCACCTTTGCACGGTGCCAAAGATGGGTTCCCGCCATTATTGCCCAATGACCCAAGATGGCGCCGTCGCCATGAAGTAAACAACATGTGCAGGCCCGGGGGGAATGCCTCAGCCCCTAGAAGAAGGAGGGCCTAGCCAGAGGCGCCAAAAAGTGTGGCCGCCCCGATTGCCATCAATCAATCAGGGGGGCGGCCCACAGGAAGTTCCCAGGGAGTGCCCGCCCATAGCTGTACAAACTGGAAAAGAAGGACAGACGCTATCAGACTCCTTTGTACCTGGAAGCATGGCAGCACCCCGATGGAGAGATGTCGTTCGTGAGCTGGAAGAGCAGACCCGTGCAGAGAGAGGCGATCCAGCAGCAGCGTCCCTGCTTACTATCGAAGGAAATGCGGAGTATTGGCGGGATGCATTCATCTGGCTCCGGCAGGACATGGAGCAGATGCTCACGTGGGTGTGTTGGCGGTGGAGCGCAGAGAGGACATACGAGTTGTCGGCGCGGAGGACGGCCCGAGAGGTTCGGGAGGCAGAAGTCGCAGCCAGAGCCGTGGAGCAGTACTGTGCCTCCCTTCCACCACCAGCTCAGACCCGGGACTTGGGGACCCAGACGGAGCCCCCGACACCACCACCTTCCCAGGCCAGTAGTTGTCTCCGGCTGGAGACAGCGCCCGCACCCACGACACCGGACATAGAAGTTGAGGAGTTCTACAAGGACTACTTTGATGATGATGACGAGGAGCCGGCTGGAGCCTCAGGAGGGAGCACCCCGGAGGCGGCTTTGTGGACTGCCTGGCAGCAGCACCGTCAGGAAGTTCCCGCCATCCTCAACTCTGCGGAGACCTGTGCTACACCCAGACTTCCCAGCAGTCACTTCAGAGCACCCGACTGGCCCAGGATGAGCGGAGCCAGATGGCGATGCATCGGCAGAGAGAAGACTGGTACCAGCGGGAACAGACCACCAAGAGGCTACGGGACGAGGCCCGCGCTCCGCCCCCACTTCCCCGTGGAGCTGCGGAAGATCGGGATGGTCATCTCGGTATACCATAAGGACGGATGGGGTTTCTTGAGGGAACCAGGCTTGTTGGACGATATATTCTTTTCCTGGCGGGATGTGGAATCCTTCTTCAGAAAAGGACATCCCCGGCAAGACTTATACAGAGGTGAGCAGGTGACATATGAATGCTACCCTGCCCCACTTGGATGGTTCGCCATCAGAATATTCCGCATTGATTAATAATGACCCAATATACAATAGACTCCCACTGTGAGGCATTGTTCCCATGTATATAGCCCCTTATGCTCGATACTTTTCGATACTTTTCCTTAATGACTTTGAATGAAGAGTGTGTCCCTAGTGACCCTAAAGACTTTTTATTGAACTGCTCCTTCCCTGATAAAGTGGCCCATTCAATATGAATGGTACACTATGTGGCGGCAGGACAGCAAAAGGTTAATAAACAAGTTTAGGTTCAGCTGTTAGGGAGATGAGGTAAGAGCCTGCCCATATATGGAAGTGACCACAGCTGGTATAAACCAGTTTTTTTGCGCCTTTTTTTTGACAGTTGCTGATTGGCCAGAGTGGCCAGCTGTGAACTATAAATAGAGGAGAATTCTGACAGGGTCTGTCAGAAATCATCAGGTGTTGGAAAACCATGGAGGTGCTGTTGGAAAGGCTGGCAGAAAAGGCTGCGTCGGCTGGAGGGATTGAGTGGCTCCAGCGCTGCCTGGAAGAGGAGATGCCTGGCACAGGGGAGACAGACTTACCGACGACCGGTGCTGCTGAGGCGGGCTGTCAAGATATAGCTTCTCCGGTACTGAGGCGCAGTTCCAGATCTAAGAGACGTAGATGCTTGTCTCCGCTCCCTTTGGCTGCTGCTGATGTTATAACGCCGGCCAGGGAGTCCAGGGAAAACGCCGTGTCCAGCCCGCATGATGGGTCATCTACAGTGGCGGCACCCGATGAAGGACGCAGGAGGGAGGCCAACTCAGGGGCCACAAGCACACGGCTTCCTTATAGGGTAGCGCGTCCTCAGCCCCTGACTGCGGCACCACGCGGTACGCAGAGTGAGGATCGGAGAGCTGTTGGACGGGGAGCAGGGGCAGAGATGAGGCCCATTGCAGCAGCCGCGGCACCTCCAAGTGTGCGGGTCAGAGGGAGGGTTCCGGCCCTTAGGCAAGTGGAGACGGGGTCCTGTCCCTCTGGTAGGAGGCCTCCTCTGTCTGTGGCTTCCACGCAGGCGCAGGCAGTGGAGAGCATGCGCACTCAGAGACAGGAGGGTCCGCCTGCCTCCAGGAGTCCTTGTAGATTGCAGAGGGACTCAGGATTGTCATCTGCATTGCCTAGGCAGGCGCCACTGCTTTTGTCTGACGGCAGTGGGCGCAACAGGATGTCAGAGCTGCAAAGGAGAAGTAGGGGCTTAGTCAGTCGCCCTGGGGGTTCAGTTGAGGCTGCAACAAAGGCATCAGGCAGGGCTAGAGAGCCTTGGCCAATTGAGCAACAACGACGGTCGGTGACTGCGGCTTCCGTGGCGGAACGATGGAGAAACCAAGCGAACGGCCAGAGACAGGAACACGGCTTATCAGCTGAAGCATCAACGGTACCAGGGATGTCGGAGCCGTCTAGAGCCTGGGTGCCAGAGAGTCGATGGGCGGAGGAATGGAACGAGCTGGCGACGTGCGAACCAGAGGCTGAGCTCCAGGATGGTGAGACAAATGTGCATAATCCCCTCCTCCCATCTGTTTCTTTAGAGGTGGTAAGGGACATAGTATCTGCTGCTATTGCCGATGCCTTTTCGGGTGGGAGTGGGAGTAAGCCTCATGCGGGCTGGGATCCTCGTACATCCGTGCCGGAGATTTGTTACAAAGAAGCGTTGCCTTGTGAATTGTCCCCGTTAGGTTTTCACCTATCGGGGTCAATAAAGGAGCGCATATGGGCAGGGGAGTACGTGGATCTCTTTACCTTATTACCGTCTAGGGAGCAACCTAGATCAGATAAGACGGAAACTGATGAGAAGAAAAAGACTTTTAGGTCTTTTCATTTATGGCTCCAGGCATTTTTAATCTATGCCGCGGTCCTTGGGGAGCAAATACCGGAGTTATGTTGCGGCCTATTCCAACACGTCGATATCGTGTTGGAGGCTTATAGACATTTTGGCGGAAATGCTTGGTTGGCTTACGACGAAGCTTTCCGTCAGAAATTGGCAGTTCAGCCCTCGTTGCGCTGGGGGATCAAAGATGTTGGCTTGTGGCTGAATATGATGGTTCCCCAGCGCCCGATGACTGTTAAGACTGCAGCTCCGCAACAGATTAAGAAAGGTTTTTGTTTCGCGTACAATGAGTCCTCCTGCAAGTGGTTGCACAATTGTAGATATAAACATGAGTGCTCTGCTTGTGGGGGGGCTCATCCTATGCTGAAATGTTTTAAGAAGCACACACTGCAGCCTCAGTCAGCTCCCGGGAAGGAGCCATTTCTTAAGGGCTCCGACGCCGGTGCGTCTGCAGGCAATGTTGCCATTTCTAAATCAGTACCCAAACAGGGCGAGAGCTGAGGAGTTGTATAATGGTTTTTCACAGGGTTTCTTTGTTCCTCCTTTTGACGGGTTTGGGTGCCAAGAAATGGCTAATTTGCCTTCTGCACGTCAGTTCCCGGAAGAAGTGAGAGACAAAATCTGGAAGGAAGTAGATGCCGGTAGGTGTTCTGGTCCATTTGCGGTGCCTCCATTCGGGAATTTTCGGCTTTCTCCTATTGGGGTTGTCCCAAAGAAGGAAACCGGTTCCTTTAGAATGATACACCATTTGTCGTTTCCGCTTGGTAGTTCGCTGAATGACCAGGTGGATAATGAGTTGGCCTCTGTGAAATATACATCTTTTGATACCGCATTAGATATTGTGAAGCAAATGGGCCAAGGTGCACTGTTAGCGAAGAGTGATATTAAATCTGCTTTCCGTATCTTGCCGGTTAATCCCGTTGGTTTTTCGTCGCTTGGTTTTTCGTTTGACGGTTTTTATTTTTTCGATCGTTGTCGTTTTTCGTTGTCTTGTTTTTATTTTGAGATGTTTTCTTCTTTTTTGGAATGGTCTGTGCAGACCGTTTGTCCAAGGGGTAAAGTTGTACACTATTTGGATGATTTTTTATTTGTTGGAGCGGCAGGGAGTTCTGAATGTTCAGAGTTGTTGTCTGTTTTTTTATCCCTTATGGGTACGTTTGGTGTACCTATTGCTGACGAGAAGACCTTTTGGCCGTGTAGCAAATTGGAATTTTTAGGTATAGAAATTGATTCTGAGAAGATGCTTTGTAGACTACCGGTTGAGAAAATTGAGAAATTAGTAGTTATGATTAATACATTTTTGTCTAGGTCGTTTGTGTCCTTGAAAGAATTTCAGTCCCTGCTGGGTGTTTTTAATTTTTCTTTAAGGGTTCTTCCCATGGGGAGAATTTTTATGCGACGTTTGTATCATTGTATTAGAGGTTTTTCTTCCCCTCGAGCGAAGATTTTCATTTCGTCAGAAATAAAGGATGATCTGGCGGTGTGGCTTAGTTTTTTATCTCGTTTTGACGGGATTTCTTTTTGGCAAGGTAATTTTGTTTCTTCGGTTGCAATACGCTTGTTTATTGCTGTCTCTGAAGTGGGCATGGGTTGCTCTTTCGAGGGACATTGGCTTTCAGTAGCTTGGCCTGTCAGTATTGAAGGAGAATCATAGGATGTTAGTTTTAGAACTTTTTGCAATAGCCACGGCCTTTACCGTATGGGGTACTGATTTACAGAACAAGAGGATTTTGTTGTTTTGTAATTCTGCGGTGACATGTCGGGTAGTTAACGACATGTCTTGCGGAGAAATGGCTGGTATTCAGGTACTTCGTTCTGTAGTGCTTAATCTTCTTAGCAATAATATTTGGGTTAAAGCTTGTTTTTTGCCTGATTTCAGTAATTTATTGGGAACTGTTCTTTCATGGCAGCAATCCGATTGGTTCCGGAAATTAGTGCCCGATGCGGACGGAGATGGGATGGAGGTTCCTCCAGATCTTTGGAAGCTGATTTGCAGCTAGTCCCTGCTTTTGTAATTAACTCTTTGGCGCCCCTTACTTGGGCTAGTTACTCGTCTGCATGGCAGCAATGGTCCAGTTTTTGTACTATACATTATTTGAATCGTTATGATTATACGGCAGAGTCAGTGCTTCAGTTCTTGGAAGAACTAAGCGGAAAGGGCTTGTCGTACTCTTCTATGCATAAGATACTTTCGGGAATTTCATTTTTTATTAAGTTGCTTGGAGGGCAATCAATTTTTTCACTTTTTGTGGTTAAACAATTTATGAAAGGGTATAAGAAAGTCCTTTCGTCGGCCGACAATCGGCGCCCGGTGTCGGCTGATCTTTTAAACAGGCTGTGGGAGAAACTTCCGGATGTCTGCTCAAATAGTTTTGAAATTATTTTATTTAGGACCCTTTTTGTTTTTATGTTTTTCGCCGCCCTGAGGATAGGCGAGGTCCTTCCAGCTACCAAAAAGGCGAAAGGAGGTTTGCATCGGGATGATATAGTTCTTTATTCTGATGCAGTGTACTTATGGGTTAGGCAGTCGAAGACTGACCAAATGGGTAAGGGGATGGGAGTTTGGCTGCATGCCATTCCTAATTCCAACATTTGTCTGGTTGAAAATATGGTCTCGTGGCTGGGCGCCCGTCCTAGAGGGACGGATTGGTTGTTCGTTCACAGGGACGGATCCCCGGCTACGAGATTTCAATTCTCTTTTATTTTGCAAAACACGCTGCAGAAGCTTGGGTTGTCTCACCTGAAGCTTTCTTCTCATTCTTTCCGGATTGGAGCCGCGACTGAGGCGGCGAGATCCGGGATGAGTGATGAGTTGATCAAACGTGTAGGTCGGTGGAAATCTAATTGTTTTAAAACTTATGTTCGTCCCCACTTATCTTTTTCTTGTTAATATATTTCTTTTAGGTCCTAAGACGGTTTGGATTGTGGGTCACTCTTTTATACATTGGGCCCAGCAGCGGGCTTCTAAAAGACGACACTCATCCAATCTCTTCTTGAATGTCAAGCAAGTGCAGGTTTCCTGGCACGGGGTTCGTGGGCTACGCTGGGGCAACGTGAAACAGGTATTGATGGACTTAAAAAGAAAATTTCCTTTTCCCAACCTGTTAATAATCCATGCGTTAGGAAATGATATTGGTAAGGTGAGGTCAGTTGACCTTATTTGGCAGGTAAAGCAAGACTTGTTGTGGATACGGGAGGAATTTCCTGGAACCAAGTTGGTGATTTCAGAGGTAGTTTCTAGGCTATCATGGAAGATCAACAACCAATGGTTCTTGGAAAAAGTAAAACGGAAAGTTAACAAAGCAATAGGAGACTTTTTGCCGACAATAGGGGGCCGTTCCTTTCGTCATCGGGATCTAGAGGGGTTTTTATCGGGTTTTTATCGCAGGGATTTGATTCACCTTTCTGACATAGGGAACGATATTTTTAACTTAGGTCTGCAGGATGTTATTGAGGGTTGGTTGGGTGCTTTGGTGGGGGGGGGCGTTGCTCTATGAGCACGCCCGGTTGGGTGGATCCGTTTTAAATTTCAGCATTTTAAATTTAATTGTATTTATTTAATAAAATATTAATTGATTAATTTATGCAATTGGTTGCAGCAATTTAAATTTTGATTATATTTATTTATTAATATATTAATTAATTTATTCATTCTGTAACCTTAATAAGGTACCCAACCATTTTATCTTTAATAAAATTTATTCCAAACCGAAATTTTGGTCTGGTTATTTTTAATTATAGTAATAAGTATGGCCTTGCCGCCTCATGATGTGTGATGAAGAGCGGCCCAGCGGTGATAACACACACTGAACTGTGAAGGACTAGAGATTACCGCTGGGTCCGCATGGTTAGAGTCGGTCCCGTTGGGCCAGAATAATAATGCTTGTGTGATCTGTTTATATGTGTAACGTTTAAAGAAATCCAAATATTCATGATTTGTATGTAGTTACCCGTTGTTATTTAATATAAAATAATTTTTCACTTCCCGATGGGCAAATGTGATGCTCGCGGACGAGCATGCTTCATCAAGAGCGTGTGTGGCGCCCCACCATGTAGGTGCCACAAAAGGGGTACTACACCCATAAAAGCGTTGTAGTCAACCCACTGCAATTGGAACTATAGTCACTATATGGAACCCTAGTGCTAACACCCACACACTAGGTTAGTAGGTGGGAGGGACCCGGGAGGAGATATAGTGGCCTCTAGGGGGAACTAGAGTTAGTATGAGTAGGAGAGTAAGAGGGTGCCAGGCAGCCGGCCTGGAGGAAACAAGGAGGGCCTCCTTGGCTGAGGGGACCAAGACTGAACAGATCCCAGAGAAAGAAAGAGAGAAAAGATAACTCAGTCGCGAGTTCACTCTAAGAGGGGATTGAGTACCAGCAAAGTTTGCCCCAAAAGAAAGTAACCGGGTACCGGAGCCCGCAACTGTGATTACCTTTACGACTCACAGAAAATCCGACGAACGGGGATATTACAGATACGGCCCCGACTCCCAAAGAGCCCAAAAGAGGGGAATCAGTTCTGCAGTTGGATCCTGCGAAGGACAGTAAAAGGTTCACCCGACGGGTACAAGGGAGAGGAAACTAGGAAAAGCAGCAGGAGGTCAGATTGTCTTTAAAGGGGAAGTCACACGCGTCAATGTCGTCAGTGAGATGATCGCTGATGACATTGACGGCTGATCGCTGGTGAGCTGTCACACAGGCAGACTCAGCAGCGATCATTGGACCAGCGACATCGTGGAAACGATTGAAATATCGTTTCCACAATGTCTTGCTCCCGCTGCCAGGCTGCTGGAAGCGGGAGCAGGCTGGTCTCCAAGGTAAACTGCGGGTATCTAGGCAGCGCGCGCTGCCTAGATACCCGACGTGTACCTTAGTTACCAGCCCCCTCCGCTCACCGGCTGGTATCTAAGGTACACAGCGGGTAACTAGGGACCCTAGTTACCCGCTGTGTACCTTAGATACCAGCCGGTGAGCGGAGGAGGCTGGTAACTAAGGTACCCGTCGGGTATCTAGGCAGCGCGCGCTGCCTAGATACCCGCAGTTTACCTTGGATACCAGCTCCCAGCGCTTGTGAGAGGCGCTGGGAGCTGGAATATCGCTACTCCCGGTGTCACACGCAGCGATGCTGCGTGTCCACCGGGCGACCATCGCCAGGTTTTAGGACAGATTCTAAAACCTGGCGATCATCAACCAGCGATTTATCGCTGGTTGATTCAGTATGTCACACGCGTCAATATTGCTGCAACGTCACGTGCAGCCGAGATCGTGCAGGCGATATTGACGCGTGTGACTCCCCTTAAGAGTCAGACTTCACCGCCACTGGGAGGCAAGGAAAGAAAGGAACAAGAAAGGTACATAAGGAGGGATCCATCTAACGGCCAGAAATTCCATTTGCAGCATCCGTAGCATTTGCCAATATACCATCTACTGCACTGCTGAACTGTATGACTTTGGAGAAGTTTTCAGTAAAGTACCCGGTGAAGTGAAGTCCCGACTCTGCTGCATCCTTTCCTTATAAACTGTTTTCTTACAGCATTGCTGCCCCGGCAGTCCAGTCCCGCCTGCGGGGGACTAATCCATCCAAGCCGCAATACCATCAACCTCTGGAGGGCTGTGGCGGCGCTGGTGAGCATCACCAGACACTGCAGGTGGCGTCACGACAAAAACTTTGTACATAATCCCTGTAAATAACACCCCTTATTTAATTGACCACCAGGGCCACGGCCTCGGGCAAGCCACCTGTGACATCCCGACAGACTGAAACCGCCTGAGAGCTGAGTACCCGAGCCCTGGGTGCGCGTTAATTGTTCGCCAATTTCAAATTCGACCTATTTTGGGGAATGTTCAAGTCATTTGATGAATTTGAACAATTTGCTAAAAATCCAGTCATTCGAGGTTATGTTTGATAACACTTCGTTGACCAAAAGCGTCACTGACTTTTCACAGTAATGCTTTTGTTCAACGTTATTATGAGTTTCAGTGTATAGGAATGAATAGTGGGCAGAAGGGGGTTGTCTGGGGAGACGTCTGTGGTGAAATATGCAGATCTCCATTTTTTTTTTATTTCCCGCACTTACTATGGGTGGTCCGGTCTTACTGTGGGTGGTCCGGTCTTACTATGGGCGGTCCTGTCTTACTATGGGTGGTCCGGTCTTACTATGGGTGGTCCGGTCTTACTATGGGTGGTCCGGTCTCACTATGGGTGGTCCGGTCTTACTATGGGTGGTCCGGTGTTCCTGTGGGTGGTCCGGTCTTACTATGGGTGGTCCGGTCTCACTATGGGTGGTCCGATGTTACTGTGGGTGGTCCGGTGTTCCTGTGGGTGGTCCGGTGTTCCTGTGGGTGATCCGGTCTGGCAGCCTATCAGCACGCATAGAGCAAAGTGTACTTTTTTCACACAAGGGTTTGTGTCATTGGCTGGGCATGTCACATGTCTTTGCCATATAAGACCCGCCCATTTAACCCTGCTCGCCATTTTCTCAGTGCTGCAGCTCAGTGTCAGACGGCGCCGCTGCTGCTGCTGTGTGAACTACAGAGAAAGCTGGCTAGATAGCAATTTAATTACAAGTTAGATAAAGAGATAGTTGATAAGTTTAGGGACTACTTCCAAGAACAGCCTATTGAGGGCTTAAAAGCAGTTTTTGTCAGGCAGGTCTGTTCCAGTGCTGAGCAAGCGTTATATACAACATCTGGCCACATCTAGCCCAGTAAATCCTTTTTGGCTAGTAGCATTGTGTGCCAGGCACTGGTGTAGCACTGCTGTAGAAAGCTACACAGCCTGTCAGTAATTGCCATTTTTTACTGCAACGAGCCAAGCAAATCCATTTTGGCTAGTACCACAGTTTTACTAGGGAGCAGTACTTCACTGTTCTTTTAAAAAGTACCGCCACACTGTGCAGAAAACAGTTTTGTATTGCATCTGTCCAAAACTACTCACCAAAACCTATTTAGGCTACTACCACTGTTTGGCCACTCAGCTCTGCTAGTTTAGCATCCATTGTTTTTTTGCGCTAACAACTACACAGTGGCCAATTAGTTACCCTCATATGAGTGGTAAAGGGTCTGCTGCTGGTGGAAAGGGGAATAGGTGTGTTGGAAAGGGTGAAAATCTTTGTGTCCATGGGGTAGGTGCTAAAGTAACAGGAACACGTGCTGAACAAATACCGTCTTCAAGCCAAACTAAAATGTCTACCTTTCATGGACAATCTGATATCATCCCTTTATTACGCAGCAGAGCATTGCTAAAACTTGTAGATGAGGCCCGAAAAGAGCAGGTGTTGCAATGGATATCAAGCGCTCCATCAAGTGGGCTCTTCTCCACCTCAACTTCAACATCACAAACCACTCCAGTCCTCAGAGGTGTCACCCCAATCGCATTGCTTCCTCACAGCTCACAAGTCTCCAGCTGCCCTACTGACTATGGGTTAACACAGATCAGTGAGTCTACAGAGTGTTCACTCATTCTAAAGCCTGGGAATCAGGATCTACTCTAAAGCTTTATTGAGTGAAGACGAGTAAATGATCTTCACCGATGCCCATAATCTTAGTGAGTCGGACCCAGGCCCAGATGAAGAAGGGTCCGAGCATGATGTAGACCCTCATTCCCAAACTGTAACCCCTGTTGGTGGAAACAATGAGGCAGATGATGATGAGACTCAGATACCTGATTGGACTGACAACTTGACTTTGCGCTCAGGGCAGGGGGAGGTTGGCTCTGAGGATAACGAGTTGATGAGCTCATCAGAGGAAGTGGAGGAGGATGCTAGTGATGAGGTTAGTGTGTCGCCCCAGGGTGTGGGGTACTCGGGTATCAGGCAGCAAAAGGGGGTTAATTGTGTCACGGGGGCTGATCCCATATCCCGGGGGATTTTTCTCTTGAAAAAGGGTATTTACAAGGATTATGTAGTTTGTTTTTTATGGATTTTAAGGATTATGTTAAGTTTGTCGTGACGCCACCTGCAGTACCTGGTGAGATATCACCAGCGCCGCTACAGTCCTCCGGAGGTTGGTGGTATTGCGGCAGTGATGGTATAGTCCTCCACAGGCAGGACTGGGACCTCCAGGGCAGCATAGTGAGGGTGAGCAGGGTTTAGTGGAGCTGAGATGGTACAGGGAGAGTTGGAATAGTCTATAGAGGGACACGGTGGGTGAGGAGGAAGGATGCATGCACACAGAGGAAGTCTCTTTTACTTTTTACTGGTGTTTAGCAGGTAAACGATCCAGGCACTGACAGGTGACTGGGTTGCCCAGTGGGTTCCCGCAGCAAGTCGGTATAAGGCCTCCCCAGCTTGTGTAGTTGTTGAAGCACAGCCTGCTGTAGCCTGACTTGCCTCCATTCTCTCTCTTGCCTGTCACTTTCTCCTCCTATGCGGTCTCGGGATGACCCTCTCTGGACACTGCAGCGGCCTGCTGTGCCTGGCTCCCTCTCTTGACTCTCCTGGGACTCCAGGTAGCTGAAGCTTCCACGGTGCGACGGGGATTTCTGTGGGCCTATAATTCCCCACAGGTGCGGATCTCCAATATCCGACTTTCTCCTGGAATGAACTCCCTCTGAGCTACTTGTTCCTTGCTCCTGCTCTGAGCTCCTGCCTATAGTCCCACTTAGGCTGTGGGATGCTGAATGGCCACTCCGGGTCACTGGCTCGGGCCTGAACGCAGCACCGACCACCAGGACTTCCTTGCAGCTCTTCTAGCGTCTGCACACACTCTGACTAACTCCTCCCCAGCAGCAGTATACAGTGCCTACAAAGTAGTGATTCAACCCGCTGCAGATTTAGCTGGTTGACACATGCGGAATTAACTTGGCATTGTGACATTTGGACTGTAGATCAGCCAAAAAGACTTTTTTTTTTTTTTTTTTTTTCTTTTTTAAGCGTTAAAAGTTAATTCGAGGGTCATTTATTATTCAACCCCTCAAACCACCAGCATTCTGTTTGGTCCCCCTAAAGTATTAAGAAGTAGTTCAGGCACAAAAACAATGAGCTTCACATGTGTGGATTAATTATCCCTTTTCTGACTATTTAAGACCCTCCCCAAACTTGTGACCAGCACTCATACATGGTCAACATGGGAAAGACAAAGGAGCATTCCAAGGCCATCAGAGACAAGATGTGGAGGGTCACAAGGCTGGCAAGGGGTACAAAACCCTTTCCAAGGAGTTGGGCCTACCTGTCTCCACTGTTGGGAGCATCATCCGGAAGTGGAAGGCTTATGGAACTACTGTTAGCTTCCACGGCCTGGACAGCCTTTGAAAGTTTCCTCCCGTGCTGAGGCCAGGCTTGTCCGAAGAGTCAAGGCTAACCCAAGGACAACAAGGAAGGAGCTCCGGGAAGATCTCATGGCAGTGGGGACATTGGTTTCAGTCAATACCATAAGTAACGTACTCCACCGCAATGGTCTCCGTTCCAGACGAGCCCGTAAGGTACCTTTACTTTCAAAGGTCATGTCAAGGCTCGTCTACAGTTTGCTCATGATCACTTGGAGGCTCTGAGACAGACTGGTTCAAGGTTCTATGGTCTGATGAGACCAAGATTAAGATCTTTGGTGCCAACCACACACGTGCGTTTGGAGACTGGATAGCACTGCATACGACCCCAAGAATACCATCCCTACAGTCAAGCATGGTGGTGGCAGCATCATGCTGTGGGGCTGTTTCTCAGCCAAGGGGCCTGGCATCTGGTCCGCATCCATGGGAAGATGGATAGCACGGCCTACCTGGAGATTTTGGCCAAGAACCTCCGCTCCTCCATCAAGGATCTTAAGATGGGTCGTAATTTCATCTTCCAACAAGACAACGACCCAAAGCACACAGCCAAGAAAACCAAGGCCTGGTTCAAGAGGGAAAAAATCAAGGTGATGGAGTGGCCTAGTCAGTCTCCTGACCTTAACCCAATTGAAAACTTGTGGAAGGAGCTCAAGATTAAAGTCCACATGAGACACCCAAAGAACCTAGATAACTTGGAGAAGATCTGCATGGAGGAGTGGGCCAAGATAACTCCAGAGACCTGTGCCGGCCTGATCAGGTCTTATAAAAGACCATTATTAGCTGTAATTGCAAACAAGGGTTATTCCAAAATATTAAACCTAGGGGTTGAATAATAATTGATCCACACTTTTATGTTTAAAATTTATTAAAATTCAACTGAGCAACATAACTTTTTGGTGTGTAAGATTTATGCTTCTGTTAATAAATCCTACTCTCGTTTGCAGTTTGAAGGCTCTAACTTATTTGCATCTTATCAAACCACCTAAATCTGCAGGGGTTGAATACTACTTGTAGGCACTGTATATAGGGGATCTTGCCTAAGGGCAGCAAGTTGGGCTCCCCCTACTGTGAGGGGGTGGAAGGTGTTGTTTGTAGTAGGTACCTGCTGTGTAAACCCAGCTGTATATTAGAGAGATCTTTGGTTACCTGCATGAGCAGGGCGCCACATTAGGTTGTGGTTTCCTGGACAGAGACGGAGTCCTGGAAGCACGTCAACAACTACATCCTCAGCCACAACTCTGCCTCTGTGCAGAAGTTGTGGTGGCTCTGCAGGTCGCATGGGTGCTAGGCCTTGCCTAGCCTGGGCCTTTTTTCAGATCGCAAAGGATAACCCTGACCTCTGTGCTGATGATCTGGCCTCTTACTTTATGGAGAAAATAGACAACATCTGCCAGGAAATCAGTTCCCAGCCTCCAAGTGCTGTCTCTCCCATTCTTCCCCACATCTCCTCCAGCTCACTCTCCACATTTGAACCAGTTACAGAAGAAGTTGCCAGGCTCCTCTCTTCCCCTCGTCCCACTACATGCACCACTGAACCCATCCCCTCACACCTACTCCAGTCTCTCTGTCTGGTCGTCACCACTCACCTAACCAAAATCTTCAATCTCTCCCTCTCTTCTGGCATTTTCCCCTCCTCCTTCAAACACTCGATCATTACCCCATTATTAAAGAAAGCTTCTCTCGACCCATCCTGCACAATTAACTACAGTCCAGTCTGCAATCTCCCCTTCATCTCTAACCTCCTGGAGCGCCTGGTCTACTCACACCTCACTCATTACCTCTCTGCTCACTCTCTTCTAGATCCATTACAGTCTGGTTTCCGCCCCCTTTACTCTACAGAAAGTGCCCTCATCAAAGTGACCAATGACCTACTAACAGCAAAACGTAAGGGTGACCACTCTCTGCTTATTCTCCTTGATCTCTCTGCAGCTTTTGACACTGTCGACCATCAGCTCCTACTCTCCATGCTGCACTCCATTGGTATAAAAGACACCTCTCTCTCCTGGTTCTCTTCCTATCTTTCTGACCGCTCTTTCAGTGTATCATTTGCTGGCTCTAATTCCCCCCCTCTTCCTCTCACTATTGGGGTCCATCAGGATTCAGTCCTTGGGCCTTCTCTTCTCTCTACACAGCCCCGACAGACCATCAGCAGATTTGGCTTTCAGTACCATCTCTATACTGACGATACACAATTATACACTTCAGCCCCTGACCTTACCCCTGCAGTTTTAAAGAACGCCAATGACTGTCTAACCGCAGTTTACAACATCATGTCCACTCTATCTGAAAGTCAACCTTTCCAAAACTGAACTTTGCTCTCACCCTCCACTAACTTCCCTAAATCTGACATCTCTCTCTCAGTGTGCGGCACCATGATAACGCCTAGACAGCAGGCTCGCTGTCTGGGTTTCATGTTCGACACCGATCTCTCCTTCACCTCCTATATACAATCCCTCGTTCGTTCTTGTTGCTTATGACGCACACCAGGGGCCAGGGTTACTCCCGGTTTAGACAGGCGATTCTTCTCCTTCCTTGTCACGGGTGGACCGCGCCTGCCGGTAGTGGGGCCCGGTGTAGTGCAGATCAAAATTGAGGTCGTCTTACGGGAACAGATTAAAAAGGGGTTTTAATTTGTTTTCTTCGTGACGCCACCTATGAGTAGATTCGGTAAGGACTACCGACGCTGCGGAACCTCCCGGGGTGATGGACAGCAGCAAGATGTTACGCTCCCCACAGGCTGAGCGGTGATCCCCGGGGGCTGGAGCTGCTCAAGATGTTGTGCGGCAGCTGCGGTTACCTTAAGTTCATGACGGACAGTTCATAAGGAGACACGGACACAGATAGTCTCTGCAACGGTTCTTTACTGTAACCAGCAGGCAGTACATGGCTTACAGTGGTTGAGTAGAAGACCGGGTGGACTCAGCAGTGATAGTGCTCCTCAGAGATCCGCAGTGTACCTCCTTTCTACCTCCTTAGCTTCTCTTGCCAGCGTCGCCCAGGAATACCAGGTCGGGTACGGGGAGGCTGCTTCAATGCCCTATCCATGATGTACGTTCTGGATTCTTTGGGGAGCCTTGGGTCCCTCGGTGGGTACACCGCTGGTTAGACGACTGGAAACTGGCTGGTGGTGGGGTGCTCCTATAAAGCTGCTCCTCCACGGGGCTGGTTCGCGTGGCAGAGGTGAACTGCTGCCAGCTTCGGTACCAGTGAACCGGCTGTGAGTTGTGGGCACGGGAGTCTTTTGGGAGCCCGTGTAGCTATGCCCATTCCCGGTAGTTAAGGCCTCGAGTGCTGACACCCGACCGGTGACGGCCCAGGGGCCCGCACGGAGTGCGGAGCCCCCGCTCCACTCCAAGTTCTGTGTTCTAGGCTCTAGATCCCAGACTCTGTTCAGTTCTGACTGTCTAGATTATTGTGTTCTCTTCACTACCCTAACACTCCACCCACCAGGACCTATGATTGGTCCCCTGTTCTAGGTGTTGTATGTTGGGTTGGATCTCTGAGTTAACTATTTCACTGCTTTGTCTAGAGAATATTGCGGCTGCAATACTCCCTTGTGACGCACTCGTTGCGGGGCGCCACACTCCCCCTTGGTTAAATCAGCTTGTCCCCAAGCGTCAAACTACTCACATTACAGAGGTTTTTACATTTTTATACATATATGATACACTTTTATTAAAGTAGAAAAACAGGTAAAGAAATGCTTTGATGTTATAAGCAAAGAAACAGGTAATCACTTTGTGCGGACCCGGCGGGCGGTCGGCTGTACTTTAACTAGAGTCCAGGCTGTAGCCGCGAGATCACACAGTCAATGATTAACGGTAAACAGAGTCATTGATGAAAGTTCAAGTTTTTAAAGTCACTGGCTCTGAGGGTGATGGCGCACCCGGATAGCGAACCACCCATCTGCACAAGCATAGCGCTCGTAGGTGATAATATCGCCCCGGTATAGGTCGCGATCGGGATGTCCTCTTGGCAAGTTTGACTCAACGTCCCGGCGCCCCACAAACACCTCCTCATTCAAACCCACCTCCCAAGCGAACCCCCACCCGGTATGTAAGTTAAAGGTGGAAATTCTACCTTCACGGCGGAGTTCATCAGGCAGCGGCGGCTGGCGGCGAGCCTCGGCACGGGCCTCCATGTTGGCGCGTTCTCTGGCTTGCCACTCCTCTCGTCGTCTCTGGCGTACATCTCCGTCGTTACGGCTCGGGGTGTAAAGATGAGTAATGGAGCTGGTGGTTTGGCGGGAAGCTTGAACTTGGCGGGCTGTCTGTATCGGAACCCGGTGGAACGGCACAGGGGAGGGTGTCGGCAGTGCACCCGACCAGTGTACCCGAGCTGTGTGCCCGGAAGGAAGTTCTTTGTTGTCTCCCCAAGCGAACCCGGTGTCGAAATCCTCAGCGGTGCTGTGGGTCTCGTCGTCATCCTCTCCGACTTCTTCCTCGATGATCACATCAGGCTGCTTGTTGATGAAAGACGTTAAAGCTTGTTCCGTTGTACAACGGGGCGGTGGTGCTGCGGATCCTTCCGTAGGGACGTCCTGCAGGGCTTCCAGGCTGCCTGCCTCTTCATCTGTTTCCGCAGGTAAAGGTGTTTCAATCCCGGTTACCAGGTAGGCCTCTGTGGTTGCAGAGGAGGCCTCCGGTTCTAGGGAGAAACAAGCGACAGTCTCGGTAGTGTGGAAACTAGTCGCGGGTTCCGCAGGTGGAACCTGGTAGAGATCGAGTTCTTCTATGGAGCGTGTTATGAGCTCCGGCTCAAGAACGGAATCGGTTGCGATGTTGGTCGCTGGAACGGGTCGAGTTGCGGCCTCCACCGGAATGACACAGTCTATTGGCTCAGGTGACGGAGCAGGACAGGTGGTAGGCGAGGGTGAGGCGGTCGAGAAGCTGGTGACGTCGTCTGGGCTTGGAGAAGCTGCACCCGGTCGGCTCTGCTGCATCGTATGGTGTAGTCGTCTGCCTAGGGTCGCGCTCCAGCTGCGAATCGTCCATTCCACTGTCTCTAGTAACCGCACCCGGAGGTCTTGTAGAGCCTCTAGCCAGAAGTCGGGGCTGCCGTCTATGGTAAGGGCAGGATCCGGACCCGGTTGGCTTATGGCTGCTCTGGCCTCCGCCTCGACCTCCCGCATCAGGTCTTGGAGTCTCATGCTGGCCATTCTTCTTTGGAGGGAAACCACACCCGATCAACCGGTAAGACGTTCTGGTTGAGCTGGTGAAGATGTCTTCTCTCTCTGTCGGTGTGTCTAGGTATGACACTCCCATCTCCTCTGGGCTTTTGTAGTCCAATCGTGGGAAAAGTCTTTGGGGTCCGCCCCCATGGTTGATTCGAGCAATCAGGGCGGACAAAGAGTTTGGCGCCTTTCGTCCTTAACCCTCCCACAGTGAGGGGGGGGCTGACTCACTCCTGGGCTTCACGTGGCGGCTTCTTGTGGCGGGAACGCCATCTTGGGCGCCATCTTGACCCAATGGTGTAAAGGCGGGAAAGTTCTTTTAGGGACGAACAAAGTCCAATTGTAGACAATAAAGTCCAGTTTAAGCACAACATACCCGTTGGTAACGGGCCTGCTCGTATCCTGTTCGTGACGCCATTTTCTGACGCACACCAGGGGCCAGGGTTACTCCCGGTTTAGACAGGCGATTCTTCTCCTTCCTTGTCACGGGTGGACCGCGCCTGCCGGTAGTGGGGCCCGGTGTAGTGCAGATCAAAATTGAGGTCGTCTTACGGGAACAGATTAAAAAGGGGTTTTAATTTGTTTTCTTCGTGACGCCACCTATGAGTAGATTCGGTAAGGACTACCGACGCTGCGGAACCTCCCGGGGTGATGGACAGCAGCAAGATGTTACGCTCCCCACAGGCTGAGCGGTGATCCCCGGGGCTGGAGCTGCTCAAGATGTTGTGCGGCAGCTGCGGTTACCTTAAGTTCATGACGGACAGTTCATAAGGAGACACGGACACAGATAGTCTCTGCAACGGTTCTTTACTGTAACCAGCAGGCAGTACATGGCTTACAGTGGTTGAGTAGAAGACCGGGTGGACTCAGCAGTGATAGTGCTCCTCAGAGATCCGCAGTGTACCTCCTTTCTACCTCCTTAGCTTCTCTTGCCAGCGTCGCCCAGGAATACCAGGTCGGGTACGGGGAGGCTGCTTCAATGCCCTATCCATGATGTACGTTCTGGATTCTTTGGGGAGCCTTGGGTCCCTCGGTGGGTACACCGCTGGTTAGACGACTGGAAACTGGCTGGTGGTGGGGTGCTCCTATAAAGCTGCTCCTCCACGGGGCTGGTTCGCGTGGCAGAGGTGAACTGCTGCCAGCTTCGGTACCAGTGAACCGGCTGTGAGTTGTGGGCACGGGAGTCTTTTGGGAGCCCGTGTAGCTATGCCCATTCCCGGTAGTTAAGGCCTCGAGTGCTGACACCCGACCGGTGACGGCCCAGGGGCCCGCACGGAGTGCGGAGCCCCCGCTCCACTCCAAGTTCTGTGTTCTAGGCTCTAGATCCCAGACTCTGTTCAGTTCTGACTGTCTAGATTATTGTGTTCTCTTCACTACCCTAACACTCCACCCACCAGGACCTATGATTGGTCCCCTGTTCTAGGTGTTGTATGTTGGGTTGGATCTCTGAGTTAACTATTTCACTGCTTTGTCTAGAGAATATTGCGGCTGCAATACTCCCTTGTGACGCACTCGTTGCGGGGCGCCACACTTACACCTGAAGAATATCTCTAGAGTCTTTCTCACCATGAAAACAACTAAAACCCTTACCGTGGCCCTAATCCACTCCCGCCTTGATTATTGCAATTCTCTATTAATTGGCCTCCCCCTCTCTAAACTTTCCCCTCTACAGTCCATCCTTAATGCAGCAGCCAGGATCACCTACCTGGCCAATCGTTACTCAGATGCCTCCGCTCTGTGCCAATCATTGCACTGGCTGCCTATACACTACAGGATAAAGTTCAAATTGCTAGTTCTCACCCATAAAGCTCTTCACAATGCAGCACCCCCCTACATTTCCTCCCTCACCTCTGTCTATCACCCCACCCGTTCTCTACGTTCTACGAATGACCTTCGACTAATATCTGCACTAATCCGATCCTCCCACTCCTGGTTCCAAGACTTCTCCCGAGCTGCACCAATCCTCTGGAATGCTCTACCTGAAGAAATCAGGACTATCCACAACTTACATGGCTTCAGACGATCCCTAAAAGCACATGTTTTGAAGGCGGCCTATCATGCCCCCTAACAAAATTCCTTTGTACTGTACATAGCCCATTCACTATCTCTCTGGACATAACTCTTCCTCAAACTCCACCAAACCCAAAAGCTCCACACAGATTGTCTGGTGACCATTCATGTAACTTTATTTCTATCCCCCATTTCCTCAAGATGCCTGGACCAACAGTGTAATAAGCCCTTGTTCTTTGTGTAACCCCTATCTCGTTGTAGATTGTAAGCTCTTTTGAGCAGGGTCATCTTTATTTATTGTATTGTATTTTTTACATTGATTCTATGCTTATTGTATTGTTTCCTATTATTATATTGTATTCTTTCTCTATACTGAATCAATTACTGTATTATACTGTGTATTTTCATCTATTATCCGCTGTATTGTAAAGAGCTGCGGAATATGTTGGCGCTATAAAAATAAAGATTTATTACTATTATATTATTTTATCTGCCAAATTTGGAAACAAAAACTGAGTAGAGGTCAAAAAATCAATAGTTTGAGTATTTTATGCATGAACCGTCACATGGACATGAAGCACAAGTCGCAGTGGGAAGCTCACTGTGCTACAATGCGGCCTAGCGGGGCGGGCCAACAACCGTCTGCCCCATCAAGTGCATCCGCGGCCTCTTCATCCTCTGTGACTTTGGGGACAGCTGTCACACAGGCTTTCGGCCGCAGAACTTCCACCTCTTTACCCGCAACAGCCAGTGTGATTGACAGGTCGTCAGCTGTTTTGGAACTGGAAACACCTGCTGGTGTTGAGCGCTGTCAGACATCGAGAGCATCACCTTTGGATGAAGGCAACATAATATCTCCGCCTGCACCTCCCTCCCAGACCAGCAGTTTGTCTGGGTCGCCCTACTCCACCCTGTCTCAGCACAGCAGCCAGCCCTCCGTCCCTCAGATGTGGACAAGTAATAGACCATTTCCTCCTAACCATGCCAAAGCTAAGAGGTTACATTTCACCATCTGCAAGCTGTTGGATATGGGAATGCTGCCATTTGACTGGTGGATACAGAGGATTTTAGAGATCTTATGGCCGTCGCAGTGCCCCAGTACCAGATGCCCAGTCACCACTACTTCTCGAAGAAAGCTGTGCCTGCACTACAACATGTTGCAGACAACATCACCGCTTCCTTGAGAAACTCTGTGTGACAGGGTGCATTTCACCATAGACACTTGGACGAGTAAGCATGGACAGGGGCGTTACGTGTCGCTGACTGGGCACTGGGTGACTATTGTGGCAGCAGGAGAAGGGGCTGCTGTACAAGTCTCGCCATTCCCACAGTTTGTGCATCAAACCTCTGTTCCTCCACTGATTCTGCCTCCTCCACCTCCTCTAGGTCCTCCACCTGCACCCAAAGCCTGTCTAGTAATATGATCTGTGTTGAAACTGCTCAGACGGAATCCAGCACACCTCCTTACTACGCTGGCAGCAGGGCTCAATGTCATCAGGGGTGTTTACATTGAAATGTCTGGGAAATGTGAGTCACACAGCTGAGGAGTTGTAGTCAGCTGTGGAGACCGAGTTTCATCAATGGTTGTCTCCACTGAACCTGCAGCCAGAGAAGACCTTGTGCGACAATGCTGCAAACTGTAGTGGCAAGGTGACACACGTGCCTTGAATGGCTCACATCTTAAACTTGGTTATCCAGCAATTTCTAGCCCACTATACCGGCCTAGATGGGCTTCTGAAGAGGGCACGGTCGCTGTGTGCTCACTTCCGCCGTTCGCATCCCGCAGCTCAACGACTTGCATCTCTACAGAAGTAATTCGGCCTACCGGTTCACTGACTGAAAAGCGATGTGCCGACACGTTGGAATTCTACTCTGCACATGTTGCAGCGACTGTCGCAGCAGTGACGAGCCCTGGTGCAGTTTATGACGTATAACCTGGGCCAACACGATCCAGAGGTGGGGCAGATCACGCTGCTGGAGTGGTCTCAGATCAAGGACCTCTGCACCCTTCTGCAGTTTTGAAATGGCTACTAAGATGTTTAGCACTGACGATGCCATTATCAGCATGACTATTCTGGTCATCTATATGCTGGAACAAACTTTAACCGGTATTCAGAGTCAGATGGTGGGCCAAGAGGAAAGAGAGGAAGTAGAGGAGGAGTCCTATGTGGAAAGGATAACAAGATCTCAAAGGTTCAGACGGTCGGCAGCACCAAGGTGGCTGGTATTGGAGAGTGGGCGAGAGGGATCAGAAGTGCACATGGTAGAAGCCAAACTGTTGATGAAGGTGCAGGAGCCCAGGAAGAAATGGAGGATGAACTGGTGATGAACATGATAGACTCAGCAGATGAGGGAGACCTTGATGACATTTCTGTTGTGCGATGTTGGGGGGAGAGGGCAGAAGAAGGAAGCGTGAATGTTACCTCACCACCACCAACACAACAAGGACTTGGTCCTCCTAGATGAGCAAAACACATGAGCACCTTCTTGCTGCACTACCTGCAACATGACCCTCGGATTGTTAGAATTCGTATTAATGGCGACTACTTGGTTGCCACACTGATTAGATCCCCGGTACAAGACTAAATTTGGACAAATGATTCCTGCCTTGGAGAGGGACGCACACATGCAGGAGTATCAACAGAAACTTTTACACAATCTTAGATCTGCTTTCCCCCCTTTTTCCCCAAAACACCAGTGGAGACATAGTGAATATCGCAGTTCTAAACCTTTCCAACCCGGGGAACGTCGAGTCGTCATCACTCAAATGTTAACAGTAACAGTCTATCTGGTAACAGCAATTTGGTGGAATCATTTCATCAATTTTTTACACCATCCTTTGCAACTCCAGAAGAGAGAACAAGTCTGACACATAGGAACGCCTAGAGAGGATGGTACAGGAGTATCTACAGCTCAATATCTATGTCATGACTGGGCAACTGGACCCTTGTGCATTTTGGGCTTCCAAGCTTGAAAAATATCCTTAGCTCACCACTCACGCCTTGGGGATCTTGTCGTGCCCCGCAGGCAGCGTTCTCTCTGAATGTGTCTTCAGCGCTCCTGGTAGTGTGCTGACGGATGAGCGCACGCATCTGTCCAATGACAGTGTGCACAGACTAACGTTCGTCAAGATGAACAAGTCATGGATCCGCAAGGACTGGCCCCCCTGTGTCATCCTGGGGAGACTGAACGGTTGTGAACTTTACAATGTGCTGCGTTAAACTCCACATTTCCATATTTCTACTCCGGGGCAATTGATGCCACTTTACTGGTGGCTGTGACTAATTTTTTTGAAAAATGGAGACTGTTGTTGGGGTGTCCTTTGCTGTTTGTTGCTTGACTTCAGTAGGGCTCTCTGAGCTCAATACCTACCCCTGACACTCCTGCCCCTGTTTCTGAATATTCAACCTTTTTGTCCATTGAACCAGTGATTAACAAATTTCTGTATTCACATCCACCATTTTTGGGTGCTTAAAAGCATTGTTTGGTCAATCTCCCCTGTACACTAGGCCTAATCAGGTCACTGACATATCTTTCTATTATTTCCTGTAACACTACACAAAATGTATACTTGTCCCACCTGTGTGTGGTGGGGCGTAACATTGATGGGAGCGCATGCATGAGCTTTGAGTTTATCTGGCCCACTAGGCCCAAACAGGTCTCTGACCTACCTTTCTATTATTTCCTGTAACACTACACAAAACCTATACTTGTCCCACCTGTGTGTGGTGGGGCGTAACATTGATGGGAGCACTTGCATGAGCTTTGAGTTTATCTGGCCCACTAGGCCTATACAGGTCACTGACCTATCTCTCTATTATTTCCTGTAATACTACACGAAACCTATACTTGTCCCACCTGTGTGTGGAGGGGCATAACATTGATGAGTGCGATTGAATGAGCTTTGAGTTTATCCGACCTACTAGGCCTATGCAGGTCACTGACCTCCCTGACTAGTTTTTCCTGTAATACTCCACAAAACGTATAGTTGCTGAGCAATGTTTAACCTTGAAATTCTGTTCCAGACCCTGTGCCATGCAGGCTGGGCAATTCAGCAATTTTTGGTCTGGGACAATTGATGCCATTTTGCTGTGGTCTGACCCTTTGAGAGGAGTGAGGACTCTTGTTGGGGTCCCCTTGCCGTGTTTTACATGATTTAAGAAGGGTGTGACATGCATATACGTGTGTCTCATCCTCCTTTTACTCCTCCACCTCTTTTTACTTAATGTAGAAAATGAATGCCACTTTCCCCCTGACTATTTGTACTGTGGTTGGATTCTTGTCACTTTTCCTGGTGTTTGTTGTCTATTCTGAGTAGATCGGCAGCTTTTGGACACCTTTGAAGGTGTTTTCTATGTGTTTGCTGTAGCCTGCCATTTATTTCAATGGGGTTCAATGAACATTAGACGAACATTTGACAAACAAATCACCAATTCGACAAATCGAGTCGAATTTGAACATTGAGGTGATGGCTCATCACTAGTCCCTATGTCTTGCCTGCCCATACCTGTCTGCTTTTGCCATACTGCTGTACCCTCTTGTCCTTGCTTCCTGTCTGCCATTGCCGTCCTAGCCTACACATGAATACTCCAGTGTCCATAAACATGTTTGTCCTTGGGATACTAGAGACTGTGCATGCTTTTCTAGAGACTGTGCCCAGTCAGTCCGTGCCCTGGAGGTCAGTTGCCACAGCTCACCCTGTGATCCAGTGGGTCCACTTCACTATACTCACACCCCGTGAGCATTACTAAAAGGCAAGTAAAAAGGATTTTGGGGGTATGTCAAAAATAAAATAAAAGTCAAAGCTGCTTTAGGATTTTTACAGGATGAAAATGGTGATGTGGTAAATGATTTTTGAGAAGACTGCACTTTAAATTCCTATTTTGCATCTACAGTATTTTCTTTTAGACGGTAAATCTAACATGAACTGATCTTCATTGTGCTACTAAAGGAATAGAAGAATGCAGGCTATCTATAAACTAGTGAGGAAATAATTAGCTAACATAAATAAAATTCAAGTTTCCAGGTACAGATGACTTGCACCCCAGGGTACTGAAGGAGTTAGCAGAGGACATTTTTGAACCACTCTCCATAATCTTAGAAAATTTTTGGAAAACAGACGTCCCAGAGGACTGGAGAAGAGCAAATGTTGTCCTTATCTTCAGAAAGAGGAAGAAGGTGGATCCAGGGAACTATAGGCCTGTGAGCCTGACTTCTATACTGTTTTGGAAATGGCTATTATGTAGATTGGCAAAGATATTTATTTGTGTATCACCTATTTTGAATAGATCTTTTCTAATTGTTATGATACTTTTAAATAATTATTGCAAAAATGATTTTGGAAAGAAATGTTCTGATATGTTTCTGGGAGTATAGTCAATTCTAACACAAACCTTTGTAATATGTGTTGGAAGCGTCCCGTTATCTGTAAGGAATGTGGAAGCTTGTTAAAATGGCTAATGAGAACATTCAGCATATGTGACAACTGTCTTGAGCAGAATAAAAGTAACCGTTTTCATACAATGATAAATTGTATAAACAATTAAGTGTGTGTTTTTGTCCAATATATTTAATCCAATTAAAGGTACCGTTACATGCGTCAATGTTGAAAGGATATCACCAACGATCTCATTAGGACATAGTTTAGAGATCCTTGGTGAGATGTCACATGTCTAGATATCGTGCACGACGCACCAATGATCCAGCGAGCAGGTATCGTACAACCCAGTGAACGATACTTGTTCACTGTTGTGAATAGGGGAAGTCGTTAACGACATCGTTATCGCGGTGTCACACACAACGATGCAGCATGTTGGCTGATCGTGGATCGTCTGATTTGAGAACATGATTCTCTGGGTCACATGCAATGAAGTAGTAACGATGTCGTTTGAACGACTCCAAACCCGTGACGTTTGAGCGATATCGTTCACGATATCTTGCCGTGTAACTGGGCCTTAAGATTTAAGGTACTATTAACCAATATTAACTTTTGTATCAACCCAGGGGTTGTCAATAATAAAAAAAACATATCCGGGATAATAAAGAGAGTTCACTTAGCAGCTGAACTGTGTGTCAAGTCTTTAGTATTCTCCAGCATGCATGTATACATGAGGTGTATCTAATATGGAAACAAGACAGGTCAAGTTGACATTCTCCTGACTGAAGAGCAATTAACATTCGGCGACCGAACATGAACCAGGACAAAACTATTGGATCTGCTAGCTAAATATTCTTCCCTGTCCTGAGGTGGATCTACTTTGGTTTTTGTGATAACTGCAGTATCTTTCAGGTAAGGAAAATTGATTATCTTACCTGACATCTCTCCTGTCCTGTATACTGGGTGTAATCCTCAGTATCTGTATTATTCTGTATATATACACTGCACAGTACCACTTCTACTGTCCTGTATACTGGGTGTAATCCTCAGTATCTGTATTATTCTGTATATATACACTGCACAGTACCACTTCTCCTGTCCTGTATACTGGGTGTAATCCTCAGTATCTGTATTATTCTGTATATATACACTGCACAGTACCACTTCTCCTGTCCTGTATACTGGGTGTAATCCTCAGTGTCTGTATTATTCTGTATATATACACTGCACAGTACCACTTCTCCTGTCCTGTATACTGGGTGTAATCCTCAGTATCTGTATTATTCTGTATATATACACTGCACAGTACCACTTCTCCAGTCCTGTATACTGGGTGTAATCCTCAGTATCTGTATTATTCTGTATATATACACTGCACAGTACCACTTCTCCTGTCCTGTATACTGGGTGTAATCCTCAGTATCTGTATTATTCTGTATATATACACTGCACAGTACCACTTCTCCTGTCCTGTATACTGGGTGTAATCCTCAGTGTCTGTATTATTCTGTATATATACACTGCACAGTACCACTTCTCCTGTCCTGTATACTGGGTGTAATCCTCAGTATCTGTATTATTCTGTATATATACACTGCACAGTACCACTTCTCCTGTCCTGTATACTGGGTATAATTATCAGTATCTGTATTATTCTGTATATATACACTGCACAGTACCACTTCTCCTGTCCTGTATACTGGGTGTAATCCTCAGTATCTGTATTATTCTGTATATATACACTGCACAGTACCACTTCTCCTGTCCTGTATACTGGGTGTAATCCTCAGTATCTGTATTATGCTGTATATATACACTGCACAGTGCCACTTCTCCTGTCCTGTATACTGGGTGTAATCCTCAGTATCTGTATTATTCTGTATATATACACTGCACAGTACCACTTCTCCTGTCCTGTATACTGGGTGTAATCCTCAGTATCTGTATTATTCTGTATATATACACTGCACAGTACCACTTCTCCTGTCCTGTATACTGGGTATAATTATCAGTATCTGTATTATTCTGTATATATACACTGCACAGTACCACTTCTCCTGTCCTGTATACTGGGTGTAATCCTCAGTATCTGTATTATTCTGTATATATACACTGCACAGTACCACTTCTCCTGTCCTGTATACTGGGTGTAATCCTCAGTATCTGTATTATGCTGTATATATACACTGCACAGTGCCACTTCTCCTGTCCTGTATACTGGGTGTAATCCTCAGTATCTGTATTATTCTGTATATATACACTGCACAGTACCACTTCTCCTGTCCTGTATACTGGGTGTAATCCTCAGTATCTGTATTATTCTGTATATATACACTGCACAGTACCACTTCTCCTGTCCTGTATACTGGGTGTAATCCTCAGTATCTGTATTATTCTGTATATATACACTGCACAGTACCACTTCTCCTGTCCTGTATACTGGGTGTAATCCTCAGTATCTGTATTATTCTGTATATATACACTGCACAGTACCACTTCTCCTGTCCTGTATACTGGGTGTAATCCTCAGTATCTGTATTATTCTGTATATATACACTGCACAGTACCACTCCTCCTGTCCTGTATACTGGGTGTAATCCTCAGTATCTGTATTATTCTGTATATATACACTGCACAGTACCACTTCTCCTGTCCTGTATACTGGGTATAATTATCAGTATCTGTATTATTCTGTATATATACACTGCACAGTACCACTTCTCCTGTCCTGTATACTGGGTGTAATCCTCAGTATCTGTATTATTCTGTGTATATATACACTGCACAGCACCACTTCTCCTGTCCTGTATACTGGGTGTAATCCTCAGTATCTGTATTATTCTGTATATATACACTGCACAGTACCACTTCTCCTGTCCTGTATACTGGGTGTAATCCTCAGTATCTGTATTATTCTGTATATATACACTGCACAGTACCACTTCTCCTGTCCTGTATAATGGGTGTAATCCTCAGTATCTGTATTAATCTCTACTTATACACTGCACAGTACCTCTTCTCCTGTCCAGTATACTGGGTGTAATCCTCAGTATCTGTATTAATCTCTACTTATACACTGCACAGTACCACTTCTCCTGTCCTGTATACTGGGTGTAATCCTCAGTATCTGTATTATTCTGTATATATACATTGCACAGTACCACTTCTCCTGTCCTGTTTACTGGGTGTAATCCTCAGTATCTGTATTAATCTCTATATATACACTGCACAGTACCACTTCTCCTGTCCTGTATACTGGGTGTAATCCTCAGTATCTGTATTATTCTGTATATATACAGTGCACAGTACCACTTCTCCTGTCCTGTATACTGGGTGTAATCTTCAGTATCTGTATTATTCTCTATATATACACTGCACAGTACCACTTCTCCTGTCCTGTATACTGGGTGTAATCCTCAGTATCTGTATTATTCTGTATATATACACTGCACAGTACCACTTCTCCTGTCCTGTTAACTGGTGTAATCCTCAGTATCTGTATTATTCTCGTATATATACACTGCACATACCACTTCTCCTGTCCTGTATACTGGGTGTAATCCTCAGTATCTGTATTATTCTGTATATATACACTGCACAGTACCACTTCTCCTGTCCTGTATACTGGTGTAATCCTCAGTGTCTGTATTATTCTGTAATATACACTGCACAGTACCACTTCTCCTGTCCTGTATACTGGGTGTAATCCTCAGTATCTGTATTATTCTGTATATATACACTGCACAGTACCACTTCTCCTGTCTGTATACTGGTATAATATCAGTATCTGTATTATTCTTATATAACACTGCACAGTACCACTTCTCCTGTCCTGTATACTGGGTGTAATCCTCAGTATCTGTATTATTCTGTATATATACACTGCACAGTACCACTTCTCCTGTCCTGTATACTGGTGTAATCCTCAGTATCTGTATTATGCTGTATATATACACTGCACAGTCCACTTCTCCTGTCCTGTATACTGGGTGTAATCCTCAGTATCTATTATTCTGTATATATACACTGCACAGTACCAACTTCTCCTGTCCGTATACTGGTGTAATCCTCAGTATCTGTATTATTCTGTATATATACACTGCACAGTACACTTCTCCTGTCCTGTATACTGGGTATAATTATCAGTATCTGTATATTCTGTATATATACACTGCACATACCACTTCTCCTGTCCTGTATACTGGTGTAATCCTCAGTATCTGTATTATTCTGTATATATACACTGCACAGTACCACTTCTCCTGCCTGTATACTGGTGTAATCCTCAGTATCTGTATTATGCTGTATATATCACTGCACAGTGCCATTCTCCTGTCCGTATATGGGTGTAATCCCATATCGTATTATTCTGTATATATACACTCACAGTACCACTCTCCTGTCTGTATACTGGTGAATCCTCAGTATGTATTATTTGTATATATACATGCACATACCACTTCTCCTGTCCTGTATACGGTGTAATCCTCAGTATCTGTATTATTCTGTAATATACACTGCACAGTACCACTTCTCCGTCCTGTATACGGGTGTAATCTCATATCTGTATTATTCTGTATATATACACTGCACGTACCACTTCTCCTGTCCTGTATACTGGGTGTAATCCTCATATCTGTATTATTCTGTATATATACACTGCACAGTACCACTCCTCCTGTCCTGTATACTGGTGTAATCCTCATATCTGTATTATTCTGTATATATACACTGCACAGTACCACTCTCCTGTCCTGTATACTGGGTATAATTCATATCTGTATTATTCTGTATATATACACTGCACATACCACTTCTCCTGCCTGTATATGGTGTAATCCTCAGTATCTGTATTATTCGTGTATAATACACTGCACAGCACCACTTCTCCTGTCCTGTATACTGGGTGTAATCCTCAGTATCTGTTTATTCTGTATATATACACTGCACAGTACCACTTCTCCTGTCCTGTATACTGGTGTAATCCTCAGTATCTGTATTATTCTGTATATATACACTGCACAGTACCACTTCTCCTGTCCTGTATAATGGGTGTAATCCTCAGTATCTGTATTAATCTTACTTATACACTGCACAGTACCTCTTCTCCTGTCCAGTATACTGGGTGTAATCCTCAGTATCTGTATTAATCTCTACTTATACACTGCACAGTACACTTCTCCTGTCCTGTATACTGGGTGTAATCCTCAGTATCTGTATTATTCTGTATATATACATTGCACAGTACCACTTCTCCTGTCCTGTTTACTGGGTGTAATCCTCAGTATCTGTATTAATCTCTATATATACACTGCACAGTACCACTTCTCCTGTCCTGTATACTGGGTGTAATCCTCAGTATCTGTATTATTCTGTATATATACAGTGCACAGTACCACTTCTCCTGTCCTGTATACTGGGTGTAATCTTCAGTATCTGTATTATTTCTATATATCACTGCACAGTACCACTTCTCCTGTCCTGTATACTGGGTGTAATCCTCAGTATCTGTATTATTCTGTATATATACACTGCACAGTACCACTTCTCCTGTCCTGTATACTGGTGTAATCCTCAGTATCTGTATTATTCTGTATATATACACTGCACAGTACCACTTCTCCTGTCTGTTACTGGGTGTAATCCTCAGTATCTGTATTAATTCTTATATATACACTGCACAGTACCACTTCTCCTGTCCTGTATACTGGGTGTAATCCTCAGTATCTGTATTATTCTGTATATATACATGCACAGTACCACTTCTCCTGTCCTGTATACTGGGTGTAATCTCAGTATCTGTATTATTCTTATATATACACTGCACAGTACCACTTCTCCTGTCCTGTATACTGGGTGTAATCCTCAGTATCTGTATTATTCTGTATATATACACTGCACAGTACCACTTCTCCTGTCCTGTATACTGGTGTAATCCTCAGTATCTGTATTATTCTGTATATATACACTGCACAGTACCACTTCTCCTGTCCTGTATACTGGGTGTAATCCTCAGTATCTGTATTATTCTGTATATATACACTGCACAGTACCACTTCTCAGTCTGTTACTGGGTGAATCCTCAGTATCTGTATTATTCTGTATATATACATGCACAGTACCTTCCTCAGTATCTGTATTATTCTGTATATATATACACTGCACAGTACCACTTCTCCTGTCCTGTATAACTGGGTGTAATCCTCAGTATCTGTATTATTCTTATATATACACTGCACAGTACCACTTCTCCTGTCCTGTATACTGGGTGTAATCCTCAGTATCTGTATTAATTCTACTTAATATCACTGCACAGTACCACTTCTCCTGTCCTGTATACTGGGTATAATCTCAGTATCTGTATTATTCTGTATATATACACTGCACAGTACCACTTCTCCTGTCCTGTATACTGGGTGTAATCCTCAGTATCTGTATTAATTCTGTATATATACACTGCACAGTACCACTTCTCCTGTCCTGTATACTGGGTGTAATCCTCAGTATCTGTATTATTCTGTATATATACACTGCACAGTACCACTTCTCCTGTCCTGTATACTGGGTGTAATCCTCAGTATCTGTATTATTCTTATATATACACTGCACAGTACCACTTCTCCTGTCCTGTATACTGGGTGTAATCCTCAGTATCTGTATTATTCTGTATATATACACTGCACAGTACCACTTCTCCTGTCCTGTATACTGGGTGTAATCCTCAGTATCTGTATTATTCTGTATATATACACTGCACAGTACCACTTCTCCTGTCCTGTATACTGGGTGTAATCTTCAGTATCTGTATTATTCTCTATATATACACTGCACAGTACCACTTCTCCTGTCCTGTATACTGGGTGTAATCCTCAGTATCTGTATTATTCTGTATATATACACTGCACAGTACCACTTCTCCTGTCCTGTATACTGGGTGTAATCCTCAGTATCTGTATTATTCTGTATATATACACTGCACAGTACCACTTCTCCTGTCCTGTTTACTGGGTGTAATCCTCAGTATCTGTATTAATCTCTATATATACACTGCACAGTACCACTTCTCCTGTCCTGTATACTGGGTGTAATCCTCAGTATCTGTATTATTCTGTATATATACAGTGCACAGTACCACTTCTCCTGTCCTGTATACTGGGTGTAATCTTCAGTATCTGTATTATTCTCTATATATACACTGCACAGTACCACTTCTCCTGTCCTGTATACTGGGTGTAATCCTCAGTATCTGTATTATTCTGTATATATACACTGCACAGTACCACTTCTCCTGTCCTGTATACTGGGTGTAATCCTCAGTATCTGTATTATTCTGTATATATACACTGCACAGTACCACTTCTCCTGTCCTGTTTACTGGGTGTAATCCTCAGTATCTGTATTAATCTCTATATATACACTGCACAGTACCACTTCTCCTGTCCTGTATACTGGGTGTAATCCTCAGTATCTGTATTATTCTGTATATATACAGTGCACAGTACCACTTCTCCTGTCCTGTATACTGGGTGTAATCTTCAGTATCTGTATTATTCTCTATATATACACTGCACAGTGCCATTTCTCCATTCCTGTATAACTCTGTTAAGAAAGTTGGGAGGGACATAACGCCGTTAAACCAAAATACACTGATCGGGGCTGGTGGGTGGTATAGTTTGTGGGTTGGTTGGGTTTGTGTGTTAGGGCATCTTTTAAGCTCCAGTCTGTCTCTGTTATGGACACTCACCTCTGGGTAGGTCATGGGGGCTTTAGGTAAATCCATGTACTTGGGGTCCCCAGCAGAGGAATGGGGGTCGGTCCGGGAGGCAGTGACTTGTGTCCATGCTGTTTGCACCAGGAGAGGAGAATATACATAGTGAGGAGAAGGATGAGAAAAAGACCGAGGACAGTGGTCAACTCCATGGCTCCTGTGATTAGAAATATACAGAGGATATGAATATTAGGACCAGCTCTAAAGATAATAATCTCACAAAGCATAAACAGCTGCTAGATCCAACCTGACTACACATTGTTTTCTCAGCTCCAGTCCTCAAGGCCACCAACAGTCCAAGTTTTCAGGATTTCCTTAGCATTTAACAGTTGGTACTTTAATCTACTGCAAAGGTAATGATCCCAACTGTGAAATGCTAAGGGAATCAGTGTTCGGCGCACTACACCAAGTAGCAGATGGGAACACATCGGGGGAGACAAATACAGTGGAGGGCCATGCTTATAGGGAACGGGATAAAGGAGACTTCCTGCACTCACCTGGGTGGTGCCCTGATCTTTCTATGTTCTCTATATGGGTTATTTCAACCCATCGCCGAGCAGGATACCTAGTCCCTTGCTGGCCCTGATCTTAACCCTCAATAAGAAGAAGATGGCCAGCGGGAAAACTAGTCCCAACTGATGCACTAAAATCAACAAGAGGGGAAGGAAAGACAGACAGGGGAACAAACAACTTCTCACCTGCTGCCACGCGTCTTGGCTGCAGATGGCTTGGCAGTAGTCAGCTCTCCAGAGAAGCTCCTTCACCACAGGTAGCCAGGTCAGGAATGAAGTTCATTCACCAGCAAGAGATGCTGGATCATTTGACCATACAAAAGGAGATGGGAGTGATCACAAAGTAACCACAAATGAAAGAGAACTAGGGAGTTTGCTAGCAACAGAAACTGACATTACCTTCTACATTGCCAAAGGAACGAAACACATTTAACATGAAGTCTCAATACAGGAAAGAGACAGAGGTCCCAAACTTATCACAAGTCTCAAAAGTAAGAGAGGCCATCGTGACAAATACATGCACAGTTGGTGGGCCTTGAGGACTTGAGTTGGGGACTTCTACTCTAACACTTGGCATCCATTTATGACTCCCGCCATTGATGATTAGTGCATATGCTGGGAGCCTGGTAAAATCCCTCTTTGAGATCCACTTAGCAGGCACTCCATTTCTGAAGTTATTATGTCACTAACAAAAAGCCACTCCCTTATTACATCACTCTAGTACCCTGTATAAAGGAAACTTTGACCTCTCCTTTATTAAGGTTAGCGATTAGCAAATTTTTGCTGTAAAAATTCGCCAATTTCAAATTCGGTACGACCCTGGCCCTTTAGCCAAGCCCAGATCCGAATCCAACGCTTTGCTAAACATTTGGCACACTCTGCTTTGTTCTGTTGAAAATAGTACATTTGCACCAATGCCTTTTGTTTACCTTGTTAAAATGCAGTTACGTCACACTATCTGAGAACCCTGACAGCGCCTGTAACACTTCTGGGTTCGTTCATTAAGCCTTATGAATATTCCTCTGCTTCCCCGGACACCTCTGTGCCTACATCAGAACTTCAGTCAGATTTTAAGGTTCCTGGAGTTCACAGCTGCCATCACAACTGGAGAATATGAACTTCTGCAAAGGTTCACAGCCTGCAGGTGTCCCAACACCTGGAAACTCAAGGAAGCTTATAATCTCTCTTAAAGGGATAATGTTCAAAGTAGATTTATAGATAAAGGATACATAGATTTATAGATAGATGTCAAACAGCTAAATAATGTCACACTTCTCTCTCACGTATATATATTTATATTGTGAGGCAGCTGTCATCTAGCCCTGTATTGGTGATGTTCAGGCCTCCATGAGACCCCCATATTACCTATTCGTAAATAGTTAAAAAAAAACACACAGAGAAAAAAACCTTTATTTGAAATGAAAAAACACACAGACACCTATTGACAATTTTATTAAGGCTGAAGGCACACTGTCATGCATCAAACATGGAGCGTGTCCGATGCATGGCAGTGATGTGAGTGTTGTGCGTGTTTACTGTGAGTGTGGTGCGAGTGTGGTGCTTGTGGGTGTGTGTGCATGGCTGTATGCATGTGAGTGTGCTGCGTGATTGAGTGCTGTGTGTCAGTGTGATGCTGTCCGCGGTCCTGAAGCAAACTTTAGCACCGCAGACAGCATTTATTGACGTATTCAAATACCGCTGCTGTCAAAGCAACCAGCATATTAACCCCATGTTTCTGTCATGCCAGTTTGTGTTCAGTTACAGTGTGTTAAGAAAGTATTTGCCCCCTATTTATTTATACAGTGCCTTGTGAAAGTATTTGGCCCCCTTGAACTTTTCAACCTTTTGCCATATTTCAGGCTTCAAACTTCTATATATATAATCACCAACGTTGTGCTGCTATTCCGGCATGCACCCGGCAACGTCACGAGCGATGGTGCGCAGCGCCTTCGCGGGTCGCTATTCAGACTCAGACCCGCGAGCCGCAGTCACGTCCCCAACGGTTGCGTCACCATTCGCAGCCCCACGAGCGATGGTGCGCTTGCGCGCCACCGCGAGCCGCAGTCACGCCAGGCACAGTTGTGCCGCCATTCACAGCCCAAGAGCGATGGCGCGCCTGCGCGCCACCACGAGCCGCAGTCACGCCTCTCACAGTTGCGACGCCATTCACAGCCCCGCGCGCGCCCAACGCGAGCCGCAGTCACGCCAGCCACACAGGCGTCGCCATTCACAGACCCACGAGCGCAGTAACCACAGTAAGACACGCCCCTCTCTCCTCCACTCTGGAAGTACGCAGCTCTCATAGAACAAGTAGGTGGTGACAGCCATTACGTCACATCACCTCTCCACCCACCGGGACGCCCATTAAGGTCGCCATCACGCCCACAAGGCTGCTACCCACAGAACTACCTGTATATACTCTGCTACCCACACAGCTGCCTGTATACTCTGTGACCCACTGCTACTCACAGAGCTGCCTGTATATACTCTGCTACCCACGCAGCTGACTGTTTACTCTGCTACCCACAGAGCTACCTGTATATACTCTGCTACCCACGAAGCTGACTGTATACTCTGCCACCCACACATCTGACTGTATACTCTGCTACCCACAGAGCTACCTGTATATACTTTGCTACCCACGCAGCCAGCTGTATACTCTGCTACTCACAGAGCTGCATGTATATACTCTGCTACCCACGCAGCTGACTGTTTACTCTGCTACCCACAAAGACACCTGTATATACTCTGCTACCCACGCATCTGACTGTACACTCTGCTACCCACAGAGCTACCTGTATATACTCTGCTACAGGGTCGGACTGGGGTGTCTGGGGCCCACCAGGGAATTTGATTCCAGGGGCCCACCCACCCTTCAGCTATATACAAATACCTGTTAGCCGTTATACCCATTATATTGGCGGCTCCTGCACGTCTGCTGTGCGCTCACTATAAGTGTTACTGTAGTTTGCATTAAAGGGATTCTTTAATGAAAACAAGTTATCAGCGATCCGCAGGTTTGGTAGGTGATCACTTATTTATTGATGGAATCCGCCAAATGGAAACTGAACTGTCAGAAGAATGTGCCACTTTTCTCCACATTATAAAATGCAGCAGCCTGTAATGATGTGACCGCGACTCCATTCACCATCATTGGGGCGTCCAGAAAAAGCCAAACCCAGCGCTCACATTCACTGAGGGCATGAGCAGATCAGTGGTTGAGTTGTACATCAGCTCCAGTGATAAGGCCCCGTTACACGGGCCAACATCGTTTATGATGTTGCTGATAAGTCACAGGTTTGTAGGCGTACCAGCAACATCGTTACGATGTCGTCGCGTGTAACACCGCGATCCAAGAACGATAACTTGGTGGATCGTTCATCACAGGTTTGAGAACATGTTCTCAAACCAGACGATCAACGATCAGCCAACCTGGACGACTTCACCCATTGACACCAATGAACATTGATCATTTACAGGGTTTGCAAATGATCCCTGCTCACAACATCTTTGGTGAGTTGTCCACGATATCACGTCGTGTGACAACTCACCAATGATGTCAAAACAATGTCGGAAATGACCGCGCGCCCACGAGATCGTTGCAGATATCGTTCCAACGTCGTACCGTGTAACGGTACCTTAATGGGCAGAAAACAAACCTATGACTAAGGCTAGTGTGGCACCCTGTCACCCTGTTGGGCACCACAGAACTCCTTAAGGCACAATTGGAGCAAGTAACAGCAAAGCAACACTCACAAAGAAATAACAACACTACAACACCTTAGAACACCTGGTTTCACCCCGAGCCTCTAGGGGGAGCTCCGCTGGTCACTTTGAGCCAGTTCCCCCTATAAATAGAGTCTAGGAGGGAGAAACTTCAGAGTGTGGTAGACGCTACAAGAGCTGCCAGCCTGTGTGTAACCTCCATCCTATGAGGGACACACTAGGCCCAATCAGCCAGCTAGCCAGTGAGGAAATCCCTGCAACTGGGATAAGAGGAACAAGGAGAACACCTCTCAGGAGCACAGAGTTATTCTGACTCTTTCCTTAATAACCGGTTACTGGAACCGAAGCTGTGGAAGCTACAAAGCCACCACAGAGAACCAGCATAACTCACAGGGAGTCTAGCCCCCTGTTCACCTGCCGCACCTACCAGCGAGAGCCCAGGGAAGAAGGTAGAATTATCATCACCCTTTTACAGTGCCCTCAGTGCTGACAACCAGGTGAAATCCGTTCTATTGAACACACTGCCCGGTCCGGCTGGATTCCACATCCACCCGACCTTAGCACCAGAAGTATAGAGAGAAGGAACCCTACACAAACTGCTTGCTGTGAATCTCCAGGATTGCTAACTTCACTAACCCGGTCTGGCGTACCTGAAAACCATCAGTAAAGGTACTAAAAAGACTTTGGAGTGTCAGTGTTTGATTCCTGTGCCCAGCAGCAGTTCTACCGCAGCTGCCTCACAACATCTTGCGCAGCTCCTGGCTCCGGGGACTCCCGCTCATCCTGTGGGGAGCGTCCCATCTTGCTGCCTAACATCCCCCGGAGACCTAGCAGCGCTGGTAAAGTTACCAGAACACCCGCAGGTGGCGTCACGAAGACAAATCATCCCTACTGTTCCGCCATTCCCCCTATTGATCTGGACTACCGGGCCTCACAGCCGCAGGCGCGGTTCCGTGACAAGAGAAGCAGACTCCCGCGACGTGAACTACCCGGCTACGGTGAGTCAAACGCACCTCATATCACTCTCAGGGCCATCCATCACTAGTATACCCTGCTGACAACTGGCTCACAATAGAATTTGCTAAGTTCTTGACGTGACGTGAGCTGGTTGCCAAAGGACAATTAAATTCACTGACCAAGCTGAAGGCTACAGAGCTTGGAAAGCCTCTTTCCAAAATGTCACTAGAGACTTAGGGGGAAGAGATTTACCTCTTAGTCAAGTACCTGGGAGAAGAGTCAGTCAAACACGCAGTAAGGATCAGAGACGCTAATATAAACCACCCTGAGATTGGCCTCAGAGATATCTGGGAGAGGCTGGATGAGTGTTACGGCTCAGGAGAGGTATTGGAAAGAGATTTAAAAGAATCAATGGCTTCCCCAAAATATCTAACAAAGAGATCCAGAAACTTGGAGAAATTAGCAAGCTGCTAATGGAAGTCCAAGTTGCCAAATATGAAGACGACCCACAGGGACTTGCATTCCTCGACACAGCCAGAGGTGTGAACCCTATAGTCCAAAAATTGCCCTACAATCTGCAGGAGAGGTGGCTCACACATGGCTCCACATACAAATACAAGCACAGTGTTCCATTCCCTCCCTTCTCTATTATTCTAGACTTTATGCAACAACAAGCGAGAATTAGAAATGATTCCAGCTTTGACTTTGCAATGTCATATGTCACACCGCCAGCAGCAAATCCACGCGGATCGTCTGTGGCAGTACACAAGACTAATGTTTCATCTCCAGGTTCCAATCACAGTCCTCGCTGACTACTCCCAATCAGAGACAAAGATGCAGGACCCTGACAAGCAGTGCCCGCTCCACCAGGAGCCTCATCCTCTCCTGACAAGCAGTGCCCGCTCCACCAGGAGCCTCATCCTCTCCTGACAAGCAGTGCCCGCTCCACCAGAAGACTCATCCTCTCCTGACAAGCAGTGCCCGCTCCACCAGAAGACTCATCCTCTCCTGACAATCAGTGCCCGCTCCACCAGAAGACTCATCCTCTCCTGACAAGCAGTGCCCGCTCCACCAGGAGCCTCATCCTTCCTGACAAGCAGTGCCCGCTCCACAGAAGCCTCATCCTCTCCTGACAAGCAGTGCCCGCTCCACCAGAAGCCTCATCCTCTCCTGACAAGCAGTGCCCGCTCCATCAGAAGCCTCATCCTCTCCTGACAAGCAGTGCCCGCTCCATCAGATGCCTCATCCTCTCCTGACAAGCAGTGCCCGCTCCATCAGATGCCTCATCCTCTCCTGACAAGCAGTGCCCGCTCCATCAGATGCCTCATCCTCTCCTGACAAGCAGTGCCCGCTCCATCAGAAGCCTTATCCTCTCTGACAAGCTGTGCCCGCTCCACCAGAAGCCTCATCCTCTCCTGACAAGCAGTGCCGCTCCACAGAAGCCTCATCCTCTCCTGACAAGCTGTGCCCGCTCCACAGAGCCTCATCCTCTCCTGACAAGCAGTGCCGCTCCATCAGATGCTCATCCTCTCTGACAGCAGTGCCCCTCCATCAGATGCCTCATCTCTCCTGACAAGCAGTGCCCGCTCCACCAGAAGCCCCATCCTCTTCTCGAATGCAGAACCTTCAGAGGAAAATCTATGCCAGATCGGAGACGCTTCCTGAATAAACACGGTATCTGCTATAAGTGCTGCTCATCCACGGCTCATCCCTCCAAGGATTGCAAGGTCAGTGTAAAATGCACAGAGTGTGGCACTGTGGCACCCTGGTTAGGTCACCACAGGAACTCTTAGGACATGGATGGAAAGCACACAGCAAGCAGACCTCACTAACTAACAACACCTTTCACCCCAGACCTGTAGGGGGAGCTCCACTGGTTGCCTTAAGCCAGTTCCCCCTATAAATACGGGTCCTGGAGGGAGAAACACCAGAGTGTGCAGTCACTACAGAACTGTAAGCAGCTGAGTGAGCTGAGCTAGTACTGGAGCCGTGCTAGGCCCATACCAGAGACACCTGGTAAGTGGTAGACCCTTAGAATAGGGGTCACAGGAACAGGAGTGAAGCAAGTACTAAATAGGGACCGAGGAGTCATCCCGACTCACCCAGAGTTCTGGTCACTGGGTCCAAGTTACAAGGGCACAGTATAGCCCTTGTAGAGAAACCAGCACTACCAATAAGGGGTTTAGCTCCCCGGACACCCGAAGCACCACCAAATGAGAGCCCAGAGTCGGTAGCCCGACAGGAATCCCATAGAGAGCCCTCAGTGCAGCAAATCTGGGTGTGAAGAGACACACAGACAGTGCAGTAACGGTTTGGTCGGGTTTCATGCCTGCCAGACTCCAGCACAACAGCGTATATTAGGAAGCCTGTGGAAAATCCAGAAGTGTTTACCTCATCTCTGGTCGAGTGTACCCGTCAACATCAGTAAAGGTACCCAAAAGACTTTATGTGTGCGTGTCCCTCCTTCCAGTCGCACTACACCGACCGCGCTACCCTATTCCAGTCAATTCTACTAACTGCCCCGGGGAACCCCCACTCGCATTGTAGGGAGAAATTCCATCTAGCTGCCGCCCATCACCCCGGAGGTCTGAGCAGCGCCGTTGTCATCATTGGACACCTATAGGTGGTGTCACGAAACAAACTTTATTTTCTGCCTAACCGCTCTACACCCTGGCCCAGCTCCATGGAGTACACAGAGTGTGGCACCACAGACCATAACACAGCTCTACACCCTGGCCCAGCTACATGGGGTACACAGAGTGTGGCACCACAGACCATAACACAGCTCTACACCCTGGCCCAGCTCCATAGAGTACATAGAGTGTGGCACCACAGACCATAACACAGCTCTACACCCTGGCCCAGCTCCATGGGGTATACAGAGTGTGGCACCACACACCATAACACAGCTCTACACCCTGGCCCAGCTCCATGGAGTACACAGAGTATAGCACCACAGACCATAACACAGCTCTACACCCTGACCCAGCTCCATGGAGTACACAGAGTGTGGCACCACAGACCATAACACAGCTCTACACCCTGGCCCAGCTCCATGGAGTACACAGAGTGTGGCACCACACACCATAACACAGCTCTACACCCTGGACCAGCTCCATGAAGTACACAGAGTGTGGCACCACAGACCATAACACAGCTCTACACCCTGGCCCAGCTCCATGGAGTACACAGAGTGTGGCACCACAGACCATAACACAGCTCTACACCCAGGCCCAGCTCCATGGAGTACACAGAGTGTGGCACCACAGACCATAACACAGCTCCACACCCTGGCCCAGCTCCATAGAGTACACAGAGTGTGGCACCACAGACCATAACACAGCTCTACAGCATGGCCCAGCTCCGTGGAGTACACAGAGTGTGGCACCACAGACCATAACACAGCTCTACACCCTGGCCCAGCTCCATGGGGTACACAGAGTGTGGCACCACAGACCATAACACAGCTCTACACCCTGGCCCAGCTCCGTGGAGTACACAGAGTGTGGCACCACAGACCATAACACAGCTCTACAACCCTGGCCCAGCTCCATGGGGTATACAGAGTGTGGCACCACAGACCATAACACAGCTCTACACCCTGGCCCAGCTCCATGGAGTACACAGAGTGTGGCACCACAGACCATAACACCGCTCTACACCCTGGCCCAGCTTCATGGAGTACACAGAGTGTGGCACCACAGACCATAACACAGCTCTACACCCTGGCCCAGCTCCATGGAGTACACAGAGTGTGGCACCACAGACCCATAAACACAAGCCCCATACACACCCTGGCCCAGCTCCATGGAGTACACAGAGTGTGGCACCACAGACAATAACACAGCTCTACACCCTGGCCCAGCTCCATGGAGTACACAGAGTGTGGCACCACAGACAATAACACAGCTCTACACCCTGGCCCAGCTCCATGGAGTACACAGAGTGTGGCACCACAGACCATAACACAGCTCTACACCCTGGCCCAGCTCCATGGAGTACACAGAGTGTGGCACCACAGACATAACACAGCTCTACACCCTGGCCCAGCTCCATGGAGTACACAGAGTGTGGCACCACAGACAATAACACAGCTCTAACACCCTGGCCCAGCTCCATGGAGTACAAGAGTGTGGCACCACAGACCATAACACAGCTCTACACCCTGGCCCAGCTCCATGGAGTACACATAGTGTGGCACCACAGACCATATAACAACACCGCTCTACACCCAGGCCCAGCTCCATGGAGTACACAGAGTGTGGCACCACAGACCATAACACAGCTCTACACCCAGGCCCAGCTCCATGGAGTACACAGAGTGTGGCACCACAGACAATAACACAGCTCTACACCCTGGCCCAGCTCCATGGAGTACACAGAGTGTGGCACCAGAGACCATAACACAGCTCTACACCCTGGCCCAGCTCCATGGAGTACACAGAGTGTGGCACCACAGACCATAACACAGCTCTACCACCCTGGCCCAGCTCCATGGGTACACAGAGTGTGGCACCACAGACCATAACACAGCTCTACACCCTGGCCCAGCTCCATGGAGTACACAGAGTGTGGCACCACAGACCATAACACAGCTCTACACCCTGGCCCAGCTCCATGGAGTACACAGAGTGTGGCACCACAGACCATAACACAGCTCTACACCCTGGCCCAGCTCCATGGGGTACACAGAGTGTGGCACCACAGACCATAACACAGATCTACACCCTGGCCCAGCTCCATGGAGTACACAGAGTCTAGCACCACAGACCATAACACAGCTCTACACCCTGGCCCAGCTCCATGGGGTACACAGAGTGCGGCACCACAGACCATAACACAGCTCTACACCCTGGCCCAGCTCCATGGAGTACACAGAGTGTGGCACCACAGACCATAACACAGCTCTACACCCTGGCCCAGCTCCATGGGGTACACAGAGTGTGGCACCACAGACCATAACACAGCTCTACACCCTGGCCCAGCTCCATGGAGTACACAGAGTGTGGCACCACAGACCATAACACAGCTCTACACCCTGGCCCAGCTCCATGGAGTACACAGAGTGTGGCACCACAGACATAACACAGCTCTACACCCTGGCCCAGCTCCATGGAGTACACAGAGTGTGGCACCACAGACAATAACACAGCTCTACACCCTGCCCAGCTCATGGGGTACACAGAGTGTGGCACCACAGACATAACACAGCTCTACACCCTGGCCCAGCTCCATGGAGTACACAGAGTGTGGCACCACAGACCATAACACGATCTACACCCTGGCCCAGCTCCATGGGATACAGAGTGTGGCACCACAGACCATAACACAGCTCTACACCCTGGCCCAGCTCCATGGGTATACAGAGTGTGGCACCACAGACCATAACACAGCTCTACACCCTGGCCCAGCTCCATGGGTACACAGAGTGTGGCACCACAGACCACAACACCACTCTACACCCTGGCCCAGCTCCATGAAGCACACAAAACACATCAGCTGACAGTGAGCATGGCAGGGAGGAAAGGAACACTGCTACACCTACGCCAGAGATCACTTTACCAATGTACAGAAGTCTGCAAAGGGACAATAGACAGCAGGTCTGTTCAAAGATATGCCTCGTCAGAGTGTACCCAAAGAGACAAAGCTGTAAAACATCTTTCATGATCAAAGCAATCGATCCCTCGCTAGATTAACATTTTTTGACCTATTCAACATTACAGGACCAAGCACTCCCTACTCATTAAAGACGTGTGCAGGTACTGTGACAACAGCAGGCAGGAAAGCTACTGACTAGCAAATCGAGTCCTACCTATCGATCATCAAATGTAACCAGATCCCGGACAACAGATCTGAAATTTTAAAGCGCATAGCACACCTTATACCGGTACTCTACAATCAGGCCCAGATAATCCTGCTGTTGGAAGAGATATCCTGCAGGTCATAAAGTGAGACGTCACATCAATGGACCCCCACAATGCTCCCTATGACCAAAGGTAGACCTAGGATGGTTCATAATAGGAGGCGTATGCCTGGAACGCATGCACGACCCCATCTTCTGTGACAATCATGCTAACTAGTACTCTGGGGAAAGGATGCCCATCTCTGTTCCAACCTTGTAACAGCCTCAGAGACCAGGATTTGGGGTCAGACCCCGCACCAATGCAACATAGCCTCGGGCTTCTCTGGAATCCACGATTAGACATGTTCACCTTTCAGGTCAGCTAAGGAGAAAACCCTTTCACACGTAGAGGTGTTCTGTCTACCATCAACAGTCTGTACGATCCCTTGGATTTCTCAGCTCCTGTCACGATACAAGACAAGGCCCTACTAAGAGACTTAACTAGAGAAACATCTGACTGGGATCCACCTCTGTCCACCTGATAAGAGAATCCAGTGGGAAGGATGGAAGAAGTGTTACAGCCCTCTCCAACCTGAACGTACCAAGGCCATACACCCCTGTGCCGTCACCAGAAATACAAAGCCAAAAACTGTACTATTCGCAGATGCTTCTGTCAAAGCAATCGCTGCTGTTGCTTACCTTAAAACTGTGGACTCCAAATGTCAGAGCTACATTGGGTTTGTTATGGGGAAGGCCAAACTTGCCCCACAACCAGAGCACTCTATACCCAGGTTAGAACTTTGTGCTGCAGTCCTAGCATTGAGTAGCTGAATTCATTACATCTAAAATGGATATGGACCTGACACAGCCACGTTCTACTCAGACAGCAAAGTATCCCTGGGATGTATCCACAACAAGACTAGACGATTCTACTTGTATGTTAATAGCAAGTGCTGCGAAAATTAGGAGATCAGTTAATCCGAAACAGTGGCACTACATATCTACAGACCATAATCCTGCAGATCAAGCAACTAGAGCAGTTGACGCAAGTCAGCTAGAAAGTGCAACATGGCTCTCAGGACCAAAACTGTTATCCGCTGAAGAACACTTTCCAGACCACTCTTAGAATAAAAGTATGGAGAGGGACCTCAGATGCAGAAATCTGCCCACTCAGGATGTCATACCACTTCATTACAATGTACTTCTATCCAGCTTGGATCTAACAAGTTCGTACAAATTCACAAGTTTGCACAGTCACTTTGTTCGAGCTATTACTTGCTTGCCCAACTATAGCTCGCTCGATTCAGAAACTGTCAGAAACTTGTGATACGAGACAAACGGTAAAGGCCGGCATATCTGTAAAAATACCTACGTTACCTCCGACTTAGATTTATCTAGAAACCACATCATCCTCACTGTTCAAAGAGAAACCTACTTTACCGAAATCCAATGTTTATTAATAAAGCTCCAATACCGATGAGCAGCGTATTGAGAAAACCCATTCAACGACAACAGCGGCCTGCTGAGAGTAGGAGGCCGACTCAAAGAAGCTAAAATGGAGTTTGTGGAGAAATCCCTCTCATACTTAAGCCACAAAAACCTAATCACCTTCATTACAGAAGCTGCAGCAATAATCACCACAAGACCCTTGGTTCCAGTCCATAACAACCCCGAGGAGTCCTTGGAATTGACTCCAGCTACCCTTCTTATCCAGAGAACAGTACTGTCCAGTGCCACTCCAGAAGCATTCAATAGTAAGGACCTCTAAAAGCACCAATGGAGACAGGTGCAAAGTCTTGCAAATACTTTCTGGGAAGGGTGGCACAAACAATACCTGTCTACCCTGCAGCCACAGATAAAGTGGCAATCTACTAGACCTAATCTGAGCATAGGTGACCTTGTTCCTGTGCCAAATTCACTGGAACCAGTGGCCACTTAGCTAGTTGCCACAACATTCCTGAGCAAGGACTGTAAAGTTGAACTAAGAATGACCAAAAGGGATGAACTCAAGATGTTCCTCAGACCGGTATTCAAACTGGTCCTACTGTTGCCCTTGGAAAAATGGGATAGTCACTTCTGTTGATGTCAGACGGGGAGTGTTCTGTCTCCAACATCAATATTTCCAAATGTTTGTTTTTATATAATGTTTTTATTAATTAGCAAAGCTAGAGAGATCTTAGTTCTGTGACTTTAGTAAATGAATGACCTTCATCAATCTCTAATACTTTGGCTCCCTCTAGTGGTCAATGTCATGTTTGCAGTCCAATTTTCTTATTTATTCTATATGTGATTTTCCTCCCGCTCACAATGCATTCTGGTACTTTCATCCCTGGATGCATGAAGACACCTTCATTACTGTTCCCATGTGATTGCATTACCGGTATGTATTCATGCTTTCTGTAGCTGTTTCCCGCTCTAATGTGAGCCTAGCTCAGCCAGTCATTCTCTAGATCAGTTATTAGGTCGTGCATATTGTATAACATGTATGATATGTTTTCTGCTGTACCGTGCACTGATTGTCTATATTCTGATTGTTTCCAGTTTTACCACACAAGTTATACTGCAACATTCAATAAAAGCACAGACTTCATCACAGTCTTCTCATTGGACTCAGTATAAAGGTTTAGCTGTCTGTTTAAATTCATGAGCCCTCGGCCCATTTAGTGAGAACAGAACAGGCAGTGGATCAAATACCTCATACATTACATGCAATATATTATACATTTATTAGAGGAATATTACTCCCTCAAACCCTCTTCTAAAAAAGCATGAGACCCTGTGTAAAGTATAAAGAACACAACAATGCAAAGATCTGCAAATCTGTTATTGCCATATTTTATCACACAGAATACGGATCAGAAGTTGGTTTCAAACCAAAGTTGGATCCATAAGTGCAAAGTGTAGGTGCAAATTCACACTGAAATCAGACAAAACCTTGGATAACATCAATGAGCAAATCACCTGCAGTCAGTACATCAATAGTAATGATACATATAAATAACAAAGTGGACTTAGTCAACACTAAGTCAAATAGGCGTAAAACCCTCCCACCACGACAAGGGGAAACATTTTATAAATAAAATATAACTCACCTAGAATCTGATGTCAGTCACTGTCATTTATTGCTGCTCCATTTCCAATCTTCAAGGTCTCAGCCGTTAGATCCAACAAACTTGTGATAACTTCTTCTATTAGAACAACCTCTTTTATTGAAATAAAAACCTCATGACTCCCTCTAGGCAATGTGGTATGTTGATAAAATACTTAGCTGTAAAAACACATACGGTTATATTGTAACGTTGTTCACAAAGTCAACCGTGGGAGAATCAAACACAAAGTAGACCTTGGGGGTATAGACACAACACATAGATCATGGTACAGGGATTGTCTGCAGGTTGCGTGATGTGCAGAGGTGTAATTACAATAGGTGCATGGGTTGCAATTGCACTCGGGCCTTGGAGTCTTGGGGGCCTAAAAAGTCCCTTTGGCCTATAAAAAAAGACTAATTCTATTAACATCGTGGGATGTGTCTAAGGGTTGTGGGGCATGTGTGAGGATTGTTGGGTGTGTCTGAGAGTCAAGGGATGTATCTGAGGGTTGTGGGGCATTTGTGAGGGTCAAGGGGCATGTCTGAGGGTCAAGAGATGTGTCCGAGGGTCGTGGGATGTGTCTGAGGGTTGTGAGGCATGTCTGAGAGTCATGAGATGTGTCTAAGGGTCAAAAGATATGACTGAGGGTCATGGGCATGTCTAAGGGTCAAAAGATGTGTCTGAGAGTCATGAGATGTGCCTAAGGGTCAAAAGATGTGTCTGAGGGTCATGGGGCATGTCTGAGGGTCAAGGGACATGTTTGAGAGTCATGGGACGTGTCTGAGGGTCGTGGGATGTGTCTGAGAGTTCAGGAATGTGTTTGAGGGTCGTGGAGCATTTCACATTTCTGAGGGTCATGTGATGTATCTGAATATGAAGCAACGTGATGTGTGGCTTCAGTAATATGTGAAGGTCATTTGATGTGCTTGAGAAATAAGTGATGTGTCTTAGGATCATGTGATGTGTCTGAGTGTCGGGTAATGTGTCTGAGGGTCGAGGCACATATCTGAGGGTCAAGGGACGTGTCTAAGGGTCATGAAGTGTGTCTGAGGGTCAAGGAATGTGTCTGAGGGTCATGTAATGTATCTGAAAGTAGTGAGGGTCGTGGAGAATGTCTGAGGGTTCTGCAGTGGATCTGAAGGTTGTGGGATGGGTCTGTGGGTCGTGAGAGGGATCTGACAGTCGTGCGATCTGCGATGGGTCATGTGATTGGTCGGAGGGTCATTTGATGTGTCTAAGAAATGTGTCGTGGGTGTAAAGGTTGTGGGATGTAGGTGGCCGTGGGATGTGTGAGGGTCTTATTAAGTAAGTGGTGATCTTGGTACTTGTGTGAGGGTAGTGAGAGATGTGAGGGTCATGTGATGTGAGTGTGGCGTCTGTGGTTTGAGGGTTGTGTGATTTGTTTGATGTGTCTGAGGGATGAGTGGTGTATATGAGGGTGTTGAGATGTATTTAGGGTCATGGGATGTGTATGAGGGTTTTATGATGTTTGTGAGGGTTGTGGGAAGAGGGTGAGGGTCGTGTGATGCATCTAATGGTAGTGCAACATGGCAGAGGTTCATGTCACCAAGAGTTTTCCTACAAATTCATTACATAGGACTAATTCAGACTTTGGGAATGATTTTTTACACGTCTCCCAACTTTGGAAGAACAGAAAGAGGGACAAATTATGCAACCCACATAACGCACCATGGCAAACTTTTACACCTAAAGCCACATACATTTGCCATTTCTTTTTAGCCTGGCAGGACACATCGGATGGTTGGGACATTCAGCAGATGCCTGAGATGGCGGGGCATAGATGTAAATCTGGGACTGTTCACTGTATCCAGGATAGATGGGAGATGAGTGGATCGATTTACAGGACTCAGGTTCAGATCAGTGGTCCATGGCGGCTGGATGGGAGGCTGCAAATCCCTAATTTTTTGGCATCTCTGGTGGCTGGACGGGAGGCCGTCAATTTCTCACCTGCTGGCGTCTCCCACGGCTGAACAGGAAGCCGAGAATCTCTCACCTTCCGGCATCACCGGTGGCAGGACGGAAGACCACAAATCTCTCACCTTCCGGCATCACCGGTGGCAGGACGGAAGACCACAAATCTCTCACCTTCCAGCATTTCCGAACGCTTAATAGGAGACCACAAATCTCTCACATTTTGTCGGCTGGACAGGAGGACGTGAATCTGTAGAGTCCCTGATTCTGGTCAACACAGAATGTTGCTACATGTAAAAAATGCATTGTACTATTCAAGGAGATCATTTCTTCATCTATAAATTAGTTAGAGGAACTTATCTAAAAATTAGAATGTATAAAAATGTAAAAATTGGTAAAAAAAGATATTTTTCTTAAAATATAAAACCATCTTTCCTTGTTTCTTTCTCATAAAAGGTATATATATATATATAGGTGTGAGGATGGATTGAATAGACAGGTAAAAAGCAGATAATAAGGATATCACAGTGTTAAACTGTTCTCAGGACATTTATGTAGAATTGCTTTGAGGGAAAATGATTATATTATTCCAAATAAACCCCAGATGTTTCAGAATCTTCGGTTATTGAAGTTTCCATAATTCCTTTAATTCTTTTCTCTGGCGTCACTATATCATGTGACGTTTCAGAGAACAGAACTCACAGGTTGGAGCATGTTGCGACCTGACGTTCCTATCTATAAACCCCCTCAGCCACTGAAGGTTCAGGCGTCGGGGTGTCTATATAGATCTCCTCCTTGTGTTCTAATGGTGGAACAGGAATTGTCTGCTCTTATGATGTTCTTATTTATAGAGGATATTTAGCAGAAGATACGTAAATCTTCTGAGCCACCCGGCCCCGCCAAGGCAATCTCGAATACAGGTGGATACGACTTCCCAGCCATTTCCTTGGCTCTTCAGTGTTGTCAAGGGTGGTAGTAACGGACAAGGGGATCAGATAGCAGGATGGCAGTGACAGGCAAAAAGCGATCAGGGAACTAGTCTGACCAGGGAGTCGCTAGCTGACCCTGTTCTGAGAAGTACCTCTAAAGGTGAGGATGTCTGTGCCAACCCATTGCCCTGCTCCTGCCCAGCCATAGGCTATAACCCCCTCAACTTCACTCAGGGACTGGAATAAGCACAGCAACTCCCAGCAAGATGGCAATCACCACGAGCTGCACAGCAATAAAGCTCCAGCAGAACATCACTCAGCCTCAGCACAGCCCTGTCCTTGCAGAGAAAAAACTCTTAAGGTACCAACCGAAATAACCACATTAAGGCTAGGGTCACACCTGCGGTTGGGCTTGCAGATCCTGATCCAGTTTTGAGCATTATAAATGCTCAAAACTGGATCAGCAGCCATAGGCTTCAATAGAAAAACCGGATTGCTCTATTTGCAATCCAGTTACCGGATCCGGTTTTGGAGCCTGCGGGAAAAATCATGCAGGCTGCGTCTATCGCGCCGGTTCCAAAACCGGATCCGTTTTTTTTTATTATGCGGTTTTTAAAATTGTAAAAACCCACATTCCAAAACCGGATGCATTAATGCATCTAGATCCGGAATGAGGGTTGCAATTGTATCAAATGAAGGCACACGGTAAAACCACATCCGGTAATGGATGTGGTTACCGGATTGAGCCTTTTAAGTGTGACCCTAGCCTGAGACTACTGCAGAGCAATGTAAATGTGACAGTTGGTTTCTTTGATTGTGTTAGGTGCGCAGCCCGAGGAGTGCGGCGATCACCTCCTGCTGCTGGCTGAATATGTCTGAAAAAAGAGTGAACATTTTGAACAAAAAAACTGAATTCATATATGAAACAGCCGTGAATTAAGGTTACAGGAGTTCAGGAAAAGCTGAAGGAGTTACATTTGTAAGGCATTGTTTACTTTCACATGATGGTCGGGCATTGTTTACTTTCACACATTATTCTTCTATGGCTTAGTCTAATTACTGATTTAATTATCACATAATTAAACTGTATAGAGTCAGGAGAAACATTCATGGTCATGTGAGAATACCAAGACATTATGGTTTATATACATGTAGAATCCCAATATACATGGGTGTTGCGTCATTCTTAACATGCAATAGATTATTTCTGCCTTTTTGCACTTACTCATCACTTTCGATGGGTTCAAATACGCTGACAGAATGGATATGGAGTTTCAAAAATAAAGCAGCTTTCCAATTCAGTCAGGAAAAAACAAACCTGTGTATGATATTGATCCACCCCTGGGCCTTGGGGTACCCAGTCCTGGGCATTAATTAAAGAGGTAGTCATGGGTGGCCTGTGCCCGGGCCCGGGAAAAAGGGGAATAATATGAAACAAAAAGATTTCGTGATGCCACCCATGGTGTCCGGTGATGGCACCGTGCTGCTGCAGACCTCCGGGGATGATGGATAGAGCAGCTAGATGGTGACGCTCCCCGTAGGTGGAGTGGGATCCCCGGGCAGTAATGGATGGTGAATAGGGGATTTTTCACACCGTGTTCCTCAGGCGATGTTGAATGAGACACCACACACTGCTCAAGTTCTGTACCGGTTTTATTGATGACTAGGCCATAAACAGTTCTTTACAGTCAACGGGTTAAACTGGCCTGGCTAGTCACCAGAGGTTACAGAGCTACTTGGGACTCTCTTTGATATACCTTTCAGTTGCTTTCATCTGTCCTTAACTTCGCCTCTCTGTCCTTCACTTCCTTGGCGCTTCTGACACAGAGCCTCTCGCCAGTCCCCATGGATCTCTTTTTGAGAGACTTGACTCGGGTCTCTGGATCCTATACGGGTACCTTTGTGGAGTATGTGAGGTATGGTGTAATCCTGAGCAATCCAGTTACCGGATAGTTTGCTCATCCCTGCTGTCCGAGGTTCTGAAGCCAATTACCAGTAGATCTATGGGCAGTGCTCCCATAGATCTTACTGTATAAGGCCTCAGGACCTCGGATAGTGCACATACTATAGTAATAGCTATAGTATGCGCGCTGCTCTCAGAGGAGCCCAGCGCTTTCAATTATAAAACTGTACAGCAGCTGACAGGAGTCAGCTACTGTACATAAGTGATTCAAGCATTATATGTCCACCTGAGTGGGTGGAAGGTCTCTAGGGGGAGTGGGCACCCCCTAGAGACATTATAGAAACATTTATTAATAAAAGTAAAAGTTTAAACAGACACAGAACACTTTGCTTATCCTGGCGGCGGTGTTCCACTGAGATGCTCGGGCAGATGCTCGGCTCCCCGTCCCTGCATGTTGGCGCTCTTTACAGAGCCAGCCCATATGCAGGGATTGCTTGCCACACACTGTAATGCCACAGCCATGGTGGTTGTGGCATTACAGAGATTGGCTGGCCGCACAGCGTCATCAGGTCTATATCAGACCTGACCGCACTGTGCTCGTGCCGGCGGCTGGCGATTTAAACAGCTGATCACTACCAGCCATCTGATTGGCTGTTAGACTCACAGGTCCTTGCCGTTGATCGGATGTCTTCTTTGTCGGTCCCAGTACAGGCGTAGGATAGGTGAATATGATGTTTTTTTATTTTTTTAACAACTTTTCTTCACTTTTAGTGCACTTTCGCAGTGTATATATAGATACATTGCGAAAGTTAAAGGACTACTCGCTACTTCCGAGTAATCACAAGAAACTCGGGGAGCAGCGATACCGAATAGTAACAATTCTACTCGCTCATCCCTAGTTAATATATTGCATCCAAGGGGCTCTATATGCTAGATTACCATACAGCAACAGTGCTAAAAAATGCTCAACAGGTATGGCATGGACTCCTTCATCAGGGAAGATATACTCTTATGCCTCCAGCAACTGCTAAATATAGAGGGGCAGGGGGCAATTTTTAACTTATTCATATTTAAAGTGTAAATGTCATTTCATTGCAAAAAAAAACCAAAACCCCACATGCACTGGCTTTTAATGATGGGTCACAGGATCTAAGCAAGTGAATCTAGTCCCCTGTAGAGTGCAACAATGTTGTACTGATGTGAATGATGACACCCGGGAAAGGTCATTATCTCGGAAAATTAATGTAGGGAGGATGAAGGATTAAACACTGCGCTGCCGTATTCCACCAGACATCAAACGGGGGAATATAATATTGATTTATTAGTCAACGGTTTCAGGGCTTCCAGAGAAATGGCAATATGATATTGATTTTTGATGATATTCTAATTCATTGAGATGTACGAGTATATCACTGCATATATACAATTATCCAAGCTTTGTTTGTCAATTCTCAATGAATCCAGAAGAATAGCAAGTCTTACTGACATGGAGGGACCAGATATTATTGTTACCATGTGACCAACAACCATAATTACAACTGAAATGTATAGCTGTGTACACCCTCTTACAGGGGGAGAAGAGGGTGAGGCTTTACTAAGAAAGAAGTAACATGGAAATATCAAAATCATAATCAGTAAAGCAACAGCACTGGGGAAAAAGACGAGAATAGATGACAGACTGCACAGGAGTCACCAGGGTGATGCAGCAGGAAGAAAGAAAAGAAAATCTCTGGAGGCGGAAAGGTCTTTATTCAAGAAATTTCCAAAATAGAAAAATATAAAACAAATTCCCACAAAAAATCCTAACCTGAAAAAGTAGAAAACACAATATTCAATTGAGATGGCCAATAGGGCGAGACGGACTGACGGGAGCAGGGAGCGGACCGACAGGAACAGATGGGAACAGGACAAAACTGATAGGAGCAGGGATGGGACTGATGGGTGAACATATGTAACTGATGGGCTCAGGGATGTTGTCATCAGGGGCAGGGATGGACTGATGGGAGCAGAGAAAGGATGATGAATACTAGGATGGAACTGATGAGAGAATAGACTGGACTGATGTGTGGCTGGTCTTTGGTCCTCCTGGGTCTTCTACCCTCTTCATTGTGTGCTCTTCGTGGGACACTGGATCTTGTAGCCGACCACATAGGCCTGGACGTAGACCCGAACCTGGTTTATCCTATTAGAGAGAAACAGATGAGATTTGTAGAGAAAACATCACGTGGTTGATGTATGGTTTGTTTGTATGTAGCCATCAGATTAATCTTATCTGTAGCCCCTATCGTCTGTTACCCTGCCCCTATCCTCTGTTCACCCTGCCCCTATCCTCTGTTCACCCTGGCCCTATTTTCTGTTCACCCTGCCCCTATCTTCAGTATCACCCTCCCTATCTTCTGTTCACCCTGCCTATCCTCTGTCACCTGCCCTATCTTCTGTTCACCCTGCCCTATCTTCTGTTCACCCTGCCCTATCTCTGTTCACCTGCCCTATCTTCTGTTCACCTGCCCTTCCTGTTCACCCTGCCCCTATCCTCTGTTCACCCTGCCCTATCTCTGTTCACCCTGCCCCTATCTCTGTTCACCCTGCCCTATCCTCTGTTCACCCTGCCCCTATCCTCTGTTCACCCTGCCCCTATCTTCTGTTCACCCTGCCCCTATCCTCTGTTCACCCTGCCCCTATCCTCTGTTCACCCTGCCCCTATCTCTGTTCACCCTGCCCTCTATCCTCTGTTCACCCTGCCCCTATCCTCTGTTCACCCTGCCCTATCCTCTGTTCACCCTGCCCCTATCCTCTGTTCACCCTGCCCCTATCCTCTGTTCACCCTGCCCCTATCTTCTGTTCACCTGCCCATCTGTTCACCCTGCCCCTATCTATGTTCACCTGCCTTCTCTGTTCACCTGCCCCTATCCTCTGTTCACCCTGCCCCTATCTTCTGTTCACCCTGCCCCTATCCTCTGTTCACCCTGCCCCTATCCTCTGTTCACGCCTCGCACCTCCTATCCTCTGTTCACCCTGCCCCTATCTTCTGTTCACCCTGCCCCTATCCTCTGTTCACCCTGCCCTATCCTCTGTTCACCTGCCCCTATCTGTTCACCCTGCCCTATATGTTCCCCTGCCTTCTGGATCACCCTGCCCCTATCCTCTGTTCACCCTGCCCCTATCTTCTGTTCACCCTGCCCCTATCTTCTGTTCACCCTGCTCCTATCTTCTGTTCACCCTGCCCCTATCCTCTGTTCACCCTGCCCCTATCCTCTGTTCACCCTGCCCCTATCCTCTGTTCACCCTGCCCCTATCTTCTGTTCACCCTGCCCCTATCCTCTGTTCACCCTGCCCCTATCTTCTGTTCACCCTGCCCTTATCTTCGGATCACCCTGCCCCTATCCTCTGTTCACCCTGCCCCTATCTTCTGTTCACCCTGCCCCTATCTTCTGTTCACCCTGCTCCTATCTTCTGTTCACCCTGCCCCTATCCTCTGTTCACCCTGCCCCTATCCTCTGTTCACCCTGCCCCTATCTTCTGTTCACCCTGCCCCTATCCTCTGTTCACTCTGCCCCTATCCTCTGTTCACCCTGCCCTATCCTCTGTTCACCCTGCCCCTATCTTCTGTTCACCCTGCCCCTATCTACTGTTCACCCTGCCCCTATCTTCTGTTCACCCTGCCCCTATCCTCTGTTCACCCTGCCCCTATCTTCTGTTCACCCTGCCCCTATCCTCTGTTCACCCTGCCCCTATCTTCTGTTCACCCTGCCCCTATCTTCTGTTCACCCTGCCCCTATCTTCTGTTCACCCTGCCCCTATCTTCTGTTCACCCTGCCCCTATCCTCTGTTTGCAGTTGGGGAGTAGGCAGCATACTATCTAGCAGTACGCTTATTATCTCTTCTCTTTGCACGACATGGTTTGTTTTTACCTCTTTTTTCATCTCATCACTCCTTCCTTCCTTTCGTTAGATTAATATCACTCCAAATTAACAGATTCATTATCCACCTGAACGCCAGCAGGGTGTCACGTGTCGGCTGCTCTGCAGTCCAGGTGTAAACGCTCTCTGTCATTTAAGTGGGAGTAAATTCGGTTTGGCACACACAGAGTTAATGTCAGAAGCTGCTGCTGTCTATGGGTGCTGCTGGGTGTCAGCTGACATAATTGTCTACTCCCCCAGCCTTTAAATAGTTCCCTCTTCCACCCGCAGATGTCGCTGACAGAGTTTTGTCTCTGCAAGACCTGGAGCTGAGAAGACGTGTGTGCTTTGTGTGGCGCCCCACCGGTCAGGAAGCCACAAAGAGGTACTGGACCCAAGACACGGGTGTGGTCCTCCAGTAGTCCTAAGGTGGTGGATGGTAAGGGTGATACCTCAACACCACACAAACATACACACTTAGGACTCAGGGGATCCTGCACAAAACCCCCAGTGGTACAACAACAAAGAAGAGAGTAGTTTCAGTTTGAGTAACAACAAGAGAACAGCTAGTGTACAGAGATCGGAGACGTCGAGCCCAGAAGCCTGAGAACCTTAGGGGCACCGGCGGAGCTGAGTTGGCCCATGCACCCGAATCCACAACTGATACCGCCAGACGGAGGGGTTGTGGTCAAAAACAGGGACCGGACCTGAACGCGGCATGGGAGTCTAACACTGAACCGCTGAACCGGAGGCTACGAGCTTCATAGGAGCCGTAGCTCACACACCTGGCGTACGCCCTGAAAAGGAGCCGGACAAGGGTCCAGGGACAAGGTACCAGTCGCCCACTATAACCAGAGGCTCAGGATCAGGGTTCTGGTGCAGAGGCAATCACAACAGTGCTGCGAGTGAGATCAGGACCAGGGAGAGGCTAAAGGACAGACACACCCCCGAGGATCTCACACCTGCCATCCCCATTCTACTAAAGACTGTACAGGCCAGAGCTTATCCAAGAGAGTATAACATCGATGACCTGTTGTACTTGGAGCTGCTGTGAGTAAACTCGGGTACAGAATTGCAGATCGTTGTGAGACTGTGTTATTCCTGTAGTGACAGCCTGTGAAGGCCACTGAACAAGGTAATCCCTGCTGCCAGAGACTATTCTTCAGTATGCCCACTGCCCTGGGAACACGCTCTGCCCATGGGGATCCACTACATCTCAGATGCCCATCCATCAGTCACAGAGGTTCTGCAGCAGCGGTGGCTACCTATAGCCACAAACCACAGGTGGCGTCACGGATAACCCCTTTTTAAACCACTCTTTTCCCTATACAAGCAAGAACTGCCTTTTACAACTGAACCCAGGGTCACGGAAGCCGGGTCTTGACCCCTGTGACTCCCCAGAAGTGCTAAACCAGCCCTGTTCTGAGTACTCCACGGCCCTGGGGTGCATCAGTTTTTGGCGTCACGAACAAGATAAGAACGGCTCGGTAAAACCGGGCCTTGTGTGCCTTAAAGATTTTTTGAACTGTTGTGTAAAATTGACTTTGCAAATGGATGGCCATGAAGACCTGACGTCATGTGATGGCCCGTGGGGCGTGCCTTATCTCCTGTCATGGGATGGGCCAGCCAAAGGCGTGAAAAAGCAGACCCGCCCGGAGTGCCAGCCGAAAACCAAGGGGGGCCTGCCTAGTACCATGCCGACTCCACCCAAAAAGTGAATTGATTCTGAGCAGCAGAGAGAAAATGGCAGCAACGGGTCGTGAAAACCTGGTGAAAGAGAAGACCGCGGAAGACACAGATGTTCCCGCAGATGAGGAAGGGAACCTGAATTGGTCTTTACCAGAAGACCCAGACTTTTCGGGTGCTGCATTGAAGGACTTAGTTCTATAATAACCGAGCTCAGGGTCATGATTCAAGGCCTGGAAAAGGAAATGTGCAGATACAGGTGGCAGCGAGAGCCGTAGCCCTGAAAAAGTTTAAATACACAGCCAACCACTTAAGATGCTGCTATGCAGGTGGAAGCAGATGCTGAGATGGTGCCCTGCCCGCCTCTGAAGGCTCTTGACCTACCATTCGGGTCAGGAGAAACAGAGAGTGGGCCAAAAGAAGAAGATCCCGACGGTGCTCCGGCGAAACCGGTGAAGGCTACGGTCGGACCAATCCACTGGGTGCAGCGACAGGAGGAGCTGGCTGAGATCGAGGTTGCAGCCTTGATGAAGGAAGCCAAGGTGTAGGTAAGACCTGAGACCTACCCAAGAGAAGACTACTGGCAGCAGAGGCAGCGTGAAGAAGAACAGGAGCGCCGATACCAGGAGAGATGTTGGTCCGAGGAGTAGGTGAACCTGCAGGAGAAGGAGTGAAGCCGGAGAGCCTCCTGCTTCAGACCCAAAGCAACGCCCCTGTGGAGAGGTGGTTAACTTTCACCTGGTTAACGGGTGGGGGTTTGTGAAAGAACAAGACTTCGAGCAGGAGATCTTGTGAATAGGCATGATGTGGAGAGTTACTTGTAGAAAGGACACCCGGGAAGGGACCTTTATCCAGGTGACAAGGTGAGCTACACAGCCAACTAGGGATACAGGGGATACTATGCCTTGAGGGTATACAAGTTGCAATCTCCCCTGTGTTGCACCTGAACTTGAATAACTTGACTAATGAACTGCAGAAAGTGAGCAGAACGTACATGGTTCTGATGTATACCTGATGATGTGTAGTTCGATGTACCTTGTGTGTAGTTGGGTACCTGCTATTTGGATAGAAAGTTTTATCCAATAATGGACGGTCTGCACAGTTGCACTTATCTTGCAGTCCGGTGTAAGGTGCCTTGCTGAACTTTTGCTTAAAAGAAGTAATGGTAGCTGATTTTTTTAACTAAAAACCCTTTTTGCTACTTTAATATTTTTATATTTATAGGAATGTTTTTGTATGTAACGTTAAAGAACCGTACCTCCCGCAAGGGAAGAAGAAGCCCTCATGTTATGTTATTGTTGATGCATGCATATAAAAATGTTGAGTTTGTTCCCCGGTCAGGTTGCTCGGGAACGAGCTAATTTAACCAAGGGGGAATGTGGCGCTCCACTGGTTAGGACACCACAAAGAGGTACTGCTAGTCAGGGTGTTAGTAGTCCCAAGGTGGGGGATGGTAAGGGTGAGTCCTCAACACCGCACAAACACACACACTTAGGACCAGGGGATCCTGCACAAAATCCCAGGGGGAGGGTCAGTGGAACAAAAAGGGTATAGAGTGTGGGTGGAACAACAACAAAGAAGAAAGTAGTTTCAGTTGGAGTAACAACAAGAGAACAGCTAGTGTACAGAGCTGGGAGAAGTCGAGTCCAGAGAGCCTAAGAACCCTAGGGGCACCGACTGAACTGAGTTGGCCTGTGCGCCCGAATCCGCGAATGATACCTCCAGATGGAAGGATTGTGGTCAGAAACAGGGACAACCTGAAGTGGTGTGGGAGTCTATCACCGAACGCTGAACCGGAGGCTACGAGCTTCATAGGAGCTGTGGCTCACACACCTGGCATATACCAAGAGGAAGCAGCCGAACAAGGGTCCGGGGACAAGGTACCAGTCACCCACTATAACCTTGGGCTGCAGGATCAGGGTTCTGTGTTGAGAGAGAGACAGGACCAGGGAGAAGCTGAAGGAAAGGCACACCCCCGAGGATCTCATACCTGCCATCTCCGATCTACTAAAGACTGCACAGGCGAAGCTTATCCAAGAGTGTGTAACATCTATGACCTGTTGTACTTGGAGCTGCTGTGAGTAAAACCGGGAACAGATTTGCAGAACGGTGTGAGACTGTGTTATTCCTTCGGTGACATCCTGTGAAGGCCACTGAACGAGGTAACAAGGCCTAGGGTAATCCCTGCCTGCCAGAGACTCATTACACCTGCTCCGCCTGTGGGGAGCCACTCCATCCCAGCAGCCCATCCATCGTTCCCAGAGGTTCTGCAGTAGCATTGGCAACCTATAGCCACAAAACACGGGTGGCGTCACAAATAACTCTTTTAAACCACCCTTTTCCCTATACAAGCCAAGAACTGCCTTTTACAACTGAACCGAAAAGCCACGAAAGTCACGAAAGCCAGATGTCGACCCCTCTGACTCCCCAGAAGTGCTAAACAGCCCGTTTCCAAGTACCCCACGGCCCTGGGGTGCATCATTTGTGTTGTAGCCTTCTTGGTGTCTTTCTTCTTGTGGGAGTTGCTGTGCTTCCTGTCTGTGAGTGGTGTGAGGGGTCTTAGCTGGCTGATCAGGAGTGTAAGGCAAGGGTGGTGGGCCAGATGTCCTCACCTTCAGTGGTAATTCTGGCAACAAGGTGAGCAAGGGACCGCCAGTCTGAAGATCAGACTAGCTCCCCTGATCGCCTTTAGATCATCTTACCATCCTGCTTCCTAATTCCCTTACCACTATACACCCCATGTGATACAGTGAGGGCGGCGTCCTGTACCTGTACTTGGTGCAGAGCTGAGCCCCCAGTGGTCCGCATCGCTCCACGTAACTCTCTCTCACCCCTTGGCGCACGGCTCGGGCGGTGCTCAGCTTTGTTGTCACAATCGGACAAGTCCTGCAAGAAAGTAAATAAAATCTATAGTAGAGCCATCACAAAGAGAACGATCAGTCATGGGCACTTCTGCCCTAAAGTCATCATCTCTTGACATTTAAACCCATATGTTTTCCCCCACCCTTTTCCCTTGGTAACTTACAGCTTGTCGCAGCGGTGCCCAGTGGTGCCCTCCACGCACTCACACTTATTGAAGGGTTTGCAGGTTCCCCCATGTTGGCAGGGGGGGACGCACGGCTCAGTCACAGCTAGAAGAGATCATAAGAGATTCTATTTGGATGCAAGCTTATACTTTATTAATAACCAGTTATGTCTGCATTTACAGCAAGTGTTATCACAGGCAGCAATGACTTGGCTACTTTTGGGCACATCAAACGAAGGGAGCAATTATCAGAGAAGGACATCATGGTAGGAAGAATATCCTGTCTGCTAACTGGGGTTCTTGTTTGGTGTAACTCCTAAGTCATATGACATGGTTCATTAAAGGGTTAATATTGACTTTTAGGATTGCTACTTCCAATAGGTGGAGCTAGAGTTCAAGTCCTCTTCCTCTCTGAAGAGACATTTGCATATTTCCCAGTAAAGCATCGCAGTCTCCTCACTGCCGGCGTGCCGGATTGGTGTGTCAATCTCCCCTTAGACTCCTTGGATAAACAGTCTAGGGCAAAATGGAATGATGCAGTTCAACGTGGAAGGGTGAAATAATGCAGGACTGACCCCAGGCACAAACAAAGCAGCAGGATCACCCCCCAAATATACGGTCCAACCAACCCAAATACGTGGGTATTAAAGTGAGTCATGGAGCAGGGCTTTACAGCAGCAGACTGGCCTTTCCATATCTCATTATCAGTAGATCCTCACCGGCCTCGCACTGCGCTCCCAGGAATCCCGCGGGACAGCGACACACGTTATATCCAGAGCACCGGCCGCCATTCAGACAGGGCTTGTCACATCGGATGGGATCTGCAAGAAGAGGTGAGAGGTGATTACCACCAAGTGGAGGAGGTGACCCAACCTGAAGGTCCACAGACACCCAGGGGCCTAACTACAACAGGGGTTACAAACACACGGGGGCCCCAAAAGACCCTGTGACCTATAGAAAAGGACTATTGCTCATAAAGATTTGCAATAATTGGGGGCCCCATTGGAGCTTTTACATCAGGGCCCCTGAGCTTCATGTTAGGCCTCTGCAGACATCCCATCTGTAACTGGCAGAATTGTGAGCGCAGCTCTGAAGGGTAACTCAGGTGTTTACGAGTATGGGGTGTAAATTAACCTGTCATATCCCAGATGACAACAGGCCTCTCTATCCAGATAGCAGCCTATCTTACCTATCCTATATTACTAACACCCCTTAATATCAGATCAGGTGGGCTGCCTAGTACATGCCCCTTACCAGACTCCCCCATTATGACCTGCACCCCGCAGAAGAAAGGTGCAGCATGGATGGATACACTGCAGGAAGTCTTGGTCTGGATTCTGGCTAAAATGCAAAAGCTCGCAACCCGCGTCAGGTCTCCTCATCACCTTACCAACACCGGCACAACCTCACTGAACACATGGTGTTTGTAGGGTTAGTGAGGGGTTGTGCCATGGGTATTTTGCCCCCGTCTTTGCCATCATGGCGCCTGCGGTGTCCTCTGGTCTTCTGCTCGTGGTATTGGGACCTTTGGTGACTTCTTTCTGTGATGCCTTTATAGTTTTTTTGTAATGTTTATACAGACACGAGCTGTAGAACCCAGCATTAAATAGGGTGTGATAAAGGGGGCAGGGCTACCCAGAGGAGGTGGAGCCATATGCAGCCAGAGCATTATGAAGGGGTAGGTCTAACCTGAGAGGGCGGGGTCATATGCATCTGGAGCACTATGAATGGGGTGGGGCTAACCAGGGGGGGAAGAACTATATGCAGCATCCAGCACATTATGAAGGAGGTGGGGCTATGAAGGGGTGGGACTATGAAGGGGTGGGGCTATGAAGGGGTGGGGCTATGTGTGGACTTGCACACACATACATACACTCAGCTTTATATATTAGATAGAGGCATCACTGAAGGAGCGGAAACACTTAGTGGTTAGCACTGTACAGTGGCTCAGTGGTTAGCACTGCAGCCTTGCAGCGCTGAGGTCCTGGGTCCCATTCCCACCAAGGGCAACATCTGCAAGGACTTTGTATGTTGTCTCAATGTTTGTGTGGTTTCCTCCAGGTTCTCCTGTTTCCTCCCACATTTCCCAATGGGGACAGTGTTGCAAATGTATGTAAAGTGCTATGTAAATGAATAAAATTATTATTACTATTATGTGTTTTTTCAGAGTCCATGACAGCACCCAACGAGAGAGGGATCCGTCCTCCTACGACAGGGAATCATCAGGCTTTAAAAGGGCCGGTTCCTCCCCCCATGAGGCTGATAATTGGCCCTCCAGAATATCGTTAGTCCACCACAAACCCGAACACCACGTGTAACACACACACCAGGAGGGGAAGAAAAAAGTGCCGAACCCTCAACAATAGGAGGGAATAGGTGGGTGCTGTCATGGACTACGAGAAAACACTTTACGGGTAAATCATTACGTGTTTATCGGTCATCCATGACAGCACCCAAACGAGAGAATTACAGAGAAACGTTAGAATTAGGGAAGGACCACAGTCTGTAGACCCCTAGTCCCATATGTGATATCAGCACCGGAGTGATCCAGTCTATAGTGCCTACAGGAGGTGAAGACCATGTCACCACTCTACAGATCTGATCGATAGAGGTAGCAGCCCTTGTGGAATGAGCTCTGAGGTTCTTCTCCACGTCTTTGCCGCTTGCAGAATAGGCCAAAGTAATGGCCACCCTCACCCAACGAGCTAGCGTGGCTTTAGAGGCTTGTCATGAATAGATGATATTGCTCATGATTTTTTCTGCAGAGACAGATCTACTCCCTCATCCCTCTCCCCTTTTTTAGTAGCTGGTTTGTAAGTAGCTTACAGAGAAACACTGTTGGCCTCCCCCCAACCAAAACTATTTACGATGGGTCGTAAACCACTTCCAGGAGAGCCAGCGCTGGACAAACCAGTCCAAACCAGTTTTCTTTCTACCAAAGACACCAAATCCTTTGTCTAAAATTCACAGTGGTTTCAATATCGAATTTAAGACGACCCGATCATACCACAAACACATAATACACATTTTTAGATTACTTACCGTGTTGTCTATTTAATGATGTATTTTGTACAGTTGTACAACGTTCAGGAACCTGAGAAGAGATTGCTGCCATTGTAAATATGACAATCAAGTCATATTTGGTATCAAACTTCTCAGCATCCCCTGACCTGAAAAATGAGCCATATCTTATGTCTGTGAGCCCCCCCCATCTTTAGATATGGAAAATGGGGATTCATTAAGCATGGTGAGAGAGGATGGCTCAGCAGACACGCCCACAAAGGAGGGCTCACTCTGCGAAGGGGGGTCAAAGACTTCTCCTGGTATAATAAAAGCAAAGAAGGGTTTTGGGTCATTCTGCTCCAGGAGTCCAGAGGTCTGACAGTCAACACCAGCTGTCGACAGAATCTTACCATCCAGGGGAGGGGCCTCCTCCAAGAAACTAAGTACCAAGCCTGACTAGGTCTGAACCTTCTTTTTATCCCTTTTATTTTTTTTCATAACTGTTTATTCATACATGTAATTTGTCTCTTATATAATATTCTGTAAATCTTTGTAACCATTGCCCTATTTGGGAGTAAACTATTTTAATTTACTAGTTCCGATCTCCTTGTCCTATAACGACTTCTCACGACCTCCCTGCTCTTTTTACGCTATCGCACAGGTTACCGATCCACCTGAAAAGGTCGGTGGTGGCAGCATACTTCTGTATTTATGTGATATTGTGGGCGTGAGGGTGACTGGATCGAGGTATATATACGTTCCTGGCAGGAACTGGTGGTATATATACATCCTGTCACATCACGTGCTGCAATAGACAACATAAATTAGGGCAGCTGGGCACCTTTCTTATCCTCTGGCAGTACCGGATTTGACCAGCAGGCTAAGGGGGCGCCAGAGAGCTGCAGGTCCTGACTAAGGTAATCGTGACAATTGGTGGCAGCGGTGGGATCATAGGACATTAGTGATCTGGTTTGAGCAATCATTCCTCTCACTAAAAACTTGCACAGTTCTTACAAGAGCTCTGCGCAAAAGTTTTGAAGATCGAACTCAGTGGTTATTAGATCTGAGACAATACTGTGTGTGTAGCAGTTTCCCCCCTCCGTTTTTCTTTCTATTTTTTATTTGGCAAAGGCTGTCCATTGATATGGCCGCCCAATACAAGAAGAAGAACCTGCAGACTCTGATCAACCTCTGCGAGCAAAGAGGGATAGAGACTGCCGACAAGTCCAAGGATATGCTGGCTCACGCATTGGCGGAGCACGACTTGGCGCAGACTGATGAAGCACCTGAACACAGACCGAGTCCACCTCTGACAGGCCAAGTAATGCCAGTTCTTGCACCGGAGATGCCCTCTGGAGGTGCCAGCAATACCGGTTCTGAGGAGTCTATGGACTTGTCTTTACAAATGGCCTTACAACAGCTGGGAACAGGCGATCCCAATCAGCGCCGGCAGCTTATTGTTCAGTTCCAGCAGGCTGAGAGAGAGGCTGCTGAACGCCGGGCTGAGAGAGAGGCTGCCCAGGCTGAGAGAGAGGCTGCCGAACGCCAGGCCGAGAGAGAGGCTGCAGAACGCCGGGCTGAGAGAGAGGCTGCAGAACGCCAGGCCGAGAGAGCGTTCAGGCTTCAGATGGCCCAAGTAGAGAGGGGTATCAATCCTCAGACAACCCCCTCCCAGGACACAAATCTAAGGAGACCGCGTTTGGAAAACTTCCCTGTGATGGAGAAGGACACGGACTTAGATACTTTCCTTCGGGGATTTGAGAAAACCTGCAGACAATACAATCTACCCCGTACGCAGTGGGCATTGTATCTAGCCCCAGGACTGAGAGGCAAAGCTGCGGAGGCGTTTGCTGACCTCCCACCAGACCTAGATGGTGACTATGATGCAATCAGAGAGGCTCTAATCAGGAAATACAACCTGACTCCTGAGGTGTACCGTAGAAAGTTCCGGAACCTCCAGCGTGGACCCCACGACAGCTATAGTGATGTGGTCCACGGGCTCAGAACCAACTTTGAGCAGTGGATTCAAGGACTGAAAGTGACCACCTTTGAGCAGATAAAGGATCTGATGGTGAAAGACCAGTTCCTGCATCTTTGCCCCACGGAGGTGCGACAGTTCGTGATGGATCGGGAGCCACCAGATGCGAACAAAGCAGCACAGATCGCGGACACCTACGAGACCAACCGGAGACCAGAGGGACGGAAGCCGATCATCACCAACTGGAAGGGGGGTAAGCAGATGACCACCATCCCTGCCCCTGCCAGCCGACCTTCTGGAGGCCTTGGCCCCCCTGCCAACCCCACTCGGCCGGTATCCGATCTCCGCAAGTGTTACTCCTGCAACCAGACCGGTCATCTCAGTGCCACTTGCCCAGAGAAGCAGAGGAAGAATCTACCACCCAAGGCTCCAGGGCAGAAGGCATCAGTTTTTTTTGTGGGTGGGTCGGTTGGGAGGGCCTGTGAAAATTTGCAGACTGTCACGGTGGGGGACACTGTCACTGTGGGCCTCAAGGACACTGGGGCCGAACGAACCCTCATCCGACCTGAACTGGTGTCCACGGAAGAGTTTATCCCAGGAAAGACTCTGACTGTCACCGGGATTGGGGGCGTCCGCTGTCCCCTGCCAATGGCCCGGGTGTTTATTGATTGGGGTGCGGGGAGTGGGGTGAAGGAAGTGGGGGTTCTGAAAACTTGCCCACAAATGTTTTACTGGGGACTGATTTGGGGAAAATGTTCGCTTATTATGTCCCTGACTCCCCTCCCCGATCTGATATGGTTAATAAGGTTAATGCTAATGATGGTAAGGTCAATGCTTTAACTGAAGATGTTGATGATGATGATAATGATGTTGATGATAATGATGTTGATGATGATGATGATGATGACAATGTATCAGGAGGTACAGGAGAACTCAGCCATGTCACTCTGCGGGGTGATATTGCTGAGGATCCCCTACCAGGAGCCAGTGTTAGTGCTAAGGGTGATGGGAAGAGTCCCGGGGCCCATAAAGCGGGGAGTGCCATGCAGCTGATCCGTGTCACCACAGACGGTGACAGGGCTGATGGTAGCTGCCCCATGATGAGCACTGCTCCTAAGGTAACAGGGGATGATGGGGAAGTAGTACCCACAGCCAGACAGGCTGATGGGACGGTGTTATTCCCCGGGGAGACGGCCTACATAGCCGCCGTCACCCGCAGTCAGAGTGCCCAGAACGCCAGGAACCCCCTGCCTTCTGGACCCTCCTCAGCCAGAGGAATAACCGAACCGATTCCGGACCCAGAGCAGGTCCCAGAGAGTCCCGAGGAGGATGTGGCCTTAAAGTCCCTCCTGGCTGCCTCCAGCCAGGAGTTTCAGGCAGCTCTGCATACAGATGCTAGCCTAGAGACGTTAAGGATCCTCGCCAGTAAGCCCCCCTCCGAGACTGATAAGGAGAGGGTATTCTGGGACCAAGGGAGGTTGTATCGGGAGACTGTGCCGGGTACACCCCAACAGGATTGGCTTAGAGAACGACAGCTGGTCGTTCCCTACCAATTCAGGGATGAGTTGTTGCGGATTGCCCATGAGATCCCCCTTGCTGGACACTTGGGGGTTAGCAAAACCAAGGCCCGGTTGTCGCACCACTTCTATTGGCCCAAAATGGGGACAGATGTGAAAAACTACTGCAGCTCCTGTATCACGTGCCAAAGAGTGGGAAAGGCAGGGCCGGCTCCTAAAGCGCCCCTGAACTCTTTGCCAGTGATAGAGGAGCCTTTCCAGCGGATTGCTGTGGATATCGTGGGACCACTGCCCATACCCAGCAGTTCTGGAAAGAAGTACATCCTCACTGTGGTAGACTTTGCTACCCGGTATCCAGAGGCAGTAGCTCTGTCTTCAATTAGGGCAGATAAGGTGGCGGATGCCCTGTTGGCCATCTTTTCCCGAGTAGGATTTCCCAGGGAGATGCTTACCGACCAGGGGACCCAGTTCATGTCTGGCATAATGAAGGCCCTCTGTAAGAAAATGCAGGTGCAGCATCTGGTATCAAGCGCATATCATCCGCAAACAAATGGTTTGTGCGAACGCTTCAATGCCACCCTCAAACAGATGTTGAAAATGCTGGTTGAGTCCCAGGGACGCGACTGGGAACGTTACCTCCCACACCTGCTATTTGCTTACCGAGAGGTCCCACAGGCCTCGACAGGGTTCTCTCCCTTCGAGCTCCTGTATGGCAGACGGGTCCGGGGACCCCTTGGTTTAGTAAGAGAATCCTGGGAAGAGGAGCAGAGCACCCCAGGAGTGTCCATCGTGGAGTATGTCATGCGTTTCCGTGACAAAATGCAGACCTTGACGCAGTTGGTGAATGTCAACATGGCGCAAGCCCAGGCTGACCAGAAGCATTGGTACGACCAGAACGCCCGTGAGCGGACCTACCGGGTGGGTCAGATGGTGTGGGTGCTGGTCCCCGTACCAAAGGACAAGCTTCAGGCAGCCTGGGAGGGCCCTTACGTCATTCACCAACAGCTCAACCCAGTCACCTATGTGGTCACCCTCGACCCCGAGCGGGGTAGGCGGAAGGCCTTTCACGTCAACATGATGAAGGCTCATCAAGAACGTGGGCCCTGTGTCCTACCGGTCTGCAACCTGCCCGAGGATGGGGAGGAAGATCCCCTCCTGGACATGTTGGCCCAAGCGAAGGCCAGCGGGTCCATTGAGGATGTGGAGATAAGCACCTTGCTATCCACAAGCCAGCGGTCTCAGATGCGAGCGGTGTTGGAATCCTTCCAAGTCATGTTCACCAACATACCTGGAAGGACGGCGGCGGCGGTCCATGAGGTGGACACCGGTAATCATGCCCCACTCCGGCGGACAGCCTATCGAATCTCCGACGAGGTGCAGCACGTCATGCGCCAGGAGATCGATGAGATGCTGAAGTTGAGAGTGATTACCGAGTCCAAGAGCGCCTGGGCCTCACCTGTAGTCCTGGTACCAAAGAAGGACCGGACCACCCGATTCTGTGTGGACTACAGGGGGCTCAACGCTATCACGGCCTCCGATGCCCAACCAATGCCACGCATTGAGGAGTTGCTGGAGCGGTTAGCTAGTGCAAGCTATCTCTCCATTATGGATCTGAGTCGGGGATATTGGCAGATTCCCCTGAGCCCCGAGGCCCGGGAGAGGTCCGCCTTTATCACCCCCTTTGGATTATACGAATTCACGGTCATGCCATTCGGCATGAAAAATGCCCCGGCCACTTTCCAGAGAATGGTTAACTCCCTGCTCCTGGGACTGGAGAGGTACGCGGTGGCGTACCTGGATGACATTGCCGTCTTCAGTCCCACCTGGGGGGATCACCTCAAGCATCTGCGGCAGGTGCTCGGGCGCCTCCGCCAGGCAGGCTTGACCATTAAGCCAGGAAAGTGCCAGATGGGCATGAACGAGGTCCACTACCTGGGGCACCGGGTAGGCGGGGGCACGCTGAAACCAGAGCCCGGGAAAGTGGACGCTATCGTGTCCTGGCCCACCCCCAGGACCAAAAAGCAGGTGCTGTCCTTCTTGGGCACTGCAGGGTACTATAGGCGCTTTGTGCCAAACTATAGTAGCCTTGCGAAGCCTCTCACAGACCTCACCAAGAGGAACCTACCCCATGCAGTCGATTGGACCGAGGCCTGCGAGGTCGCCTTCCAGGCTCTGAAGACGGCCCTGAGCAGCTCCCCTGTGTTGAGGGCGATTGACGGCAAGCAGCCATTCCTAGTACAGACTGATGCTAGTGAGTTTGGCCTCGGAGCTGTGCTCAGCCAGGTCGACTCAAGGAACCAAGAGCACCCAGTGTTGTACCTCAGCCGAAAGCTCCTTCCGAGGGAAGTGGCCTATTCCACGATAGAGAAAGAGTGTCTGGCCATTGTATGGGCTCTGCAACGCTTACAGCCCTACCTGTACGGGCACCCCTTCACTGTCGTGACTGACCACAACCCCCTGAGCTGGCTGAACTCCCTGTCCGGTACCAACGGGAGGTTGCTACGCTGGAGCCTCACGCTCCAGCAGTACGACTTTACCGTGCAGCACCGAAAAGGCAGCGAGCATGGCAATGCCGATGGGTTATCCCGGCGGGGAGAGCCCACAGGGACACGCTTGGAGGAGTACCGAGAGGTTCTTCCTCCATAGCGTCATCAAAAAGGGGGAGGTGTCATGAATAGATGATATTGCTCATGATTTTTTCTGCAGAGACAGATCTACTCCCTCATCCCTCTCCCCTTTTTTAGTAGCTGGTTTGTAAGTAGCTTACAGAGAAACACTGTTGGCCTCCCCCCAACCAAAACTATTTACGATGGGTCGTAAACCACTTCCAGGAGAGCCAGCGCTGGACAAACCAGTCCAAACCAGTTTTCTTTCTACCAAAGACACCAAATCCTTTGTCTAAAATTCACAGTGGTTTCAATATCGAATTTAAGACGACCCGATCATACCACAAACACATAATACACATTTTTAGATTACTTACCGTGTTGTCTATTTAATGATGTATTTTGTACAGTTGTACAACGTTCAGGAACCTGAGAAGAGATTGCTGCCATTGTAAATATGACAATCAAGTCATATTTGGTATCAAACTTCTCAGCATCCCCTGACCTGAAAAATGAGCCATATCTTATGTCTGTGAGCCCCCCCCATCTTTAGATATGGAAAATGGGGATTCATTAAGCATGGTGAGAGAGGATGGCTCAGCAGACACGCCCACAAAGGAGGGCTCACTCTGCGAAGGGGGGTCAAAGACTTCTCCTGGTATAATAAAAGCAAAGAAGGGTTTTGGGTCATTCTGCTCCAGGAGTCCAGAGGTCTGACAGTCAACACCAGCTGTCGACAGAATCTTACCATCCAGGGGAGGGGCCTCCTCCAAGAAACTAAGTACCAAGCCTGACTAGGTCTGAACCTTCTTTTTATCCCTTTTATTTTTTTTCATAACTGTTTATTCATACATGTAATTTGTCTCTTATATAATATTCTGTAAATCTTTGTAACCATTGCCCTATTTGGGAGTAAACTATTTTAATTTACTAGTTCCGATCTCCTTGTCCTATAACGACTTCTCACGACCTCCCTGCTCTTTTTACGCTATCGCACAGGTTACCGATCCACCTGAAAAGGTCGGTGGTGGCAGCATACTTCTGTATTTATGTGATATTGTGGGCGTGAGGGTGACTGGATCGAGGTATATATACGTTCCTGGCAGGAACTGGTGGTATATATACATCCTGTCACATCACGTGCTGCAATAGACAACATAAATTAGGGCAGCTGGGCACCTTTCTTATCCTCTGGCAGTACCGGATTTGACCAGCAGGCTAAGGGGCGCCAGAGAGCTGCAGGTCCTGACTAAGCTAATCCTGACAAGGCTGAAAGCAAACAGAGACCTATCCTTCCTCCAGGGCCTCTATGTATCTCTCCAGACATTTCCTAACAGCTAAGGAATGTACCTTCCTTTCCTTATTGCTTATAGGGCTACTACAGAGAGTGGGCAGGGCAATTTCTTGGGACCTGTGGAAATTAGAAGCTACCTTAGGGAGGTCAGGGCTCAAGATCACCCTATCTTCCCGAAACAGGGTGAAGGGAGGCTCCACTGATAGGGCCTGAATGTCTTCTATCCGATGAGGCGAGGTCAGTGCCTCCAAAAGGACCATTTTTAAGGATAGAATCTTATTCGGAATTTCCTGCAAGGAAAGGGGGGTTCTGTTATAGCGGAGAGTACTAAACTAAAATGCCAAGGAGCTGAACTAACGGTCTGTGCAGGCTTAGATCTGGCGCAGGCCTTAATGAATTGAGAAACCCACAGGTCCCCTGCTAAATGAACATTACAAAGGCCTCCTAGGGCTGACGCCTGAACCTTTAGAGTGCTCATCGTGAGACCCTTCTGTAGGCACTCCAAAACACAATTCTATTGGAACATTCCCTATTGGATCCTCCCCAGTGACTGACAGACGTTTCCTCCACGTTCTATGGTAGATCCTGTAGGTTACTGGTTTCCTAGACATGAGGAGGGTCCAGACTAGTCCCGCAGAAAATCCCTCGCTCCTCAGAAGCTCCCTGTCAGATCCCTGTAACCTGTCCGCCCGCGGGTGGTGAACCGGCCCCTGAGAGAGGAGGTCCAGTAATTCCGGAAGGACCCAGGGGTCGGTGACTGATATCTCCTGGAGCCAGAAGAACCACGTCCTCCTCACCCAAAGGGGGCTATGAGGATCACCCCCACCCTGTCTAACCATATTTTGTGAAGAACCATTGAGATTAGGATTAGTGGGAGAAAGGCACATGATAGTTCGACCAACAGAGAATCCACCATAAATGGATGTTCCCTTGGATCTCGTGAGCAGATCTGATCTACTTTCTTGTTGGGTTTGTTCCACCGTCCCTGAGGCCAAACCAAACCATGAGGGGAGAGGAGCCGCCACCTTATATCCTGATGGTTCCCTGGAACGCGGATCCTCCTCTTGTGAGGGTGCTGTCATGGACGACCGATAAAATGTCAATCACCTCTGGGAAACAAACAACCTCCAAAAGGAAGGACAACCCTTACCTATCTGACAGCGGGCACCGAGCCACCCACTGGGGCAAACACACCTGTTCACATCAACGCATCTCCCTCCATTCTGGCAGATGGAGAACAGAGAGCTGGAAAGAGAGAAGATGCCAGGAATCAGCAGGACTATCCATACAACATATCTTACATGGGACTGCAGCTGACATCTACTACATTATCTGTGCTCAGGGAGATATCACTGTGTTATCTGTGGTGTTACATAGGACTGCAGGTGACATCTATTACATTATCTGTACTCAGGGAGATATCCCTGTGTTATCTGTGGTGTTACATAGGACTGCAGGTGACATCTATTACATTATCTGTACTCAGGGAGATATCCCTGTGTTATCTGTGGTGTTACATAGGACTGCAGGTGACATCTATTACATTATCTGTACTCAGGGAGATATCCCTGTGTTATCTGTGGTGTTACATAGGACTGCAGGTGACATCTACTACATTATCTGTGCTCAGAGATATCACTCTGTTATCTGTGATGTTACATAGGACTGCAGGTGACATCTATTACATTATCTGTACACAGAGATATCACTGTGTTATCTGTGGTGTTACATAGGACTGCAGGTGACATCTACTACATTATCTGTACACAGAGATATCACTGTGTTATCTGTGCTGTTACATAGGACTGCAGGTGACATATACTACATTATCTGTACTCAGATAACCCTGTGTTATCTGTGGTGTTACATAGGACTGCAGGTGACATCTACTACATTATCTGTACTCAGAGATATCACTATGTTATCTGTGGTGTTACATAGGACTGCAGATTACATCTACTACCTTATCTGTACTCAGAGCTATCGCTGTGTTATCTGTGGTGTTACATAGGACTGCAGGTGACATCTACTACATTATCTGTGCTCAGAGATATCACTGTGTTATCTGTGGTGTTACATAGGACTGCAGGTGACATCTACTACATTATCTGTACTCAGAGATATCACTGTGTTATCTGTGGTGTTACATAGGACTGCAGGTGACATCTACTACATTATCTGTACTCAGAGATATCACTATGTTATCTGTGGTGTTACATAGGACTGCAGGTGACATCTACTACATTATCTGTACTCATAGATATCACTGTGTTATCGGTGGTGTTACATAGGACTGCAGATTACATTCTACTACATTATCTGTGCTCAGAGAATATCAACTGTGTTTATCTGTTGGTGTTACATAGGACTGCAGGTGACATCTACTACATTATCTGTACTCAGAGATATCACTGTGTTATCTGTGGTGTTACATAGGACTGCCGGTGACATCTACTACATTATCTGTACTCAGAGATATCACTGTGTTATCTGTGGTGTTACATAGGACTGCCGGTGACATCTACTACATTATCTGTACTCAGAGCTATCGCTGTGTTATCTGTGGTGTTACATAGGACTGCAGGTGACATCTACTACATTATCTGTGTGTTTCCACATGGCTAGGCCTCACATACGTGTCAGACATTGTTCTCCGCTGTATCCTGACGGACACTGGCAGGTCTCTGGGGCCACGCACCGTCCGCCATTAGCACACGGCAGCTCACAGACCGCTGCAATAAAGAATCAGAGTCATTAATACGTCTTCCATAGGACATACTGGTGCCGGATACATGATGTCTGATCCTCCGGACTCTGCGCTCACACCTCTGTGTATTCGGGGCATCGTCCACACTCCTCTATATAACAGAGATATGTATTATGGGATGTCAGATCAGATGTATGTTTTTAGTTTGCAAGAAAAGACAAGCAGAACTTTACTTGCAGCTTTGAATGTAACTGAGGATCAGATATGATGTAACAGAGGGTGGATTATCTGGAGTCAGTGATCGCCATTCACACCCTGTAGAGTCAAGGCCAAACGTTTTGAGACTGATCGATAGATTCTCAGATCTCCGTCCCATCGAGAACCTTTCATCGATCCTTAAAAATCAGCAAAATCCCAGAAGTTGTGATTTCTCTCCGAGCTCTGATGAGACAAGAACGGCTCCGATTCAGATCTGCCCAGAAGACGAGATCCGTCCGCCGGGGAATATGGAATATGCAGCCTGTACTGTCTGGATTCATCAATACAATGTAAACTGACGGAATGTTTATAACTCAGTAACCATAGAAACAGCCAAATAAAGCTGGTGTTAGGTCCCCTGCACCGCTCCCCAGCTCACCTCCCTGGCTCTGCATCCTCTGCTGCTTTGCTGATCAGGCATCCGGTGTCCAGGCGTGCTGTGTCTCAGAGCCATTGCCGGGTCCCCATCCTGTCTGCCGGTCACCGGGTTCACACACCAGCACACTACATTGGACGTGTAATGAGCGACGCACTGGGCGTGGCTGTGCCCCTCCCCTGTGAATGTAGAGACTCCTCTTGGCCAATAGCTCTCCGTTCTCCGGTATATCAGGCCGCCTCCACTTCTGGGAGGTGCCTGATTATTGAGTTAGTAAGCTTCTGCTTTCTGGCAGTTAGTCAGGCCCTCCTTGTGCTCTCCTCCGGTAGAACCCGCACCAGCTCTTATAGCCCCGGGTTCTGTGCCTCAGGTCCTTATTAGCCTTACCGTAGTATAGGCTAACCCTATGAGCCGCCGCCCCTGGTACTAGCAGCTGTCGTATTTAGACCCCCTGGGCTTGTCCCTGACAATCCTGTATAGGGGTTGGATAAACTAGGACCAGCTCACCCAGGGAGTTCGGTACCACGGCCCAGTGGGTCCACTCTAGGGTGGCTCACCCCGGAAGTGTGACAGATGGCTTCACACTACCTGTTTTTGGAATCCAGGGGCATCAGAAAAGCCTGCGTGACCCCGGACTCCCTGCAATGATGAAACTGGATGCACCCGCACCCACACCCCATGTTCGAGCATCCGGTTGCAGATTTGACAGGGATTTCGGTGGGTGGTTCTGCTCATGCGCAGTTCATAGCTCACAGTCTGGAAATCCAGAGTCCGGATTATTGCGTGTCGCATAGACCCCCATCAGATTTCACCTGTGGTGCAATAAATCCAGGGTCACATTGCAAACGGCAACAAGATGCAGATTTTATCTTCTCGAAAAATGTGTGAACACCTGGATCCGGGATGAACCGTACACAACTGGATACACCCGCAAGTGTCTCCGGCCCCATTGAAGGTCAATGGGCCAAAAACTGATATAAGTGCATCCAGTATAGGTGGATTCACACAGATGCCAAAAGACGGCAGCGTGAAACCAGCGTAAGACAGCGAAAAACACTGACGAGGCAAAATGTGGGTCAGTCTCAGAACGTCTGGCCTGGACTGTAATCTCCATCCCCGGGGCAGCGTCTCTACCTGTCTGACAGCCGGACCCCGTCCATCCTGGTGGGCAGGCGCACATGTTGTGTCTCATGCAGGTTCCTCCGTGGGCGCAGGGCGGGGAGCACATGGCTGAGAGAGAGAGACACGTGAGCGCCACAATACAATATAATATACCACACCCACAGCTCATACACCATATACAATACAATACAATATAATATACCGCACCCACAGCTCATACACCATATGCAATAATAATGTAAGTATAGAGGTGCCCCCTGGTGGTCACCTGAACTATTGCAACTACTCGTTCCTGAGGTTGGGATCTGTACCTGAGGCTCTTCAGCTGTTAGGTTACTTATAAGCAGATTCCTGCTCTGCTGTTTGAATAAAGCACAAACAGGGCGGGAATCTGTCGCTGATGTCACACAAGGCCGCTCTGTGCGGCAGAGTGATTGACAGAGAGCAGGAGAAGAGGAGGGCAGACCCAGCAAAACAGGAGGCAGCGGCAGACACACAGGGGGATGAACAAACAAGGAGAAGGCAGGGAGGATGGTGCCAGCGGCGATGACCTCTTATTCAGATCCCACCCAGGCGACCTCTTATCTGTAAGCTTTCTAAAGTGTATTTCTCGGGTACAGGAGGGCTAGGGACATGGGGGACCCCTTCCCTGAATGCAGCAGACATGTTGCAATTAGTCTGCCATGCACCAGGGGGTGACAGGTCCTCTTTAATATAGACTTGACTTAAAACCTTGTCTCTGTCTTGTCTTGCTCTCTGCCATCAGATTCCTGAAAGTATCCACATAAGTGTTACAAACTATTTCAATGGGGTGGGGGGATTAATATTGTGACTATTCAGGGGCTATGTGGCATATAAGATAGGAAAGTCTCGCTATGTCTACTGGGGATTCTGTAGTAACTGTTTGGACTGGGCTTGGAGGGAGTTCTGCTGTGAATATCTAGTTTGACAGTCAGTTTTTTGTAACTACTGTGGGAGGGGGTTTGGTGTAACTATAAGGCTGAGTGCCCACGATTAGTGTTAGCCAGGGTTTTCACTGCATCTAAAATGCTGCGTTCTACAGAACAAGCACAGTGAATTCATTTACAGAAATCTTGCACCGCTGTGCTTCTTTTTTCCATTGCAAAAAGTGAGGTGCAGCGCACCATGTCAATTTATTCTTGCAGAGATGTAATTGTTCTTGGCAGAGAAACACTGTGAAATTCCTAATCATGAGCACAAAACGCGGTGTCCAGATTGTGAGGAAGCCTGATCGTGGGCACGGACCGCACCTTCTCCTACTGAGAACACGAGGATCTCTGCAACAGAAGGACATGCTGCTTCTAGAATGATCTTGCTGAGACCACTGGGGGTTATGTCACTATTAGTGGAAGGGGTAGGATTGAGTTCTGCTGGGATTACTTAGGTTGAGGAGGGTTACAGGGATGGAGTTCAGCTGTGACGACTTGTGGGGGAGGGGCATAGCGATGGACTGTTACTGTGACTTATGACTACTTGTGGTGGTGGGGGGACTGTAGGGATGGAGCCCTGCTGTGACCTGTGACTACTTGTGGTGGGGGGACTGTAGGGATGGAGCCCTGCTGTGACCTGTGATTACTTGTGGTGGGGGGACTGTAGGGATGGAGTCCTGCTGTGACCTATGACTATTTGTGGTGGGGGACTGTAGGGATGGAGTCCTGTTGTGACCTGTGACTACTTGTGGTGGGGGACTGTAGGGATGGAGTCCTGTGTGACCTGTGACTACTTGTGGTGGGGGACTGTAGGGATGGAGCCCTGCTGTGACCAGTGACTACTTATGGTGGGGGGCTGTAGGGATGAGCCCTGCTGTGACCTGTGACTACTTATGGTGGGGGGCTGTAGGGATGGAGCCCTGCTGTGACCAGTGACTACTTATGGTGGGGGCTGTAGGGATGAGCCTGCTGTGACCTGTGACTACTTGTGGTGGGGGTCTGTAGGGATGGAGCCCTGCTGTGACCTGTGACTACTTGTGGTGGGGGGACTGTAGGGATGGAGCCCTGCTGTGACCTGTGACTATTGTGGTGGGGGGACTGTAGGGATGGAGCCCTGCTGTGACCTGTGATTACTTGTGGTGGGGGGACTGTAGGGATGGAGCCCTGCTGTGACATGTGACTACTTGTGGTGGGGGACTGTAGGGATGGAGCCCTGCTGTGACCTGTGACTACTTGTGGTGAGGGGCTGTAGGGATGGAGCCCTGCTGTGACCTGTGATTACTTGTTGGGGGGACTGTAGGGATGGAGCCCTGCTGTGACCTGTGATACTTGTGGGGGGGACTGTAGGGATGGAGCCTGCTGTGACCTATGACTACTTGTGGTGGGGGGACTGTAGGGATGGAGCCCTGCTGTGACCTATGACTACTTGTGGTGGGGGGACTGTAGGGATGGAGCCCTGCTGTGACATGTGACTACTTGTGGTGGGGACTGTAGGGATGGAGCCCTGCTGTGACCTGTGATTACTTGTGGTGGGGGACTGTAGGGATGAGCCCTGCTGTGACCTATGACTACTTGTGGTGGGGGGACTGTAGGGATGGAGCCCTGCTGTGACCTATGACTACTTGTGGTGGGGGGAACTGTAGGGATGGAGCCCTGCTGTGACATGTGACTACTTGTGGTGGGGACTGTAGGGATGGAGCCCTGCTGTGACATGTGACTATTGTGTGGGGGGACTGTAGGGATGGAGTCCTGCTGTGACCTGTGATTACTTGTGGTGGGGGGACTGTAGGGATGGAGCCCTGCTGTGACCTTGACTACTTGTGGTGGGGGACTGTAGGGATGGAGCCCTGCTGTGACTATGACTACTTGTGGTGGGGACTGTAGGGATGGAGCCTGCTGTGACATGTGACTACTTGTGTGGTGGGGACTGTAGGGATGAGTCCTGCTGTGACCTGTGATTACTTGTGGTGGGACTGTAGGGATGAGCCCTGCTGTGACCTTGACTACTTGTGGTGGGGGACTGTAGGGATGGAGCCCTGCTGTGACCTATGACTACTTGTGGTGGGGGGACTGTAGGGATGGAGCCCTGCTGTGACCTATGACTACTTGTGGTGGGGGGACTGTAGGGATGGAGCCCTGCTGTGACCTGTGACTACTTGTGGTGGGGGACTGTAGGGATAGAGTCCTGCTGTGACCTGTGATTACTTGTGGTGGGGACTGTAGGGATGGAGCCCTGCTAGTGACCTATGACTACTTGTGGTGGGGGGACTGTAGGGATGGAGCCCTGCTGTGACATGTGACTACTTGTGGTGTGGGGACTGTAGGGATGGAGCCTGCTGTGACCTGTGACTACTTGTGGTGGGGGACTGTAGGGATGGAGTCCTGCTGTGACCTGTGACTATTTGTGGTGGGGACTGTAGGGATGGAGCCCTGCTGTGACCTGTGACTACTTGTGGTGGGGACTGTAGGGATGGAGTCCTGCTGTGACTGTGATTACTTGTGGTGGGGACTGTAGGGATGGAGCCCTGCTGTGACCTGTGACTACTTGTGGTGGGGACTGTAGGGATGGAGCCCTGCTGTGACCTGTGACTACTTGTGGTGGGGACTGTAGGGATGGAGCCCTGCTATGACCAGTGACTACTTGTGGTGGGGGGGACTGTAGGGATGGAGCCCTGCTGTGACCTGTGACTATTTGTGGTGTGGTGGGGAAACTGTAGGGATGGAGTCCTGCTGTGACCTGTGACTACTTGTGGTGGGGACTGTAGGGATGGAGCCCTGCTATGACCAGTGACTACTTGTGGTGGGGGGACTGTAGGGATGGAGTCCTGCTGTGACCTGTGACTACTTGTGGTGAGGGGACTGTAGGGATGGAGCCCTGCTATGACCAGTGACTACTTGTGGTGGGGGGACTGTAGGGATGGAGCCCTGCTGTGACCTGTGACTATTTGTGGTGGGGGGACTGTAGGGATGGAGTCCTGCTGTGACCTGTGATTACTTGTGGTGGGGGAACTGTAGGGATGGAGCCCTGCTGTGACCTGTGACTACTTGTGGTGGGGGGACTGTAGGGATGGAGCCCTGCTATGACCAGTGACTACTTGTGGTGGGGGGACTGTAGGGATGGAGCCCTGCTGTGACCTGTGATTACTTGTGGTGGGGGGACTGTAGGGATGGAGCCCTGCTGTGACCTGTGACTACTTGTGGTGGGGGGACTGTAGGGATGGAGCCCTGCTATGACCAGTGACTACTTGTGGTGGGGGGACTGTAGGGATGGAGTCCTGCTGTGACCTGTGACTACTTGTGGTGGGGGGACTGTAGGGATGGAGCCCTGCTATGACCAGTGACTACTTGTGGTGGGGGGACTGTAGGGATGGAGTCCTGCTGTGACCTGTGACTATTTGTGGTGGGGGGACTGTAGGGATGGAGTCCTGCTGTGACCTGTGACTATTTGTGGTGGGGGGACTGTAGGGATGGAGTCCTGCTGTGACCTATGACTACTTGTGGTGGGGGGACTGTAGGGATGGAGCCCTGCTATGACCAGTGACTACTTGTGGTGGGGGGACTGTAGGGATGGAGCCCTGCTGTGACCTGTGACTACTTGTGGTAGGGGGCTGTAGGGATAGAGTCCTACTATGACCAGTGACTACTTGTAGTGGGGGGACTGTAGGGATGGAGCCCTGCTGTGGCCTGTGACTATTTGTGGTGGGGGGACTGTAGGGATGGAGCCCTGCTGTGACCTGTGACTACTTGTGGTGGGGGGACTGTAGGGACTGAGCCCTGCTATGACCAGTGACTACTTGTGGTGGGGGGACTGTAGGGATGGAGCCCTGCTGTGACCTGTGACTATTTGTGGTCGGGGGGGGGGGACTGTAGTGATGAAGCCCTGCTGTGACCTGTGACTACTTATGGTGGGGGGCTGTAGGGATAGAGTCCTGCTATGACCAGTGACTACTTGTGGTGGGGGGACTGTAGGGATGGAGCCCTGCTGTGACCTGTGACTACTTGTGGTGGGGGGACTGTAGGGATGGAGCCCTGCTGTGACCTGTGACTATTTGTGGTGGGGGGACTGTATGGATGGAGCCCTGCTGTGACCAGTGACTACTTATGGTGGGGGGCTGTAGGGATAGAGTCCTGCTATGACCAGTGACTACTTGTGGTGGGGGGACTGTAGGGATGGAGCCCTGCTGTGACCTGTGACTACTTGTGGTGGGGGGACTGTAGGGATGGAGCCCTGCTGTGACCTGTGACTATTTGTGGTGGGGGGACTGTAGGGATGGAGCTCTGCTGTGACCAGTGACTACTTATGGTGGGGGGCTGTAGGGATAGAGTCCTGCTATGACCAGTGACTACTTGTGGTGGGGGGACTGTAGGGATAGAGTCCTGCTGTGACCTGTGACTACTTGTGGTGGGGGGACTGTATGGATGGAGCCCTGCTGTGACCTGTGACTACTTGTGGTGGGGGGGGGAACTGTAGTGATGGAGCCCTGCTGTGACCTGTGACTACTTATGGTGGGGGGCTGTAGGGATAGAGTCCTGCTATGACCAGTGACTACTTGTGGTGGGGGGACTGTAGGGATAGAGTCCTGCTGTGACCTGTGACTACTTGTGGTGGGGGGACTGTATGGATGGAGCCCTGCTGTGACCTGTGACTACTTGTGGTGGGGGGGGGAACTGTAGTGATGGAGCCCTGCTGTGACCTGTGACTACTTATGGTGGGGGGCTGTAGGGATAGAGTCCTGCTATGACCAGTGACTACTTGTGGTGGGGGGACTGTAGGGATAGAGTCCTGCTGTGACCTGTGACTACTTGTGGTGGGGGGACTGTATGGATGGAGCCCTGCTGTGACCTGTGACTACTTGTGGTGGGGGGGGGAACTGTAGTGATGGAGCCCTGCTGTGACCTGTGACTACTTATGGTGGGGGGCTGTAGGGATAGAGTCCTGCTATGACTAGTGACTACTCGTGATAGGTAGAGATGGAGTCCTGCTGTAACTATTTGTGTTGTGTGGGCTGTAGGGATGGAGTCTTGCTGTAACCTGTGACTAGTTGTGGTGGAGGGCTGTAGGAATGGAGTTCTGCTGTGACCAGTGACTACTTGTGGTGGGGGGGTTGTAGAGATGGAGTCCTGGTATAACTATTTGTACTGATCAGACTATACACCATATTCCAAATTATTATGCAAATTGGTTTTAAGTGTCATAGGGTTTTATTTGTATTTTTTTAATGAAACCCATTGCTGGTCTTGTGTCTCAGGTTCTTTGGATCATTAAAAATCAATCTCAGATCCCTGTGATAATTAGTTTGGCAGGTGAGCCCAATAAAAGGAAACTGGGTGTTCCACAATATTATGCAGGCCACAGTTTTCAAGTAACCTGGGAAAGAAAAAGGATGTCTCTGCTGCCGAAAAGCCACAAATAGTGCAATGCCTTGGACAAGGGATGAAAACATTAGATATTGCAGGTAAACGTAAGCGTGATCATCGCACTGTGAAGAGATTTGTGGCTGATTCTGAGCACAGATGTGTTCGTGCAGATAAAGGCAGAATGAGGAAGGTTTCTGCCAGGCAAGTTCATCAGATTAGGAGAGCAGCTGCAAAAAAGGCCTTACAAACCAGCAAACAGATGTGTGAAGCTGCTGGAGCCTCTGGAGTCCCTCCAACCTCAAGGTGTAGGATCCTTCAAAGGCTGCTGTGGGGCCTAAACCTACTATTCGGCCACCCCTAAACAGTGCTTACAAGCAGAAACAGCTGCAGTGGGTCCAGACATACATGAAGACTCATTTTCAACCAGTCTTGTTTACTGATGAGTGCCGAGCAACCCTGGATGGTCCAGGTGGATGGAGTAGTGGATGGTTGGTGGATGCCACCATGTCCCAACAAGGCTGCGACATCAGCAAGGAGGTGGAGGAGTCATGTTTTGGGCTGGAATCATTGGGAAACTGCTGGTAGGCCCCTTTAAGGTTCCTGAAGGTGTGAAAATGACCTCTGCAAAGTATATAGAGTTTCCAACTGAGAACTTTCTTCCATGGGACAAAAAGCAAAAATGTGCCTTTAGGAGTAAAATCATCTTCATGCATGTCAATGCCCCATCTCGTGCTGCAAACCACTGTGTCATTGGCTGCTATGGGCATAAAAGGAGATAAACACATGGTGTGGCCACCATCTTCCCCTGACCTCAACCCTATAGAGAACCTTAGGAGTATAATCAAGCAAAAGATCTATGAGGGTGGGAGGCAGTTCACATCAAAACAGCAGCTCTGGGAGGCGACTCTGACATCATGCAAAGAAATACAAGCAGAAACTCTCCAGAAACTCACAAGATCAATGGATGCAAGAATTGTGAAGGTGAGATCAGAGAAGGGTTCCTGTGTTACCATGTAACTTGGCCTGTTAGGAGGTTGTGGAGGTAAATAGCTTTTTATTTCAGTGAATGTGACCTCCTAATGCTGCAAATTCAACAAATCAGCATTTTCAGTTCTTTCAAACATCAAATGTTTAGAAACTCTCCTGTGCCGAATAATGTGGAACAGGGAATTTAGAGTTTGTTTTAAATGTGAAGATTATACTGTTATCATTGGGAGATTTCTTCAATAAAATTCGGTGTAGACTGTAACAGGTGATGACTTATTACACTGACTGTCATCTGCACCGACCATTTAGGAAAATCAGAGAAAAAGAACATTTGCATAATAATTTGGAACAAGGTGTAGAGATGGAGTCCTGCTGTGGCTACTTGTGGAGGTCTGAAGGGATGGAGTCCTGCTGTGGCTACTTGTGGGGGGGGTCTGTGGGATAGAGTCCTGCTGTGACTAATTGTGATGGGGGTCTGTTGGATAGAGTCCTGCTGTGACTACATGTGGTGGGGGGCTGTGGCGATAGAGTCCTGCTGTGACTACATGTGGTGGGGGGCTGTAGAGATGGAGTCCTGCTGTGACTAATTGTGATGGGGGGCTGTGGGGATAGAGTCCTGCTGTGACTACTTGTGGTGGGGGGCTGTAGCGATGGAGTCCTGCTGTAACCAGTGACTACTTGTGATGGGAGCTGTAGGGGTGGAGTCCTTCTGTGACTAATTGTGATGGGGGGCTGTGGGATAGAGTCCTGCTGTGACTACATGCGATGAGGGGCTGTAGGAATGGAGTCCTGCTGTGACCAGTGACTACTTGTGGTGGGGGCTGTAAGAATGAAGTCCTGCTGTGACTACTTGTGGTGAGGGCTATAGGGAAGGAGTCCTGCTGTGACTGTGAGTACTTGTGGTTGATGCTATAGGGATGGAGTCCTGCTGTGAATATTTGTGGTGGGGGGCTGTAGGGATGGAGTCCTGCTGTGACTACTTCTGGTGGGGGGGGCTGTAGCCATGGAGTCCCGCTGTGACTACTTGTGGTGGGGGCTGTAGGGATGGAGTCCTGCTGTAAATATTTGTGGTGGGTAGGCTGTAGGGATGTAGTCCTGCTGTAACCAGTGACTACTTTTGATGGGGGGCTGTAGGGATGGAGTCCTTCTGTGACCACTGGTGGTGGGAAGCTGTAGGTATGGAATCCTGCTGTGACCTGTGACTACTTGTGGGGGGCTGTAGAGGCGGAGTCCTGCTGTGACCTGTGACTACTTGTGGGGGCTGCAGGTATGGAATCCTGCTGTGACCTGTGACTACTTGTGGGAGGGGGCTGTAGGGAGGGAGTCTGCTGTGACCTGTGACTACTTGTGGGGGCTGTAGGGATGGAGTCCTGCTGTGACCTGTGACTACTTGTGGGGGGCTGTAGGGATGGAGTCCTGCTGTGACCTGTGACTACTTGTGGGGGGCTGTAGGGATGGAGTCCTGCTGTGACCTGTGACTACTTGTGGGGGGCTGTAGAGGCGGAGTCCTGCTGTGACCTGTAACTACTTGTGGGGGGCTGTAGAGATGGAGTCCTTCTGTTACCTGTGACTATTTGTGGGGGCTGCAGGGATGCAGTTATGCTGTGACCTGTGACTACTTTGAGGTGGGGGGCTGTAGGGATGGAGTCATGCTGTGACCTGTGACTACTTTGGGTGGGGGGCTGTGGGATGGAGTCCTGTTTTGACTCCTTGTGGTGGTGGGGCTGTAGGGATGGAGTCCTGCTATGCTACTTGTGGAGGGGGCCATTGTGATGGAGCTATGCCGTGACTACTTGTGGGTGGGTGTCACGAACTAGTCAGGAACTTGCAGCTTTGTGGCCTCCCCTTATCTTCCTGGCCAATCAGGGTATTGACAGAGGATAAGATCATGCGGCACTTGATGTGACGGGATGTAAATATACCATCAGTTCCAGCTAGGAATATATATATACCTCGGTGCAGTCACCATCAAGTCCACATAATCCCATAAGTATAAAAACTATGCTGCCACCACTGATCATTTATAGGCGGATCGGACACTCGTTTAGTAATGTGAGGCGTGCACAGGGTTGTGGCATTTCTATCATAGAGCAAGAAGATTAACACTATTACATTTTATAGATTGTATCCAAAACAATTGTCAGTGTTTAGCAAAGATACAAAGATATTAAAAGAGACAATATACAATATGGTATAAACAATAATGAAGATAAAAGGGATTAAAATATGAAACTTACAAATCTGTGCCACGGGTATGGCTTCCTACCTGAACATCCGGGCCCCGGGTAGCCTGCAGGGCAGTCGCACGTGTCGGGGGCCACACACACACCATAGTTCTGGCAGGGCGGGTCACACACAGCTAGAAATACACCAGCAAATTGTTATTAAATGAATGTTTAACCCTTTACAGCCCTGTCACAATGTTGTCTCCTTGATGAAAAGCGTGTAGAGGAGAGGCAGTGTAAACAGGCACAGAAGACGTTGGCGCCTCGCCCTGGTCATGTCTGTCTCCTTACGTTGGCACTTCATGGGGTCGTCAGAGCGGATGGTGAACCCCGGGTGACAGCTGCAGTTATAGGAGCCCAATATGTTCTGGCAGGTCTGCTGACACCCTCCATGGGTGAAGTCTGCACATTCATCCACATCTGAGAAGACAGAGAAGACCGGGTAAGGACCGACCTGGGATCACATGGTTCCTGGACCACCACTATCATATAAAGCTAACGTGCATTGGTCAAGATGGAGTCCTCAACAACTGCAACACCAAGAAGGATGAAACGTCAAGACATGGAAAGGGGGAAGCAACTGGTGTCACTCATATCTGCAAATGATCACATTAACTAGCTCAAAACTCCAATCTGTGACTAGTGGAAGGGGTATGAAAGTCACCTTAAAAGCTAATTTTATTTAATCATAAGAAACCTCAAAAATCAGATGAAGACTTGTGGAATGATCGTGTGATGACTTCGATGTGCCAGTTATCACCATTTGTCACAAACTGAAGGACAGGAGCCTAGAATTTATAGACATCAGTTTATCATTGTGGCAGATCGCAATGTGTTTAGGTCAAGATGTAAGCACAGGGCAAAGTTTGTTGTGGTTATTGCAGTGGTTGGGACTAGTGCTCCTGCCGGCCATCTCCCTATTGGGGGTGAGCGACTAGGTATCCTGCTCGGTGAAAGGGTGAAAGAATCAGTAGAGGGATGGTAAGGAGATAAGGGCACAATTGCAGGTGAGCACAGGAGGTCATCTCTCCCCCATTCCCTATGAGCAGGGTCCCTCTGTTGTATTTTTCCCCCATCCCGGGTGTTTCCCCAATCTGTTTTTGTAGGCATTATATCTGGACTTGTCTCCCCTGGATGCATTATATCTGGACTTGTCTCCCCTGGATGCATTATATCTGGACTTGTCTCCTCTGACTTCATCATCTCCTGATATGTCTCCCATTATTGTAGCATCTCCAGACTCATCTCCTCTAGATGCAGCATCTTCAGGTTTGTCTCCACTGGATGTAGCATCTCCAGACTCGGTTCCCCTGGATGAAGCATTCTTTTCTGCCTTCGCTGCAGAATCTTCAGTGGCTGCAGTGTCTCTAGACTTGTCTCCCATGGATTCACCATCTCCAGACTTGTCTCCCCTGGGTGCAGACTCTTCGGACTTGTCGACCATGATTGAAGTATTTGTGATCTTATCTCCTGTCACTCCAGCATGTTTGGACTTCTCTATCATGGCCGTATTGACTCCCGCCTTGTCTTACATGACTGCATCATCTCTGGACTTGTCTCCATCGAGCACATCAGGGACGTCATTTGTGGGTGATTACATAGAAGCTGCCAACAATGGATCCTGATGATTTGTACATTCAGCGGCAGAACCTTCTTGAGGTTATCATTAACAACGCTCAGTGATTGCAGCTGAGGATGGAAGTGTCGGGATTTCTGAACGAGGCTCAGACTCCGGACTGGAGACATCTAGAGGTTGTGATATTATTGTGTCTATTCTCCACCATTTGCAGATCAGTGACGTCTCTGCCTTGTGGTTTCTATCATACTTGGTGTTACAATTATTATTTGTAAATCACAACTGGATTCCGGTGCTTCACATCTGAGGGGGATCACATACAAAATATACAGAAAATACAGCAAACAACCAAACAGTGACCGATTAGTGCAGAGGGGACAAGACTCGGCCTTCACATTAATATTGGTGATGGGGTTGATGACAGCTATGATGCCAGTTATGTTTTACTTATCTAGAATTCTTGATGTTCCCCCTCTCACCATCACACGTCCTTCCATCATCACCGAGTCTATAACCAGCCCGACAGCTGCACTCAAAGCCGCCATCCAGCCGATCACTGCACCGCTGCTGACAACCGCCATTCTCCATCTCACATGAGGTAATGTCTGCAAGAATGAAAGAGTAATAATAATGACTGGAAGATGGCACTGGGTATAGAGGGGTTGGTGGTATAATGACTGGATGATGCACTGGTATTATAGAGGGGCTGGTGGTATAATGACTGGATGATGGCATTGGGTATAGAGGGGCTGGTGGTATAATGACTGGATGATGCACTGGGTATAGAAGGGCTGGTGGTATAATGACTGGATGATGCACTGGGTATTATAGAGGGGCTGGTGGTATAATGACAGGGTGATGCACTGGTATAGAGGGGCTGGTGGTATAATGACTGAATCATGACTCTGGGTATATTGGGTTGGTGGTATAATGACGGATGATAGATCTGTGAAATAATTATAATAGATAACTTAGGATTCTTTTTGTGTGGAGATAAGACACAACAGAACACAGTTTATAGGTAAAAAAGTCTATATTATAAAACACGGTGATTAGGGATGAGCGAGTATACTCGCTACCACTCGGAACTCGCCGAATAGTAGCTGTATTCGGCTACTCGCTACTCTCCGAGTATTTTATGAGTATTCGGGAATAGCGAGTAGTCCTAATACTTTCACAGTGTATCTATAGATACACGGCGAAAGTAGCCTAAAAGTTAATAAAAGTTGTTAAAAATAATAAAATTACATACTCACCTGTCCGACGCCTGCACCGGGACCGTCCCAGAAGACCTGCGATCACCGGACAAGGACCTGTGACTACCAGCCAATCAGATGGCCGGTAGCGATCTGGCCAATCAGATGGCGACATGTCACAACCACATGATTGCTAGCAGCCACCTGATTGGACAGATTGCAAGGTCCTGACAGTACACCTAGGCTGTACCGGTACCTACTCGTTGCAAGTATAGCGAGTCTGAATATTACGGTACTTGCTCATCCCTAACGGTGATTCACAACAAACTACAGAGTAAAACGCAGTCAACAAACTCACAGTGTAGATACTGAATGAAGCCTTAATGAAAAGTCTGTTGAAAACCTCTCAGTAAAATGCAATCAGCACAGCAGTCTATACAGCGAAGTTTAGACTTGGAGATGCTGTAAAAGGAAAGTCTATGGTAAGTCCAAACAAGGAGATGCGTTAAGCAAGTCTATATAAATATGTTAAATCATCCAGGGAGGCCTGAGAAGGAAGTCTTATAAAGTTGAGAACCAGAGCAGAGCAATTAAAGTCCAGGACAGATGCAGAGCAATTACAAGTCCAGGACAGATGCAGAGTAATTACAAAGTCCGAAGAGTCTTGTGCTTTACATCTATTTGAATGAAGAAAGTGACAGAGCATTAACTAAAGCAACAGCTTATGTGTCAGCAAATTCAGCGAGACAAGAGCCGCAGCAGAGGGAGTAGCATGAGCAGCCAGAAGCAGAAAAACACTGGTAATAGGTGTAGAGAGCAGAACCTCCGATGAATAACAGCAAGCGATTCACACAGGACCTGCAGGAGTAGGCAAAGAACGAGAGAAGCTACTGGAAGCAGGAAACCAAAGCAGAATACTGTACCAAGGTCAAGAGGCTGGGGTGGGGTTTATAAAGGCAGGAAAACAAATGCCACATGATACAAAGGACACCATCTTGGAAGAGGGCAGAATGCCCAAAAGATAATCAAAACACTCAGAGTCAGACACACTGGGTATAGAGAGGCTAATGGTATAATGACCGGATAATGATGATAGGGGCCTATTGGGTACATTAGAGGGCTGGTGGTATAATGACTGGATGATGCATGGGTATAGAGGGGCTGGTGGTATAATGACTGGATGATGGCACTGGGTATAGAGGGGCTGGTGGTATAATGACTGGATGATGGCACTGGGTATAGAGGGGTGGTGGTATAATGACTGGATGATGGCACTGGGTATAGAGGGGCTGGTGGTATAATGACTGGATGATGGCACTGGGTATAGAGGGGCTGGTGGTATAATGACTGGATGATGCACTGGGTATAGAGGGCTAGTGGTATAATGACTGGATGATGGCACTGGGTATAGAGGGGCTGGTGGATAATGACTGGATGATGCACTGGGTATAGAGGGGCTGGTGGTATAATGACTGGATGATGGCACTGGGTATAGAAGGGCTGGTGGTATAATGACTGGATGATGGCACTGGGTATAGAGGGGCTAGTGGTATAATGACTGGATGATGGCATGGGTATAGAGGGGCTGGTGGATAATGACTGGATGATGCACTGGGTATAGAGGGTCTGGTGTATAATGACTGGATGATGGCATTGGGTATAGAGGGGCTGGTGGTATAATGACTGGATGATGGCCTGGGTATAGAAGGGCTGGTGGTATAATGACTGGATGATGCATTGGGTATAGAAGGGCTGGTGGTATAATGACTGGATGATGCATTGGGTATAGAGGGGCTGGTGGTATAATGACTGGATGATGGCTTGGGTATAGAAGGGCTGGTGGTATAATGACTGGATGATGCATTGGGTATAGAGGGGCTGGTGGCATAATGACTGGATGATGCACTGGGTATAGAGGGGCTGGTGATATAATGATCAGATGCTGGGTGGTTGTAGGGACTGGGGATCGGTTGTGGCACAGTTTCGCTTTGCCCCAGGCCACTGGGTAGACATTTCATACTTACTAATACAGGTCCGCTGATTCTTGGCCAGGGCCTGGTGAGGGGGGCACAGACAGATGAACCCCCCCTCAGTGTTATTGCAGGAGTGGGAGCAGCCTCCATTATCAATCTTACACTCGTCAATATCTGGGAAACATGAAATGATACCATGAAGAAGAAACTCAGAACGGTCAACACAAACCTCCACCCCCAGGTCTGAGTCTGGGTCGATGTTGTGTCCCAGTTACTTCTATGGGTTTTTCGGTCTGTGGTTGGGGTATGGCCAGGTCATTACTCTGGATATAATGCAGTGTCTTACCCACACACTGGCGTCGATCCACATGTAACTGGAATCCCTTCTGGCACAAGCACTGGTAGGAGCCGTCTGTGTTTCTACACATCTGCTGGCATTTCCCATTCTCGCTCTGACACTCATCGAAATCTAATGGAAAGACCCCTGGAAATGGTGAGATCGATGACAACCACCAAACTCCAGAACACAATCCACTCATTTGTGCTTCATCACCTGTGCAGTTCCTTCCATTGTGCAGGAGGTGATACCCCTGGTGGCACTGACATTGGAAGCTGCCCGCCTGGTTCACACACAGCTGCTCACAGACCCCGATATCCACAGAGCATTCATCAATATCTGGGAGTAAAGGAACAAGTACAAGTCAAGGACTGAGGCAATAAACGTATGTATGAGAGGATGAAGCATTGGTGAAGGCACTGGACAAAGGAGACTGGACAGGAACAGAGGGCAGAATGGTGGATATGGCAGGAGCTGATACAGCAGGTTCGGAAGAGCTGAGAGGTCTATGATATATAATGTTGGATGAAGATCTCTGGTCAAATGACTAGGGGAACGGGAGTGATCCACAATCTGTACAACTGGCATTAGCACCCTAAGAGAGATCCAGCTAATCTTGTCCCCAAACTTGTAGACACGCCTAGGCCATGGGTCATGGAGACCTTCATTAAAAGGTGTCCGGATTCGAGGGAGGAACATTTTCAACTTCAGACCTCTTGGTAGAGATTGGATTAGGCATTTTGTGGATATGAAGTTCTGGGTTGTAATAATCACCTAAGCAGGACAAAGATGCAGCACGGTTTATTAGCATCTGCACACGGTATTACAGCAACGTCAGGTACGTGACCACAATGCAATGCTCCCAATCCACAGGATCCCAAAGTAGTGTGACAACAATAGTCCTTAAGCTCCTCCAGATGCGGATATCATGAACGATGCACTGTATTCTCTGGGGAATCGGCCACCGAAGCGGCAGCTCTACAGCACCTCTTGTTAAACTCAGGCCAGTCAGGGAACTACCTGAGGATAACAGAAGAGCCGCAGCTGCCCTGTCTGTGCTGGTTTATTAAGGCACCTCTCAGTGAGTGGTCCACGACAAGCACATATAATAACCACCAGAGGCCCTGAATAACCCAAGCACTAAATGCTGCCCCCTTTGATATTAGTCCAGCCCGTGATCAGGCGTATATTGGTTCAGAAACCAACCCAGCTAGCGCTAAATGAGCTCTCAGACGTGGGGATTCGTGATCAAGACAAAAGGACAACATGATTAAATGTATATATTTAATCACCCTATCGGCACACTACTTTAGATATTGATAATATTTACAGGTATTATAAGATGTTACAAACGTTAGAGTCAGTTATGCAAATAAAAGATAAACGGGATATACCCAGAGTTACAGACACATGTAATCAGTTACCTTAATGCTGGTGACACCACAAGAGGCAGCTGGTGCCAATACATTCCGGGGTACACTCTGGTTTTGTTGAACTTGTGCCCCTCAGAAGAATACCAAGATGGAGAAGAGGTGAGACATTTTTATACTGTAAGAGGCCTTCCCATCTCACACCCATCTCACACCCATCACCTGCCTCTGGGCTGTCACATAACTCCCACCCTTGAGATATCCAAAAGTTATTATGGGTAACAACTTTCCACCGGAACACCCTGGGTACCATCGGACCAAGTGGGGTCTGCACTACAATTGGAGACCAAACACGGGCTCTCTAGCTGGCTTCCACTTCCCATTCTAGGTATCTGCTCAACGGGCAGTGATAGAAAGAATCGGTAGAGATACTGGGTGCAGCTGGGCACCACGATTCCAACAGTGTGGGTTGTATTATTGCTAACATATTTAATACATTCATGATTTGGAACAATGATTCCGGATTGGGGAGTCTTGGGCTGCGATTGACTCTTCTATTGAATTTGCAGGCTGGGGAAATTGGTTTCCTACACTTCTATTCCAAGACACAGGGGGTCTTCCTTTGCCTTTCTGCCTCTGGGCTTCAGCAGTCACCTAGCCCTTATTTCCTGGGATGTTCTATGAAACTGGCTAAATGACAATTTCCTCAGGTTAATTAACATATTCTGGGAGATTTGACTAGCACTCGGGGCAAAAGGTGGGGGCTCCCTCTCCTTAGAGTAAGGTATGGTGATATCTGAACAAGATGGCTACTTGTAGGAATATTGCTTTATTCCTTACATATCCAACTCCACAATAGTCCTTAGGATAGATCCTCAAATCCTGAGAGTTGATATCACGTCCGTAGCACATGTATCCAGCTCCCATCTTTATAGACCGTCCATAAGCTCATGACCTGACCTCAGCACTGATCTTTTCACTTCCAATTCACAGCACTAACTGGACCTTCCTCCCCAAACAAGTGTCTTCTTCTGTTCTTCTTCTTGGAATCAGCCCCCTCGTTGAGCAAAGATAAGCACACCCACCCCCCTTAACAGTGGCGAACCTAAAAGAAGCTCATGGCCCCCGATGCAAAATCTCCAACAGGGTCCACAATTATTGCAAATCTTCAATAGGATTAGTCCAAAGGGACTCTTGGGGCCTACTGGGCTCCAGGGCCAAGGTGCGATTGCAACCCCTGCACCTATTGTAGTTACACCCCTGCGCCTTAACCATATGTACATTTAATTAAAAATTAAAAGAAGTTAAGTCTCCGGCCATTCTGCAAAGATGTGTATCCAGGAAGACCCCTGCAAGGGAGGAACAAAAGACTCTCAACCTCCCAACTAGGTTCAAGACATTGCCTGATTGTAATATGGTCTGTGAACACAGGCTGGAAGGGACAGTCTGGTACATCTCATTCCCCCTTGTGAACAATAACATTGACATAACTAGCCATTTATGCTGGAAAAGTCCAATAGTCAGTAGTACATGGCCAGCTCCACACTGGCACCAAGAGCCATGAGGAGTTGGTGGATGAAGGTGAGATCATGTATGATTCAGCTTATGTGGTCGGAGAGGTGAGAAGCTTCTATAGTTGACTCATCATAAACCTCAACTCATGGAATTTATTAGAGAAGTATATTTCGTGGAGGTCGGAGTATACAGGGCTTCGGTGTAAGCCACCAAGGAATCTACCCTTCCCTGAAGATCACCGAGATGGTGGAAAATCATGGAGGACATAGATGTCACCATCAAGGTAAACACTATTAATAAATCACATGTTCTGCAATCCTCACCAAAGCAGCTGTGCCCGTCTCCGTTGAATCCATGGTAGCACTGGCAGAAGTAGGAGCCGATGACGTTACCGCAGTGGGCGTTGGTGTCACATTTGTGTCTTCCCGATAGGCACTCGTTCTCATCTGTGGAAGAAACACCATAATGTACCCAAAGTGAATGTCCTTCCTACAACGATTGTCCAACAGAGTGGAAATAACGACTACATATCTAGTACCAACCTTCACAGTAGGTTCCATTGCCTCGAAAACCAACCTGGCAGCCACAGCGGTAACTCCCGACTATATTCTCACAAACCCCAATTCCAGAACAGATATTAGGGTTGTCCTTACATTCGTCCACATCTACAGGAATAGACACAAATCTCGGGATGTGATAGAGCTCACCAGACAGTTGTGTATGGCGGTATAGAATTTGGAGTGTAGAAGACCTGGAAATGAGCAACTCTAATGTATGGGTTAGAGAAAAGAATGTCCATCTGACCACATAATGTCCGTGTCCCGCAGACGATGGATTTTCTCTGACCCACATTGGTCTTTCGATCACTCACCCGTGCAGGAGAGTCCTGATTCCTTGAAACCTGTCTGACAGCTGCAGCGATAACTCCCATCAGTGTTCACACAAAGATTCCCCAACTCACGACGACATCCATCTTCAAAGGCGCACTCGTCCACATCTGTCCGGACAACAACGTGATGGAGTTATGCAAACAAGCCTTATTTTCTGTGTGAGTTACCCTATCTCTAAACTACTACACCTGACCCCACAGGTTCCTGTACAGACTAAAGTTCCTGGCTACACAGTCCCTGGTGTTACCTGCATGGGTTATTAAAACCCTAACTGCAAAACTAGGAGAAGACAAATTGGACCTGGCTTCCTAAAAGGCTGTAGAGCGTTCCTCATACCTCCATAGGAACCAGTGAGAGGTGCAGAGCACTATAACCCTGAATAAGGAAGGTGTTCAGGGATAGTAGAGATCCTCAGAAAACATTCAACACAAATACAAAGTGTAAAAAGTAAAATGCTAACTGCAAGAAAAGTCTCTTATTGCCTAATAATTTAACAGGACAAAGGATGGATAGATTTGACAGCAAAGATATTAAACCTAGCTGGTCTTTATCTAACTGATATAAATCCTGGGCAGCATGGCTGGAACTTCAAGCAGGATCCACAATGGAATATAGCCAGCAGAGAAGACCAGTAAGGGGAAGGTCTTAGGCTACGTTCACACGCGGCTTATTAGCCGTGTATTCCTGCTTTTATGCGGCACTTTTGAGCGCTGCGTAAAAGCAGTGCAAAACAAAACTGGTTACGCACAGAGAAGCGCCACGGCCGAATACACGGCCAAAAGCGGTGCGTGTGAACGTATCCTAAATAGCTGTGCCCACAATGTGATAGGACAGATGAAAACTAGAGAGTGAGATGAAATGCGCAATAGGGTCTTATCTCCTAAATGTGGAGAGAGATGTATCAATAAGTAGAATCCGCTTACCTGGTCTGGTTGTGTATACCCACAACCAGTTTAATTGCTCAATAGGCAGCTGCTGCTGGATCCACACATCCACGGGTCACCGCAGTCCAAAAATAGCATATATAGGACGAAGTGTCGCTCGATCCGCGCTGCTGCCAAAGAAGACCAGAAGACTGGAGTATCTGGATGAAGGTGTATGTTTAATCCGACGCGTTTCGGAGACAGTACCCAGCTCCTTTGTCCCTGAGGAAGTAGCTGAGTACTGGGTCCGAAACGCGTCGGATTAAACATACACCTTCATCCAGATACTCCAGTCTTCTGGTCTTCTAGGACAGACGAAATGACCAATGAAAATGTGGAGCCCACTGGGACGGGGTACTTGGTACCGGACCGGGGTATCACATGAGTCTTGGTCCAGACCATGTCCTGAGCCCCACAAGTAAAAGGGGTTATTTACAGGGATTTGTCGTGACGCCACCCACGGGTTGTGGTCAGTGAGGGGACCACCGATGCTGCGTACTTCTGGATGATGGATGGATGATGCTGCAGCAAGATGGATGAGCCTGCCGTGGGTCAGGGCTGCTCCTGACAAGGTGTAAGAGGTATATACAGTTCACTGTGCAGGGAATCACACACGGGAGACTGAAGTAGGTTCACTGGGTTTTACTTGCAGTTCTTTCTCAGTACAACAGTTTACAATGCAGTTCTTTTACACCAATAACTCCGGACAGTCACTGAATCCTCTGCAGCTAGGTTTCCTCTCTAAGACCCTTTACTTTCTGAAACCTTTCAGGCTTTGCTCTCCTCTGTTCTTCTTGTATGAGGGCAGCTCTGTCCCTTGTGTGGCTTCTCCCGGTGTATGGGTAGCAAGCCTGGGTCCTATATGCTGCTGTTCCTCCAGCCCATGTGTTGGGTGACCAGACCTGGAATCTGTGCCTCCCAGTCGGTGTGTCCATGTACCGGCGTGTAGCTACGGTCACCCAGACCCGACTCTGGTCCCAGCCTAGCCTTGGATGTCCTCATCTTGCAAGGGATCTCCAGGCTCTCTCCTACCCGTGTAACTACCTGGGTACGTCAGGGGAGTCTGTCCTGCCAGTAGTTTGTCAGCGCTGCCGTCTTCCTCGGACCCAGCTGCACTGGTCCGGTCTCTCTCCTTTCCCTTGTGCTTCAGGCTTTGGAGCGGGCTTTCTCTCCAGGGAATTGTGCCTCCAGGGAGCCCAAACCTTCAGGAAAGTCACTTTCTCTATTCTGCAGTTCTCTGCCTTTGCTTCTCGGCACCCACTGGCATACTCTTGGTCTTTTCTGTTCGGCTTACTCTGGCCTACAGACTAACTCCTCCTAGTATTCCCCTTTTGTACTTGGTTCGTCACCTGTCCTACGTCCCCACCCACTTCCCTCTAAACCCTATCACCCCTTGCCTGTCTAGAGTCCCGGGCCTGGGGTTGGGTGTTGTATTCTGTGGGTGTGTGTTTGAAGGTGTGTCTGTAACAACCTGTCTCCACCTGCTTGGCTGCAGTTCCTACCTGTGGCCACCCTGGTCACTGGGGCACCACAAAAACACCTATTGACTGGAAAGAATGAGCTGAGACAGAGGCTGAACCTGCTGTGGCCCAGCAAAGAAGGAAGCTGATCACACAGCACAGGGACGCCGGACTGAATCCTGGGGCATGACAGATGGATATATAAAGCTTTCCACATCCTTCATGGTGGATTGTGATGGTCACCTGAACTAGTCTAGGAACCTTTACCATCCCATGAATTTTCTTATTTCACTCATGACAAACCTGTCATAGGAGAGGCATAGTGGGACCCTATAGTGCCCAACACTAGCTCAGATCATCATCCTCATGACCCGTCCATATTATTGTTAGTAAACAGCACAGGAATATCTATCCTCCACACTAGCATGTGCGGTAATGAGGATGGATAGTGGGGCTTTTGTCCTAGGTTGGCCTATGAACTCACTGAAGCTGTGTACTTACTCTGTAATGTCTACCACCCAACCCAGGAAAAACGGGAATAAACAGGTGCTTAATCCTGCATTGCTGTTGGTGAAGTAATCCAAAGTACTTCCTAATTGGCTGAAGTCAGAGGTAATGACTGCAGCTGGGCAGCCATAAAACACATTCACAAGTCAGACTACTACATTACCAGCCCCAACTCTGGAGTGAACACAGCGACACCTGGTGGCAGATGCAGACGTTGCAGGAGCAGACTGTGGGGTGTGACACTGATCGTGCACAGAACAGGACATTGTATCCTAGATTGTGATAACACCTCACACAAGCTCAGTATCCCCGACACAATGTTTACTGTCCAACCCTCGTCACAGCTGCAGCTCACAAATACAATAATGTCACAAATTAGGATTTTTTTGTCCTGCATACATCACACAATCTCTGTACTCACCAACGCAACGTTTACCGTCCAGGCCAAAGACGAAGCCCTGGTCACAGCTGCAGCTGAAGGAGCCGATGGTGTTCAGCAGGTGGAGTGCGGTGGGCAGGCCTGGAGCCCGGTGATCTCGGACACCTGACATTCATCCACATCTGGAAAAGACGTAAGACATGATGATGCCCATAAGTAACTCGTCCCATCACCTACTGATCAGGGGTCTATACTGTCCTGTGGTCAGAGCCAGATGATCCACTAAACTGTGATTTACTGCAGAATATATCCAGGCCTCCCAACTGATGAAGAACAGTAAGGGGTTAAATATATTTCAATATATAACTTATTCATTGCACCCAGATGTCACGCTGCACTAAAGGGGGTGTTCCCGGCTACTGTGCAAGACAGGGTATATGGACCAACCATGTCTGGTGCACTACACTAAACAACAGACAGTGAGACACCAGGGGGACAAATACAGGGAGGGCCCTGCTCATAAGGAACGGGGGAGAGGTGCCTCCTGCACTCACCTGCGGCTGTGCCCTGATCTCCGCCCCCATCGGTCTCAGTTGCTGAGCAGGATACAATAATCTCTCTCTGGCCCTGATGTTAGCCCTCAATAGGGAATGACAAACAGGAGCACTAGTCCTGACCACTGCAATAATAACAACAATAGGGGAAGGGGAGACAGACAGGGGAACAACAAGGCAACTTCACCCTGCTGCCTAGCACCTTGACAGCAGATGGCTTGGCAGTATTCAGCCCTCCAGAGAACCTCCTTCACCACAGGAAGCTTGGCCAGGAATGGGTTCAATCACCAACAATGGATGGTGGAACCATGTGATCATATAAAGCAGATGGGAGTGATCACACAGTAGCCACACCTGGACAAGAACTAGCTAGCTTGTTAGCAGCAGAGACTGACATGAACTCCTCAACTGCCAAAGCAAAGAAACATGTTTAAAATGAAATCTCAATAAAGGAATGAGACAGAGTCCCAAAACAGTCCAGTCTCCCAGCAGAAACTTCTGACACCAGGAACGCCCTCGGGACAAAGTGATCTCTACCAGCTAAATTAATTTTGAATGTACTCTCTCTCTGATTGACCTGAACTAACATGAGAGAGTTATCCCTAGCCTCCGCATCAGCCCAGTAGGGGTAACCGTGCAATTGATTATCCCGTAATATATATAATGTAAATACAGTATATATTCATACAACAGACAGGTGCTATTAACATGAATTTCTCACTAGATCCACACAGGCAAAGAGATCACCATAGATGACCAAAAATGATGTGCAATAATGAGAAATGACACAGGGAAAGTATTGAACACATGAAGAAAAAGAGGAGCAAAAAGAGAAATCTGTCAGTAATTAGACACAATCCTGACACTGAGTGATAATAATATCAGCTGGATCATCTGATGGCTGATAAAGAGGCGTCTCATTACCAAGGAGCCACACAAGAAACATCTCATGATGGGTAACACCAGTGAGCCGTCTCCAGACCTTCACAACCTGATTGTTATACACATACTGATGGCATTGATTACAGGAGAATTTCTGATCTACTGAAGGCTCCAGTGATCTCTGCTGGGGCCATAATCCGGGAGTGGAAAGAAAATCATTTCACCATAATCCGGCCAGACCAGGCGCTCCCCGCAAGATGTCACACAGAGGAGGGAAAAGAACCATCAGAAGAGACAAGGACACCTGTGGAGAACTGCAGAAAGAGCTGGAGTCACCAGGGACAAGTGTGTCATAGAAAGGAGTAAAGTGATGTGCTCCCCTCCATGGCCTGTATGTATGCTCCTGTATGCACCTCCTGTATGTACACTCCTGTATGCACACTCCTGTATGCACACTCCTGTTATGTACACGCTCCTGTGATGCACACTCCTGTATGCACACTCCTGTATGACACTCCTGTATGCACCTCCTGTATGCACACTCCTGTATGCACCTCCTGTATGCACTCCTGTATGTAGCTTCCTGTATGTACACTCCTGTATGCACGCTCCTGTATGCACACTCCTGTATGCACGCTCCTGTATGCACACTCCTGTATGACACTCCTGTATGTACGCTCCTGTATGCACACTCCTGTATGCACACTACCCGTATGCACACTCCTGTATGTATTCCTTATGACACTCCTGTATGTACACTCCTGTATGCACGTTCCTGTATGGCACACTCCTGTATGTACACTCCTGTATGCACGCTCCTGTATGTACGTTCCTGTATTACACTCCTGTATGCACGTCCTGTATGGCACACTCCTGTATGTACACTCCTGTATGCACACTCCTGTATGCACTACTCCTGTATGCATGCTCCTGTATGCACGCTCCTGTATGACGCTCCTGTATGCACGCTCCTGTATGCACACTCCTGTATACACGTTCCTGTATGACACTCCTGTATGCACACTCCTGTATGCTACCTCCTGTATGCACACTCCTGTATACACGTTCCTGTATGACACTCCTGTATACACTCCGTATGCACGTTCCTGTATGCACACGTTCCTGTATGTACACTCCTGTATACATGCTCCTGTATGCACTCCTGTATGACACTCCTGTATGCACGCTCCTGTATGCACGCTTCTGTATGCACGCTCCTGAATGCAACTCCTGTATACATGCTCCTGTATCACGTTCCTGTATGTACACTCCTGTATGCACGTTCCTGTATGTACACTCCTGTATGCACGCTCCTGTATGCACACTCCTGTATGTCCTGTATGCACGCTCCTGTATGCACGCTCCTGTATGCACACTCCTGTATGCACACGCTCCTGTATGCACGCTCCTGTATGCACACTCCTGTATGCACACTCCTGTATACACACTCCTGTATGCACGTTCCTGTATGGACACTCCTGTATGCACACTCTGTATGCACACTCCTGTATGCACACTCCTGTATGCACACTCCTGTATGGATGCTCCTGTATGGACACTCCTGTATGCACACTCCTGTATGCACGCTCCTGTGTGCACGTCCTGTATGCACACTCCTGTATGCACGCTCCTGTATGCACACTCCTGTATGCACGTCCTGTATGCACACTCCTGTATGCACGTCCTGTATGCACACTCCTGTATGCACGTCCTGTATGCACACTCCTGTATGCACGTTCCTGTATGACACTCCTGTATGCACGCTCCTGTATGCACCTCCTGTATGCACACTCCTGTATGCACGCTCCTGTATGTACACTCCTGTATACACACTCCTGTATGTACACTCCTGTATGTACACTCCTGTATGTACGCTCCTGTATGTACATCCTGTATGCACGCTCCTGTATGCACACTCCTGTATGTACACTCCTGTATGCACACTCCTGTATGCACACTCCTGTATGCACACTCCTGTATGCACACTCCTGTATGTCGCTCCTGTATGCAGGCTCTGTGTGCACACTCCTGTATGCAGCTCCTTATGCACACTCCTGTGTACATGCTCTATATGCACACTCCTGTATGCATGCTCCTGTATGCACACTCCTGTATGCACACTCCTGTATGTACACTCCTGTATGCACACTCCTGTATGTACGCTCCTGTATACATGCTCCTGTTTGCACACTCCTGTATGCACACTCCTATATGCAGGCTCCTGTGTGCACACTCCTGTATGACGTCTATTGCACACTCCTGTATACATCTCCTATATGCACACTCCTGTATGTACACTCCTGTATGCATACTCTGTATACATGCTCCTGTATGTACACTCCTGTATGCACACTCCTGTATGCAGGCTCCTGTATGCACACTCCTGTATGCACACTCCTGTATGTACGCTCTGTAGAGCTGTATGCACACTCCTGTATGTATCTGTATGCCTTCTGTATGCATCTGTAGTACACTCCTGTATCACAGTCCTGTAGCACCTCCTGTATGCACACTCCTGTATGCACGCTCCTGTATGCATCTCCTGTATACACCTGTATGCACTCCTGTATGACACATGCACTCCTGTATGCACCTCCTGTATCACCCTATGCATCCTGTATGCACCTCCTGTATGCACTCCTGTTGCACTCCTGTATGACACTCCTGTATGCACGTTCCTGTATCACTCGTATGCACGCTCCTGTATGCACACTCCTGTATGCACGCTCCTGTATGTACACTCCTGTATGCACACTCCTGTATGCACACTCCTGTATGTATGCTCCTGTATGCACACTCCTGTATGCACGCTCCTGTATGCACCCTCCTGTATGCACACTCCTGTATGCACACTCCTGTATGCACGCTCCTGTATGTACGTTCCTGTATGTACACTCCTGTATGCACGCTCCTGTATGTACAGTCCTGTATGCACGCTCCTGTATGCACACTCCTGTATGTACACTCCTGTATGCACACTCCTGTATGCACACTCCTGTATGCACACTCCTGTATGTACGCTCCTGTATGCAGGCTCCTATATGCACACTCCTGTGTACATGCTCCTATATGCACACTCCTGTATGCATGCTCCTGTATGCACACTCCTGTATGCACACTCCTGTATGTACACTCCTGTATGCACACTCCTGTATGCACACTCCTGTATGTACGCTCCTGTATACATGCTCCTGTTTGCACACTCCTGTATGCACACTCCTATATGCAGGCTCCTGTGTGCACACTCCTGTATGCACGCTCCTATATGCACACTCCTGTATACATGCTCCTATATGCACACTCCTGTATGTACACTCCTGTATGCATACTCCTGTATACATGCTCCTGTATGTACACTCCTGTATGCACACTCCTGTATGCAGGCTCCTGTGTGCACACTCCTGTATGCACACTCCTGTATGTACGCTCCTGTATGCATGCTCCTGTATGCACACTCCTGTATGTACACTCCTGTATGCAGGCTCCTGTGTGCACACTCCTGTATGCACGCTCCTATATGCACACTCCTGTGTACATGCTCCTATATGCACACTCCTGTATGCATGCTCCTGTATGCACACTCCTGTATGCACACTCCTGTATGCACACTCCTGTATGCACACTCCTGTATGTACGCTCCTGTATACATGCTCCTGTTTGCACACTCCTGTATGCACGCTCCTGTATGTACGCTCCTGTATACATGCTCCTGTTTGCACACTCCTGTATGCATACTCCTGTATACATGCTCCTGTATGTACACTCCTGTATGCACACTCCTATATGCAGGCTCCTGTGTGCACACTCCTGTATGCACGCTCCTATATGCACACTCCTGTATACATGCTCCTATATGCACACTCCTGTATGTACACTCCTGTATGCATACTCCTGTATACATGCTCCTGTATGTACTCTCCTGTATGCACACTCCTGTATGCAGGCTCCTGTGTGCACACTCCTGTATGCATGCTCCTATATGCACACTCCTGTATGCATGCTCCTATATGCACACTCCTGTATACATGCTCCTATATGCACACTCCTGTTTGTATGTTCCTGTATACATGCTCCTGTATGCAGACTCCTCTATGCTTGCTCCTGTATGTCTGCACCCGTATGCTCGCTCCTTTATGCTCACTTCTATATGCTTACTCCTGTATACTCACTCCTGTCTGCTCACTCTTGTATGCACGCTCCTGTATACATGTGTGGCGCCCCTGCGTACAGGGTGGCCACAAGAGGGCCCTGCAGTCAAGCAGAGAGTAGTCAGCTTATACACAAAAGCATCCCCAAAACACACCCACAGAATACAACACCCAACCCGGAGCCCGGGACTCTAGGCGGGCAAGGGGTGGTAGGGTTTAGAGGGAAGTTGGTGGGATGTAGTCAAGGTGACAGCACTGGGATAAAAGGGAAAACGAGGAAGTAGTAAGCAGTAGGCCAGAGGGTGCCGAGCAGTAAAGACGAGGACTAGGCCAGTACAGCTGGGCCGGAGAGGAAAATGGCAGCATTGCCAGGGGAAGACTTTGAAGTGGAGAATCCTTGTTGGTGCTGAAGTAACACGGGTAGGACAGAGCCTGGTGGTTCCCTAGTGCAGCAGGGACACTGGAGGCTAGGCCAATACCAGAGTGCTGTATCTGAGGTGAGTGGAGTTTCAATCCCAGATCACAGACATCCCAGCAGGGAGATGCAGATTCCTTGTCTGATTTCCTAACTCAGTGCTATGAGACACAGCAGAGTACAAGGGCTCAAAAACACTAATCCCAGTGATAGGGTCAAAGTGAAAGAACCCGTGCAGCCTGTCATACGGCAGGCAGGAACTGGAGAAAGAAGAAGGACCTGAAAGGAGTCAGAAAGAGGGGATATGACTGGAAGGAAGGCTTGATTGCAGGAGGGATACCGGCAAAGAGTAAACTGTGTGTGAACTGTGAGCTGTACTGAGAAAGTTGTGAAGAATTCAAGTAAAACCCGGTGAACCCTGCCAGAGTCTCCAGTGTTTGCTTCCTTGCATGTTAAACTGTTATTCACCCTGTCAGGAGCAGCCCGACCTCAAATCTTTGGCCTGGAGGTTCACAGGTCATAGATATTGGCATCATGTTTTCCCTTGTGATTTTACATGTTTTTTGATACCTTACATGGGGTGTATGTGATTTGCGGTTGGTCAGAAATTTGTTTCTGATATTCTTTTGAGAACGTGAAAAGGTGCCCTGAAATCCGCAAGTCATCCACACCCCCAAAATCTGATTTATGTATTTGTGGCATTAATGTGCATTATTAAATGTGACGTTGAGTGTTTGTAGCTGAAGAACAAAAGATTTTAGCATGTGGGTCTTGCAGGGAGAAGCCAGAAACGTCCATCTCAGCTTGTATGACTCTGCCAAGTTGTAAATTCCTGACTGGGGGAAGGAGGGAGGGACAGACAGTGAGTTGCTAGAGACCAAAAGGGGGTGAAGAAGCTGTGTTTCTAAAACAATGAAAATAATTCACATTTTCCTGACACTCATTATTACACATAAGATCTTGAGACGGCTCACTGGTTTTACCCATCATGTGATGTTTCTTGTGTGGCTCCTTTCTATCGGCCTTCAGTAAAGCCAGCTGAAATTATCACTCAGTGGTAGGGTTGCTTTCTAATTTCTGATAGATCTCAGCTGGGGTCAGGACTTTCCAGGGCACCTCTCTTCCTTCATGTGTTCAATACTTTTTCCCTGTGTCACTTCTCATTATTACACATCATTTATGGACATCTATAGTGATATTTTCTTTGCCTGTGTAGACTGGATGGGTTGTTACCGACATCTGTTGCCAAATTCACGTCAATGACAGCTTTACAAATATATTTACTTAGAAAATTGGTACGTGTTCAATACTTCTTTCACCCACTGCATTACACAATAGCCGGGTCCTTCTTACCCTCACAGCCACTGGAGACTCTCAGGAAACCCGGTGACAGCGGCAGATAAAGGAACCAATCGTGTTGGTGCAATTTGCATTCAGTCCACAAGGGGGCGGCAGAGCTGCGCATTCATCAACATCTGTAAAAAAACAAACTTTAGTCCTGTCAATTATAGAGTGTGAGGGCGAAATATAAGGCTACCTGGGCACAGTATGACACTACCTGGGCACTGTATGACACTACCTGGGCACTGTATGACACTACATGGGCACAGTATGACACTACATGTGCACTGTATGACACTACCTGGGCACAGTATGATGCTACCTGGGCACTGTGTGATGCTACCTGGGCACTGTATGACACTACCTGGGCACTGTATGACACTACCTGGGCACTGTATGACACTACCTGTGCAATGTGTGATGCTACCTGGGCACTGTATGACACTACCTGAGCACTGTATGACACTACCTGGGCACTGTATGACACTACCTGGGCACGGTATGACACTACCTGGGCACTGTATGACACTACCTGGGCACTGTATGACACTACCTGGGCACAGTATGACACTACCTGGGCACTGTATGACACTACCTGGGCACTGTATGACACTACCTGGGCACAGTATGACACTACCTGGGCACTGTATGACACTACCTGAGCACTGTAAGACACTACCTGTGCACTGTATGACACTACCTGGGCACAGTATGACACTACCTGAGTACTGTATGACACTACCTGGGCAGTGTATGACACTACCTGTACACTGTATGACACTACCTGGGCACAGTATGACACTACCTGGGCACTGTATGACACTACCTGGCCACTGTCTGGCACTACCTGGACACTGTATGACACTACCTGCGCACAGTATGACACTACCTGTGCACTGTATGACACTACCTGGGCACTGTATGACACTACCTGGGCACTGTATGACACTACCTGGGCACAGTATGACACTACCTGTGCACTGTATGACACTACCTGGGCACTGTATGACACTACCTGGGCACTGTATGACACTACCTGGGCACTGTATGACACTACCTGGGCACTGTATGACACTACCTGGGCACTGTATGACACTACCTGGGCACTGTCTGACACAACCTGGGCACGGTATGACACTACCTGGGCACGGTATGACACTACCTGGGCACTGTATGACACTACCTGGGCACTGTATGACACTACCTGGGCACTGTATGACACTACCTGGGCACTGTATGACACTACCTGGGAACAGTATGACACTACCTGTGAATTGTATGACAGTACCTGGGAACAGTATGACACTACCTGGGCACTGTATGACACTACCTGGGCACTGTATGACACTACCTGGGCAAGGTATGACACTACCTGTGCACTGTATGACACTACCTGATCACTGTATGACACTACCTGTGCACTGAATAACACTACCTGGGCACTGTATGACACTAACTGGGCACTGTATGACACTACCTGGGAACAGTATGACACTACCTGGGCACTGTATGACACTACCTGGGAACAGTATGACACTACCTGGGCACAGTATGACACTACCTGGGAACAGTATGACACTACCTGGGCACAGTATGACACTACCTGGGAACAGTATGACACTACCTGGGCACTGTATGACACTACCTGGGCACTGTATGACACTACCTGGGCAAGGTATGACACTACCTGTGCACTGTATGACACTACCTGAGCACTGTATGACACTACCTGAGCACTGTATGACACTACCTGGGCACGTGTATGACACTACCTGGGCACTGTATGACACTACCTGAGCACTGTATGACACTACCTGGGCACTGTATGACACTACCTGGGCACTGTATGACACTACCTGGGCACTGTATGACATTACCTGAGCACTGTATGACACTACCTGGGCACTGTATGACACTACCTGGGCACGGTATGACTCTACCTGGGCACTGTATGACACTACCTGGGCACTGTATGACACTACCTGGGCACAGTATGACACTACCTGGGCACAGTATGACACTACCTGGGCACAGTATGACACTACCTGGGCACTGTATGACACTACCTGATCACTGTATAACACTACCTGGGCACTGTATGACTACCTGGGCACTGTATGACACTACCTGGGCACGGTATGACACTACCTGGGCACGGTATGACACTACCTGGGCACAGTATGACACTACCTGGGCACTGTCTGACACTACCTGGGCACTGCATGATGCTACCTGGGCACTGTATGACACTACCTGGGCACTGTATGAAGCTACCAGGGCACGGTATGACACTACCTGGGCACTGTATGACACTACCTGGGCACTGTATGACACTACCTGGGAACAGTATGACACTACCTGGGCACTGTATGACACTACCTGGGAACAGTATGACACTACCTGTGAACTGTATGACACTACCTGGGCACTGTATGACACTACCTGGGAACAGTATGACACTACCTGGGCACTGTATGACACTACCTGGGCACTGTATGACACTACCTGGGCAAGGTATGACACTACCTGTGCACTGTATGACACTACCTGATCACTGTATGACCCTACCTGTGCACTAAATGACACTACCTGGGCACTGTATGACACTACCTGGGAACAGTATGACACTACCTGGGCACTGTATGACACTACCTGGGAACAGTATGACACTACCTGGGCACAGTATGACACTACCTGGGAACAGTATGACACTGCCTGGGCACTGTATGACACAATCTGGGCACTGTATGACACTACCTGGGCAAGGTATGACACTACCTGTGCACTGTATGACACTACCTGAGCACTGTATGACACTACCTGAGCACTGTATGACACTACCTGGACACTGTATGACACTACCTGGGAACAGTATGACACTACCTGGGCACTGTATGACACTACCTGGGAACAGTATGACACTACCTGGGCACGTATGACCTACCTGGGCACTGTATGACACTACCTGGGCACTGTATGACACTACCTGGGCACGGTATGACACTACCTGGGCACTGTATGACACTACCTGAGCACTGTATGACACTACCTGGGCACTGTATGACACTACCTGGGCACTGTATGACACTACCTGGGCACTGTATGACACTACCTGGCACGTGTATGACACTACCTGGGCACGGTATGACACTACCTGGGCACTGTATGACACTACCTGGGCACTGTATGACACTACCTGGGCACTGCATGACACTGGGCATGTATGACACTACCTGGGCACTGCATATGCTACCTGGGCACTGTATGACACTACCTGGGAACTGTATGACACTACCTGGGCACTGTATGACACTACCTGGGCACTGTATGACACTACCTGGGCACGGTATGACACTACCTGGGCACTGTATGACACTACCTGGCACTGTATGACACTACCTGGGCACTGTATGACACTACCTGGGCACTGTATGACACTACCTGGGCACTGTATGACACTACCTGGGCACAGTATGACACTACCTGGGCATGTATGACACTACCTGGGCACTGTATGACACTACCTGGGCACGTATGACACTACCTGGGCACTGTATGACACTACCTGGACACTGTATGACACTACCTGGCACGTATGACACTACCTGGGCACTGTATGACACTACCTGGGCACGTATGACACTACCTGGCACTGTATGACACTACCTGGCACAGTATGACACTACCTGGCACAGTATGAACACTACCTGGGAACAGTATGACACTACCTGGGCACTGTATGACACTACCTGGGCACTGTATGACACTACCTGGGCACAGTAATGACACTACCTGTGCACTGTATGACACTACCTGAGCCACTGTATGACACTACCTGGCACAGTATGACACTACCTGGGCACTGTATGACACTACCTGGGCACAGTATGACACTACCTGGGCACTGTATGACACTACCTGGGCACAGTATGACACTACCTGGCACTGTATGACACTACCTGGGCAGTATGACACTACCTGGGCACTGTATGACACTACCTGGGCACTGTCATGGACACTACCTGGGCATGTATGACACTACCTGTGCACTGTATGACACTACCTGGACACTGTATGACACTACCTGGCACTGTATGACACTACCTGGGCACTGTATGACACTACCTGGGCACAGTATGACACTACCTGGGCACTGTATGACACTACCTGGGCATGGTATGACACTACCTGGGCACTGTATGACACTACCTGGACACTGTATGACACTACCTGGGCACTGTATGACCTACCTGGCACGTATGACACTACCTGGGCACTGGTATGACACTACCTGGCACTGTATGACACTACCTGGGCACTGTATGACACTACCTGGGCACTGTATGACACTACCTGGGCACTGTATGACACTACCTGGGCACTGTATGACACTACCTGGGCACTGTATGACACTACCTGGGCACTGGTATGACACTAACTGGCACTGTATGACACTACCTGGGCACTGTATGACACTACCTGGGCACTGTATGACACTACCTGGGCATGTATGACACTACCTGGCACTGTTGACATACCTGAGCACTGTATAACACTACCTGGGCACTGTAGGACACTACCTGGGCACTGTATGACACTACCTGGGCACTAGTATGACACTACCTGGGCACTGTATGACACTACCTGGGCACGTATGACACTACCTGGCACTGTATGACACTACCTGGGAACAGTATGACACTACCTGGGCACTGTATGACACTTACCTGGGCACTGTATGACACTACCTGGGCACAGTATGACACTACCTGGGCACTGTATGACACTACCTGGGCACGTATGACACTACCTGGCACTGTATGACACTACCTGGGAACTGTATGACACTACCTGGCACTGTATGACACTACCTGGCACTGTATGACACTACCTGGGCACTGTATGACACTACCTGGGCACTGTATGACACTACCTGGGCACGTATGACACTACCTGGGCACTGTATGACACTACCTGGGACACGGTATGACACTACCTGGCACTGTATGACACTACCTGGGCACTGTATGACACTACCTGGGCACGTATGACACTACCTGGGCACATGTATGACACTACCTGGGCACTGTATGACACTACCTGGGCACAGTATGACACTACCTGGCATGTATGACACTACCTGGACGTATGACACTACCTGGGAACAGTATGACACTACCTGGGCACTGTATGACACTACCTGGGCACTGTATGACACTACCTGGGCACGGTATGACACTACCTGTGCACTGTATGACACTCTGGCACTGTATGACACTACCTGGGCACTGTATGACACTACCTGGGCACTGTATACACTACCTGGAGGTATGACACTACCTGGCACGTGTATGGACACTACCTGGGCACTGGTATGACACTACCTGGGCACTGTATGACTACCTGGGCACTGTATGACACTACCTGGGCACTGTATGACACTACCTGGGCACTGTATGACACTACCTGGGCACTGTATAGACACTACTGGGCATCGGTATGACACTACCTGGGCACTGTATGACACTACCTGGGCACTGGTATGACACTACCTGGCACTGTATGACACTACCTGAGCACTGTATGACACTACCTGGGCACTGTATGATGCTACCTGGACACTGTATGACACTACCTGAGTACTGTTGACACTACCTGGGCACTGTATGACACTACCTGGGCACTGTATGGACACTACCTGGGCACTGTATGACACTACCTGGGCACTGTATGACACTACCTGGGCACTGTATGACACTACCTGGGCACTGTATGACACTACCTGGGCACAGTATGACACTACCTGGGCACTGTATGACACTACCTGGACACTGTATGACACTACCTGGGCACTGTATGACACTACCTGGGCACTGTAGGACACTACCTAGGCACTGTAGGACACTACCTGGGCACTGTATGACACTACCTGGGCACTGTATGACACACCTTGGCACAGTATGACACTACTGGGCACAAGTATGACACTACCTTGACACTGTATGATCACTACCTGGCACTGTATGACACTACCTGGGACTGTATGACACTACCTGGCACGTATGACACTACCTTGGGCACGGTATGACACTACCTGGACACTGTATGACACTACCTGGGTGACATACTGGACTGTATGACACTACCTGGGCACATGTATGACACTACCTGGACACTGTATGACACTACCTGGCACTGTATGACATACCTGGGCACAGTATGACACTACCTGGGCACAGTATGACACTACCTGGGCAATGTATGACACTACTGGGCACGTATGACACTACCTGGCACTGTATGACACTACCTGGCACTGTATGACACCTGGAGCACTGTATGACACTACCTGGGCACTGTATGACACTACCTGGGCACTGTATGACACTACCTGGGCACAGGTATGACACTACCTGGGCACAGTATGACACTACCTGGGCAGTATGAACACCTACCTGGGCCTACTGCACTGTATGACGCTACCTGGCCACTGTCTGGCACTAGCTGGGGTGTAGCTCACACCAATCTTCCGGATCTCCGCTCAGTGATGGACCTTGAGTATTTTTGCGGGCGCTTATTTTATAATCTGAATCTCCAGACGTGAACTCACCTCCGGGGGGATTGTGGGCGCTGTGCCCGGGCCGGCGGGTGCTGGAGACACCGGAAACCTGAGAGGTAAAGAAGAAGGGAGGAAATCAAGAGGAGGGAGCACAATCCGATAATCCGGCATCAGGGAGATCGCCAAGGATGGGAATGGTCCGAGGAGGAACGTCGGCAGGAATATGGGGGAACCGTCCAGACAGGAATATGGGGAGAACAGGCCGGACAGGATATGGGGGAACGTCCAGACAGGATATGGGAGAACAGGTCCACAGGAATATGGTGGAACGGTCCCACAGGGATATGGGGGACCGTCCAGAAGAATATGGGAGAACGGTCCAGACAGGAATATAGGGAACGGTCCAGACAGGAAATATGGGGGAACGGTCCGACAGGAATATAGGAACGTCCAGCAGGAATATGGGGGAACGGTCCGGACAGGAATATGGGGGAACGGTCCGGACAGGAATATGGGGAACGGTCCGGACAGGAATATGGGAGAATGGTCCAGGACAGGAATATGGGGGAACGGTCCGACAGGAATATGGGGAACAGTCCGGACAGGAATAAATGGGGAACGGTGCAGACAGGAATATGGGGGAACGGTCCGGACAGGAATATGGGGAACTGTCCTGGACAGGAATATGGGGGAACTGGTCCAGACAGGAATATGGGGGAAAGTCCAGACAGGAATATAAGGGAACGGTCAGCAGGAATATGGGGGAACTCGGACAGGAATATGGGGGAACGGTCCGGACAGGAATATGGGGAACGGTCCGGACAGGAATATGGGGGAAGGTCGACAGGAATATGGGGAACGGTCCGGACAGGAATATGGGGGAACGGTCCGGACAGGAATATGGGGAAGAGCCAGACAGGAATATGGGGGAATGCAGACAGGAATATGGGGGAATGGTCCGGACAGGAATATGGGGGAACGGACAGGCAGGAATATGGGGGAACGTCCAGACAGGAATATGGGGGAACGGTCCAGACAGGAATATGGGGGAACGGACCAGGCAGGAATATGGGGGAACGGTCCGACAGGAATATGGGAACGTCCCAGACAGGAATATGGGGGAACGGTCCAGACAGGAATATGGGGAATGGTCCAGACAGGAATATGGGGGAACAGACAGACAGGAATATGGGGGAACGGTCCGGACAGGAATATGGGGTGGGAACGGTCCCGGGACAGGAATATGGGGGAACGGTCCAGACAAGAATATGGGGGAAACGGTCCGGACAGGAATATAGGGGAACGGTCAGACAGGAATATGGGGGAACGGTCGGACGGAATATGGGGCAAGTCGAAGAATATGGGGGAACGGTCCAGGACAGGAATATGGGGGAACGGTCTGAGACAGGAATATAAGGGAACGGTGCAGACAGGAATATAGGGGAACGGTCCGACAGGAATATGGGGGAACGGTCCGGACAGGAATATGGGGGAACGGTCCGGACAGGAATATGGGGAACGGTCCGGACAGGAATATGGGGAAGGTCCAGACAGGAATATGGGGGAACGGTCGACAGATATGGGAACGGTCCGACAGGAATATGGGGGAACGGTCCGGACAGGAATATGGGGGAACGGCAGACAGGAATATGGGGGAACGGTCCAGACAGGAATATGGGGGAACGGTCCGGACAGGAATATGGGGGAACGGTCCGGACAGGAATATGGGGGAACGGTCCCGACAGGAATATGGGGGAATGCTCCGGACAGGAATATAAGGGAACGGTGCAGACAGGAATATGGGGGAACGGTCCAGACAGGAATATGGGGGAACGGTCCGGACAGGAATATGGGGGAACGGTCCGGACAGGAATATGGGGGAACGGTCCCGACAGGAATATGGGAGAACGGTCCGGACAGGAATATGGGGGAACGGTCCGGACAGGAATATGGGGGAACGGTCCGGACAGGAATATGGGGGAATGCTCCGGACAGGAATATAAGGGAACGGTCCGGACAGGAATATGGGGGAACGGTCTGGACAGGAATATGGGGGAACGGTCCAGACAGGAATATGGGGGAACGGTCCGGACAGGAATATGGGGGAACGGTCCGGACAGGAATATGGGGGAACGGTCCGGACAGGAATATGGGGGAACGGTCCGGACAGGAATATGGGGGAACGGTCCGGACAGGAATATGGGGGAACGGTCCGGACAGAAATATGAGGGAACGGTCGGACTGGAATATGGGGGAACGGTCCAGACAGGAATATGGGGGAACGGTCCCGACAGGAATATGGGGGAACGGTCCGGACAGGAATATGGGGGAACGGTCCCGACAGGAATATGGGAGAACAGGCTGGACAGGAATATGGGGGAACGGTGCAGACAGGAATATGGGGGAACGGTCCGGACAGGAATATGAGGGAACGGTCCCGACAGGAATATGGGAGAACAGGCTGGACAGGAAAATGGGGGAACGGTCCGGACAGGAATATGGGGGAACGGTCCGGACAGGAATATGGGGGAACGGTCCGGACAGGAATATGGGAGAACGGTCGGACAGGAATATGGGGGAACGGTCCGGACAGGAATATGGGGGAACGGTCCGGACAGGAATATAAGGGAACGGTGCAGACAGGAATATGGGGGAACGGTCTGGACAGGAATATGGGGGAACGGTCCAGACAGGAATATGGGGGAAAGATCCGGACAGCGATATAGGGGAATCAGGTAGAACATCATCCCACTCACCTCTCCATCTTCTGTTGATGCGTCAGTGACCGTCGTCCTCAGTGATCTTCCACCCAATGTACTGGGCTGAAGTGCAGGGGCCCGGGTTCCAGGTTGGGCCCCCAGCTCAGCCCCCTCAGCTCTATCAGATCCCGCCAGATTCTCCACCGTGATGATCGATCCGAGACCAGTGATCAGTGGATCCACGAGGAGGATGAGCAGCATAGGTGACATCCAGGGAGGAGACATCCTGTAATCAGGAGATCACTGGATCCTTAGGAGTAATACTGCAGCTCCAGCACTGGCAAATAACGAGGAGGAGCCCCAGACCCACACACAGGTAGAGGGGCCCCAGAAGCAGCAACCTGGACTGAATGCAAAAAATGGAAGAAACCTGACCGGTCAGAGGCGTCCAGAAAACCAGCAGAGACTGAGCATCCAGCAGACAGGGGGGCCCAAACCAGGGACTACAGGGGTCCCAAACCAGGGGCGACAAGGGGGCCCAAACCAGGGACTACAGGGGGGCCCAAACCAGGGACTACAGGGGGGCCCAAACCAGGGACGACTGAGGGGCCCTAACCAGGGACGACAGGGGGGCCCAAACCAGGGACGACAGGGGGGCCCAAACCAGGGACTACAGGGGGGCCCAAACCAGGGACGACAGGGGGGCCCAAACTAGGGGCGACAAGGGGGCCCAAACCAGGGACTACAGGGGGGCCCAAACCAGGGACTACAGGGGGGCCCAAACCAGGGACGACTGAGGGGCCCTAACCAGGGACGACAGTGGGGCCCAAACCAGGGACTACAGGGGGGCCCAAACCAGGGACGACTGAGGGGCCCTAACCAGGGACGACAGGGGGGCCCAAACCAGGGGCGACAGGGGGGCCCAAACCAGGGGCAACAGGGGGGCCCAAACCAGGGACGACAGGGGAGCCCTAACCAGGGGTGACAGGGGGGCCCAAACCAGGGGCGACAGGGGGGCCCAAACCAGGGGCGACAGGGGGGCCCAAACCAGGGACGACTGAGGGGCCCAAACCAGGGACGACAGGGGAGCCCTAACCAGGGGTGACAGGGGGGCCCAAACCAGGGGTGACAGGGAGGCCCAAACCAGGGGTGACAGGGGGCCCAAACCAGGGGTGACAGGGGGCCCAAACCAGGGGTGACAGGGGGCCCAAACTAGGGCCCCCAGAGAACAAGTCCAAAACTTCCTCTCCTGGGACCTCCCTACAGATTCTTCTCAGGGAATAATTCCTCAGGGCGAGGGGGAGGAGGATGGAAACCACAGGATGAGGGGGGGAATGGGAGAGGAGAGGAGGAAGGAATCCAGATGTAGCAGAACCCAGAGATATATCACTGTGCGATAACAGTGGTGTTACATAGGACTGCAGGTGACATCTGCTACATTATCTGTACTCAGAAATATCACTGTGTTATCTGTGGTGTTACATCGGACTGCAGGTGACATCTACTACATTATCTGTACTCAGAGATATCACTGTGTTATCTGTGGTGTTACATAGGACTGCTGGTGACATCTACTACATTATCTGTACTCAGAGATATCACTGTGTTATCTGTGGTGTTACATAGGACTGCAGGTGACATCTACTACATTATCTGTACTCAGAGATATCACTGTTATGTGTGGTGTTACATAGGACTGCAGGTGACATCTACATTATCTGTACTCAGAGATATCACTGTGTTATCTGTGGTGTTACATAGGACTGCTGGTGACATCTACTACATTATCTGTACTCAGAGATATCACTGTGTTATCTGTGGTGTTACATAGGACTGCAGGTGACATCTACTACATTATCTGTACTCAGAGATATCACTGTGTTATCTGTGGTGTTACATAGGACTGCTGGTGACATCTACTACATTATCTGTACTCAGAGATATCACTGTGTTATCTGTGGTGTTACATAGGACTGCAGGTGACATCTACTACATTATCTGTACTCAGAGATATCACTGTGTTATCTGTGGTGTTACATAGGACTGCAGGTGACATCTGCTACATTATCTGTACTCAGAGATATCACTGTGTTATCTGTGGTGTTACATAGGACTGCAGGTGACATCTACCACATTACCTGTACTCAGAGATATCACTGTGTTATCTGTGGTGTTACATAGGACTGCAGGTGACATCTACTACATTAGCTGTACTCAGAGATATCACTGTGTTATCTGTGGTGTTACATAGGACTGCAGGTGACATCTACTACATTATCTGCTGTACTCAGAGATATCACTGTGTTATCTGTGGTGTTACATAGGACTGCAGGTGACATCTACTACATTATCTGTACTCAGAGATATCACTGTGTTATCTGTGGTGTTACATAGGACTGCAGGTGACATCTACTACATTATCTGTACTCAGAGATATCACTGTGTTATCTGTGGTGTTACATAGGACTGCAGGTGACATCTGCTACATTATCTGTACTCAGAGATATCACTGTGTTATCTGTGGTGTTACATAGGACTGCAGGTGACATCTACTGCATTATCTGTAGTCAGAGATATCACTGTGTTATCTGTGGTGTTACATAGGACTGCAGGTGATATCTACTACATTATCTGTACTCAGAGATATCACTGTGTTATCTGTAGTGTTACATAGGACTGCAGGTGACATCTACTACATTATCTGTACTCAGAGCTATCGCTGTGTTATCAGTGGTGTTACATAGGACTGCAGGTTGCATCTTGTTCATGTAGAAATGATTATCCTCAGCTCTTTCCATTATTGGAGCTTTTCTTCCTTCCTGACAGATGTGGGAAGATTTTCCTTCCTTCTTTCTATTTCTCCAGGTGTAAACTGAGCCCTAATAAAATCCTACAGAGTCACTGCTGAGAAGGTGGGGGTGGGAAGATTACACATTTTTATAGCCTGAGGATGAAGAGCACCAATACTACAGCATCATCATCTTCAAAGAAGACTTGAGCTCTGGCGCCACCTATTGGAAGTAGCAATCCTAAAAGTCATCATTGACCTTTTAAGGAGCCTTATCATATGACGAGGCTCATTATAGGGTCAATGTTGACTTTTAGGATTTTTACTTTGCTACTTCCATCCTGATCATCACACGTCTTCTCCAGATGGGAATTCCTTCCTTAATGATTTTTGTAGATTTTTAGAATGCAAAACTAAATATACCCCAGCAGAGTCCTGAGCGGGGGCCCAACCACCACCGCCACAGAGGTCACGCCTGCCACCGGGTCTGTGTGGGAGCTGAAGTATGGGACTCGCCAGGTCCCTGCACCACAATACAAGTTGCCGACCACCGGGATGGGAACGTATATACCAGGATGAGAGACATATATACCAGTGTCACAAAGTTAGTCAGGACTTGCAGCTCTCTGGCTCCCCCTTTTCCTGCTGGCCAAACCCTGTATTGCCAGAGGATATGAAGAGGAGCACAGCTGCTCTAATTTATGTCGACTATTGGAGCACGTGATGTGACAGAATGTATATATACCACCAGTTCATCCCAGGAATGTATATATACCCCGATCCAGTCACCCTCAGGCCACAATCTTATATATAAAACCCGAAGGCCACTTCCGGTCTATCCGCTCAACTTCCGTGACGGCCTGCGCCCTGTGACAAAGACCGGAAACGGAAGTAGCAGACCCACAAGCGGTGAGCGCGTAGCGCTGTCAAAATGGCACAGCGCCTCGCAGTGGGCGCTAAAGCGCCCACCACTCGCCGTTATCCCGTCACCGGCCCTGCACACAGCCCCCGCTGCCCCATCACCCCCTGCCTGTCACCATAGCCATCCTCCACTGCCTTCCCCCCGCTGCCCCATCAGCCCCCTGCCTGTCACCATAGCCGCCCTCCACTGTCCGGTCACCCCAGCCTATCACCACTGCCCCTCCGCTCCCCGATCGCCCCCCTCCACTCTCCGGTCACCCCCCGCCTCTCAGCACAGACCCCCTCCACTGTCCGGTCACCCCCCCCCTCCTTACCACAGCTCCCTCCAACCACACGCGATCTCTCTTCATCCTGCTTGAGGACCTTTGATGACGTCACGATGATGGGTGGAGTCACAGATCACATGACCGTGACGTCATCAAAGGTCCTGTCCCGATCTAACTTCCTCTGCCTATCATTCCCACTGCCGCTGCACACTGACCCACATCTGCTCCCTCACCCCCACTCTGCCCACATGACCCCCACTCTGACCCTGACCCCCACTCTGACCACTGACCCACCACTCTGACCCTGACCCTGACCCTGCTCTGCCCACTCACCCCCACTCTGACCACTGACCCTGCTCTGCCCACCCACCCCCCAACTCTGCCACTGACCCAACACTCGACCCCATCCCACTCACCCCCACTCTGACCACTGACCCTCACTCTGCCCACTATCCCCACTCTGACCACTGACCCTCACCTGCCCACTCACCACCCCCAACTCTGCCCACTCACCCCCCAACTCTGCCCCCCTCACCCCCTCTCTGCCCCCTCACCCCCACTCTGCACACTGACCCCCACTCTGTCCCTGCTCTGCCCACTACCCCCACTCTGCCCACTGACCCCCACTCTGACCACTGACCCCCACTCTGACCACTCACCCCCAAACTCTGCCCACTCACCCCCCTACTCTTCCCCCTGAACCCCTCTCTGCCCCCTCACCCCCACTCTGCCACTGACCCTCTCTCTGACCCTGCTCTGCCCACTCACCCCCACTCTGACCACTGACCCCCACTCTGCCCACTCTCACACCCCAAACTCTGCCACTCACCACCCCCTCTCTGCCCCCTCACTCCACTCTGCCCACTCACCCTGCTCTGCCCACTACCCCACTCCACCCCCTCTCTGCCCTCACCCCCTATGCCACTGACCATGCTCTGCCCACTCACCCTGCTCGGCCCATTGACCCCTCACACTGGCCACTCATCCTGCTCTGCCCACTCCACCCCCACTGCCCACTGACCCCTCACACTGACCCTGCTCTGCCCACTGACCATCCTCTCCCCACTGACCCCCACTGACCCTGCTCTGCCCATCGCCTGCTCACCCCCTGACCCCTCACATGCCACTGACCCTCCTCTGCACACTGAACATGCTCTGCCCACTGACCCCTCAATGCCCATCACCCTGCTTGCCCACTGACCTGCTCTGCTCACTGACCACACACTGCCCACTCACCCTGCTCTGCCCACTGACCCCTCACACGCCCTACTGACCCTGCTCTGCTCATGACCACTCACACTGCCCACTCACCCTGCTCTGCCCACTGACCCCTCACTGCCCCACTGACCTGCTCTGCCCTCTCACCCTCACACTGACCCTGCTCTGCCACTGACCTCACACTGCCCACTCACACCTCCACTGCCCACTGAACATGCTATACCCACTTACCCCTCACACTGCCCACTGACCATGCTTTGCCACTGACCCTCACACTGCCTACTGACCCTGCTCTGCTCATTACCCCCTCTGCCCACTCACCCCGCTCTGCCCACTCGCCCCTGCTTTTACCACTCACCTGCCCACTGACCCCCTCTGTTCACTCACCCCCGCTCTGCCCTTTCACCATGCCCACTGACCCTGCTCTGCCCACTGACCGTGCCACTCACCCATGCTCTACCCACTGACCCTTCTCTGCCCACTCACTCTGCCCACTGACCCCTGCTCTGCCCACTGACTGTGCCAATAACCCTTGCTATGCCCACTAAACCCTGCTCTGCCCACTCACCCCCGCTCTGCCCGCTGACCCCTGCTCTGCTCACTGACTGTGCCCACTCACCCTGCTCTGCCCACTGATTTTTCCCACTAACCCCTGCTGTGCCTACTGACTGTGCCACTGACCCCTGCTCTGCCCAATCACTCTGCCCACTAACCCCTGCTCTGACCACTGACCCCCGCTATTACCCTGCTCTGACCACTGACGCCCCAATCCTGCTCACTGACCCTGCTCTGCCCATTCACCCACCACTCTGCCCACTCACCCCCGCTCTGCCCACTGACCCTGCTCTGCCTACTTACCCCCCCCCCCCCTCTGGCTACTGACCATGCCCACTGACCCCAGCTCTGCCCACAGACCCCAGCTCTGACTATTGACCCTGCTCTGACTACTGATTATGCCCACTCACCCCTGCTCTGCCCAATGACTCTGCCCACTAACCCCTGCTCTTCCCACTCATCCCCCACTCTGCCCACTGACCCCGCTTTGCCCACTCACCCCCAGCAGATCGGTTTCCCAGCCAACGACAGGTCCTGTCCTGCCACCTACAAGACGGGTGGAGCGAGCCGCCGCAGGGTAAGTATCCTCACTGAGGTTTTTTTTATTTTTATTATCACCATGAAGGAGCGGGGGCGGGGGGTGTGCAGCCCCAGAGGGAGGGAGGGAGGGGGGGGGGGGGGGGGGGCGGCGGCGGTGGCGGTGGGGGGGGGGGGGGGGGGGGGGGCGGGGCGGGGCGGGGGGCGCGGCGGCGGTGGCGGTGGGGGGGGCCCCCCCCCACAGAGACTGGAGGACCAGAGGGACGGGTGCCGCGCGGAGCGGAGGGGGTCAGGAGGAGCGCCTCCATCCTGCACCCCCTATCCATCCTGCCCCCCCCTATCCATCCTGCCCCCCCCTATCCATCCTGCCCCCCCCTATCCATCCTGCCCCCCCCTATCCATCCTGCCACCCCCTATCCATCCTGCCACCCCCAACACCATCCTGCCACCCCCAACACCATCCTGCCACCCCCAACACCATCCTGCCCCCCCGACTCCATCCCGCACCCCCATCACCATTCTCACCCCCCGCCAACATCCTGCACCGCCGCCTACATCCTACCCCTCCCCCACCACCATCCTGCCCTGCCGTCTCCATCCTGTCCCCCCTTCCCGCTACATCCTGACCCGCTCGCTCCATCCTGCCGCACTCGCTCCATTCTGCCCCCCCAACACAATCCTGCCCCCCCCTCCCCTCCTTAGCTGATCGCTTGCCCAGGCAACTACAGGTCCTAAAGGCCTGTAGGACCTACAAGGCCGAGGTGGAGCGAGCCGCCGGACAGGTGAGTATCCTCACTGAGGATTTTTTTATTTTTACTGTGGACGACCGGGGGCCAGGAGGAGTGGGGGACTGCGGTCACCGCAGTATTGCCATATACCATAGTGCTGCTATACATGTGCTATAATGTACAGCCATATACCATAGTGCTGCTATACATGTACTGTAATGTACCGCCATATACTATAGTGCTGCTATACATTTACTATAATCTACCGCCATATACTATAGTGCTGCTATACATGTACTGTAATGTACCGCCATATACCATAGTGCTGCTATACATGTGCTCTCATTACCACCATATACCATCGTACTGCTATATATATATCTTATATATAAAACCCGAAGGCCACTTCCCGCCAATCCGCTCAACTTCCGTGATGGCTTGCGCCCTGTGTCAAAGACCGGAACCGGAAGTACCAGACTCACGAGCGGTGAGCGCATAGCGCTCACCGTGAGCCGCTGTCAAAATGGCACAGCGCCTCGCGGTGGACGCTAAAGCGCCACCACTCCCCCTTATCCCGCCACAGTCCCTGCACAGAGCCCCGTCTGCGCCCACCCACATCCGGCCCACAGCCCTGCAGCTCACCGCCCACTCTCCATCAGGGACCGCCATCCCGCCACTGGCTCCGCACACAGCCTGGTGTGTGCCCACCAACATGCGGGAACCGGCCCGGACCGGCCCACACTCCGGTGTGCGGCCTCCGCCGCCACCGCTCCCAGTCCTGCCACTCTCTCCACACACCCGGTGACTCTCCTCCATCACGGAGCTAGCCCCGCCCGCACTCCGGGGCCGGCCTCCGGAACCGCCGACAGCCCAGTGAGTGTTCAGTCCTCCAGCCTCCGTTCTCCTCTGCCCCCCCAGCCTCCGCTCTCCTCTGCCCCCCCAGCCTCCGCTCTCCTCTGCCCCCCAGCCTCTGCTCTCCTCTGCCCCCAGCCTCCGCTCTCCTCTGCCCCCCAGCCTCTGACCCCTCCCTCCTCTGACCCCTCCCTCCTCTAACCCCTCCCTCCTCTAACCCCTCCAGTTTCTGCCTCCTCCGTCCTCTGCCTCCTCCCTCCTCTGCCCCCTCCCTCCTCTGCCCCCTCCAGCCTCTGCCCCCTCCAGCCTGTGCTGCACTCACTGCTGACCACTGAACCAACGCACTCTCTGCTGACCACTCAGCCACCGCACTCTCTGCTGACCACTGAGCCACCGCACTCACTGCTGACCACTGAGCCACCGCACTCACTGCTGACCACTGAGCCACCGCACTCACTGCTGACCACTGAGCCACCGCACTCACTGCTGACCACTGAGCCACCCCACTCACTGCTGATTACTGAGCCACCCCACTCACTGCTGACCACTGAGCCACCCCACTCACTGCTGACCACTGAGCCACCCCACTCACTGCTGACCACTGAGACACCCCACTCACTGCTGACCACTGAGCCACCCCACTCACTGCTGACCACTGAGCCACCCCACTCACTGCTGACCACTGAGCCACCGCACTCACTGCTAACCACTGAGCCACCGCACTCACTGCTAACCACTGAGCCACCGCACTCACTGCTGACCACTGAGCCGCCGTATACTCTGCTAACCACTGAGCCGCCATATACAGTGCTAACCACTGAGCCACCATATACAGTGCTAACCACTGAGCCACCATATACAGTGCTATCCACTGAGCCACCATATACAGTGATACCACTGAGCCACCGTATACAGTGCCAACCACTGAGCCGCCTGTATACACACAATTAATTTCACAGCACTCCCCTATTACTAAATAAACTCTATATAGATTCTAGACTACCCGATTCTTTAGAATCGGGCCACCATCTAGTATCACATAAATACAGAAATTATGCTGCCACCACCGATCTCTGTCAGGTGGATCGGTCACCTGTCTGGTAATGTGAATTAACGGGAGGGCGTGCCGCTCGCTCATAGAACGTGAAGAACGAAGCTAAGAAGTTACATTTTACTCCAAAAGTTGTCAGTGTTTACAATAGATATTCAAGATGTTACAGAAGAGACAATTTACATATATGCATAAACCGTTATTAATATAAGAGGGATTAAATGAGAAAATTACAAAACCTGCGTCACGCGGTGACAACCTCAGATTCAGTGGGGGGGGTTGTCGGCTCCCCAGAAATGGTGTCTGATTCCTCCTCACAGCGATAGGGTCGTGCTGTGTCCACAGTCCCAGGGTGGAATGACCCAAAAAAATGGACGCTTTGGTTTTACCATAAAACCAGGATCACCCACTTTGTTTACCTATTGGGGGGCTGGCTTCTTTGAAATCCACCCCCTCTCCACAATTCTCAAAACCTCCATTTTTTTCATATCTTTGGCTTAGACGCTCCCACGTCATAGATATGGACATCATGTTTTTCATCGTGATTTTTGGTGCTGTTTGGTGCTCCAAATATGATATGTCTGTGATGTGCGGAAGGTCAGAACTCATTTCCCAGGTTTCTAACCCATTTCCAGAAAAGTAAGATATACCATTACATCCGCAGAAATTTAAGCATTCCAAATATATGATTTATGAAATTGAGACAAGAACGTGCATTATTAAATTTAACATTAAAAGTTTGTAGCTTAAGACAAAGGAATATCACGTGGATGCTGGAGGAAAAACCAGCACGAGCCTGCTGGCCTTCAGCATAGCTCAGGTTTATGGCTTGGCCGAGTCGTAAACATTCCTGACTGGAGGAGCAGAGAGTAGATCAATGCCGTTCCCCTACAAACATTGTTTGTGAGGATTTGCTTTTTAGTCAAAAAACGGATCCGCACAAAACGTTCTGTCTGAATGTCAATTCTTGAAATGCATTGACTTTGCTGGGATGCCCAAAGTCCCTGCATTTCACTGCAAAAACAGCCGAAAAAAACGCAGCTAAAACACTGTGTGTGAATGTAGCCTGAGCCAGAAGCTTTGTACAGAGTGAACCCCTGCTGGAGCCCTAGCCTCAAAGAGAACCTCTAGTCAGACAGGTACCTTTATATACAGAATTAGGAAATGACTGTATATTCTGAGCCCTACGCATATTATATTTCTGGCATGCTGGAACAGGCGGTGTGCCCACCTGGGTCCTGATTCCTCCAAGCACTTCTGGGTGGAGAGATATGTACAACTGCTAGTAGAAGCCAGTTAGGGAAGCTGTGTTTGGTATTGAAGCTCAATAGAGATCCGGCAGGATCTGATTGCATCAAAACCACCTCCACTCTAGGATCTCCCAGGGAGATGTTATGACCCATCATATGTTTTTGAAAGATTTCGGCCTAGGTACTGGGGGAGTGACTGACCAAGGGTTTATCTGCAAGTGCCATTATTATCTTTTGGGTAGGTGATGCCCATGTGGCTGCCAGAACCAAGGCTTTATCTACCTGGTAAGTGACATATGTATCTGCTTATACCTCTTGTATTGATTCCTGTATTTGCTATCTCACCATCAGATCTGTATATCCATTGTGTATATAGTGTTTGTCTAGTGTGCCCATAAGGTGATTAAACATGTAATTTAATCCTGAGTTGCTCTTTTATCTCGATCCATGAATCCACACATCTGTATTCTTGGTTTAATATTACATTCTAATGGGGCTGACTTCTGGCTCAATATAATTCCATTAACAGACCAGTTTTATATCTAATGAGGAACTGCTGGCAGCTCTGCCGGGCGCATAGATATAAAAAAAAGGTCTGCTACACTGTTATTAGTGGTGCTCAGACGTAAAATAAATCAATGTCTATATAGCTCTACCAGGCTGACAAGACTCTGTTTCATGGGAGCCAAACTGACCTTATGTATGTCCCAGGGGTAGGGTGTAGAGCATCATGTGTTGGTGGAAGAGTTGCTCTTTTATCTCGATCCATGAATCCACACATGAATCTGTATTCTTGGATTAATATTACATTCTAATAGGGTTGACTTCTGGCTCAATATAATTCCATTAACAGACCAGTTTTATATCTAATGAGGAAATGCTGGCAGCTCTACCGGGCGCATAGATATAAAAAAAAGGTCTGCTACACTGTTATTAGTGGTGCTCAGACGTAAAATAAATCAATGTCTATATAGCTCTACCAGGCTGACAAGACTATGTTTCATGGGAGCCAGGGAAAGGAGGTTCCTCAGCCTGTCAAGTGTGGCGCCACAATGAAGGTTGCGTGGATCACCCTCTCACCCCCCCGTGCCTCCCCGTGCCTGTGTTGGCAGAGGGTGATGTGTAAAATGGTGCCAAACTGACCTTATGCCTGCCCCAGGGGTGTAGAGCGTCATGTGTTGGTGGAAGTGTTGAGACCGTATCATGTGACCTTGACGTATTAGAGGTGTCAGGGTAGGCTGCGAGGCTGGGAGAACATATATACCAAAATGAGGAACATATGTGCCAGGGTGGGGACATATGCACTAGGATGGGAAACATTTACCAGTATGGTGGACATATATAAGAGGATGGGAGGCATATACTCCACCAGGATGGGGACAAATGTTAGTCGCAAGGGCCAGGGTACTTGGCTGACAGGGGCAGGCAGTCCCCTATCACAGTGGCAGCATCCAGGAGCCGTGGCCCTAACTGCACGTGGAAAAGGAGGAATATTTACAAGGGGTAAGAGTTCATAGATAGATCGTGACGCCAGCCGAGATGTCTGGACAGGGTTGGCAGGGGCTGCATGTAGTGTGCTCTCAGAGGATAGACGTTGTTGCAGCAAGGTGCTATACTCCCCTTAGGAAGAACAAGCCTGTGGGGTAAAGTAGTAAGTGATGATGTAGAAGAAGATGCTGAGGGTTGTGGTGCAGGAGGTGCAGAGAGGTCACGGAAAGGAGGCAAGGAAACTACAGAAGTGCTGCAGAATATGTTGGTGCTGTATAAATAAAATTATTACTATTAAATTATTATTACTTTGCAGATCAGATCATCAGCAGGTCTAGGGTCATGGTTCACCAGGCCAGCAGTCTGGTCAGTCTGAGAAGAACTAGGGTCCGCTATGCTGAATGAGTATATGGCTTACCAGCTGACGTCTCCTTGGGATGAGGTTGTAAGTGCCTTCAGCGTTCTTGTGTTCCTCTGTAACTCCCCCATGGCTGACCACCAGGCAGGCGACCCGGACTCAGTATGAGCAGCCAAACCCACATCGGCTCTCTAGTCCTTTTGTAGTGGCGGTGCCTTGGACAGTCCCGCAAAGTGTGGCTACTGTGCTTGAAGCTCAGCAGCCTCCAGTTCACTGCCAGTCCAGAAGCTCTGGCAGCTTGGGGTCCTGGCACCCCTCATGCAGCTTTCTTCTGCTGCTCAGCCTGGAAGCTGTAGACAGACTTCTGCTGTCTCTTACCATCTAAAACTAAGTGACTCCTGTTGCCACCCCTCCCTACTCCACTCTACAACTAATCCCTCCTTCCAAGCAGTGTCTGTCACAGCCTAAAACAGGCCTTCTGGTGCCCAGCCCACTAATCAGAGTTCAGGCAGTGTGTGTCAGCTTCGGGAGTCCAACATAGGACACCTCAATTTTCCTCAGATGTGGCATTAGTACTGACTTTAAATACCACTGTGGTGACCAGACAGCAGGGGCTCCACGCACATACACCAGGATGGGGACATATACACCAGGATGGAGACATATATACCAAGATGAGGACATATATACCAGGATTATTATTATTATTTATTTATTTATTACATATGGAAAGGGCAGACGAGGATGAGTGCAATATATATGGACAATCAAGTTGTACAGATACAGGAGGGGAGAAGACCCCGTCTGTGAGGGCTCAAAATCTAAGAGGGGTGGGTTGCAAAACAGTAAGAGGGGGTAGTGCTGACCGTGAGGCGGTGTGGTGGACCGGGTCTTATTGCAGGTGGCAGGCTTGGCGGAACAGGTGGGTCTTCAGGCTTCTTTTGAAGGTTCCCAGGGTAGGAGAATGTCTGATATGTTGGGGCAGAGAGTTCCAGAGTCTGGGTGAAGCACGGGAGAAATCCTGTATGCGGTTGTGCGAAGAGGAGATGAGGGGGGAGTAGAGGAGGAGATCTTGGGAGGATCGCAGGTTGTGTGAGGGTAGGTAACGGGAGACCATGTCAGAGATGTATGGAGGGGACAGGTTGTGGATGGCTTTGTATGTCATGGTTAATGATTTAAACCGGGATCTCTGGGAAGCAGGGAGCCAATGAAGGGCTTGGCAGAGGGGGAGACAGGGGGAGTAGCGGGGAGATAGGTGGATTAGGCGGGCAGCGGAGTTAAAGATAGATTGGAGGGGTGCAAGGGAGGTATTGGGGAGGCCGGTGAGCAGGAGGTTGCAGTAGTCAAGGCGGGAGGATGGGGAGATATATACCAGGATGAGGACACATATACCACGATGGGGACATATATTCCAGGATGGGGACATATATGTGTGGCGCTCTGCTCACGCAGGAAGCCACAGGCTTCTCTAATGCACAGCTGGGTTTCCACAGCAGGTACCTACTACATGCAACACCTTCCACCCCAGCACAGTAGGGGGAGCACCACTTGCTGACTTTAGGCAAGATCCCCTATAAATACTGCTGCTGGGGGAGGAGTTAGTCAGAGTGTGCAGGCGCTAGGAGAGCTGTGAAGACGTCCTGGTGGTTGGTGCCGCGGTTAGGCCTGAGCCAGTGACCCGGAGAGGAGGCAAGTCTGGCTGCAAGCAGACTGCGCTCCATTCACCACACAGAGACAGAGGAGGCCTTATACCCACTTGCTGTGGGGATCCACTGTGCAACCTCTCCACCTGTTAGTGCCCTGGACGTATTTACCTGCTCAACATCAGTAAAAGGTAAAAGAGACTCTTTCTGTGTGTGTGCATCATTCCCTCCGTTCCCAGCGCCCCTCATAGACGGCTCCAACACCCCATCTCAGCCATAACTCCACTCCAAACTGCCCCGGAGGTCCAGTCCTACCTGTGGAGGACTTTACCATCCCAGCCTCGATACCATCTACCTCCGGCGGACTGTGGCGGCGCTGTTGCACATCACCAGAAACTACAGGTGGCGTCACGACAACAAAGTTTGTAAATACTCCCCTGTACATAACCCCCTTTTTAAAAGAATAGTCCCCAGGACACGGGATAAGGCGCAGCCACCATTCCCCGTGACACAGTTAACCCCTTGCCGCCTGATACCCGAGTACGCCGGAGCCTGGTGCTCGACATATGCCAAGATGATGACATATGCACCAGGATGGTGGACATATCCACCACCTGGATGGGAACATACACACCAAGATTGTGGACATATATACCAAGATGTGGTACATATATACCAGAAAGGGGGTCACATATCATATATACCTGGATGGGGATCAAATATAACAGGATGGGAAATGTATATACTAGGATGAGGAACATACAGTTAGGACCAGAAATATTTGGACAGTGACACAATGTTCGCGAGTTGGGCTCTGCATGCCACCACACTGGATTTGAAATGAAACCTCTACAACAGAATTCAAGTGCAGATTGTAACGTTTAATTTGAAGGGTTGAACAAAAATATCTGATAGAAAATGTAGGAATTGTACACATTTCTTTACAAACACTCCACATTTTAGGAGGTCAAAAGTAATTGGACAAATAAACATAACCCAAACAAAATATTTTTATTTTCAATATTTTGTTGCAAATCCTTTGGAGGCAATCACTGCCTTAAGTCTGGAACCCATGGACATCACCAAACGCTGGGTTTCCTCCTTCTTAATGCTTTGCCAGGCCTTTACAGCCGCAGCCTTCAGGTCTTGCTTGTTTGTGGGTCTTTCCGTCTTAAGTCTGGATTTGAGCAAGTGAAATGCGGCTCTATTGGGTTAAGATCTGGTGATTGACTTGGCCATTGCAGAATGTTCCACTTTTTTGCACTCATGAACTCCTGGGTAGCTTTGGCTGTATGCTTGGAGTCATTGTCCATCTGTACTATGAAGCGCCGTCCAATCAACTTTGCAGCATTTGGCTGAATCTGGGCTGAAAGTATATCCCGGTACACTTCAGAATTCATCCGGCTACTCTTGTCTGCTGTTATGTCATCAATAAACACAAGTGACCCAGTGCCATTGAAAGCCATGCATGCCCATGCCATCACGTTGCCTCCACCATGTTTTACAGAGGATGTGGTGTGCCTTGGATCATGTGCCGGTCCCTTTTTTCTTCCCATCGTTCTAGTACAGGTTGATCTTTGTCTCATCTGTCCATAGAATACTTTTCCAGAACTGAGCTGGCTTCTTGAGGTGTTTTTCAGCAAATGTAACTCTGGCCTGTCTATTTTTGGAATTGATGAATGGTTTGCATCTAGATGTGAACCCTTTGTATTTACTGTCATGGAGTCTTCTCTTTACTGTTGACTTAGAGACAGATACACCTACTTCACTGAGAGTGTTCTGGACTTCAGTTGATGTTGTGAACGGGTTCTTCTTCACCAAATAAAGTATGCGGCGATCATCCACCACTGTTGTTATCCGTGGACGCCCAGGCCTTTTAGAGTTCCCAAGCTCACCAGTCAATTCCTTTTTTCTCAGAATGTACCCAACTGTTGATTTTGCTACTCCAAGCATGTCTGCCATCTCTCTGATGGATTTTTTCTTTTTTTTCAGCCTCAGGATGTTCTGCTTCACCTCAATTGAGAGTTCCTTTGACCGCATGTTGTCTGGTCACAGCAACAGCTTCCAAATGCAAAACCACACACCTGGAATCCACCCCTGACCTTTTAACTACTTCATTGATTACAGGTTAACGAGGGAGACGCCTTCAGAGTTAATTACAGCCCTTATGGCGGGTTTACACGTCGCGATATCGCAGTACAATTTCAATCAAAAGTCACGTGGTTCAATCGTTGGACCCGATATCGTGCCTGCGTTGTATGGTGTGAACGTCCAATGCGATGCAGGAACGATGTCAATGCGATATCGGGGATCGAATGAGCGTGCTATTCAATGCCCCGATATTGCATAGCGATTGAAGCCAGATCGTGCTGTGTAAACACCCAATTACGATGCGATTTGATACGTCACCCATTCACTCCCATGTTAACTATGCGATCCTGGATTGGGAGGCGGAGACATCGCACGGACGTTGTATTACGATATCGCAGCGTCTAAACAGTCAATGCGATGCGGGTGAAACGTGCACTAATTGCGCGCTCCCGCGCCATTGAGTTGCGATATCGAAACGATATCGTGGCGTGTAAACCCACCATTAGAGTCCGTTGTCCAATTACTTTTGGTCCCTTGAAAAAGAGGAGGCTATGCATTACAGAGCTATGATTCCTAAACCCTTTCTCCGATTTGGATGTGGAAACTCTCATATTGCAGCTGGGAGTGTGCACTTTCAGCCCATATTATATATATAATTGTATTTCTGAACATGTTTTTGTAAACAGCTAAAATAGCAAAACTTGTGTCACTGTCCAAATATTTCTGGCCCTAACTGTATATAGCAGGATTGGGAACATATATACCTATATGACAAGGGATCGGACTGGTGATGATGATGTTGATCTTGTGTCTTCCCTCTGCTGTCTCTCTAGTACAGGAGCTGATGGTGACGGTGCACAGGGATAATGATGATGATGATTCTTCCCATCTTCTCAGCTTTGTGACTCCCAGCAGCAGAACAGTCACAACTGTGGAATGACGGACACGTCTTACAGACTCAGGTGCTGTCATCATAGATTTAAAGGGGCTGGGCAATAATAACCAGTCACTCAGATATGAGTGCACCCCCAGGAATGTGGTAAAGAGGAGCAGCACCAACAATACCTGTGAGGGGGGAGACAATGCAGCCCGGAGTATACACAAGAGTGAACACGAGAAGGATCCTGTGGGAGCAGGAAAGTCTCCAGCAGACGGATCTGCTCTGATATCTCACCTCCAGTGCCTCCATCTCTGCACCAATAACTTCTCACCCCATCATCTACAGAACCAAACAAACTCCCCAAAATCTGTATCTGACCCTGATGTGAAGGCACAGAGAAGGCATCTGGCACCCCCCAACCACAGCAGCTCGCTCTTCACCACCCAACCACAGCGCCTCACTCTTCACACCCAACCACAGCCTCACTCTTCACCACCCAACCACAGCGCCTCACTCTTCACCACCCAACCACAGCGCCTCACTCTTCACCACCCAACCACAGCGCCTCACTCTTCACCACCCAACCACAGCGCCTCGCTCTTCACCACCCAACACGCGCCTCACTCTTCACCACCCCTAACCACAGCGCCTCGCTCTTCACCACCCTAACCACAGCGCCTCGCTCTTCACCACCCAACCACAGCACCTCACTCTTCACCACCGAACCACAGCGCCTCACTCTTCACCACCCAACCACAGTGCCTCACTCTTCACCACCCAACCACAGCGCCTCACTCTTCACCACCCAACCAGAGCGCCTCACTCTTCACCACCCAGCCACAGCGCCTCACTCTTCACCACCCAACCACAGCACCTCACTCTTCACCACCCAACCACAGCGCCTCACTCTTCACCACCCAACCACAGCGCCTCACTCTTCACCACCCAACCACAGCGACTTGTTCTTCTCCACCCCTAACCACAGCGTCTCGCTCTTCACCACCTAACCACAGTGCCTCGCTCTTCACCACCCAACCACAGTGCCTCACTCTTCACCACCCAACCACAGTGCCTCACTCTTCACCACCCAACCACAGTGCCTCGCTCTTCACCACCCAACCACAGTGCCTCACTCTTCACCACCCAACCACAGCGCCTCGCTCTTCACCACCCAAGCACAGCGCCTCGCTCTTCACCACCCAACCACAGCGCCTCACTCTTCACCCCCTAACCACAGCACCTCACTCTTCACCACCCAACCACAGCAGCTCGCTCTTCACTACCCAACCACAGCGCCTCTCTCTTCACTACCCAACCACAGCGCCTCACTCTTCACCACCCAACCACAGCGCCTCACTCTCCACTACCCAACCACAGCGCCTCACTCTTCACCACCCAACCACAGCACCTCACTCTTCACCACCCAACCACAGCGCCTCACTCTTCACCACCCAACCACAGCAGCTCGCTCTTCACCACCCAACCACAGCACCTCACTCTTCACCACCCAACCACAGCGCCTCGCTCTTCACCACCCAACCACAGCACCTCACCCTTCACCACCCAACCACAGCGCCTCACTCTTCACCACCCAACCACAGCGCCTCGCTCTTCACCACCCAACCACAGCGCCTCACTCTTCACCACCCAACCACAGCGCCTCACTCTTCACCACCCAACCACAGCGCCTCACTCTTCACCACCCAACCACAGCGCCTCACTCTTCACCACCCAACCACAGCGCCTCACTCTTCACCACCCAACCACAGCGCCTCGCTCTTCACCACCCAACCACAGCGCCTCACTCTTCACCACCCAACCACAGCGCCTCACTCTTCACCACCCAACCACAGCACCTCGCTCTTCACCACCAAACCACAGCGCCTCACTCTTCACCACCCAACCAGAGTGCCTTGCTCTTCTCCACCCCTAACCACAGCACCTCGCTATTCTCCCTCAACCACACCGCCTTATTCTAATCTTCACCACCCAACCACAGCACCTCACTCTTCACCACCCAACCACAGTGCCTCGCTCTTCTCCACCCGTTACCACAGCACCTCGCTCTTCTCCCTCAACCACAGCGCCTCACTCTTCACCACCCAACCACAGCACCTCACTCTTCACCACCCAACCACAGTGCCTCGCTTTTCTCCACCCGTAACCACAGCACCTCGCTCTTCTCCCTCAACCACACTGTCTTATTCTAATCTTCACCACCCAACCACAGCACCTCACTCTTCACCGCTCAACCACAGTGCCTCACTCTTCTCCACCAAACCACAGCGCCTCACTCTTGTCCACCACCCAACCACAGCGCCTCACTCTTCACCACTCAACCACAGTGCCTCACTCTTTTGCACCTCTAACCATAGCGCCTCACTCTTCTCCACCACCCAACCACAGCACCTCACTCTTCTCCCTCAACCACACCGCCTTATTCTTCACCACCCAACCACAGCACCTCACTCTTCTCCCTCAACCACACCGCCTTATTCTCCACCACCCAAGCACAGCACCTCGGTCTTCTCCACACACCCAAACACAGCACCTCAATCTTCTCCACCCTCCAGCCACAGCGCCTCGCTCTTCTCCACCACCCAACCACAGCACCTCACTCTTCTCCCTCAACCACACCGCCTTATTTTTCACCACCCAACCACAGCACCTCACTCTTCTCCCTCAACCACACTGCCTTATTCTTCACCACCCAACCACAGCACCTCACTCTTCACCACCCAACCACAGCGCCTCACTCTTCACCACCCAACCACAGCGCCTCACTCTTCACCACCCAACCACAGCACCTCGCTCTTCACCACCCAACCACAGCGCCTCACTCTCACCACCCAACCAGAGTGCCTTGCTCTTCTCCACCCCTAACCACAGCACCTCGCTATTCTCCCTCAACCACACCGCCTTATTCTAATCTTCACCACCCAACCACAGCACCTCACTCTTTACCACCCAACCACAGTGCCTCGCTCTTCTCCACCCGTTACCACAGCACCTCGCTCTTCTCCCTCAACCACAGCGCCTCACTCTTCACCACCCAACCACAGCACCTCACTCTTCACCACCCAACCACAGTGCCTCGCTTTTCTCCACCCGTAACACAGCACCTCGCTCTTCTCCCTCAACCACACTGTCTTATTCTAATCTTCACCACCCAACCACAGCACCTCACTCTTCACCACTCAACCACAGTGCCTCACTCTTCTCCACCAAACCACAGCGCCTCACTCTTGTCCACACACCCAACCACAGCGCCTCACTCTTCACCACTCAACCACAGTGCCTCACTCTTTTGCACCTCTAACCATAGCGCCTCACTCTTCTCCACCACCCAACCACAGCACCTCACTCTTCTCCCTCAACCACACCGCCTTATTCTTCACCACCCAACCACAGCACCTCACTCTTCTCCCTCAACCACACCGCCTTATTCTCCACCACCCAAGCACAGCACCTCGGTCTTCTCCACCACCCAAACACAGCACCTCAATCTTCTCCACCCTCCAGCCACAGCGCCTCGCTCTTCTCCACCACCCAACCACAGCACCTCACTCTTCTCCCTCAACCACACCGCTTTATTTTTCACCACCCAACCACAGCACCTCACTCTTCTCCCTCAACCACACTGCCTTATTCTTCACCACCCAACCACAGCACCTCACTCTTCTCCCTCAACCACACCGCCTTATTCTTCACCACCCAAGCACAGCGCCTCGCTCTTCTCCACCACCCAACCACAGCACCTCGCTCTTTTCCACCACTCACCAACACCGCCTCGCTCTTCACCACCCAACCACAGCGCCTCACTCTTCACCACCCAACCACAGCGCCTCACTCTTCACCACCCAACCACAGCGCCTCACTCTTCACCACCCAACCACAGCGCCTCACTCTTCACCACCCAACCACAGCGCCTCGCTCTTCACCACCCAACCACAGCGCCTCACTCTTCACCACCCAACCACCATGCCTCACTCTTCACCACCCAACCACAGCGCCTCACTCTTCACCACCCAACCAGAGTTCCTTGCTCTTCTCCACCCCTAACCACAGCACCTCGCTATTCTCCCTCAACCACACCGCCTTATTCTAATCTTCACCACCCAACCACAGCACCTCACTCTTCACCACCCAACCACAGTGCCTCGCTCTTCTCCACCCGTTACCACAGCACCTCGCTCTTCTCCCTCAACCACAGCGCCTCACTCTTCACCACCCAACCACAGCACCTCACTCTTCACCACTCAACCACAGTGCCTCACTCTTTTGCACCTCTAACCATAGCGCCTCACTCTTCTCCACCACCCAACCACAGCACCTCACTCTTCTCCCTCAACCACACCGCCTTATTCTTCACCACCCAACCACAGCACCTCACTCTTCTCCCTCAACCACACCGCCTTATTCTCCACCACCCAAGCACAGCACCTCGGTCTTCTCCACCACCCAAACACAGCACCTCAATCTTCTCCACCCTCCAGCCACAGCGCCTCGCTCTTCTCCACCACCCAACCACAGCACCTCACTCTTCTCCCTCAACCACACCGCCTTATTCTTCACCACCCAACCACAGCACCTCACTCTTCTCCCTCAACCACACTGCCTTATTCTTCACCACCCAACCACAGCACCTCACTCTTCTCCCTCAACCACACCGCCTTATTCTTCACCACCCAAGCACAGCGCCTCGCTCTTCTCCACCACCCAACCACAGCACCTCGCTCTTTTCCACCACTCACCAACACCGCCTCGCTCTTCACCACCCAACCACAGCATGTCGCTTTTCTCCACTACCCAAACACAGCGCCTCGCTCTTCACCACCCAACCACAGCGCCTTGCTCTTCTCCCCTCGGCCCCTATATACTAGAATATAACTACTATAATACTGCCCCTACAGTGCCTACAAGTAGTAATCAACCCCCTGCAGATTTAGGTGGTTTGATAAGATGCAAATAAGTTAGAGCCTTCAAACTGCAAACGAGAGTAGGATTTATTAACAGAAGCATAAATCTTACAAACCAAACAGTTATGTTGCTCAGTTGAATTTTAATAAATTTTAAACATAAAAGTGTGGGTCAATTATTATTCAACCCTAGGTTTAATATTTTGTGGAATAACCCTTGTTTGCAATTACAGCTAATAATCGTCTTTTATAAGACCTGATCAGGCCGGCACAGGTCTCTGGAGTTACCTTGGCCCACTCCTCCATGCAGATCTTTTCCAAGTTATCTAGGTTCTTTGGGTGTCTCATGTGGACTTTAATCTTGAGCTCCTTCCACAAGTTTTCAATTGGGTTAAGGTCAGGAGACTGACTAGGCCACTCCATCACCTTGATTTTTTCCCTCTTGAACGAGGCCTTGGTTTTCTTGGCTGTGTGCTTTGGGTCGTTGTCTTGCTGGAAGATGAAATTACGACCCATCTTAAGATCCTTGATGGAGGAGCGGAGGTTCTTGGCCAAAATCTCCAGGTAGGCCGTGCTATCCATCTTCCCATGGATGCGGACCAAATGGCCAGGCCCCTTGGCTGAGAAACAGCCCCACAGCATGATGCTGCCACCACCATGCTTGACTGTAGGGATGGTATTCTTGGGGTCGTATGCAGTGCCATCCAGTCTCCAAACGTCACGTGTGTGGTTGGCACCAAAGATCTCGATCTTGGTCTCATCAGACCATAGAACCTTGAACCAGTCTGTCTCAGAGTCCTCCAAGTGATCATGAGCAAACTGTAGACGAGCCTTGACATGACGCTTTGAAAGTAAAGGTACCTTACGGGCTCGTCTGGAACGGAGACCATTGCGGTGAAGTACGTTACTTATGGTATTGACTGAAACCAATGTCCCACTGCCATGAGATCTTCCCGGAGCTCCTTCCTTGTTGTCCTTGGGTTAGCCTTGACTCTTCGGACAAGCCTGGCCTCGGCACGGGAGGAAACTTTCAAAGGCTGTTCAGGCCGTGGAAGGCTAACAGTAGTTCCATAAGCCTTCCACTTCCGGATGATGCTCCCAACAGTGGAGACAGGTAGGCCCAACTCCTTGGAAAGGGTTTTGTACCCCTTGCCAGCCTTGTGACCCTCCACGATCTTGTCTCTGATGGCCTTGGAATGCTCCTTTGTCTTTCCCATGTTGACCATGTATGAGTGCTGTTCACAAGTTTGGGGAGGGTCTTAAATAGTCAGAAAAGGCTGGCAAAAGAGAGAATTAATCCACACATGTGAAGCTCATTGTTCTTTGTGCCTGAAATACTTATTAATACTTTAGGGGGACCAAACAGAATGCTGGTGGTTTGAGGGGTTGAATAATAAATGACCCACACTTTTATGCTTAAAGGGATCCTGTCACCCCCAAAACACCTCCAAAGCTCTTAAAACCTGTCCTAGTGCATATTAACACTTTCCCTACACTCCTTTTTGCTCCTAAATGCACCTAATCAAAGTGAAGAAAAACGTTTTATAAGTACCTGATTAGTGATGATAATGAGTGACTATCTATTCATAGTCACTCATCCAGGCAGCCCCTCTTCATGATATCACGCCTATTCAGGCGTGATCTTCCTAATAGATTCAAAATCGCGCCTCTCTGCCCGCCTCCCCACTCTCCCATTACGCACGGGCTTTAGTGGGGGCATTATGACGCGATTTACGTCATTTCCTAGCGCCGGGTGACGTATACACCCGCGCCGCTCGCTTTATGCTTCAAGTGCCTCACTGCGCATGCGTGCGGGAGCGCACTGCGCATGCGTGCGGGAGCCGGAACAGAGCGGCCGGCGATCCGGAGACACAGGCACAGAAGAAGATTCCATTCCTCATAACAACAGTACGGCGGTCCCATTACAAACCCCTAACTTAGGGGTTTGTAATGGGACCGCCGTACTGTTGTTATGAGGAATGGAATCCTCCTGTGTCTCCGGATCGCTGGCCGCTCTGTTCCGGCTCCCGCACGCATGCGCAGTGCGCTCCCGCACGCATGCGCAGTGAGGCACTTGAAGCATAAAGCGAGCGGCGCGGGTGTATACGTCACCCGGCGCTAGGAAATGACGTAAATCGCGTCATAATGCCCCCACTGAAGCCCGTGCGTAATGGGAGAGTGGGGAGGCGGGCAGAGAGGCGCGATTTTGAATCTATTAGGAAGATCACGCCTGAATAGGCGTGATATCATGAAGAGGGGCTGCCTGGATGAGTGACTATGAATAGATAGTCACTCATTATCATCACTAATCAGGTACTTATAAAACGTTTTTCTTCACTTTGATTACGTGCATTTAGGAGCAAAAAGGAGTGTAGGGAAAGTGTTAATATGCACTAGGGACAGGTTTTAAGAGCTTTGGAGGTGTTTTGGGGGTGACAGGATCCCTTTAAAATTTATTAAAATTCAACTGAGCAACATAACTTTTTGGTTTGTAAGATTTATGCTTCCGTTAATAAATCCTACTATCGTTTGCAGTTTGAAGGCTCTAACTTATTTGCATCTTATCAAACCACCTAAATCTGCAGGGGTTGAATACTACTTGTAGGCACTGTATATACAAGAATATAACTACTATAATACTGCTCCTATATACAAGAATATAACTACTATAATACTGCCCCTATATACAAGAATATAACTACTATAATACTGCCCCTATATACAAGAATATAACTACTATAATACTGCCTCTATATACAAGAATATAACTACTATAATACTGCCTCTATATACAAGAATATAACTACTATAATACTGCTCCTATATACAAGAATATAACTACTATAATACTGCCTCTATATACAAGAATATAACTACTATAATACTGCTCCTATGTACAAGAGTATAAATACTATAATACTTCTCCTATATACAAGAATATAACTACTATAATACTGCTCCTATATACAAAAATATAATTACTATAATACTGCCCCTATATACAAGAATATAACTACTATAATACTGCCCCTATGTAACTACTATAATACTGCTCCTATGTACAAGAATATAACTACTATAATACTGCTCTTATATACAAGAATATAACTACTATAATACTGCCCCTATATACAAGAATATAACTACTATAAAACTGCTCCTATATACAAGAATATAACTACTATAATACTGCTCCCATGTACAAGAATATAACTACTATAATACTGCTCCTATATACAAGAATATAACTACTATAATACTACCCCTATATACAAGAATATAACTACTATAATACTGCTCCTATATACAAGAATATAACTACTATAATACTGCTCCTATATACAAGAATATAACTACTATAATACTGCCCCTATATACAAGAATATAACTACTATAATACTGCTCCTATATACAAGAATATAACTACTATAATACTGCCCCTATATACAAGAACATAACTACTATAATACTGCTCCTATGTACAAGACTATAACTACTATAATACTGCTCCTATATACAAGAATATAACTACTATAATACTGCTCCTATATACAAGAATATTACTACTATAATACTGCCCCTATATACAAGAATATAACTACTATAATACTGCCCCTATATACAAGAATATAACTACTATAATACTGCCCCAATGTACAAGAATATAACTACTATAATACTGCTCCTATATACAAGAATATAACTACTATAATACTACTCCTATGTACAAGAATATAACTACTATAATACGGCCCCTATATACTAGAATATAACTACTATAATACTGCCCCTATGTACAAGAATATAACTACTATAACACTGCCCCTATATACAAGAATATAACTACTATAATACTGCCCCTATATACAAGAATATAACTACTATAAAACTGCTCCTATATAAGAGAATATAACTACTATAATACTGCTCCCATGTACAAGAATATAACTACTATAATACTGCTCCTATATACAAGAATATAACTACTATAATACTGCCCCTATATACAAGAATATAACTACTATAATACTGCTCCTATATACAAGAATATAACTACTATAATACTACTCCTATATACAAGAATATAACTACTATAATACTGCCCCAATGTACAAGAATATAACTACTATAATACTGCTCCTATATACAAGAATATAACTACTATAATACTACTCCTATGTACAAGAATATAACTACTATAATACGGCCCCTATATACTAGAATATAACTACTATAATACTGCCCCTATGTACAAGAATATAACTACTATAACACTGCCCCTATATACAAGAATATAACTACTATAATACTGCCCCTATATACAAGAATATAACTACTATAAAACTGCTCCTATATAAGAGAATATAACTACTATAATACTGCTCCCATGTACAAGAATATAACTACTATAATACTGCTCCTATGTACAAGAATATAACTACTATAATACTGCCCCTATATACAAGAATATAACTACTATAATACTGCCCCTATATACAAGAATATAACTACTATAATACTGCTCCTATATACAAGAATATAACTACTATAATACTACTCCTATATACAAGAATATAACTACTATAATACTGCCCCTATATACAAGAATATAACTACTATAATACTGCTCCTATTACAAGAATATAACTACTATAATACTGCCCCTATATACAAGAATATAACTACTATAATACTGCCCTATATACAAGAATATAACTACTATAAACTGCTCCTATTACAAGAATATAACTACTATAATACTGCTCCTATACTATATACAAGAATATAACTACTATAATACTGCTCCTATGTACAGGAATATAACTACTATAATACTGCCCTATGTACAAGAATATAACTACTATAATACTGCCCCTATATACAAGAATATAACTACTATAATACTGCCCCTATATACAAGAATATAACTACTATAATACTGCTCCTATATACAAGAATATAACTACTATAATACTGCCCCTATATACAAGAATATAACTACTATAATACTGCCCCTATATACAAGAATATAACTACTATAATACTGCTCCTATATACAAGAATTATAAACTACTATAATACTGCCTATATGTAACAAGAATATAACTACTATAATACTGTCCCTATTACAAGAATTAACTACTATAATACTGCCCTATACAAGAATATAACTACTATATACTGCCCTATATACAAGAATATAACTACTATAATACTGCTCCTTATATACAAGAATATAACTACTTAATACGTTCCTATGTACAAGAATATATATACTATAATACTGCCCCTATAGTACAAGAATATAACTACTATAATACTGCTCCTATATACAAGAATATAACTACTATAATACTGCCCTATATACAAGAATATAACTACTATAATACTGCCCCTATATACAAGAATATAACTACTATAATACTGCTCCTATATACAAGAATATAATATATAATCTACCTATACGATATAACTTATATACCCTATATACAAGAATATAACTACTATAATACTGCCCTATATACAAGAATATAACTACTATAATATGCTCCTATATACAAGAATATAACTACTATAATACTGCCCCTATATACAAGAATATAATACTATAATACTGCTCCTATGTACAAGAATATAACTACTATAATACTGCTCCTATATTACAGAATATAACTACTATAATACTGCCCTATATACAAGAATATAAACTACTATAATACTGCCCTATATACAAGAATATAACTACTATAATACTGCCCTATTACAAGAATATAACTACTTAATACTGCCCTATTACAAGAATATAACTGCTATAATACTTGCTCCTATATACAAGAATATAACTACTATAATACTGCCCTATATACAAGAATATAACTACTATAATACTGCTCCTATATACAAGAATATAACTACTATAATACTGCTCCTATTACAAGAATATAACTACTATAATACTGCCCCTATATACAAGAATATAACTACTATAATACTGCTCTATGTACAGAATATAACTACTATAATACTGTCCTATATACAAGATATAAAATATAATATGCCCTATATACAAGAATATAATATATATACGCTATTACAAGAATATAACTCTATAATACTGCCCTATTACAAGAATATAACTATATAATACTGCCTATATACAAGAATATTAATACTGCTCCTATACAAGAATATAACTACTATAATACTGCCACCTATATACAAGAATATAACTACTATAATACTGCTCCCTATATACAAGAATATAACTACTATAATACTGTCCTATATACAAGAATATAACTTACTATAATACTGCTCTTTACAAGAATATAACTACTATAATACTGCCCTATATACAAGAATATAATACTTAATACTGCTCTTATACAAGAATATAACTACTATAATACTGCCTATATACAAGAATATAATACAATATAATACTGCTCCTATGTACAAGAATATAACTATATAATACTGCTCCTATACAAGAATATAACTACTATAATACTGCTCCTTATACAAGAATATAAATACTATAATACTGCTCCTATATACAGAAATATAATATATAATCTGCCCCTATGTACAAGAATATAAACTACTATAATACTGCCTATTTACAAGATATTAATACTATATTACTGCTCCTATATACAAGAATTAACATATAATACTGTCCTATTACAAGAATATAACTACTATATACTGCCTACCAGAAATACTATATATGCTACAGAATATAACTCTATAACTGCCTACAAGATAATACTATACCTTTACAGATAATACTATGCCATACAATATAATATATATACTGCCTTAGATAATACTATATACTGCTATAAGATAATTCTATTACAAGAATATACTACAATTGCCTATTACAGATATAAACATTATGCCTATCAGATATATATATATGCTTCAGATTATTTATACCTTACAAGAATATACTTATATAGCCTATTACAAGAATATAATAATCTGCTTAAGAATATATACTTAGCCCTTAAGATTATTATATATCCTTAAGATAATTTAATATCTATAGTATATACTTACCTTACAGAATAACTATATATGCTATAAAGAATATTAATATATCTTCAAGATATACTTTCCTTATAAAATATATATAAACAATATACTTAATACTGCTCCTATACAAGAATATAACTACTATAATATGCTCTATATACAAGAATATAACTACTATAATACTGCTCCTATAGTACAAGAATATAACTACTATAATACTGCTTCTATGTACAAGAATATAACTACTATAATACTGCTCTATGTACAAGAATATAACTTACTATAATACTGCTCTATGACAAGAATATAACTACATAATCTGACCTTACAAGAATTAATACTATAAACTGCCCTATGTACAAGAATATAACTACTAAATACTGCTCTATTACAAGAATATAACTACATATATGCTGCTTATATTACAAGAATATAATACTATAATATGCTCCTATAGTACAAGAATATAACTACTTATACTGCCTATGTACAAGAATATAACTACTATATATGCTCTATGTACAGAATATAACTACTATAATACTGCTCTATATAGAAAAGAATACTATAAATGCTTATACAAGAATATACTACTTAATACTCCTATATGCAAGAATATAACTACTATAATACTCCCTATATACAAGAATATAACTACTATAATACTGCTCCTATATAGATATGAAACATCTCAGCACAGAGAAGCAAGGCTTACAGAATGAGAACAAGAGCTAGGAGCCACTGAAACATCTCAGCAGAAAGAAGCAAGGCTTACATACATGAGAACAAGAGCTCAAGAGTCACTGAAACATCTCAGCACAGGGAAGCAAGCTTACATGACATGAAAACAAGAGCTCTAAGAGTCACTGAAACATCTCAGCAGAAGAAGCAAGGCTTACATAAATGAGACAAGAGCTCAAGAGCCACTGAAACATCTCAGCACAGAGAAGCAAGGCTTACAGACATGAGAACAAGAGCTCAGGAGCCACTGAAACATCTCAGCAGAAAGAAGCAAGGCTTACATGACATGAGAACAAGAGCTCAAGAGTCACTGAAACATCTCAGCACAGAGAAGCAAGGCTTACATGCATGAGAACAAGAGCTCAAGAGTCACTGAAACATCTCAGCAGAGAGAAGCAAGGCTTACAAAATGAGAACAAGAGCTCAAGAGCCACTGAAACATCTCAGCAGAAGAAGCAAGGCTTAGCATACATTATAACAAGAGCTAAGAGCCACTGAAACATCTCAGCACAGAGAAGCAAGGCTTACATGCATGAGAACAAGAGCTCAAGAGTCACTGAAACATCTCAGCAGAGAGAAGCAAGGCTTACATAAATGAGAACAAGAGCTCAAGAGTCACTGAAACATCTCAGCAAGAGAAGCAAGGCTTACAGACATGAGAACAAGAGCTCAGGAGCCACTGAAACATCTCAGCAGAAAGAAGCAAGGCTTACATACATGAGAACAAGAGCTCAAGAGTCACTGAAACATCTCAGCACAGAGAAGCAAGGCTTACAGACATGAGAACAAGAGCTCAAGAGCCACTGAAACATCTCAGCAGAAAGAAGCAAGGCTTACAAACATGAGAACAAGAGCTCAAGAGTCACTGAAACATCTCAGCAGAGAGAAGCAAGGCTTACAGACATGAAAACGAGCTTTAAGAGCCACTGAAACATCTCAGCACAGAGAAGAAGGCTTACAAACATGAGAACAAGAGCTCAAGAGCCACTGAAACATCTCAGCAGAGAAAGCAAGGCTTACAGACATGAAACAAGAGCTTAAGAGCCACTGAAACATCTCAGCACATAGAAGCAAGGCTTTCAGACATGAGAACAAGAGCTCAAGAGCCACTGAAACATCTCAGCACAGAGAAGCAAGGCTTACAGACATGAGAACAAGAGCTCAAGAGCCACTGAAACATCTCAGCAGAGAGAAGCAAGGCTTACAGACATGAAAACAAGAGCTTAAGAGCCACTGAAACATCTCAGCACAGAGAAGCAAGGCTTACAAACATGAGAACAAGAGCTCAAGAGCCACTGAAACATCTCAGCAAGAGAAGCAAGGCTTACATACATGAGAACATAAGAGCTCAAGAGTCACTGAAACATCTCAGCACAGAGAAGCAAGGCTTACAGACATGAGAACAAGAGCTCAGAGCCACTGAAACATCTCAGCAGAAAGAAGCAAGGCTTACAAACATGAGAACAAGAGCTCAAGAGTCACTGAAACATCTCGCAGAGAGAAGCAAGGCTTACAGACATGAAAACGAGCTTAAGAGCCACTGAAACATCTCAGCACAAGAAAGCAAGGCTTACAACATGACAACAAGAGCTCAAGAGCAACTGAAACATCTCAGCACAGAGAAGCAAGCTTACAGACATGAGAACAAGAGCTCAGAGCCACTGAAACATCTCAGCAGAGAGAAGCAAGGCTTACAGACATGAGAACAAGAGCTCAAGAGCCACTGAAACATCTCAGCACAGAGAAGCAAGGCTTACAAACATGAGAACAAGAGCTCAAGAGCCACTGAAACATCTCAGCACAGAGAAGCAAGGCTTACAGACATGAGAACAAGAGCTCAAGAGCCACTGAAACATCTCAGCAGAGAGAAGCAAGCTTACAGACATGAAACAAGAGCTCAAGAGCCACTGAAACATCTCAGCACGAGAAGCAAGGCTTACAGACATGGAACAAGAGCTCAAGAGCCACTGAAACATCTCAGCAGAAAGAAGCAAGGCACATCGGGCTCTACAGCTCATATACATATGTAAGTATATATGTATATGTTTTTTTTTTTCCTTAATTAAATTTTTTTTAATTTTACCTTACTTATTTTTTTTTTTTCAACTTAAGAAAGTTTTATTCTCCAAAGCCTGGTGCAAGAATGGAAAAACTCCCTGGACTTTGTCACTATGTAGCTTACCCCCACGTTAATAGGTTTCCAGCAGTCTGTGGTCTCTGATGTCCTGATGAATCTTCTTGTACTCTCTCTCCCTCTCTCCCCTTTCTCTTCTCTCTGTTCTCTCCGTCTTCTCTCTGTTTCTCCTCTGCTTTCTTTTCTCTCTCTGTTTCTCTCTTCTCCTCTCTGTCTTCTCTCTGTTCTCCTCCTCTGTCTTCTCTCTGTCCTTGTCTCTCTGTCTCCTCTGTCTTCTCTCTGTTCTCCTCCTCTGTCTTCTCTCTGTCTCCTCCTCTGTCTTCTCTCTGTTCTCCTCCTCTGTCTTCTCTCTGTTCTCCTCCTCTGTCTTCTCTCTGTTCTCCTCCTCTGTCTTCTCTCTGTTCTCCTCCTCTGTCTTCTCTCTGTTCTCCTCCTCTGTCTTCTCTCTGTTCTCCTCCTCTGTCTTCTCTCTGTTCTCCTCTGTCTTCTCTCTGTTCTCCTCCTCTGTCTTCTCTCTGTTCTTCGTCTTCTCTCTGTTCTCCTCCTCTGTCTTCTCTCTGTTCTCCTCCTCTGTCTTCTCTCTGTTCTCCTCCTCTGTCTTCTCTCTATTCTCCTCCTCTGTCTTCTCTCTGTTCTCCTCCTCTGTCTTCTCTCTGTTCTCCTCCTCTGTCTTCTCTCTGTTCTCTGTCTCCTCCTCTGTCTTCTCTCTGTTCTCTGTTCTCCTCCTCTGTCTTCTCTCTGTTCTCCTCCTCTGTCTTCTCTCTGTTCTCCTCCTCTGTCTTCTCTCTGTTCTCTGTTCTCCTCCTCTGTCTTCTCTCTGTTCTCTGTTCTCCTCTGTCTTCTCTCTGTTCTCCTCCTCTGTCTTCTTTCTGTTCTCTGTCTCCTCCTCTGTCTCCTCTCTGTCTTCTCTCTGTTCTCTGTTCTCCTCCTCTGTCTTCTCTCTGTTCTCCTCCTCTGTCTTCTCTCTGTTCTCCTCCTCTGTCTTCTCTCTGTTCTCCTCCTCTGTCTTCTCTCTGTTCTCCTCCTCTGTCTTCTCTCTGTTCTCCTCCTCTGTCTTCTCTCTGTTCCCTCTGTCTTCTCTCTGTTCTCCTCCTCTGTCTTCTCTCTGTTCTCCTCCTCTGTCTTCTCTCTGTTCTCCTCCTCTGTCTTCTCTCTGTTCTCCTCCTCTGTCTTCTCTCTGTTCTCCTCCTGTCTTCTCTCTGTTCTCCTCCTCTGTCTTCTCTCTGTTCTCCTCCTCTGTCTTCTCTCTGTTCTCTGTCTCCTCCTCTGTCTTCTTTCTGTTCTCTGTCTCCTCCTCTGTCTTCTCTCTGTCTTCTCTCTGTTCTCTGTTCTCCTCCTCTGTCTTCTCTCTGTTCTCCTCCTCTGTCTTCTCTCTGTTCTCCTCTGTCTTCACTGTCTTCTCCTCCTCTGTCTTCTCTCTGTTCTCCTCCTCTGTCTTCTCTCTGTTCTCCTCTGTCTTCACTGTCTTCTCCTCCTCTGTCTTCTCTCTGTCTCGTCCTCTGCCTTCTCTCTGTTCTCCTCGGTTTCCCGCCTCGCCTTCGTCACAATGTTCCTACAATTTCTTTAATTCGTCATGTGTCACCAGCATCTTCTTGACATAATCCTTCGGAGTCTGTTGTATAAATAGCACCTGAGTGCAGGACACGTCATCTCACCGGGCCCCACCATCAAGAAACTGGTTTCCCTCTCATTAACCTGTCACGTCTTGTGAGGATCCCCGTAGACTCCCTCACTATTGTCTCTGAACTCGTCATGGAAGGAGCTCAGTTCTGATTTTGGTGTTAGAGGTCTGTATCTGAGCTGCCATGTCCAGCGGCTGCCTGCTCCTCCGAGCTGCCATGTCCAGCGGCTGCCTGCTCCTCCGAGCTGCCATGTCCAGCGGCTGGCCACTCTGTGTCCTCCTGGTGGTCCTCATCTCAGCAGGTCAGTGTCCTCACCATGTCAAACTTTACAATATTCAGGCAAGGTTTCTATGTAATGACTAGAGATGTCACCATGCTCTCTCTTACTTTGGAGACTTGTGACTGCTTTGGGACCTCTGTCTCATTCTTGTATTGAGACTTCATATTTCTTTCCTTTGGCAGTTTAGGAGTTAATGTCAATTTTTGTTGCTAGCGAGCTAGTTAGTTCTTTGTCCAGGTGTGGCTACTTTGTGATCACTCCCATCCTGTTCATATGGTCACATGGTTCTAGCATCCTTTACTGGTAACTGAACATCATTAATGCCCTGGCTACCTGTGGTGAAGAGCTGACTACTGCTAAGCCTTCTGCTGCCAAGGAGAAGTGACAAGCGGGATGTCGTTTGCTGTTTCACTATCTGTCTTTCCTTCCCCTCTTGTTAATTTTAATGCAGTGGTTTGGACTAGTGCTCCCACTGGTCATCTCCCTATTGAGGGTTTACATCAGGGCCAGCGAGGGATTAGGCATCCTGCTAGGTGACAGGCTGAAAGAACCTTTATAGGGATGGTAGGGAGATCAGCTGGAGGTGGGTGCAGGGGATCACCTCTCCCTCGTTCCCTATGAGCAGGGTGGTCCACTGTATGTGTCCCCCCCAGTGTCTCCCCATCTGTAGTTTGGTGTAGTGTGCCAGACACCACTGTTCCAGGACTCTACCTGTGTCCAGCATTGCGCTTCCCTGCTCGGGTGCTTGGTACTCAATACGAGCAGGTGGGTGTTCAGCTTGATTACCGAGTATAATGGCAGACCTTCCGGAAAAATGTCCGAGTTCCCCATTTACCTCCATTATACTTGGTACTCAAATCTCGCCCATCTAAGCGTCCAACTGCTCAATACAAGTACCAAGCACCTGAGCCTGGTGGTGCTCACTCATCACAACGTCTAGTGGAAGATCCTGGGGGTCTTCTTTATCTGATTGACATGCAGCAGTTGTTGAGTTGTTGTCTAGGTATGTTTGGTGATCGGTGGCCATCGAGTAGAGGATTCCTCATTTATCTCCATTATACTCGGTACTCGAGTCGCACCCGTCCAAGCATCCAACTGCCTGTTTTGAGCCCTGAGCACCCGAGCATTGTAGAGTCCGCTCATCACAACTAATGACTTGTGGGCTCAGATAGTGGAGCTTCTTGGGGGTCTTCCCTATCTCATTGACATGCAGCAGTTGTTGTATAGGTATTTATGGTGATCGGTGACCATCCAGTGGAGGACTTAAAGTCTTCCTTCAACCTTAAAAACTATGTTACTATATTACTATGTTATGTTCTTGAGGTTTGATGTTCTTCTTTTGTTTGATCGGTTTAGATCGTTTCTACAAGTCAATGCCAGAAACTGCCGTATTTTTTGGACCATAAGACGCACTTTTTTCCTCCAAATTTGAAAGTGTGGGGTGCGTCTTATGGTCTGAATGTACTTTGGCTTGCTGTGAGGTGTTGTGACGCCACCCGGTGTTTGTGGCCAGTGTGGGCCACTGCTGCCGTCCAGGCCTCTGGGGATGATGGTGGTGGCAGGCAGCAGGGATGGTGAGCCCTCCACTCATTCATTCCTCTAGGACAGTGTTTCGCATCTCCAGTCCTCAGGAGGCACTAACAGTGCAGGTTTTCAGGTTTTCCTTAGCATTGCACAGGTAGTAATTTAATTACCCGTGCAGGCGAAGACTCAAATCAGGTGATTTGTCCTGATGAAGAAGCCCATGGTGGCTTTGAAACACATTGAATAATACAGTATATCAACTATCTGTGACTAATCCTTCATTGGCTGCAGTGTGGGTTTATACGGTTTCATCGTCTGATCTACCTCATATTGCTCCAAATGGGTCTACCGCTGCAGCTGTCCTTTATGTTCTTACAGTGGTTGTGATGTCTCACAACCACCAAAGGTGAGCATGCCTGAACTAATCGTATTGATTAATTAAGTGGATAAGACCCGTTTTTTGCACTTGGTTTCCAGAATCTAATATATAAAAGCCGAAGGCCACTTCTGGAAAACCCGAAGGCCACTTCCGTGATGGTCTTCGCCCTGGCCTGGTGACGTCAGCCAGTGCAGAGTAGCCGCGCGCAGCGTGGCTACAGGCACCGGCACAGGAACGTTCCGATCTCGGAAGTTCCGTGTGCCCTCCAGCCACTCCCCTCCACCCTCTGCCCTCCAGACACTAGCGAACATACTGGGGGGGCAGGGGGGGCCCATTGACCGCCACCTCGGGGGGCCACACACACCCTGGGGGTACCCGTCCCCCGCCGCGCGCCTGGAGAGGAGGGAAGCTGGCACTTCCTCTCCTGCACCTCTGCCCGCCCTCCTCTCCTCCTACACCCGACGCGCGGCCCGCGGTGAGTCTCCAGACCCACACGCTCCTCTGCCCTCCAGCCTGTGTGCCCCCTCTGTCCTCTGCCCTACAGACTGTGTGCCCCCTCTGTCCTCTGCCCTCCAGCCTGTGTGCCCCCTCTGTCCTCTGCCCTCCAGCCTGTGTGCCCCTCTGTCATCTGCCCTCCAGCCTGTGTGCCCCCTCTGTCCTCTGCCCTCCAGCCTCTGTGCCCCCTCTGTCCTCTGCCCTCCAGCCTGTGTGCCCCCTCTGTCCTCTGCCCTCCAGCCTCTGTGCCCCCTCTGTCCTCTGCCCTCCAGCCTGTGTGCCCCCTCTGCCCTCCAGCCTCTGTGCCCCCTCTGTCCTCTGCCCTCCAGCCTGTGTGCCCCTCTGTCCTCTGCCCTCCAGCCTCTGTGCCCCCACTGTCCTCTGCCCTCCAGCCTGTGTGCCCCCTCTGTCCTCTGCCCTCCAGCCTGTGTGCCCCATCTGTCCTCTGCCCTCCAGCCTGTGTGCCCCTCTGTCCTCTGCCCTCCAGCCTGTGTGCCCCCTCTGTCCTCTGCCCTCCAGCCTGAGTGCCCCCTCTGTCCTCTGCCCTCCAGCCTGTGTGCCCCCTCTGTCCTCTGCCCTCCAGCCTCTGTGCCCCCTCTGTCCTCTGCCCTCCAGCCTCTGTGCCCCCTCTGTCCTTTGCCCTCCAGCTTCTGTGCCCCCTCTGTCCTCTGCCCTCCAGCCTCTGTGCCCCCTCTGTCCTTTGCCCTCCAGCCTGTGTGCCCCCTCTGTCCTCTGCCCTCCAGCCTGAGTGCCCCCTCTGTCCTTTTCCCTCCAGCCTGTGTGCCCCCTCTGTCCTCTGCCCTCCAGCCTCTGTGCCCCCTCTGTCCTCTGCCCTCCAGCTTCTGTGCTCCCTCTGTCCTCTGCCCTCCAGCCTCTGTGCCCCTCTGTCCTCTGCCCTCCAGCCTGTGTGCCCCTCTGTCCTCTGCCCTCCAGCCTGTGTGCCCCCTCTGTCCTCTGCCCTCCAGCCTGTGTGCCCCCTCTGTCCCCCTCTGTCCTCTGCCCTCCAGCCTCTGTGCCCCCTCTGTCCTCTGCCCTCCAGCCTCTGTGCCCCCTCTGTCCTCTGCCCTCCAGCCTCTGTGCCCCCTCTGTCCTCTGCCCTCCAGCCTCTGTGCCCCCTCTGTCCTTTGCCCTCCAGCCTCTGTGCCCCCTCTGTCCTCTGCCCTCCAGCCTCTGTGCCCCCTCTGTCCTCTGCCCTCCAGCCTGTGTGCCCCCTCTGTCATCTGCCCTCCAGACTGTGTGCCCCTCTGTCCTCTGCCCTCCAGCCTCTGTGCCCCCTCTGTCCTCTGCCCTCCAGCCTGTGTGCCCCCTCTGTCCTCTTCCCTCCAGCCTCTGTGCCCCCTCTGTCCTCTGCCTTCCAGCCTGTGTGCCCCCTCTGCCCTCCAGCCTCTGTGCCCCTCTGTCCTCTGCCCTCCAGCCTGTGTGCCCCCTCTGTCCTCTGCCCTCCAGCCTGTGTGCCCCCACTGTCCTCTGCCCTCCAGCCTGTGTGCCCCCACTGTCCTCTGCCCTCCAGCCTGTGTGCCCCCTCTGTCCTCTGCCCTCCAGCCTGTGTGCCCCTCTGTCCTCTGCCCTCCAGCCTGTGTGCCCCCTCTGTCCTCTGCCCTCCAGCCTGTGTGCCCCCTCTGTCCTCTGCCCTCCAGCCTGAGTGCCCCCTCTGTCCTCTGCCCTCCAGCCTGTGTGCCCCCTCTGTCCTCTGCCCTCCAGCCTCTGTGCCCCCTCTGTCCTCTGCCCTCCAGCCTCTGTGCCCCCTCTGTCCTCTGCCCTCCAGCCTCTGTGCCCCCTCTGTCCTCTGCCCTCCAGCCTCTGTGCCCCCTCTGTCCTCTGCCCTCCAGCCTCTGTGCCCCCTCTGTCCTCTGCCCTCCAGCCTCTGTGCCCCCTCTGTCCTTTGCCCTCCAGCCTCTGTGCCCCCTCTGTCCTCTGCCCTCCAGCCTCTGTGCCCCCTCTGTCCTCTGCCCTCCAGCCTGTGTGCCCCCTCTGTCCTCTGCCCTCCAGCCTGTGTGCCCCCTCTGTCCTCTGCCCTCCAGCCTGTGTGCCCCCTCTGTCCTCTGCCCTCCAGCCTCTGTGCCCCCACTGTCCTCTGCCCTCCAGCCTCTGTGCCCCCTCTGTCCTCTGCCCTCCAGCCTCTGTGCCCCCTCTGTCCTCTGCCCTCCAGCCTTGCCCCCTCTGTCCTCTGCCCTCCAGCCTGTGTGCCCCCTCTGTCCTCTGCCCTCCAGCCTGTGTGCCCCCTCTGTCCTCTGCCCTCCAGCCTCTGTGCCCCCTCTGTCCTCTGCCCTCCAGCCTCTGTGCCCCCTCTGTCCTCTGCCCTCCAGCCTCTGTGCCCCCTCTGTCCTCTGCCCTCAAGCCTGTGTTCCCCCTCTGTCCTCTGCCCTCCAGCCTCTGTGCCCCCTCTGTCCTCTGCCCTCCAGCCTGTGTGCTCCCTCTGTCCTCCAGCCTGTGTGCCCCCTCTGTCCTCTGCCCTCCAGCCTGTGTGCCCCCTCCGGCCTCTGCCCCCTCCAGCCCCTGCCCCTTCCGGCCTCTGCCCCCTCCAGCCTTTGCCCCCTCCAGCCTCTGACCCCTCTGTCCTCTGACCCCTCCAGTTTCTGCCTCCTCCATCCTCTGCCTCCTCCCTCATCTGCCCCCTCCAGCCTCTGCCCCCTCCAGCCTGTGCCGCACTCACTGCTGACCACTGAGCCACCGCACTCCCTGCCCTCCAGCCTGTGTGCCCCCACTGTCCTCTGCCCTCCAGCCTGTGTGCCCCCTCTGTCCTCTGCCCTCCAGCCTGTGTGCCCCCTCTGTCCTCTGCCCTCCAGCCTGTGTGCCCCCTCTGTCCTCTGCCCTCCAGCCTGTGTGCCCCCTCTGTCCTCTGCCCTCCAGCCTGAGTGCCCCCTCTGTCCTCTGCCCTCCAGCCTGTGTGCCCCCTCTTGTCCTCTGCCCTCCAGCCTCTGTGCCCCCTCTGTCCTCTGCCCTCCAGCCTCTGTGCCCCCTCTGTCCTCTGCCCTCCAGCCTCTGTGCCCCCTCTGTCCTCTGCCCTCCAGCCTCTGTGCCCCCTCTGTCCTCTGCCCTCCAGCCTGTGTGCCCCCTCTGTCCTCTGCCCTTCAGCCTTGCCCCCTCTGTCCCTCTGCCCTCCAGCCTGTTGTGCCCCCTCTGTCCTCTGCCCTCCAGCCTCTGTGCCCCCTCTGTCCTCTGCCGTCCAGCCTGTGCGGCCCCCTCTGTCCCCTGCCCTCCAGCCTCTGTGCCCCCTCTGTCCTCTGCCCTCCAGCCTCTGTGCCCCCTTGTCCGTCCCTTGCCCTGCCCTCAAGCCTGTGTGCCCCCTCTGTCCTCTGCCCTCCAGCCTTTGCCCCCTCTGTCCTCTGCCCTCCAGCCTGTGTGCCCCCTCTGTCCCTCGCCCTCCAGCCTCTGTGCCCCCTCTGTCCTCTGCCGTCCAGCCTGTGGGCCCCCTCTGTCCCTGCCCTCCAGCCTCTGTGCCCCCTCTGTCCTCTGCCCTCCAGCCTCTGTGCCCCTTGTCCTCTGCCCTCAAGCCTGTGCCCCCTCTGCCTCTGCCCTCCAGCCTCTGTGCCCCCTCTGTCCTCTGCCCTCCAGCCTGTGTGCTCCCCTCTGCCCCCAGCCTGTGTGCCCCTCCTGTCCTCTGCCCCTCCAGCCTGTGTGCCCCCTCCGCCTCTGCCCCCTCCGGCCCCTGCCCCTTCCGGCCTCTGCCCCCTCCCAGCCTTTGCCCCCTCAGCCCTGACCCTCCTGTCCTCTGAACCCCTCCGTGTTCTGCCTCCTCCATCCTCTGCCTCCTCCCTCATCTGCCCCTCAGCCTCCCGCCCACTCTCAGCCCTGTGCCACGCACTCACTGCTGACCACTGAGCCACCGCACTCCCTGCTGACCACTGCCCCACCGCACTCACTGCTGACCACATTGCCCACCAGCACTCACTCATGCTGACCACTGAGCCACCGCACTCACTGCTACCACTGAGCCACCGCACTCACTGCTACCACTGAGCCACCGCACTCACTGCTACCCACTGAGCCACTGCACTCACTGCTGAACCACTCAGCCACCGCACTCTGCTGACCACTCAGCCACCGCACTCACTGCTGACCAATGAGCCACCGCACTCACTGCTGACCAATAGAGCCACCGTACTCACTGCTACCACTGAGCCAACCGCACTCACTGCTAACCACTGAGCCACCGCACTCACTGCTAACCACTGAGCCCCCGCACTCACTGCTAACCACTGAGCCACCGCACTCACTGCTAACCACTGAGCCACCGCACTCACTGCTACCCACTAAGCCACCCCACTCACTGCTAACCACTCAGCCACCGCCACTCACTGCTAACCACTCAGCCACCGCACTCACTGCTAACCACTCAGCCACCACACTCACTGCTAACCACTCACCCACCGCACTCACTGCTAACCACTCACCCACCTCACTCACTGCTAACCACTGAGCCACCGCACTCACTGCTGACCAGTCAGCCACCGCACTCACTTATGCCCTTTGCTCCTGACAAGCCCTAGGCTAAGAGCCGATACCACCACTCACGGACCAGGTGACATCCTCACTTTCAGAAGTAACTGCAGGATCAGGGTGAGCCAGGGACCCCCAGAATAACAGTCAGACTAGTTCCCCACTTCGCCTTTGCCCATGTTACCATCCTGCCTCTTGCTTCCCTATCCGCTATACCACCCCGTGATACATAGAAGCACAATTTGAATATTTGTGTGTGATAAATACAGTTTATACCACTGGGTCCATTTAACCTTCTCTTCCTCCTCCCAGGTGATGCCATTCGTTGCATCGTGTGCCGAGACTACACTGGAAGATTTTGCACCGGGGAGCCTGTGACCTGTCCCTCTGCCTCTAGTGTTTGCTTGTCCACGTCAGTTCAGTACGATATCAGTAAGTTCTCAGCATAATTAATTAAATAATAAGGTGTGAGGATCTGAGCTTGTTGGTTGTATTAATCCCTAAGGGTACCTTTACACGCCGCTACGACAGGATGGATACAACACGCTACAGGCTACAAATGTAGCTTGTAGCATCAATATAGCCCGTAGTAGCGGCGTGTGAAGACGGTAGGAGGCAGCCGGCAGCAGATACATCTGTTTCCCAGCACTGCTCGAAAACAGATGGCTACAACGCCGATGGTAGCGAGCTGTATCGGCGTGTAAAGAGGCAACGGAAGGGAACTCTGGACACCCGGGGCTGTAGCTGCAATGTAGCTAAGGCGTGACCCAGGCTCCGGGATACCGCGCCCCATCTGCGATCATTGGAGGAAGCTGCTGCATGACGATTGGTAGTCGCTGCACAGGGCGGCATATTTAAGGAGCTGACCAGTCACACTACACAATCGCTCGAGCGTGCTGGATGTCTCAGCCTCCTGCGATGCCTGGCCAATCATGATGATATTGCGCTGTCCTATCAGCGTACGGACGGCTCGTAATCCAAGATTGTGGCACGCCTATGTGCTGTCCCTGCTGTACCAGGTCCGCCCATAGTAGCTTATTGTAGCGCTGTGTAAACGTGGTACGCTAAGCTACAGCTGGCTACTTGACACACCCGGCGATGTAGCTAGCTATAGATGTAGCGTGGCGTAGCGCATCTTGTCGCGGCGTGTAAAGGAGATGCGTTGACCGTTTGTAGCCGTTTGAGCGTGCTCGTGCACGTGAAGTAGCGGGATGTATCCAGCCTGCCGTCGCGGCGTGTAAAGGTACCATTATGGCCACTTTACACGCGGCTACATTTCTAGCTTTTCCACAGGTAACTTACTGGTTGCAGTGAAATCATGGAGAGATTATTTCATTGTACACAGCAACAAGATAGAACCTTGTCTCCATGATTTCACTGCAGACAGTAAGTAAATGTAGCCGTGTATAAAGGTACCCTTAGAGTACCGTTACACATCGCAATATCGTTCCGATATCGCATACAATTTCACTGGAGCACGCACGCACGTTTTTGGCACCTGTCCAAGATCACATAGGAGCTGTCACACAGGGAGATATCGGCGGGCAACGCAACTAGGATGTTGTACGCGACTTTTGTGTGCTGGTTATGAGCAACCCAGGGATCGAGCATTAACATTGTAGTGAATAGGGGAGGTTGCGTTCAACATCGTAGTTGCGCCGTCACACTGCACGATCATGCCACATCGCACATGTAACATTGCACGGTTGAAGAGCTTGCACAATCTTCTTGCAATATCGTACCTGTGATCTATTGCAGTCGCATCGCCCTGTTACACGACACAACGCACCAACGATATCAACTGCAACAACCACACCACGTGACTTTTTGTCGATGTTGCATTGCGATATCGCGACGTGTAACGGTACCCTTAGGCACGTTAACGATGCAACAATTTTAATTTCTTCCATACATGGTCTTACAAGAACTCGGGGTTGATGGCCACAATGTGATGCCCCAGTACACAAGATCCCAAACTGAGATCAGTAGTTCCACTATCCCCGTCCAGGCAATACCCACTGTCTGACGACTTTTGGTTGGATCACAGCTTTTGTATCTCCCACCAGTCTAGTCTGCAGTCACAGCCTTTGCTTCTTGAATTAAATATCATGACTGTAGCATATCTGGATCCAGCCAACAACAATAGTCCTTATTTTCCTCCAGACAATGGGTATCATGACCATAGCATGTGTATCTACCTCCAGCCGGCAACAATAGTCCTTATGTCCCTCCAGACAATGGGTATCACGACCATAGCATGTGTATCCAGCTCCAGCCAACAACAATAGTCCTTATGTTCCTCCAGACAATGGGTATCATGACCGTAGCGTGTGTGTCCAGCTCCAGCCAACAACAATAGTCCTTATGTCCCTTACATTTCTCCAGACAATGAATATCATGGCCATACTTACGTATATAAAGCACCAGCCAACAACAACAGTCTTTAGGATAGTTCGTCAAATCCAGACGATGGATACTATCAGATGCAGGACAATGAATGTTAATGTAGGCCTGATTACATTATGGACCATGAGGCTGACTAGGATGACACATTGTTACAATCCCTTCCTCCTTCCGATTGTGTACCTTAAACTAAGGAGTAAGGCTGCCTTCACATTTGCGTATGGGAAGGCAGCGTATTGCTGCGTTCCCATACGCAGTCAAACGCATGCGCACTGCGTTCCTATGTTTAACATAGGAACGCATGGTGCCTGCGTTTGCTGCGTTCGGGTGCGGATGCGGACGATATCTGCTGCTTCCGGTGTCCAGCATCCGCACCCGGGACGCAGCATGTTGGGTTTTTTTGTGCGTTTGGGGAGCTTGGACAATCAGCAAGCGTCCCCAAGCGTACAAAAAATGCATTGGCTTCAATGGGTCCGCAGTGTCCTCTGCATGACACCGCAGGAGAACGCTGCGGACCCATTGAAAAATCTCCCAGTGGCCGCCGGTGATGTCACAGGAGCTCACCGACGGCCACCGGGAGATCAGCTCAGCCACTGCTGTCCTCCTTCTCCCCGCCGCCTGTAATCTCCTAGCGATGTCGGCGGGGAGAACAGCTGATGTGAGAGCTGTTTGAATCTTCCCGCGCCGACATCTCCTCTCAGTGTCGGCGCGGGAAGATTCAAACAGCTCTCACATCAGCTGTTCTCCCCGCCGACAGTCCCGGAGCTTACCGGCGGCCGGGGGGGTCGGAGATCTCCGGCGCTGATCTCCGCCCCCGGCCCGCCCCCGGACAGCGCCGATTGGCTGCCGGGCTCCATAGTGATGTGTCCGCAGGCGGACATTATCCGCTGCGGACACATCATTTGGACACTGCTTCTGACAGCGTTTGTGTCTGCATGCCATCAGCATGCAGACACAAACGCTAATGTGAAGCCAGCCTAAGCACTCTCTAATAAAACACAATAAGATCAACTTAAACCGGCGCTCCATGCTGAATACAGTCTGATAGTCTTTAGTCCATGGCCAGCTCCTCACAGGAGGGTTCATTCCCAACAGCATTACGGTTGGCTTACCCAGAACACGAGGCCCGGTGTTGTGGCTCATGGGTCACCAGTAGTGATGAGTGAGGCACTGGGTGCTCAAAAAGAACAGGTCGGGCGCTTGGATGGGCGCGACTCAAGTACCGAGTATAATAAAGATTTCTGGAAAAATGGTTGAGTTTCCCATTGACTTCCAATATACTCGGTACTAGAGTCGAGCCCGTCCAAGTATCTGACCTGTACCGTGTACCTGGCATGGCAGTACCCGAGCATGGCAGTACTTGCTCATCACTGTTCACTAGCAATTGAGTTGTTCTGAAGAGAGAAGTTAAACTCTGGTCTAGATGGGAGCCGCCCGGTCTGGGACCTTCTCATCAGGGAGGCCATCACAGTGAGATGTTATTCTGTTTATCATATTCCTGATGAGGCAGACTCTGCCCCTGGAGGATGAAGTGCTGGAGGGGGTCAGGGTCATATAATGTGAGCTTCATGCTTTATGGCTGATGATGACTTTTTATTGTCCATTTTTACAGACTACACAAATCCCCAAATCCAAAGTGTCCTCCAGTCTATAGGAGTCGGTGAGTAGAGCAGACACGAAAGGGTTAACAATCAGGTCATTAATCACAAGACTCCTCTGAACCTTCCATCTGCACTGACCTCCATCCTCTATGGACTCTGTTCTCTGCGGCTTCTTCTCATTGTCTCATTATTCCTTCCGCTGACTCTTCATCTCTTGTCGATGGCTCTATCTCTCTGACTCTTCATCTCTTGTCGATGGCTCTATCTCTGACTCTTCATCTCTTGTCGATGGCTCTATCTCTGACTCTTCATCTCTTGTCGATGGCTCTATCTCTGACTCTTCATCTCTTGTCGATGGCTCTATCTCTCTGACTCTTCATCTCTTGTCGATGGCTCTATCTCTGACTCTTCATCTCTTGTCGATGGCTCTATCTCTGACTCTTCATCTCTTGTCGATGGCTCTATCTCTCTGACTCTTCATCTCTTGTCGATGGCTCTATCTCTGACTCTTCATCTCTTGTCGATGGCTCTATCTCTCTGACTCTTCATCTCTTGTCGATGGCTCTATCTCTCTGACTCTTCATCTCTTGTCGATGGCTCTATCTCTGACTCTTCATCTCTTGTCGATGGCTCTATCTCTCTGACTCTTCATCTCTTGTCGATGGCTCTATCTCTGACTCTTCATCTCTTGTCGATGGCTCTATCTCTGACTCTTCATCTCTTGTCGATGGCTCTATCTCTCTGACTCTTCATCTCTTGTCGATGGCTCTATCTCTGACTCTTCATCTCTTGTCGATGGCTCTATCTCTGACTCTTCATCTCTTGTCGATGGCTCTATCTCTCTGACTCTTCATCTCTTGTCGATGGCTCTATCTCTGACTCTTCATCTCTTGTCGATGGCTCTATCTCTGACTCTTCATCTCTTGTCGATGGCTCTATCTCTCTGACTCTTCATCTCTTGTCGATGGCTCTATCTCTGACTCTTCATCTCTTGTCGATGGCTCTATCTCTCTGACTCTTCATCTCTTGTCGATGGCTCTATCTCTGACTCTTCATCTCTTGTCGATGGCTCTATCTATGACTCTTCATCTCTTGTCGATGGCTCTATCTCTGACTCTTCATCTCTTGTCGATGGCTCTATCTCTGACTCTTCATCTCTTGTCGATGGCTCTATCTCTCTGACTCTTCATCTCTTGTCGATGGCTCTATCTCTGACTCTTCATCTCTTGTCGATGGCTCTATCACTCTGACTCTTCCTCTGTATCTTCTTCTCTGCCCATTGTCTTCTTTACCTCCTTTCCCCATATCTTCCACTCTTTGTATGTTTCTTCCTCTTTACCTGTCACCTCCTCCCTTCCTCTGACTCTTTTCTCTCTTTCACCCGATTCTTCCTCCATCGCTCGTCTCTTTCTCTTTTCTTTGGAGTTTTCCTTTCATCTGGCTTTTCTATTCTTTTCTTCTTTTATCTCAACTGCTGTATATCTTTCTCTTTACCTGACTCTGATTCCCGGACTCTTCTCTTGTCTCTTACTTTCTCTGACTTTTCCTCTCTTCCACTGTCTCTTTTCCTCTTTATCTTTGTCATCTTGGCTCTTCTCCTCTTTGTCCCCGTCTCTTCCTCTGACAATCTCTCTCTAGGGCTCTTCTCCTCTTTGTTCCCTGTCTCTTCCTTTCTTCCTCTGGCATTTCTTCTCTTTCCTTTTCTCTTCCTTTCTTCCTCTGGCATTTCTTCTCTTCCCCTGTCTCTTCCTTTCTTCCTCTGGCATTTCTTCTCTTCCCCTGTCTCTTCCTTTCTTCCTCTGGCATTTCTTCTCTTCCCCTGTCTCTTCCTTTCTTCCTCTGGCATTTCTTCTCTTCCCCTGTCTCTTACTTTCTTCCTCTGGCATTTCTTCTCTTCCACTGTCTCTTCCTTTCTTCCTCTGGCATTTCTTCTCTTTCCTTGTCTCTTCCTTTCTTCCTCTGGCATTTCTTCTCTTCCCCTGTCTCTTCCTTTCTTCCTCTGGCATTTCTTCTCTTCCCCTGTCTCTTCCTTTCTTCCTCTGGCATTTCTTCCCCTCTCTCTTCCTTTCTTCCTCTGGCATTTCTTCCCCTGTCTCTTCCTTTCTTCCTCTGGCATTTCTTCTCTTCCCCTGTCTCTTCCTTTCTTCCTCTGGCATTTCTTCTCTTCCCTTGTCTCTTTCTTTCTTCCTCTGGCATTTCTTCTCTTCCCTTGTCTCTTCCTTTCTTCCTCTGGCATTTCTTCTCTTCCCCTGTCTCTTCCTTTCTTCCTCTGGCATTTCTTCTCTTCCCTTGTCTCTTCCTTTCTTCCTCTGGCATTTCTTCTCTTCCCCTGTCTCTTACTTTCTTCCTCTGGCATTTCTTCTCTTGTCTCTTCCTTTCTTCCTCTGGCATTTCTTCTCTTCCTTTCTTCCTCTGGCATTTCTTCTCTTCCCCTGTCTCTTCCTTTCTTCCTCTGGCATTTCTTCTCTTTCCTTGTCTCTTCCTTTCTTCCTCTGGCATTTCTTCTCTTCCCCTGTCTCTTCCTTTCTTCCTCTGGCATTTCTTCTCTTCCCCTGTCTCTTCCTTTCTTCCTCTGGCATTTCTTCTCTTCCCCTGTCTCTTCCTTTCTTCCTCTGGCATTTCTTCTCTTCCCTTGTCTCTTCCTTTCTTCCTCTGGCATTTCTTCTCTTCCCCTGTCTCTTCCTTTCTTCCTCTGGCATTTCTTCTCTTCCCCTGTCTCTTCCTTTCTTCCTCTGACATTTCTTCTCTTCCCCTGTCTCTTCCTTTCTTCCTCTGGCATTTCTTCTCTTTCCTTGTCTCTTCCTTTCTTCCTCTGGCATTTCTTCTCTTGTCTCTTCCTTTCTTCCTCTGGCATTTCTTCTCTTCCCCTGTCTCTTCCTTTCTTCCTCTGGCATTTCTTCTCTTCCCCTGTCTCTTCCTTTCTTCCTCTGGCATTTCTTCTCTTGTCTCTTCCTTTCTTCCTCTGGCATTTCTTCTCTTTCCTTGTCTCTTCCTTTCTTCCTCTGGCATTTCTTCTCTTGTCTCTTCCTTTCTTCCTCTGGCATTTCTTCTCTTCCCCTGTCTCTTCCTTTCTTCCTCTGGCATTTCTTCTCTTTCCTTTTCTCTTCCTTTCTTCCTCTGGCATTTCTTCTCTTCCCCTGTCTCTTCCTTTCTTCCTCTGGCATTTCTTCTCTTCCACTGTCTCTTCCTTTCTTCCTCTGGCATTTCTTCTCTTCCACTGTCTCTTCCTTTCTTCCTCTGGCATTTTCTCTCTTCCTCTGTACATATTTTACACTCGTCTTTTTCTTTACAGATGCAGTTTCTCCATTGACCTACATGAGGGACTGTGGCTCTTTGGAGGACTGTGCGGAGGTGGTTGTACTCCGGACTCCGTATAGCAAAACAACATACATCAACAGTTGCTGTAAAACTGATTTGTGCACACCAGAGACGCCAACAGGTGAGTTTTTCTGACCACAGGCTGCTGACCACGGACTAATGACCACTAGCTCATGACCACAGACTGATGACCGCGGACTGATGACCACAGGCTGGTGACCATGGACTGATGACTGCAGACTGATAACCATGGTCTGCTGACCATGGGCTGATGACCATGGGATGATGGCCACAAGCCTATTACCATGGATTGCTTAACACGGGCTGCTTACCACATGACTGATGAACATGGGCTGTTGACCACAAGCTTATGACCAAAGATCTGCTGACCAAAAACTACTGACCCCGAGCTTATGATCTTGGGCTGGTGACCACAGGCTGGGGATCACGGGCTGCTGGTGACCACAGGCTGGTGATCATAGGCTGATAACCACTGGCTGATAACCACTGGCTGATGACTATGGGCTGATGACTATGGGCTGATGACTATGGGCTGGTGACTATGGGCTGGTGACTATGGGCTGGTGACTATGGGCTGGTGACTATGGGCTGGTGACTATGGGCTGGTGACCACGCGCTGGTGTCCACAGGCTGGTGTCCACAGGCTGGTGTCCACGGTTTGCTGATCACGGGCTGATGACCACTGACTGATGACTGCGGGCTGATGACTGAAGGCTGATGACCAAGGGCTGCGGACTATGAGCTGGTGACCACAGGCTGATGACCATGGGCTGCTAACCATGGGCTGATGACTTTGGGCTGATGACCACAGGGTGGAGACCGCGGCTGCTAACCGTGGGCTGCTGACCACGGGCTGTTGACCATGGGCCAATGACCACGGGCTGACGACTACTTCTTCATGCAGAAAGTTGTAACTCATAAATATGAAAGGCAGATAATAGGATGGTCACTAAATAGTGCCCCTGTCAGCACTGGATCTCAGCTCTCCAATGTATAATTGCCTTACATTTTGGAGTTAATATATGCAGCACATCCAGGGGCAACAGCAGCTAAGATGTGGAGAGCCAAATCCTATGAGACCACTAAACAATGTGCGGCCCTCCTATACACAACACTTCAAAGGACAACCCAGGAGTCCGGACAATTATACTCAAAATGACACCTTTATTAATTCAATACAGCAATATCAAATAGAAACATTAAAACACTGGTAACTTACAGGTAAAGTCCACAAAGTAGTGGTGATTCTGCACATAGAACATAAGAAACCATCATACAATACAATGGCTACCCTATCTGATATACAATTGTATTCAGACTCCAAAGGGTTAATACCCCCCCCAGCAGACACCAAGGACTTAGCACCAAAATAATGTCTAACATAGCCAGTGCCACCTTAGTGGGCCAGTATTTACCTGCAGTGACCAGGATGACACCCCTTAGGTGTGTATCACGTTAGCTTCGTCAGCTGAATGCATGGTCACCCGAGATGACCACATGGGCATAATGTCACGCTGGGCGCAGGGAGTGTCCGGATACAGTGCGTGACAGTAGGGCACAGACCAACGGTGTCCAGTACACTACACACAACAACACTAGGGGGACAAATACAACAGAGAGCCCTGCTCATAGGGAAAGGGGAAGAGGAGACATCCTGCACTCACCTGTAGCTGTGCCCTACTCTCCCTATCATCTCTATATGGGTTCTTCCACCTCATCGCTGAGCAGAAATCCATCTCTTGGCGTTCGTATTCAGGGCCACGTTATCAAAACAGAGGGCTCTGAGGCCACTTCTTGATGCTCTGATGGACATTACATACTCCTGGGGGTTCCCCTTCAAGTTGCAGGTTCGCAATCAGCGAGGGACTTACACCCTCCGGGGCCCGCAGGATTTGGGAGCCTTTTTGGAGGGGTTGGATCTTCCTGAAGTATCTATCACTCCTCTGGGGAATCAGTGATGGAGCAAGTTGAGGACCCACTAAGCGGCCGTCTGACTCCTAGGTTTTATTTGTTAGGACCTTTTCCGGATGGCAGGGGGCACTTGGCACTTGTCCCTGTTTTTATTCCCTTCGTCCCTTGCCCTTATCCCTTCCTCCCCTTCTCTTTTACTCCCCTCTCTCCCCACTCTCTCCTTCCCCTCCTTCTTCCTCCTCCCCTTATCCCCCCTCCTTCAATACTTCTTTGATATGGTGTAACACAAAAAAGGCTCTTTCTATACGGTGTTTACCAAAATATTTTGGTTTATTACCTTTGCTGGTTCTAAGAGTGATACTTAGGGGCTCTCGCATTGTACTTAATGTTGCCATTGTAAATATGTTGTTAGATGTTGCTGCTGTTTCTCTGGGGGTGTTCTTCGGGGGCCCCTTGCGGACCATCGAGAGACACTACCCCATTTAGGGACACTTGCATGACGAGTGACACTATACCGCCACAGAGCACTTATCTGGTGACGGTGTAGTTGATATACCTCGACCTTTGTTGTGCTGTCATTTTCCTTTGTTCTTCTTTCCCCCCCCCCACCCTTTCTTTTTTTTTTTCTCTTTCTCTCAGCTCTTCTTCATTTACCATATATACTCGTGTATAAGCCGAGTTTTTCAGCCCAAAAATTGGGCTGAAAAGTCACCCCCTCGGCTTATACACGGGTCTATACTGTATATGGGATTTTTTTGCAGGTGCTGGGGAGGCTGGAGGAGGCTGATGAGTGAGCGGCCCGTCACGTGGGGTCGCTCATTAGATATGCACGGCTCCCCCCGCCCATCACAGCGGCAGGGGGAGCCGTGCATACAGCCCCCCAGTGTATACTGCAGCCCCCCAATGGCACTAGCCCCCCCATTATGGAAAGAGCCCCCCACACTTTGCAGAGCCCCCCCCGCTACTTTATCTTACCATCCGGGGTCTTCGCCGCGGGTCCTGCGCGCTGTGTTCAGGTCTCACGTGACCCGGCGCGATGACGTCTTTCCACTGCGACCGCCGGGTCACATGAGACCGGGAACACAGCGCGCGAGGAAGGACTGGAGGACCCGCGGTGAAGAAGACCCTGGATGGTAAGATAAAGCAGCGGGGGGGGGGGGGCTCTGCAAAGTGTGGGGGGCTTCTTCCCATGATGGGGGGGTGACTGCCACTGGGGCTGCTGTATATACCCTGGGGCCTGCTGTATACCTCTGGGGCCTGCTGTATACCTCTGGGGCCTGCTGTATACCTCTGGGGCCTGCTGTATATACCCTGGGGCCAGCTGTATATACCCTGGGGCCTGCTGTATACCTCTGGGGCCTGCTGTATATACCCTGGGGCCTGCTGTATATACCCTGGGGCCTGCTGTATACCTCTGGGGCCTGCTGTATACCTCTGGGGCCTGCTGTATACACCCTGGGGCCAGCTGTATACACCCTGGGGCCAGATGTATATACCCTGGGGCAAGCTGTATATGCCTCTGGGGCCTGCTGTATATGTCTCTGGGGCCTGCTGTATATACCCTGGGGCCTGCTGTATATGCCTCTTGGGCCTGCTGTATATGCCTCTGGGGCCTGCTGTATATGTCTCTGGGGCCTGCTGTATATACCCTGGGGCCTGCTGTATATGCCTCTTGGGCCTGCTGTATATGCCTCTGGGGCCTGCTGTATATGCCTCTGGGGCCTGCTGTATATGCCTCTGGGGCCTGCTGTATATGCCTCTGGGGCCTGCTGTATACCTCTGGGGTCTGCTGTTTATACCTTTAGGGATGCTGTATACTACCACTGGGGAGGCTGCTGTATACTACCACTGGGGAGGCCTGTATACCACACTGCTAGGGGCTGTATACCTGTGCTGGGGTCCACCTTCGGCTTATACACGAGTCAATAGGTTTTCCCAAGTTTTGGGGGCAAAAGTAGGGGGGTCGGCTTATACACGGGTCGGCTTATACACGAGTATATACGGTACTTCCTTTTCTTCCTACCCCCTTTACTTCTCTCTTACCATTTGTTCACCCCAGGGTGGCTAGAATCTAATACATAGATACGTCTACTGCTTTGATCTGGCCATGGCCACATTGAAACTGGCATCCCTAAATGTACGGGGCTTTAATTCACCACAAAAACGTAACCAGGTTTTTCATGGTGTGCACAAGACAGGGGTGCAGGTTATTTTACTCCAAGAGCCATTTTCCGGAGGTGAAGAATCAGTGCTACCCACACTGGTTTCACGCCTCCAATCCAGCAGCTAGATCTGGGAGGGTTAGCGGCGCCGGCCATAAAAATTTGGCACATGTTGTTCGGGAGGTGGAGTCTGACCGGCATCTACGATCTACGATCTATGGTCAGATGTTTACAATAGCTAATCTTTATCTCCCCGACACAGGTCAAGTGACCTCTGGGTTGCGCTATCTGAGGAAGCTGGGCAATTTCGCTCAAGGAAACTTGGTTGCGGGAGGCGACTTTAACATACCCCTAGACAGAAGAATGGACACGTCGGCAGGAAGGTCAGCGATTCCTCATACTCAGGTGGGAGCTTTTAAACGAGCAATTCACACCCTTAAGCTCGTGGATATTTGGAGGGTTCCCCATCCGTAAGATAGGGATTACTCCTTTTTCTCAGCAGTGCACACTTCCTATAGTCGCATTGACTATCTCTTATTAGGCCATCAAATGCTCGACTGGAATCCCAGGGCTTCCATAGGTCTTGCGACTTGACCTGATCATGCGCCTACCTATTTAACAATATGCCCCCTATTGCCACACCACGGGCTTGGCATTGGAAATTGAACCCCAATCTTTTAATGGATAAGGATGTTGTACAGGCAACCCGCACAGCAATCACTACCCCTCTTCCCACTTAGTGGGAAGCAACGAAATGTGTAATTAGAGGTATCCTCATGAGGGAAGGGGCTAGACTTAAAAGAGAAAAAGCTCAGTTGGTGAAGGACCTGCTCTCCCGAATACATTGCCTGGAACTTTTGCACAAACAAAATTTGGATCCGACAGTCCTCCTGGACCTAAACAAGCTGCGTAACGATCTCAAGAATCTGCTGGACCAGGCTTATATAAAGTTTCGGGAAAGGTCGTAACGATTTTTTTTATGAATTTGCAGACAAATGTGGGGGCCCGTTAGCATGATATATTCACCCGAGAACAGCGATTACATTTATACCCTTTATTACCACATCGGGAGGGGAGGGTGGATCACCGCCACACCAGTATTGCAGGGTCAGTTGGCCCTTCTTAGGGCAGGTGCTCGCTCAGATCGGGTTAGGTTCGAGGTTTCGGGACAAAGTCTTGGCCTTGTATACAACTCCAACGGCAAGGATTAGGTGTAATGGTGTCCTATTGGACTCCTTTCATATGGGGAATGGGACAAGGCAGGGGTGCCCCCTCTCACCTATGCTATATACTCTGGTGATGGAGCATCTGGGCGTAGCCTTGAGGCGTAACCCTGATATTCATGGGGTGACAATCGGTGGAAAAACATATAAATTGGCATTGTACGTTGACGATTTGCTGATGTATATTACCAAGCCTGAAATTTCTCTCCCATCTATCTTAAGGGAATTTGAGAGTTACGGCCTTCTTAGTAATTTTCGGGTCAATCTTACTAAATCGGATGTCATGAATATTAGCCTACCACCGGAGAGGCAGGGTAGGCTACAGACGGCCTTCCCTTTAAATGGCGCGCAACTTCCATGAAATATCTAGGCATCCACTTGTCTGCTAACTATTCGCAATTATATGAATTAAATTTCAAACCCCTCCTACATCGCATTACATCGCATGTCGGAAGGCGCCTATCCTGGTTCGGCAGTATTAATGTCCTCAAAATGGACATACTGCCAAAGTTACTCTACTTATTCCAGACAATTCCTATTGCTCTGCCCTGCACATTCTTCATTCAGTTGAAATCGGCCACTACTGCATTCGTTTGGTCGAATGGTAGATCCCAACTGGCCTGTACGACCTTGAGCAGAACCCAAATTGGAGGGTGGGGCAGGACTTCCTGACTTCCATCTTTATCACATAGCAGCGGTTCTCACTAGAGTGGTGTCTTGGTTTCATGGCGCCTTGTCAAAACAGTGTGTAGATCTGGAAGGCCGCCTGGCGGGCAGGCGTTTGACTTCTCTCCTATGGATATGTCGAGCCCACTGGGACGGGGGTACTCGGAACTGGACCGGGTTGCTACAGGGGATGTCACGGAGGTCCTGGTCCGGACCGTGTCCCAGGCCCTGGCAAGTAAAAGGGTGATATGCACAGGGGATAGAGTTTATCGTGACGCCACCCACAGTGTGTGGTCAGTATGGGGGACCACCGCTGCTGCAGAACCTCCGGGGGTGATTTTAGGCAGCTTAGATGGTACTGCTCTCCGTAGGTACAAGCAAGGTCCCCGGGGCAGTGGTTGGTATAGTCTATTATGGATGTAATAGTAGGGGATGATAGTGGAGACGGGTTAAGGAACACACACTCACGTTTTGTAGTTTCCAAAGTTTTACTGCGATGTTGTTGCAGGCTATTGTCCACGGAGTCTGTACTGGGGGCCGGGTTTATCCCACCCTGTCCGGGTCCTCAGCTTCCTTTGTGCTGCGCTGTGTGTGTGTGTCCCTGCTGCTGCGTCTAGCTGAGCTGCTGGGACTGTCTCACTCTCTCTTTCTCTGTTGGTACCACTTGGCTAGGCAATTTGAGTCTTCTGTGTGGTACTGACCCCGCCATGTTGCTTTGCTCTGGTACTGTGGTGGTCTAGAGACTCCACTACTCCTGGATTCACTGTGCTGTGTGTGTCAGTCACAGTGCCGGATCCGGTGTCCATTCTGTGCGCTTCTCTGGGGCGAGTGGTGATGGCACTCAAGCTCTCGGATGTGTTTCTCCTCTCCTCAGACCCTGGCTAGGCCTGGAATCGTGAGCAGACTGTAGAGAAGCTTGGCACAGCTTCTTTGACACTACAGCCTCTCTCAGTTCTCCCAGGAACTGAAACCTGACTCTGCTCTTCACAGTACTGTCTCGTACTGAACTAACTACTTCCTGTGGACCTGGAGTATTTAAAAGAGCAGGTTGTGCTCCCTCTCCTGGCCCAGAGGTGCTAGTGTAAGTCAGTGTGTTGTGGGGAGGGAACCCATGTGATGTTACTGTGGCACATTAACCGCTGGGGTGCCACAGATATCCAGACCTAAACGCCCGGATTGTGTCCTATCTTCTGTCCTTCTGAGGGACACGTTGCGGATATGGGATGGTGTGTGCACTAAATATCAACTCTCTGATGGATGGGGGCCTATGACCCCTTTATTTCGATAATCCTGTACCCTCCGGCGGTTCATGTGGAGACCTTTATGGTATGGTCGCGACATCAGCACACCAGGGCCCGGGAGGTTCTGTTGGATACTTCCTCCTTCCCGACCCTCTTGGAATTTCAATCCAGTTTCCCGGATAGCTCAATCCGTTGGTTTGAATATTTGAGATGTTTTCTGTACCACTTGGCCCATCTCCGGTCTGGCTGGGGATCTTTCTAAGTTTGAAGCTTTTCTAGTGCATGGAATATGCATTTTCCTTCCTTACTATATGTTCAGCGAGGCCACTTGTTATGACGGTCCTCACCCGCTTTGGCTGCCCTGGGGACAAATCCTTAATCCTACCCTTCTCATTCTTTTCATCCCCCTCCTCTCTTTATTCTTCTCTTTTCCCTCCTTTTCTTCCTCTTTTCCTCCTTATTGCTTTGTTACTCGGTTGATAAAACAGAAACTGATACATACTTTATTTGTACACGGTTGTTTTTGTTTTCCTTAATATGCAATCTTATTTTATTCAGGGTTGCCCGAAATCATTTACCTATTGCTGCTTGCAAACTATTGTTTTATTTATTTTTTTTATTTTATTTTTCCTTTTCATTTCTAATACGTATGTGGCGCCCCTGCGACCAGGGTGGCCACATAGGGAACTGCAGTCAGTAGATAGGAGACAGTTTGTGCACCAAACACCTTCACAGCACACCCACCCACAGGAGCACAGTACCCAACCCGGGGCCCGGGACTCTAGGCGGATAAGGGGTGGTGGGTTTAGAGAGAAGTGGGTGGGGAAGGTAGGTCAGGTGACAGAGAGCACAAATAGAGGAAAAGAGGAGGAAGGAGTTAGTAGGCCAGAGTGAGCCGAGAGGTAAAGAACAGACAGACAGTGACACATCCCGGTGGGATTGGGCTCCCTGGAGAGCGCAGAATCCACAGAGACACAGATACATGGAGAGAAAGCTCGTCCATAGCCGGCATCCCAAGGGAGTGTGAGGACAGAGACCGGACCGGTGTCACCTGGTCCAAGGAACATGGCAGCACCGACCAACTACCGGCAGGATAGATTCCCTAGTTGCATCTGGAAGTCACAAGGGTTAGAAGGAGCCCGGTAATCCCTTGAAAGACAGGGTTATGTCGAGCCCACTGGGACGAGGGTACTCGATACCGGACCGGGTCTCTACTGGGGAAGTCACGGGTGGTCCTGGTCCGGTCCGTGTCCCGGGCCCTGGCAAATAAAGGGGATATTTACAGGGGTTGTGTCAATCGTGACGCCACCCACTTGATGCGGCCAGTGATGGGGGCCGCCGCTGCTGCAAAACCTCCGGGGGTGATGTGATGGCAGCGGAGATGGTGTAGTTCCAGTGGGAAGAACTGTATCCCCCGGGGCAGTAAGGGTTAAGTCTATGGTGAGGTTGTAGCACACTTACTTTACAGACGCTGCAGGGATCTCTCCTCAGCATTGGTGCTGACAGGCTGGAGCTGTGGCTCTGCAGGTGGAGGCTTTCTGATGCAATCCTGTTAGGAGAGAATCACTTTCGTGCAGAGACACAAGGGAAGCTGTTCCAGGGTTTTCCAAAGCTTTACTCCAAGTTCTTTCAGTTACTTTACAAGTCATTTGCAGTTCTTACAAGTTGCAGTACACGGGCACATTCTCCCTCTCCGGGTTCCCTTTACTCTGCAGCCAGGCCTCTCTCTGTGACCCCTCACACAGTCTGTAGTGTCCTTTCCGGGCTGTTTACGGTCTCCGTCTATACGGGTGGTGTGTGGTGCGCTGGACAGTATGGCGGTGACTCGGGCTTCTGTGAGTCCTAGTGTGTCACTTAGCTGCCTGTCCTTTAGGGTAGGGATCTCAATCTGAAACTCAGACCCCTCGTCGTGTTATCTGGGGATGCCGGGTGAACTACGGTCCCCTCTAGAGCTGACACTCTACTCAGCCCAGCCTCCAGCAGTCCTCCGGTCTGAGGCTCTACCAGGCTCTCTCCTTTCTGTTCCTTTCCAGTATTCTAGGAGGGCTACTCCGCCTGCAGTCAGTGGCTTCAGCTGCTGTCTAGGGCACGGGTTCCACCATCCTTCTCTGTTCTGTCACACTCCTGGTGGCATCAGCATCGGACGGGCTTTCTCTCCCCTCTGGCTCACACTGCCTCAGTACGGATTCTGCGCTCCTAGGCCTTGCACTCACAGGACGAGTGATTGTCTTTCTGTCTTTGCAGCTCGGCACCCTGGGCCTACTACTCCTTACTCCTTACTCCTTACTGACTTCCTTCACTCCTCCCCCTCACTATATACTCTCAAGTCACCTGACTCCGTGTGTGCCCAACCCACTCCTCTGATCCACCACCCCTCAATCTCATAGAGTTCTAATCTCAGGGCTGGATGTTACCTTCTGTACGTGGGTTGTGTGGGCTGTGAGGGTGTTGGTGTGCAACAATGTCCTACCTGCCTGGCTGCAGTTCCCTTTGTGGCCTCCTGTACGCAGGGGCGCCACAGTTACCCAAGGTTAGGCTAACACCAGAGTGTCAGCACTGAGGGGGACATGCAGCTACACGCTGGCTCCCCAGACAAACCGGCGGGGAACACAGATTCCAGGTCTGTGTTCCTACTACAGAGTTGAAGGCTCAGCAGCATCCAGGAGGACCCGGCTTATCGCTCACACACACATAGGGAGAAGCCACACAAAAGGGACTGAGCTGCCGCCATACAATCCGCTAGGAAGAACAGAGAGAGAGAGAACAAGCCTGAAAGGTTACAGAGAAAGAGTGAGGGGTCTCAGAGTGACAGCCTGGCTGCAGAGGGATCAAGTGTCCGGAGTTTACTGAATTGTGAACTGAACTGTTGTGAACTGTGGAGAACTTGAAATTAAACCCGGTGAACCCTGCTTCAGTTTCCCATGTCTGATTCCAGGTATACAGAACTGTATTGTACTTCTTATCCTGTCAGGAGCAGCCCCACCAGTGGCGGGCTCATCCATCAAGCTGCAGCCCATCCATCCCTCCATCCTCCTGGCAGAGCTACGCTGCAGCGGTGGTCCCCTCATTGACCACAACCCGAGGGTGGCGTCACGACAACAATATCCCTGTAAATACCCCTATTACTTGTGAGAACCTGGGACACGGTCTGAACCAAGACCGCCGTGATATCCCCAGCAGAACCCCAGTCTAGCACCGAGTACCCCGTCCCAGTGGGCTCCACATGCGCAATGATTGATATTGACTCTGTCTATAAGCATCTGTCTGACATGTATTTGGCTGCTTGCAGTAGCCTTTCTGTTTTTGATGTAAATCAATATGTTCCTTTGGCTGTATCTAAATAAAGACTTTCGAAAAAAAAAAAATGTACAAAGTCGTTCTACGGACGTCAAGGTGACCCATATCAGAACAGTCCCTATCTAACTTATTTAAAACTTGATCCTATGTAAACATACCTCATTGATGCAGGATGAAGATGGGCCAGAGTCCAATATGGACACAGTGCAGCAGACAGCACCTTATATGTTTGGCTCAGTAAGGAAGTGGTGGGGCTCTCCCTATCTTGCATAACAGGAGACTAAGCACAAAGTGAACAGGTCTGTAGGACCATGTTCACACCACCGAATAACTAGACCACAAGAAAAACAGTATAACAAATGACTCGCCTCTGCGGGATCATGGGGTACTCGGAACCAGGTCTTCCCGATGTCATCGGGGGCTGCGGGATGTCACGGTGGTGTGATCTGGTCTGTGATCCCCTCGTCGGGTGATCAGTTAAAAAGGGGAATTTGAAAAATGGATAAAAATAAAATAAAAGCAAAAGTTTTTGTCGTGATGCCACCCGTGGAATGCGGTTGGTATAGCCGCTGCTACAGTCGGGACCTCTGGGGATGATAGGAGTAGCAGTGAGGATGGTTCAGCTCTCCATGGGAAGAGACGGTTCCCCAAGGCAACCGAAAAGTTTATGGAGATGATACGTTTGTTGGGGGTGCAAGGACTTAGTGTATAGAATAACTGACAGACACAGGGGTAACAGTCTCCTTTACCTTTACTGAAGTCAGAAGCAGGTTCATCCAGGGCACAATTCACAAGTGGTGTCAGGGGTCCGGAGCCTGGAAGCAAGTTCAGGTTTTCCACACCTGGCAAGTTCTGAGGCCTCCCTACTGCGCTGTCCTCTATGATCCCTGGCTGCTTGAAGCTATGCTGTGACCCTCTCCTCTCTTGTCTGTTGTCTTGGCCGTGTGACAGGCGGCTTCAGCCCTTTTTGTGTTATTCTCCTTCACTGCGTATCCTGAGCTCTTTGGTGCGGCTGTGTCTCCTGGCCTTGTGGTGGGCGAGCAACTTGGAATCACCTGCCCTCCGGTGTTGGTTGCTGGGCATAAAGTCCCTGGCGACCTCGGACTCCGGTGTCCGTCCTGCACTAGGTATTGAGGTGAGCTGGCTCGGCTCCACTCCCCACACTTTTTCTCCACTTCCACAGACCCTCACCTAGGGATCACTCACACTGGCTAGTCAGTTTCCTTGGACGGGCCTAGCACGGCTCCCGACCGTAGGATGTCTTCTACAGTCCTCCTAGGAACTTAACTGCCTAACCCTTCCCCCTAGACCAGAATTTATAGGGGAGCTCACCCTGAACTCGGGCTTTAGAGCTCCCCCTTCTGGCCTGGAGTCGGTAAGTTGTTGTGCGTGTGTTTTGCCTGAGGTGGGTACCTTTCCTTGCTTCCAAGCTTAATATTGTGGCAACTAGACCCTGGGGCGCCACACAAACGTGTAGAAATACACGTAGTAAATGTTTTTTATTAGCACATGCTTTTCATTATTACCTTTTATAGCAGAGTATTTCTACACGTTTGTTATACTGTTTTTTTCTGTGGTCTAGTTATTTGGTGGTGTGAACACGGTTCTACAGACCTGTTCACTTTGTGCTTTGGCTCAGCTGTAAGTTTATTTAGTCTCTTGTTATGAAAGATAGGAAGAGCCCCACCCCTTCCTTACTGAGTCAAACATATAAGGTGCTGTCTGCTGCACTGTGTCCATATTGGACTCTGGCCCATCTTCATCCGGCACCCATGAGGTATGTTTACTTAGGATCAAGTTTTAAATAAGTTAGATAGGGGCCAGTCTGATATGGGTCACCTTCACGTCCGTAGAATGGTTCGTACATTTTTTGAAAAAAAGTATTAACTAAGTACCCTTTTATTGACACTGCTTTCTACTAGCACTTGCTTGCTATTATAGCAGATGATTTCTACACATTTCTTATACTGTTTATTCTGTGGTTTAGTTATTTGGTGGTGTGTACATGGTCTTACAGACCTGTTCACTTTGTGCTTTGGCTCATCTGTAAGGTTTTAAAGGAGATGGGAGTGATCCCAAAGAAGACACACCTGGAAACAGGACAAGGGATCTTGCTAGCAACAGAAAATGACATTAACTCCTACACTGCCAAAGGAAAGAAACAGGTTTAATATGAAGTCTCACTGCAGGAGTGAGACACAGATCCGAAACCTGTCACAGGTCTCCAAAGTAAGAGAGACCATCGTGACACATAGTTGGCATGGGTTCATGAGTAATGGGCAGATGGCAGCGCTTGTGATGTCACATCATACAAAAACTGGACTCCCAAGATAGTGGTGGACAATATTGAACTATTGCAGTTTTACAATATATTTTATTGATATGAATTAATATATCACTGTTTCCTTTGAAAATATATAGCACCATAACCAGCATAAGTACAGGAATACATCACCATAACCACAATCAGTACAGAAATACAGCACCATAACCACCATCACTACATAAATAAGACACGAGAACCACCATCAGTACAGAAATAGAGCACCATAACCACCATCAGTACATGAATACATCGCCAGAACCACCATCAGCACAGAAATACAGCACCATAAACACCATGATTACATGAATACATAAAAAAAAACATAAGTACAGGAATACATCACCAAAAACAAGATGACTACATGAATACATCACCAGAGCCACCATCAGTACATGGATACACCATCCGAACCACCACAAGTATAGGAATGCATCACCAAAACCATCATACATACAGGAATACATCACCAGAACTACCATCAGTACATGAATACGACACCAGAACCACAATCAGTACAGAAATACAGCACCATAACCACCATCAGTACATGAATAAGTCACGAGAACCACCATCAGTACAGAAATAGAGCAACCATAACCACCATCAGTACATGAATACATCACCAGAACACCATCAGCACAGAAATACAGCACCATAAACACCATGATTACATTAATACATAAAAAAAACCATAAGTACAGGAATACATCACCAAAAACACCATGATTACATGAATACATCACCAGAGCCACCATCAGTACATGGATACACCATCCGAACCACCACAAGTATAGGAATACATCAGTAAAACCATCATACGTACAGGAATACATCACCAGAACTACCATCAGTACATGAATACGACACCAGAACCACAATCAGTACAGAAATACAGCACCATAACCACCATCAGTACATGAATACATCACCATAACCACCATGATTACACGAATGCATCACCAGAACCAGCATCAGTACATGGATACACCATCACAACAACCATAAGTACAGGAATAATCAGCACCACATTCAGTGCATGAATACATCACCAGAGCCACTTTCAGTACATGAATACCTTATCAAGCTTAGTACAGCAATCAACTGCAATGTCAGATCATTATGTCCTTTTCAATGATAAGGATGTACTGGTAGCTGTTGATACCAGTCATTACCAGACTGTGGACCAAACAGGAATCATAGTCATGATTAGAAATAGTTTCACAAACTAACATGTACACTCAGGTATGTCATAGGTGATATCTCCTTTGATTGGGGTCATTCTCAGCCCTTTCTTCTCCATCTGGTCCAGATGTTACGAGGACATCCACAGCTCATTAAACACTGAGTATGGAAGAAATGGGTGTTCACTGAATCCTGAGGAAGGAGGTGATAGGTAGTCTCCAAATACTGAGGATGGAGGCAATGGGCGGTCACCAAATAATGAGGATGAAGGACATGCGCAGCCACTAAATACTGATGAGGACTGAGGAGATGGGTGATCACTCTTTGGGAGTCAGGGCCGTATCTAAAGATACCCCCGGTCATCGGATTTCTGTGAGCCTTGTAGGTCCTCACAGGTGCGGGCTCCGGTACCCGGATTCTTTCCTGGGGCAAACTGTCTGGTTACTTCTTGCTCCCCACATTGAGTGAACTCTCACCTCGAGTTACTTCTCCTATCCTTCTGGGATCTATTCTGATTGTCCTGGGTCCCTCAGCCAAGGAGACCCTCCTTTCTCCCTCAGGCCTTCTGCCTGCCTCCAACCAACTCCAACTCCCCGAGTCCTAGTCTAGACTCTAGACTCCAGACTCCTCTCTAGTGCCCCCTGGAGGTGACTATATACCCTCCCGGGGCCCCTCCACCATGTGACTAGTGTGGGGTGTGGGTATAGGGTTCCACCTACTGGCCATAACTTCCACTAGCAGTGGGGCGACTACACCTCTTTTATGGGTGTAGTACCCCTTTTGTGGTACCTACATCATGGGGCGCCACATATACATCGAATTTTATTGAAGAAACCTCCCAATGATAACAGTATAATCTTCAAAATTAAAAAAACCTCTAAAAGCACTGTTCCAAAATATTAGGCACAGGAGAGTTTCTAAATATTTGATGCTTGAAAGAAGTGAAAATGCTGATTTGTTGAATTTGCAGCATTAACAGGTCACATTCACTGAAATAAAAAGCTACCTCCAAAACATCCTAACAGGCCAAGTTACATGGTAACATAGGAACCCTTCTCTGATATCACCTTCACAATTCTTGCATCCATTGACCTTGAGAGTTTCTGGAGAGTTTCTGCTTGTATTTCTTTACATGATGTCAGAGTCGCCTCCCAGAGCTGCTGTTTTGATGTGAGCTGCCTCCCACCCTCATAGATCTTGTGCTTGATTATACTCCTAAGGTTCTCTATAGGGTTGAGGTCAGGGGAAGATGATGGACACACCATGAGTTTATCTCCTTTTATTTTCACAGCAACATAGAGCAGGATAGGAATGAGGTAAAATAGCGCCACACACTGCAGAGATAAAAGAGCACAAACTAGAGAGGGGTGCATCGATTGTGGGGTTCCAGTCCATTGGTCCGTCAGCAGTCTCTGGACTCTGCAATGATGAAATCACACCAGCCCGGGCCAATCAAAATCCCACAAGGTAAAAGATTTGTGAGCCTCCCATCCAGTGTCACATGTTGACTGCTCCAGTCTTATGTATACTTTATAACTTCTTGGCACATTCGGAATTTGTTTCAGCCTGTGGATGAGGTGGCTTCCCAGGCGCAGGTGTGTCAGATGATGTAGTTGTCCACTCCCCCAGCTTTTAAATAGTTCCACTTCCTTTCACTAACTGTCGCTGATAGAGTTTCAGTCTCCTCAAGACCGTAAACTGAGAAAGACGTGTATGTGCTTGTTGCAGAAGCTTCTTGGTGTTTTTCCTCATTTGTAGGAGTTGCTGTGCATCCCTGTCCATGGGTGGAGGTGAGGGGTGAAGGCACAGGGCTGGTTGAGGAGCAGGGAAAGGGTGGTGGCCCAGACCTCCTCACCATCCGTGGTACCTCTGGGTACAGGGTCAGCTAAGGATCCCAGTATAGAGTAAGAGTAGCTACCCAGTTTACCTTGCCTGTTATTGCCATTCTGCTTTCCATCCCCTCATTGTAACATCCAGTGGTCCAAGATAGTGACGGGGCCGATTGTCTTGATCCCGGAAATTGTGCCACTGCTCAGATGCACACAGCTTGTAGATGGCTTCAAATGCACAGACAAACATGTTTTCTCTATTTTTGTGTTTTACTTCCTGTCTGTCCTTCCTTCTCTTTAATTTCAGCTCTTCCTGAACCTCCAAAGAACAGTCTCATATGTCCTGGATGTTTCCAGATCACCCCGGACTCTTGTCGGAGCTTTACACCAGTACAATGCAGAGGAAATGAGGAGGAGTGCTTCTCCTACACCGGCCTACCCCTATATAACAATGGTGAGTGCAGAAACCCCTATATAACAATGGTGAGTGCAGCCCCCTATATAACAATGGTGAGTGCAGAAACCGCTATATAACAATGGTGAGTGCAACCCCTACATAACAATGGTAAGTGCAAAAACTCCTATATAACAATGGTGAGTGCAAAAAACCCTATATAACAATGGGTAGTGCAGCCCCTATATAACAATGGTGAGTGCAGCCCCTATATAACAATGGTGAGTGTAGAGACCCTATATAACAATGGTGAGTGCAGAGAACCCTATATAACAATGGTGAGTGCAGCCCCTATATAACAATGGTGAGTGTAGCCACCTATATAACAATGGTGAGTGCAGAGGCCCCTATATAACAATGGTGAGTGCAGCCCCTATATAACAATGGTGAGTGCAGAGAACCCTATATAACAATGGAGAGTGCAGCCCCTATATAACAATGGTGAGTGTAGAGACCCCTATATAACAATGGTGAGTGCAGAGAACCCTATATAACAATGATGAGTGCAGCCACCTATATAACAATGGTGAGTGCAGAGGCCCCTATATAACCATGGTGAGTGCAGAGACCCCTATGTAACAATGGTGAGTGCAGAGACCACTATATAACAATGGTGAGTGCAGCCCCCTATATAACAATGGTGAGTGCAGCCCCCTATATAACAATGGTGAGTGCAGCCCCCTATATAACAATGGTGAGTGCAGCCCCCTATATAACAATGGTGAGTGCAGCCCCTATATAACAATGGTGAGTGCAGCCCCTATATAACAATGGTGAGTGCAGCCCCCTATATAACAATGGTGAGTGCAGAGACCCCTATATAACAATGGTGAGTGCTGGGACCCCTATATAACAATGGTGAGTGCTGAGACCCCTATATAACAATGGTGAGTGCAGAGACCCTATATAACAATGATGCGTGCAGATATCCCTATATAACAATGATGAGTGCAGAACCCCCTATATAACAATGGTGAGTGCAGAGACCCCTACATAACAATGGTGAGTGCAGCCATCCCTATATAACAATGATGAGTGCAGAACCCCTTATATAACAATGGTGAGTGCAGAGACCCCTACATAACAATGGTGAGTGCAGCCCTCTATATAACAATGGTTAGTGCAGCCCCCTATATAACAATGGTGAGTGCAGATACCCCTATATAACAATGGTGAGTGCAGCCCTTATGTAACAATGGTGAGTGCAGAGGCCCCTATATAACAATGATGAGTGCAGCCCCTATAGAACAATGGTGAGTGTAGCCCCTATATAACAATGATGAGTGCAGCCCCCTATATAACAATGGTGAGTGCAGAGACCCCTATATAGCAATGGTGAGTGCAGAGACCCCTATATAACAATGGTGAGTGCAGCCCTTATGTAACAATGGTGAGTGCAGAGGCCCCTATATAACAATGAGTGCAGCCCCTATATAACAATGGTGAGTGCGGCCCCTATATAACAATGATGAGTGCAGCCCCCTATATAACAATGGTGAGGGCAGAGACCCCTATATAACAATGGCGAGCGCAGCCCTTATATAACAATGGTGAGTGCAGAGACCCCTATATAACAATGATGAGTGCAGCCCCTATATAACAATGGTGAGTGCAGCCCCCTATATAACAATGGTGAGTGCAGCCCCCTATATAACAATGGTGAGTGCAGATACCCCTATATAACAATGGTGAGTGCAGAGACCTCTATATAACAATGGTGAGTGCAGCCCCCTATATAACAATGGTGAGTGCAGAGACCCCTATATAACAATGGTGAGTGCAGAGACCCTTACATAACAATGGTGAGTGCAGCCCCCTATATAACAATGGTGAGTGCAGAGACCCCTATATAACAATGATGAGTGCAGAGACCCCTATATAACAATGGTGAGTGCAGAGACCTCTATATAACAATGGTGAGTGCAGAGACCCCTATATAACAATGGTGAGTGCAGAGACACTTACATAACAATGGTGAGTGCAGCCCCCTATATAACAATGGTGAGTGCAGAGACCCCTATATAACAATGATGAGTGCAGAGACCCCTATATAACAATGGTGAGTGCAGAGAGCCTATAAAATAAAGGGCAGGAGCGCTCTTCTCTGTTTGGCATTGGGAGTCTGATCTTGCCTTGTCCTTGCCATTAACCATGTCCGCATGGGTTCTCCATGAAGAAAAACGTCATCCCATCACCTGTGTGATGTAGTGAATGGCGGCATTATACATGGCCGGTATGTTTCGCACAGGCAGACGTCTGCTGCGATGTATTTATGAATGTCTCGCCAGTACCTGGAAGCCCACAGTCTGCTTCACAGCATTGCAAGAGTTCAGCTTGCTACTTGCTGGAGATGAGGGTGTGTCTCAGGATGTTTAATGGAGTCTGTGTTTGACATGTGACAGACTGACAGAGAGTGAGATATAGAGAGTCTGCAGGGTGCAGGGCTGGCCAGACCGCCATTGTGTAAGAAGAAGTCTCTCAGGAGCCCTGTGTGGACTGACAACAGGGCCCCGAGTGAGTAGAGGCTGGGATACTCAGAAGTGTATCCAAACCAGGAGTTAATGGTCTGTAACACTGTGGTGTATTGCATTGCCTGTAAAGCCAAGGAAGGCATACACATGGAGTTGGTTTATGAAGCCTAATAAACCAAATAGACTTCTTATGTAAAACCGGTGCCTGTGTTTCTCTATCCTGCAGCAAGCGAATGAGTACCCTATTGTATAGTGACTGTTATATTAAATGCTGAATAGTGAAGGTACCCGACCCGGTTCATGATCGCTATGTCACACCGGCAAATGGCAACTAATCTCGAAGGCCTTCTTGTGAATGTTCCTGTGCAGTTGTCACTTACCCTGCCTTAATCACCTCATTTACCCTGCCCCTATCACATACCCTGCCTCTATCACCTCACTCACCCTGCCTCTATCACCTCACTCACCCTGCCTCTATCACTTCACTCACCCTGCCTCTATCACCTCACTTACCCTGCCTCTATCACTTCACTTACCCTGCCTCTATCACCTCGCTTACCCTGCCTCTATCACCTCACTTACCCTGCCTGTATCACCTCACTCACCCTGCCTGTATCACCTCACTCACCCTGCCTCTATCACCTCACTCACCCTGCCTCTATCACCTCACTCACTCTGCCTCTATCACTTCACTTACCCTGCCTCTATCACCTCACTTACCCTGCCTCTATCACTTCACTTACCCTGCCTCCATCACCTCACTCACCCTGCCTCTATCACCTCACTCACCCTGCCTCTATCACTTCACTTACCCTGCCTCTATCACCTCATTCACCCTGCCTCTATCACCTCACTCACCCTGCCTCTATCACCTCACTCACCCTGCCTCTATCACCTCACTCACCCTGCCTCTATTACCTCACTCACCCTACCTCTATCACCTCACTTACTCTGCCTCTATCACCTCACTCACCCTGCCTCTATCACCTCACTCACCCTGCCTCTATCACCTCACTCACCCTGCCTCTATCACCTCACTTACCCTGCCTCTAACACTTCACTTACCCTGCCTCTATCACCTCACTTACCCTGCCTCTATCACCTCACTCACCCTGCCTCTATCACCTCACTCACCCTGCCTCTATCACCTCAATCACCCTGCCTCTATCACCTCACTCACCCTGCCTCTATCACCTCACTCACCCTGCCTCTATCACCTCACTCACCCTGCCTCTATCACCTCAATTACCCTGCCTCTATCGCCGCGCCCCGGTTTAATTCCACGATTTCTCCTATTCTTTCTGCAGTGACTCTTGCCATTGCTGGATGTGGCACAAAGACGGCCTGCAACCTGGACCAGGATAAGGATCAGAGGACGACGCTGTGTACGGGGAAAATCATCAATAGGGCAGAGCGTCTCCACCACTCCATCCTCCTCCTCACTGCCATCATACTGATTAAATCTGTATACTGACAAAACATAACCTCCTATAATGACCTTTGACCTCATGTGTAACCCTTGGTATAAGTTATCCCCCCTGTAATGATATGTGAAATGATCTCAATATGACGTGATTGTACCGATCTCTCACAGCTCAGCGCTCGTCTACTATGGCTGCAAATACCGAAATAGTGAAATAATCACAAGCTGCCAAATGACAAATAAAGAAACAAATACTGAATGTTCTCTGTGCCAGAAATTGTTATAGGGAAAATGACCGTCAGAGCTGGAGATTATTGGGCGACTGAAACTATACATACTGTAAAACCGCCCCTATGTACAAGAATATAACTACTATAATACCACCCCTATATACAAGAATATAACTACTATAATACTGCCCCTATATACAAGAATATAACTACTATAATACTGCCCCTATATACAAGACTATAACTACTATAATACTGCCCCTATATACAAGAATATAACTACTATAATACTGCCACTATATACAAGAATATAACTACTATAATACTGCTCCTATGTACAAGAATATAACTACTATAATACTGCCCCTATGTACAAGAATATAACTACTATAATACTGCCCTATATACAAGAATATAACTACTATAATACTGCCCCTATATACAAGAATATAACTACTATAATACTGCCCTATATACAAGAATATAACTACTATAATACTGCCATCTATATACAAGAATATAACTACTATAATACTGCCCTATTATACAAGAATATAACTACTATAATACTGCCTCCTTATACAAGAATATAACTACTATAATATACTGCTCCTATGTACAAGAATATAACTACTATAATACTGCTCCTATTACAAGAATATAACTACTATAATACTGCCCTATATACAAGAATATAACTACTATAATACTGCCTATATTACAAGAATATAACTACTATAATACTGCTCCTATATACAAGAATATAACTACTATAATACTGCTCCTTATTACAAGAATATAACTACTATAATACTGCCCCTATTACAAGAATATAACTACTATAATACTGCTCCTTATATACAAGAATATAACTACTATAATACTGCCCCTATATACAAGAATATAACTACTATAATACTGCCCTATATACAAGAATATAACTACTATAATACTGCTCCTATATACAAGAATATAACTACTATAATTACTGCTCCTTATATACAAGAATATAACTACTATAATACTGCCCTATATACAAGAATATAACTACTATAATACTGCTCCTATTGATATACCATAATATAAATACTATATAATACTGCTCCTATATACAAGAATATAACTACTATAATAACTGCTCCTATATACAAGAATATAACTACTATAATACTGCTCCTATAACAAGAATATAACTACTAAATACTGCCCTATATACAAGAATATAACTACTATAATACTGCCTTATATACAAGAATATAACTACTATAATACTGCTCCTATATACAAGAATATAACTACTATAATACTGCTCCTATATACAAGAATATAACTACTATAATACTGCCCTTATACTAAGAATATAACTACTATAATACTGCCCTATATCAAGAATATAACTAATATATACTGCTCCTATATTACAAGAATATAAATACTCTATAATACTGCCCTATATACAAAGAATTATAACTACTATAATATACTGCTCCTATATACAAGAATATAACTACTATAATACTGCCCTATATACAAGAATATATACTCCTATAAAATACTCTATCTCCTATATACAAGAATATAACTACTATAATACTGCTACCTTATATACAAGAATATAACTACTATAATACTGCTCCTATGTACAAGAATAATATAACCTATATCAGATAAATACTACTGTCCTATCAGAATATAAAATATATACTAATTACAAGATATATATTATAGATTCCCTATATACAAGAATATAACTACTATAATACTGCTCCTATATACAAGAATATAACTACTATAATACTGCCTCTATATACAAGAATATAACTACTATAATACTGCCCTATATACAAGAATATAACTACTATAATACTGCTCCTATATACAAGAATATAACTACTATAATACTGCTCCTTATTACAAGAATATAACTACTATAATACTGCTCCTATACACAGAATATAACTACTATAATACTGCCCTATATACAAGAATATAACTACTATAATACTGCCCTATATACAAGAATATAACTACTATAATACTGCTCCTATATACAAGAATATAATACTACTATAATACTGCTCCTATATACAAGAATATAACTACTATAATACTGCCCTATATACAAGAATATAACTACTATAATACTGCTCCTATATATACAAGAATTATAACTACTATAATACTGCTCCTTATATACAAGAATATAACTACTATAATACTGCTCCTATATACAAGAATATAAAACTACTATAATACTGCCCTATTACAAGAATATAACTACTATAATACTGCTCCTATATACAAGAATATAACTACTATAATACTGCTCCTATATACAAGAATATAACTACTATAATACTGCCCCTATATACAAGAATATAACTACTATAATACTGCCCTATATACAAGAATATAACTACTATAATACTGCTCCTATATACAAGAATATAACTACTATAATACTGCTCCTATTACAAGAATATAACTACTATAATACTGCTCCTATATACAAGAATATAACTACTATAATACTGCTCTATATACAAGAATATAACTACTATAATACTGCTCCTATATACAAGAATATAACTACTATAATATACTGCTCCTATATCAAGAATATAACTACTATAATACTGCTCCTATATACAAGAATATAACTACTATAATACTGCCTCCTATATACAAGAATATAACTACTATAATACTGCCCTATATACAAGAATATAACTACTATAATACTGCTCCTATATACAAGAATATAACTACTATAATACTGCTCCTATATACAAGAATATAAACTACTATAATACTGCTCCTATTACAAGAATATAACTACTATAATACTGCCCTATATACAAGAATATAATACTATAACTGCTCCTATTACAAGAATATAACTACTATAATACTGCTCCTATATACAAGAATATAACTACTATAATACTGCCCTATTACAAGAATATAACTACTATAATACTGCTCCTATATACAAGAATATAACTACTATAATACTGCCCTATATACAAGAATATAACTACTATAATACTGCTCCTATATACAAGAATATAACTACTATAATACTGCTCCTATATACAAGAATATAACTACTATAATACTGCTCCTATATACAAGAATATAACTACTATAATACTGCTCCTATATACAAGAATATAACTGCTATAATACTGCCCCTATATACAAGAATATAACTACTATAATGCAGCTCCCTATATACAAGAATATAACTACTATAATACTGCTCCTATATGCAAGAATATAACTACTATAATACTGCTCCTTTATACAAGAATATAACTACTATAATACTGCTCCTATATACAAGAATATAACTACTATAATACTGCCTCTATATACAAGAATATAACTACTATAATACTGCTCTTATATACAAGAATATAACTACTATAATACTGCCTCTATATACAAGAATATAACTACTATAATACTGCCCCTATGTACAAGAATATAACTACTATAATACTGCTCCTATATACAAGAATATAACTGCTATAATACTGCTCCTTTATACAAGAATATAACTACTATAATACTGCTCCTATATACAAGAATATAACTACTATAATACTGCCTCTATATACAAGAATATAACTACTATAATACTGCTCCTATATACAAGAATATAACTACTATAATACTGCTCCTGTATACAAGAATATAACTACTATAATACTGCTACTATATACAAGAATATAACTACTATAATACTGTCCCTATATACAAGAATATAACTACTATAATACTGCGCCTATATACAAGAATATAACTACTATAATACTGTCCCTATATACAAGAATATAACTACTATAATACTGCCCCTATATACAAGAATATAACTACTATAATACAGCTCCTATATACAAGAATATAACTAGTATAATACTACCATATGTACAAGAATATAACTACTATAAAACAGCTCCTATATACAAGAATATAACTACTATAATACTACCCCTATGTACAAGAATATTACTTCTATAATACAGCTCCTATATACAAGAATATATCTACTATAATACTGCCCCTATATACAAGAATATAACTACTATAATACTGCCCCTATATACAAGAATATAACTACTATAATACTGCTCCCTATATACAAGAATATAACTACTATAATACTGCTCCCTATATACAAGAATATAACTACTATAATACTGCTCCTATATACAATAATATAACTACTATAATACTGCCCCTATATACAAGAATATAACTACTATAATACTGCCCCTATATACAAGAATATAACTACTATAATACTGCTCCCTATATACAAGAATATAACTACTATAATACTGCTCCTATATACAAGAATATAACTACTATAATACTGCTCCTATATACAAGAATATAACTACTATAATACTGCCCCTATATACAAGAATAAAACTACTATAATACTGTTCCTATATACAAGAATATAACTACTATAATACTGCTCCTATATACATGAATATAACTACTATAATACTGCCCCTATATACAAGAATATAACTACTATAATACTGCCCCTATGTACATGAATATAATCAATGAAAAGAGAGCGTTGCTGAGCACCAATAAAATGCACTACTTTTTCAGCCAATTTTTAGGTTCAGCCCAATAATCACTGGCATAGCACCTGGGGACCAGTGTTGCACAGTACAGTGAGCCATAAATGCATTACTTATTAATGAAGAAATTAAATGAAGAGCAGCAGTCCACTGCCGCCCTAGAAAATGGCACGTTCTTAGAAGCGCCATCTTCTTATGCTGCATCCGCCTTGTCCAGCGGCCCTGGTGGCGGGTGGCTCACTGGGTAATAATGGAGTTAGGGCCAGCTTTGTACTATCAGCTGTCCCTAAGCCCGAAATTTATGGGGTCACGCCAATATTAGACATGGCCACCATGAATCTCTAGTAATCGGATAAATAAAAAACACAAGACAGAGAAATTTTCTTTTAATTAGAAATAAATGCAACACAATTAGTGACTCCATCTTTATTAACCCCCCCCTCCCCCACCGTCCCCTCCCTTGACGTAGTCCAGGCTCAAGGGTCCCACGCGTCCAAATTCAGATCCAATATCATCAGATTGATTTGCCAGACGGCAAGCCGATCAGATGATCAATATGAGGCTGAACGACCTGAATCAGCTGAAGTCGCCATTAAAACAGGCCGGTAAAAGAATCAGCTCAGAGATTGTTTAAAAGTCTTCGGCTCTTTACCACCGGCTTCTAAACAATCATGCTCCATATCACCTTTTTCCTGAGACCCCAGACCGCTTTGTAGGGTCCAGCAGCATAGTTCTCACATTTCCCATTGACTTTAATTGGACTCGCTACTCGTAACGAATACCCGAGTATTAGGACCTACTCGTTACCAGTACAGCGAGTCTGAATATTTCACTGCTGCCTTATCCCTAGTTCCCAATTGCACTCCTTCATATTTTGGATATATGAAGATATTTGCTTTCTTGGTTCTCCGTAGTTCCTCATACATATGTAACCACACACAGCACAGTATAAAGGTTTTTATTGTTTATTACATTACTGTTGTGTTTTGTGAAGATATTGTTGCTACATTGTGTTACAGTGTTTGCTATTTCTTATAAGGTTGATGTCCACTTTGCCATGGTTGACAGCTCTTACTAGCTTCATGTAGTTCACATATCATAATCTCCATTACTTTCTTCATGGTGTCTAGCAGCCTCTGTTGGAAGTGCAGTAATGGTCCATTGATCAGGCAGGGCAATGGGGATGCAGGGTGATAATTGAGCATTCGGTAGTTGGATTGTGTGTAGTACTTTGTGTGGTTGGAATGGGAGTAGTATGTGTAGTATGTGTAGTAGATGGAGTGTGTGTACTTGTATGTGTAGTAGATGGAATGTGTGTAGTTGTATGTGTAGTAGATGGAATGTGTGTACTTGTATGTGTAGTTGGAATTGTGTAGTTGTAATGTGTGTAGTTGTGATGTGTGCAGTTGTATGTGTAGTACTTAGAATGTGTGTAGTTGAATATGTAGTCGGAATGTGTGTAGTTGTATGTGTAGTTGGAATGTGTGTAGTTGTATGTGTAGTTGGAATGTGTGTAGTTGTATGTGTAGTTGGAATGTATGTACTTGTATGTGTAGTTGGAATGTGTGTAGTTGTATGTGTAGTTGGAATGTGTGTAGTTGTATGTGTAGTTGGAATGTGTGTAGTTGTATGTGTAGTTGGAATGTATGTACTTGTATGTGTAGTTGGAATGTGTGTACTTGTATGTGTAGTAGATGGAATGTGTGTACTTGTATGTGTATTGGAATGTGTGTAGTTGTATGTGTAGAACTTGGAATGTGTGTTGTAGCTGTATGTGTAGTTGGAATGTGTGTTGACTTGTATGTGTAGTTACTTGGACTGTAGTGGTCTGTAGTTGAATATGTAGTAGATTGTATTGTATGTGTGTGTATGTTGTATGTGTAGTATTGGAATGTGTGTATTTATGTGTAGTTTGAATGTGATGTTGTATGTGTATGAATTGATGTGTATGTTGTAGTTGAATAGTGTAGTTGGAATGTGTGTAGTTGTATGTGTTAGTTGGAATGTGATGTAGTATTGTAATGTGTGTATTGTAATGTGTGTATGTACTATTGGTGAATGTTGTGTATGTAGAATGAATGTTATTGTAATGTGTGTGTATGTTGAGTTTTATGGTATGTGTAGTTGTGTAATGGATGTGTGAGATGTTGTATGAATGTGTAGTAGTTGGAATGTGTGTATGTTGGAGTATTTGTGTAATGGTTTGTAATGATGTTGAGTTGTATGTTGTTAATGTGTATTGTATGTGTTAGCATGATGTAGTAGTTGTAGTAGTTGGAATGTGTGTAGTTTGTATTGTAGTATGGATGTGTAGTTTATGTGTGTAGAGATGGAATGTCGTATTGTATGTGTAGTTGGAATGTTGTACGTTTGTAGATAGTTGTAGTTGATATGTGTAGTTGAATGTGTGCAGTTGTATGTGTAGTACTTGGAATGTCTGTAGTTGAAATGTAGTGATGTTGTATGTGTGAGTTGTATGTTTGTAGTTTAGGAATTTGTGTAATTGTAGTGATGTGTAGTATTGGAATGTGTGTAGTTGTATGTGTAGTTGGAATGTGTGTAGTTGTATGTGTAGTACTGAATTTTGTAGTGAATATGAATTGTGTGAGTATTGTATGTGTAGTTGGAATGTGTGTATTGTATGTGTAATGTACTTGGAATGTATGTAGTTGGAATGTTGTAGTTGTAATGTGTGCAGTTAGTATGTTGTAGTTATGAGATGTGAATTGTATGGTAGTTGGAATATGTTGTAGTTGGAATTGTTGTGTAGTTGGAATGTGTGTACTTGTATGTGTAGTTTGGAATGCGTGTAGTTGAATATGTAGTTGGATATGTGTGTAGTTGTGAATATGTGTATTGTAATGTGTAGTATTGGAATGTGTGTAGTTGTATGTGTATAGTTGGAATGTTTGTAGTTGTATTGTATACTTGGAATGTGTGTAGTTGTATGTGTACTTGTATGTGTTAGTATGCTTGGAATGTGCTGTATTGGAATATATGTGATAGTTGTAATTGTGTAGTTGTAATGTTGTATGTGTATGTTGTAGTACTTGGAATGTGTGTAGTTGTAATGTGTAGTTGGAATGTGTGTAGTTGTATGTGTAGTAGATGGAATGTGTGTAGTTGATGTTTTAGTTGGAATGTGTGTACTTGTATGTGTAGTATATGGAATGTTTTGTAGTTGAATATGGTAGTTGATATGTAGTTTGTATTGGTAGTTGTATTGTGTAGTAGTTGGAAGTGTGTAGTTTGGAATGTTGATTTATTGTATGTGTAGTAGTTGGAATGTGTGTAGTTGTATGTGTTATTGAATGTGTGTTGTATGTGTAGTATGAAATGTGTGTTGTGATATGTAGCTGAATGTGTGTTGTATGTGTGTTGAGTTGTAGTGTTGTTGTATGTGTTAGTATTGGATGTTATGTACTTGTATGTGTTAGTTAGATGAATTTGTGTGTAGTTGGAGTGTGTAGTGTGGATGTATGGGATTGTATTGTATGTGTTAGTATGATGGAATGTGTGTAGTTGTATGTGTTAGTTGTTGGAATGTGTGTAGTTGTATGTCTAGTACTTGGAATTGTTGTAGTTGGAATGTGTGTTGTAATGGTGGTTTGGATAGGGAGTGAGTTGTATGTGTAGTTGGAATGTATGTACTTTGTGAATGTGTAGTAGATGGATGTGTGTAGTATGTATGTGTAGTTGGAATGTATGTACTTGTATGTGTAGTTGATGGAATGTGAGTTAGTTGTTATGTGTAGTTGGAATGTGTGTAGTTTTATGTGTAGTAGATGAATGTGTGTAGTTTATATGTGTACTTGGAATGTGGTGTACTTGTTATGTGTAGTTGGAATGTGTGGTACTTGTATGTGTAGTACTTGATTGTCTGTAGTTGGAATATGTGTAGTTGTAATGTGTGAGTTGTATGTGTAGTACTATTGAATGTGTGTAGTTGAATTGTAGTTGGAATGTGTGTACTTGTATGTGTAGTTAAATTTGAATTGTTGTGTAGTTGTAATGTGTATAGTTTGTAATGTGTGAGGTTGAATTGTGTAGTATTGAATGTGTGTAGTTGTATGTGTAGTTTTTTGGAATGTGTTACTTGTATGTGTAGTACTTGGAATTTCTGTAGTTGTGAATATGTGTAGTTGTAATGTGTGCAGGTGTATGTGTAGTACTTGGAATGTGTGTAGTTGTATGTGTAGTTGGAATGTGTGTAGTTGAATATGTAGTTGGAATGTGTGTTGTTGTATGTTTTAGTTGGTATATGTATGTACTTGGTATGTGTAGTAGCGATATGTATGTACTTGTTGTGGTGTTGGAAATGTTGTGTACTTGGTATGTGTGTTGGAATTTGTTGTATGTGTAGTTGGAATGTGTGTAATTGTATGTGTAGTTGATGTTAGTGTATTTGTAGTTGGAATGTATGTGCTTGTATGTGTAGTTGTATGGTAGTTGGAATGTATGTACTTGTATGTGTAGTAAAGATTGACTGTGATTGAATGTTGTAGTTGGAATGTGTGGTACTTGTTGTGAGTTGGAATGTGGTAGTTGTATGTGTATGTTGTGAATGTGTGTAATTGTTTGTAGTTGATGTGTGTATTGTATGTGTATTGTAGTAATGTGTGTACTTGTATGTGTAGTAGAGGAATGTGTGTAGTTGTATGTGTAGTTGGAATTGTTAGTGTACTTGTATGTGTATGTTGTAATGTGTTATGTTGGAATGTGTGTGTAGTTGTAATGTGTAGTTTGGAATGTGTGTAGTTGTATGTGTAGTAGAAGGAATGTGAGTAGTTGTATGTGTAGTTGGAATGTGTGTACTTGTATGTGTAGTTGTATGTGTAGTTGGAATGTGTGTAGTTGTATGTGTAGTTGGAATGTGTGTAGTTGTATGTGTAGTAGACGGAATGTGAGTAGTTGTATGTTTAGTTGGAATGTGTGTACTTGTATGTGTGGTAGATGGAATGTGTGTAGTTGTAGTGTATTGGATGTGTTATCTTGTATGTGTACGTATTGGAATTTCTGTAGTTGTAAGTATTGGTTGGCGTATGTTGATGGAATGTGTGTAGTTGAATATGTGTTGAATGTTGTATTGATATGTGAGTTGGAATGTGGTTGTAGTTGTATAGTGGTTGGTGGTGTTGTAGTGTTAATGGAGTTGTTGTAGGTTTAGTTGTGTTGGTTAGACTGAGTGTTGTAGAGTTTAGTGGTGGCTGTTTAATGTAGTGTTGTTGCTTGTACTTTAACTGTTCGTTTGTTGGTTTGTGGATTTAGTTTAAGTCTTTTGTATCTTGAGTTAGTGTTAGTTCTTTGTGGCTGCCTGTTAACTAGGAGTGTTTGTGGAGGATTAGGTTGTGGATTTGTTGTATAGACTTTGAGTTTTGGTTTGTAAGGTTCGGTGGTGGCTGTTAGACTGAGTGTTGTAGGTTCGGTGGTGGCTGTTAACTGAGTGTTGTAGGTTCGGTGGTGGCTGTTAGACTGAGTGTTGTAGGTTCGGTGGTGGCTGTTAGACTGAGTGTTGTAGGTTCGGTGGTGGCTGTTAGACTGAGTGTTGTAGGTTCGGTGGTGGCTGTTAGACTGAGTGTTGTAGGTTCGGTGGTGGCTGTTAGACTGAGTGTTGTAGGTTCGGTGGTGGCTGTTAGACTGAGTGTTGTAGGTTCGGTGGTGGCTGTTAGACTGAGTGTTGTAGGTTGGTGTGGCTTTTAGACTGAGTGTTGTAGTTGTGGTGGCTGTTAGATAGTGTTGTAGTTGTGTGGCTTTTAGACTGAGTGATTGTTAGTTTGTGTGGACGTTGTAGGTTAGGTTGTGTGCTTGTGTCTTTTCACATGTTGTATTGTGTGGCTGTTAGATGTAGGTTGCTTGATTTTTTGGTGCAGATGTAGCTTTTTTGATATTGTAAGTAGCTGGTGTCACTTTGTTTTCCTCCCAGATTTCATATAAATTTCTCATTACCTGATTTCTCCTAATATATATATTTTCTGGTTCAGACATGCCTTTCTCGTGTTTGCTCATGTGTTTTTGCAGGGAGAGTGGTTGATCCAGTTTGGCCGGGTGACATCTTTGAGTCCATGACATCACCCAGATGCTTTTTCACACCTTGCTTCTCCCGGTTGTCTTTTCCGCCCTCAGATAATTTGTAGTTGGCCGGTTGTGACGACTTCTGTGTTTCAACTTTCCTTTTACTTGTTTTTAGTTGGTCAAGTTCTGCCTTGTTGGTTGATGGCTTCACGACCCGCTTCGGGGCCTTGGTCGAGGACATTTTCGGGAGGTTGCGGCCAATGGACTTCCCATACGACTTATCATAAGTGTCTCGATTCTCCAGCAAATAAGTAGATGATGTTTTTGATTTTGGTCTCACATCACGTGTAGACTCTAAGTAAAAACAACAAAAAAACAGTGAACAACCTTAATGTCTTTATATCCCAGCTCCACGTGCCCCTATCCCCCAGCTCCATGTGTTCCCCAGCATCATGTGCCCTCACACCCCAGCTTCATGTGCCCTCACCTTCCAGCTTATATGACCCCCAGCTTCATGTGCTCCCACCCCACAGCTCCATGTGCCCTCCAGCTTCATGTGCCCTCACCCCAGCTCCACGTGCCCCCCAGTTCCATATATCCCCAACCCCCCAGATCCATATGCCCTCAGCTCCCAGCTCCATGTGCTCCCACCCCCAACTCCATGTGTTCTCACCCCCTCAGATTCATGTGCTCTCACCCCCCAACTTCATGTTCTCCCACCCCCCAGCTTCATGCGCCCTCACCCCCCAGCTTCATGTGCCCTCACCCCCCTCAGCTTCTTGAGCCCCCCAGCTCCAAGTGCTCCCACCCCCACATCTTCATGTGCCCCAGCATCATGTGCCCCCATCCCCCATCTTTATGTGCCGTCAGCCCCCAGCTTCATGTGCCCCCCAGCTTGATGTGGCATCCTCCACCAGCTCCATGTGTCTTCACCCCCCAGCATTATGTGCCCTCAACCTCAGCTCCCTGTGTCCCCAGCTCCATCTTCCCCCCCATCTCCATGTTTCCCCCAGCTCCATGTGCCCCGCAACTCCATGTGTCCCCCAGCTCCATGTACCCCCCAGCATCATGTGCCCTCGCCCCCAGCATCATGTGCCCCCCCAGATGAATGTACCCCCAGCTCCATGTGCCTCACCCCCCCCCCAGTTCCATGTGCCCTCACCCCCTCAGCATCTTGTGACCCCCCAGCTCCATGTGCCCCACAGCTCCAGTATCAGTGCATGTGCCCCACACTCCCAGCATCAGTGTATGTGCCTGGGGTGGGGGCGCATACAATGGGGCTGGGGGCACATGTAGCTGGAGGGCACAGGCACTGATGCTGAAGGTGGGAGGCACATGCACTGGGGTTGGGGCGCACATACACTTAGCCTGGCGGGCAGGAAGAGCACACAAGGGGATAGACAGCCAACAGGGGAGAAAGAGCCAACAGGGGGGAAAGAGAGTACACATGGGAGAGACAGCACAGGGGGATGAGAGAGTGCTCATAGGAGATATTGACAGCACACAGTGAGGAGAGTAACCATACAGATGGGCAGAGAGAGTGCACGTGGGTGAGACAGCACATGGGAAGAGAGTCCCACGGGGGGGAGAGACAGCCCACCGGGGAAGAGAGAGTGCACAAGGGCTAAGAGAGTGCACAGAGGGAGACGGCTCAAAAGAGAGAGCATGGGGTGGAGAGAGACCACACACGGGGAGAGCGCACAGGGGAAAGACAGCACAAAGAAAAAAGCACATGAGGGGAGAAGAAAACACAGGAGTTTAGAGAAACAGCACATGGGGAGAGTGCACAGGGGGAGACAGGTCAAAGTAGAGTGTACATGAGGGGAAAAGACAGCACATGGGGGAAAGAGAGCGCACAGAGAGAAGACAGAGCACAAGGGTGCAGAGACAGCATACAGGGGGAGAGAGTGCACAGGGGGGAGACAGAGCGCAAAGGGGAGAGGGAGTGCACATAGGGAAAAAAGCTTAAAAGTGAGAGCACGGGGAGAAAAAGACAGCACACGCAGGGGGAGTGAACAGGGTAACGAGCACAAAGGAGAGAGCACATGAGGGGAGGAGACAGCACAGGGGTGGAGAGAGACAGAACATGGGGGAGAGTGCCCAGGGGGAGACAGGTCAAAGAAGAGAGCACATGAGGGGAAAAGACAGTTTACAGGGGGAAGAGAGAGAGCGCATAGGGGTAGACAGCACAGGAAGGAGAGAGAGCAAACGGGTGGAGAGCGTACAGTGGAAGACATCTCAAAGGAGAGAGAGCAGAGGGAAGAATACAGCACAGGGGGAAGAGAGAGCTGACAAGGGCGAGAGCATATAAGGGGAGAGACGGCCGAACCCCCAGCGCTACAGAACCCGTCCCCATCGGGACGTCACCTCTCTCCGGATGCAATCGCATCGGGCCTCCATCTAGTTATTAATAATTGGCTTCTGTTCCTCGCTGATTATCACTAAGGGAGAATAATGCTTTGGATCAGACGTGCCTTGCTTGTGGTTGTTGGTGATCTTTGCAGGGAGAGTGGTTGATGCAGCTCGGCCGGGTGACATCTTAGAGTCCATGTGATCCCCCGGATGTTCCTTTACACTTTGCTCCTCCCCGGTGTCTTCTCCGGCACCGGCTGCTTTGTAGTTGGTCGGTTGTGACGACGTCTGAAGATCTTGTTGTGTTGTGACTTTCTTTTTACTCAGTGTTAACTGGTCGAGTTCCTCCTGGTTGGTGGGTGGCCTCACGACTCGCTCCGGGGCCCCGGTAGAGGACATTTTCCTGAGGCTGGGAGTAATGGACTTCCCATACGACTTCTTATTAGAAGGGTCTTGTTTCTCCAGCAAATCACTAGATGAGGTTCTCTGAAATGTTTGTGATTTCACATCAGGTGTGGACTCTAAGGAAGAAAACAAAAAATAATAAGGAGAATAATAATAGTGAACCCCTCTAAATATTAATAATTGATAATTATCACTAATGGAGAATTATAGAGTCAGCCGCTCCATGAATGATGTCTGTGGTGGACACAATATATGTGACCGCGTCTTATTCAGAGGAAATTCAACCACAACTAAAACGGGTCAGGGATATTTTTTAATTAATTTTTTATTATTTTTTATTGTCGTTCCGGACGTCTCTCGCTGATTTATACACTTCACCACATCTTCAGGAACTCAGTACAATTACTCCGACATCTGTAAAGGATGGTACAGAAGACATCACAATATGAGGGACCTATGGAATAGTGCTGCTATCACTGATCTATTCTAACTGTATGGGCTGATAAAGCTAAACAGGCAGCTAAACCGGTATTCTGAGTCCAATAGGGAGACTGTTGATGAAGTCTGTGCTTTATTGAGTGTTGTAGTATAATTTGGGGATGATCGGGAAACATACAATCAGTGCATGAATGATACAACTGAACTACACATTCAAGATGAGCTATACAATAACATGAACATCTACAAAGGACTAGACTGGGGGAACATTCAGAACATCTGATGGCTGCAATTAACACAATTTCCTTACCAGCAATGCAATTGCAAGAGTGATGAAGCATAGTGTCTCTACATGAGTGCAGGAGGAAGGGAAAGACTGGGCTACCATAATGCATTGCAAAGGGGAGGAGAATCAGACAAATATAAGAAAATAGAAACTGTGCACAAAACTTTAGCCGCTAGAGGGAGCCAAACAACTACAAATTGATACGTTATTAGCTACTAAGGGTGCAGAACTCTGTACAGACATGCCAGTGAATAAACATGTAGTATTACTATAAAACAACCAATAAGAGACCACAGATTAGATGCTGGAGACAGGACAATTTGGGTGCACTCACATCTAAGTTTAATCTCAGTGAGTGCAATCCAATAATACATCAGGTTGCACTCGTAACAAGGTTAAACTACATAAAAATGTCCATCTGCAAGTCTTTCCACAGCGAGAAACTTGCTAAGGAAAAATTCTCAACATGCTGCGTATGTCTGCGGATCTTGCCGAGATTCCCTCAATGCAAGTGTATGGGTGCGATAAAAACATCGCACAGCACACGGACCCTGCTTTAAACATGGTGTTCCCCATGCTGTTAAAAGTTAGAATGGATAGACAGATAAATAGACAGATGATAGGATAGATAGAGCTTAGCAGTTGCTTACCGTTGCTTGCTTCCAGGGCCATCCATTACACCACGTGAATATTCGCTGTACTGAACTGCAATAGCCAATCACAGATGCTCAATCTCTCGACAGTGTTTGTGATTGGGTCTTGCACTCAGACTGCGCTTCCACAATCTGTACTGATTGCTGTTCTTGGTTGCAATATACATGAGTGTATGGAACCAACCTGCCGTTATGTGTATGATAAATAAATTATGGTATCCCACAAAGTGGCCATCCCCATGGGATACCAGAAAAATAGTGTGTTTCGCGCAAATACTGTGATTTTTGTGTAGATTGGATATTATGTGACCTGCTGACAGGCAGTATTGCAAGGGTTAATCACCCCCTCCCCCCCTCTCTTTTGAGAAACTTTTTTTTGGGCAGTCAGCTAATGACTGCAGCTGTAAGAGTCACATGCAGAGGGGAGGGACAAACCCCGGCTACAGTGTGGAATACTGAGTCAGGGGAGGATAGGGCAGGGGATGGAGCTGATGGCTGCCATGTGGCGAGACTGCTTGTGTCCTAGGAAGAAAGGAATGTAGGATTATCAGAAATACCATCTTAAAAAAACAGAAAACGGTTTTGATTACGAACATATCTCTAAGAAGTCTGCCTGCCTGTCTGGAACCTTTAACTGTAAGTGCAAAATGTGAGCAGCTACTAACTACCATGTGTATATAATCCTCCATCTGGAAATCACCAGTAAAGAAACTTCATTTCCATGCCATATTTGTTCCTTTATGATTGAAGATTAATTGCACAAACAACTATCACAACCATCAGATTCCCATAGGCGCAGCCACTGTGCAAGCACTATATCCCACTGTTATATTCCCTTTTTATTGGGGGACTTTGTGTGTGTGTGTGTGTGTGTGCGCAATTTGGAGGGGACCCACTGTGACAGTAAGATCGCCGCCATGGGGTGGATTACAGGCTTCCGGAAGTGGCACCCCTGCCGCACACCACATTCTCAGCACAGATAAAGTGTCACGGTCGCGCTAGCAACCCAGGTGGTAATGGGTGTGTGGACCCACTGGACCACAGGGGAAACCCGGGCCTACCCAGACTAGGGGAGGGCAGCGACCGGGTTCTGTGACAGCTGAGCATGTGGGCATGGTGGTAATCTGCAGGACATGACAACACCACACACTTCAGGTATATCAAAATGCAATGTTTACTGAATACGAACACAGTACAAGGTACAAGACAATAAGCCAGGCTCCCAATTCCGCACATCACGCATGAGGGAACAGGCCGGACATCGGGACACAGACGGAACACAGAAAGCACAGGTCCAAGAACTCAGCTGGCTAGATCCAGGAACTTCAAGCAGAGCTGTCACCGGGAAACAAGGCTGGAGTCTCCCACGGAGGAGGAGCCCGTCCAGGAACACAAGCGGGACCGACTCTGACTACACGGACTGGACCACCAGGACTATGGACATCCATCTGGACACAGGCAGGACATCAAGGACTCTGAACATTAAGGACTCGGAACATCAAGGACTCGGAACATCAAGGAATCGGAACATCAAGGACTCGGAACATCAGGCGGGACCTCAGGGTCATCTCGGACACCAGGCAGGACCTTAGGACCATCTCGGACACTAGGCAGGACCTCAGGACCATCTCGGACATCAGGCGGGACCTCAGGACCATCTGAGACACCAGGCGGAACCTCAGGGTCATCTCGGACACCAGGCGAGACCTCAGGACCATCTCGGACACCAGGCTGGACCTCAGGGTCATCTCGGACACCATGCGGGACCTCAGGACCATCTTGGACACAAGGCGGGACCTCAGGGCAATCTCGGACGCCAGGCGGGACCTCAGGACCATCTCGGACACAAGGCGGAACCTCAGGGCAATCTCGGACGCAGGTGGGACCTCAGGACCATCTCGGACACCAGGTGGGACCTCAGGGCCATCTCGGACGCCAGGCGGCACCTCAGGCTGGACGTCTGGACTCCATGCAACAGACACGGCTCCAGACAGGGAACATCAGGACACAAGCAGGAATCCACATACAAGGCAAAGACGTTGGTACCAACACATAGCCTAGACAGGTACAAGGACAAGGGAAGACACACCAGCCATCCAGCGCTAGAGCAGCATGGCTGGAGCAAACACACAGGGCTAGGTTCAGGAAAATAATGAGAGGCTCTCGCGACGCCCAACAGGAAATAGGAGCTGACCCTCATCTATAGGCTCGGGACAGCAATTCAAGCACACACCCTCCATCTTACAAACTGTGGAAGGTGTGGTGGCGTGCATCCTAGGCACAGTCAAAACCCGTACAGAATAGCCAGCACAGGGCACCTGACAGCGGCTGCAAGCCTAGGCACACGTGGAAAGTCATTCACCAGCTGCAGAGGACCTCACAACCTGCAGATAGCTTCCACAGCGGAAGCCAGGGTCCACACATGGATGGCAAGCAGCGGAGCACTGACAATACAACACATGTGCGGCTACGCAGCGGAACTGGGAACTGAGCAGAATCCTATACAGGTAACATACTACAGTCTCCCAGCTGGTCAGGGAAGAAGGAGCATTGGTGAAAGCGCAGTAATGCGCAGTAACGCCAAGGCAACCAAGACTTCAGCCCACCGGCGTTACAGACATCTTCAGGCTGCAGCCCCCAGCTAGCACTTTATCTTGGCTTAATATAAAACACAGGGACCCCACGCTGTTTTTTACAATTAAATCATTTAAAAAAAACAGCGCCATGGGATCCCCACCAATTTCATACTAAACCAAGATATAGTGTACAGCTGGGGAGTTGTTATTCTTACTCTGGGGAGGAATACAATTATTGCCCTCTGCCGAAATAAGAATAGCATCCCGAAGTTGCCCCAGAAATTGTTGCATTTATTAGACTCACCAAATCCTGGCATTTTACCCGGCTCTTCCCTATGACCTGGTACGGTGGCATCGGGGTAATCGAATGGATTAACGACAGCTGAGTATTGACAGCTGAGTATTGACTGTGTGTTATTAAGCCCTGGATGGGTAATGTCAGGCACTTTAAGATACCTGCCCACTCCTAATCAAGTAAGTGAATAGTTAATAAAGATACACACAGCAAAATCCTTTATTACAAATAAAACACACTGACAACCCTCATTTTCCAGTTTATTAATTTCAAACATACCCTCCCACGATAATCGGCTATGATGTCCCACGTCACATCTTAGCTCTGCTGCATCGGAGGCCGTGCTGAAGAAGAAGCATTCTATCAGCATGGCCTCCGAGCACACAATGAGTGCACCAAGAGCTGCGGTTGTGTCAGCGGTGAGTCAGTGTGGTCACACTAGGACACAGTTAAGATACCATGGTAACCACTAACCATGGTCAGCTGATGCAGTCACCATAGTATTTCAGCTCGGGTGACCTCACTGACTCATCGCTGACACAGCCTCAGATCTCGGGGCCATCATTCTGTGCTTGGAGGCTATGATGAAAGGATGCTTCCTCCTTTAGTGTGGCCTCCAATGTAGCAGAGCTGAGATGCAATTGTAGTGAAATATGTATCTGAACGGAATGGACACAAGCAGTTAAGGGTTAAACTCTACACACTATACAAGGGTTAAGCTCTACAACACTACACAAAGGTTATAACCTATGGCTGTCCTGGATTGAGACTCCATCTCATCAGGGGGCATCCTGCCAGCACTGCAATAAAACATCATTTCACACCTGCAGTGAGCTTCAAACAGACCAACAGATGAGTAGCAAAGACCAGGAGACCTTAGTCACAGAAGGTAAAGGAACATTTGGAAATAATGTATGCATGGTTAAATGACTGAGGTGGTCCAATCATAGTCCCAGAATTAGAATATTAAAATTGGAGGCCGGTCTAGAAATCTGACCTCCAGTCTGAGCCTATAACTGGAGTCTCCAGGCTAAAGTCATTTGTCACAGACATGGGGCAGCTGGAACACTGCTGTGATCACCCATAACCCTATAGGGGGTGCGATCTTGTTGAGTGTCTGATAGCCTTAGTTTAAGGGACCCCTTTATCTCCGTTGGGTGGTGGCAGCGTGTGTGAAGCGGGGTGCGCGGTCCGTGTTGGGGTGTGACTGATGCTCCCTTTCAGCATAGGACAGAGGTCGAGTGCTGGATTTAGTGAGAAGAGATGAGGTTGCGCCTGCAAGGGTTAATCTAAGCCACGTGCTGAGAAGTGTGTACGTGACAAATTGGTGGCAGCGGTGGGATAGAATTTATTTCTATTAGAGCATTAGTGCCTGGTTTAAGAAATTATTCCCTGTACTAAAGAATTGGTGTCCTTGCGAGGAGCGACCAGTTCTACAAGGTTCAGCTCAGCGCTTACATAGACATACTGCAAACAGTTTCCCTCCTCCATTTTTCTTTCCTATCTTTTATTTTGCAGAGGCTTTTCATTGATATGGCAGCCCAATACAAGAAGCAGAGTAAGGAGACCCTGATCGACCTCTGCGAGCAAAGAGGAATAGAGACTGCCGACAAGTCCAAGGATATTCTGGCGCACACCTTGGCGAGCATGACTTAGTGCAAAATGCTGAAGCAGCAGAACAAAGACAGAGTCCACCTCCGAGAGGCCAAGAAATGCCAGTTCTTGCAGCGGAGACGTCCTCTGGAGGTGCCAACAATGCCAGTTCTGAGAAACGTATCGACTTTACTTTACAAATGGCCTTACAACAGCTGGGAACAAGTGATCCCAATCTGTGCCTACAGCTTATTCTACAGTACCGAAAGGCGGAGAGAGAGGTTGCTGCAGCCGCCGAACGCCGGGCTGAGAGGTAGGCTGCAGAACTCTGGGCTGAGCGAGAGGCTGCAGAACGCCGGGCTGAGAGGTAGGCTGCAGAACGCCATGCTGAGCGAGAGACTGCAGAACGCCGGGCTGAGAGGTAGGCTGCAGAACTCTGGGCTGAGCGAGAGGCTGCAGAACGCCGGGCTGAGAGACAGGCTGAGCGAGAGGCTGCAGAACGCCGGGCTGAGAGACAGGCTGAGCGAGAGGCTGCAGAACGCCGGGCTGAGAGACAGGCTGAGCGAGAGGCTGCAGAACGCCATGCTGAGAGACAGGCTGAGCGAGAGGCTGCAGAACACCATGCTGAGAGAGAGGCCATCCAGGCTGAGAGACAGGCTGAGCGAGAGGCTGCAGAACGCCGGGCTGAGAGACAGGCTGAGCGAGAGGCTGCAGAACACCATGCTGAGAGAGAGGCCACCCAGGCTGAGAGACAGGCTGAGCGAGAGGCTGCAGAACGCCGGGCTGAGAGACAGGCTGAGCGAGAGGCTGCAGAACGCCGGGCTGAGAGACAGGCTGAGCGAGAGGCTGCAGAACGCCGGGCTGAGAGACAGGCTGAGCGAGAGGCTGCAGAACGCCGGGCTGTGAGAAAGGCTGAGCGAGAGGCTGCAGAACGCCGGGCTGTGAGACAAGCTGAGCGAGAGGCTGCAGAACGCCGGGCTGTGAGACAGGCTGAGCGAGAGGCTGCAGAACGCCGGGCTGTGAGACAGGCTGAGCGAGAGGCTGCAGAATGCTGGGCTGAGAGAGCATTTAAGCTTCAGATGGCCCAAGAAGAGGGGGGGTAAAAAAAATACTTCCCTGTGATGGAGAAGGACACGGACTTAGATACTTTTCTTCTGGGGTTTGAGAAAACCTGCAGACAATACAATCTACCCCGTGAGCAGTAGGCATTGTACGTTGCATCTAGCCCCAGGACTGAGAGGCAAAGCCGCGGAGGCGTTTGCTGCCCTCCCACCAGACCTAGATGGGAACTATGAGGCAATTAAAGAGGCTCTGATCAGGAAATACAACCCAACCCCAGAAGTGTATCGGAGAAAGTTCCGGAACATACAACGTGGATCCACTGACAGCTATGCAGATTTAATGAGCACCTTGAGGACCACGTTCCACCAATGGATCAAGGGACTTTCTGATAGCAGCTTCAAGGCCTTAGGCTAGGGTCACACCTGCGGTATTTTTATACATCCGAAATGCTCAAAACCGGATCCGGATCCGCAGCCCATAGACTCCCATTAAAAAAACAAATTGCCTAAATGGCAATGCAGTTACCGGATCCGGTTTTGCAGCCTGCGGTAAGAATCATGCAGGCTGCATTTTTCGGAACGGTTGCAAAACCGGATCCGTTTTTTTTAACATGGGCGCCTATGGGAACCAGATCCAGTATCGCAAGGTACATAAATATACCTTGTGGTACCGGACCTGGATGCTGTTTTCAAAATTGCAAAAAAACACATTCCAAAACCGGATGTGTTAATGCATCCAGATCCGGAATGAGGGTTGCAATTTTACTATCAAATGATAATATGAAGGCACACGGTAAAACTGCACCCAGTAAAGTATGCGGTTACCGGATTGTGCCTTTTAAGTGTGACCCCAGCCTTAATAGATCTTATGGTCACAGATCAATTTCTTCATATGTGCCCTGCGGATGTATTGCAATTTTTGTGTAATCAAGAAACACAAACTGCACAGAATGCAAAGATGACGGGTTGTTATTTGGCCAACAGGATGCTGGAGGTGCGGAAGCCATCGGGATTCAGATGGAAGGGAGGTAAGCTAAACGGGGACCCCTCTTCCTCTGCCAGCCGATCACCACTGTTGTCCAAACCCACCTCCTATGGGTCCCCGGGGACCAAACATTCCTCAGGCGATGCACGCCAATGCTTTACGTGTAAGAAAGTGGGAAATATTAGCACAGTCTACCCTGAATTTGTCACGTACCCACTTCTCAACCCTTATTCTGGGAGACTTTAACATTCCCATAAACAGCCCCATCTCCCCATCTGCATCCCAGCTCCTATCTCTAACTACCTCTCTTGGCCTATCACAGCTCTCAACCTCTAAGACACACGAAAACGGTAACACCCTTGACCTTGTCTTTACCCGGCTCTGCTCATCCTCCCCCTTGGATAACTCAACTCTACTCTCTGACCACAACATTCTTTCCTTCTCACTCACTAACCCTCGGCCAACACAGCCCAAGCCTACCTATCACACATCCAGAAATCTACAGGCCATTAACCCTCAAGCACTCACAGACTCCCTCATCTCATCTCTGTCCCCAATCTCTTCAATCTCTTCTCCAGATCAGGCAGTAAATCACTACAATGACTCTCTCAGAAGCTCCCTGGACCAAGTAGCGCCCCTCACCCGCAGAACCTCCAAACAGAGAACAAAACAGCCCTGGCTCACATCACAAACCCGATTCCTCCAGCGATGCTCCAGGAGTGCTGAACGCCTATGGAGGAAAACTCGCTTACCAGGAGACTTCATCCATTATAAATTCATGCTAAAAACCTACAACTCTGCCCTTCACCTCACCAAACAGACCTACTTCACCACCCTGGTCTCCTCACTATCCAACAATCCAAAAAAACTCTTTGACACCTTTCACTCTCTCCTCAGTCCTAAAGTGCAGGCCCCCATCACCGACCTCTGTGCTGATGACCTGGCTTCCTACTTCATGGAAAAAATAGACAACATCCGCCAGGAAATCAGCTCTCAGCCTCCAAGCACTGCCACCCCCATTCTTCCTCACATCCCCTCCGGTTCACTTTCCACATTTGACCCAGTCACAGAAGAAGAAGTCTCCAGGCTCCTATCTTCCTCTCGTCCCACCACATGCACTACCGACCCCATTCCCTCACACCTGCTCCAGTCCCTCTCTCCAGTCGTCACCACTCATCTAACCAAAATCTTCAATCTCTCCCTCTCTTCTGGCATTTTCCCCTCCTCCTTCAAACACTCGATCATTACTCCATTATTAAAGAAAACCACTCTCGACCCAACCTGCACAAATAACTACAGACCAGTCTCCAATCTCCCCTTCATCTCTAAACTCTTGGAGCGCCTGGTCTATTCCCGCCTCACCCGTTACCTCTCCGCTCACTCTCTTCTAGATCCATTACAGTCTGGTTTCCGCCCCCTTCACTCTACAGAAACTGCCCTCATCAAAGTGACCAATGACCTTCTGACAGCAAAACGTAATGGTGACCACTCTCTGCTTATTCTCCTTGATCTCTCTGCAGCTTTTGACACTGTCGACCATCAGCTCCTACTCTCTATGCTGCACTCCATTGGCATAAAGGACACTGCTCTCTCCTGGCTCTCCTCCTATCTTTCTGACCGCTCTTTCAGTGTATCTTTTGCTGGCTCCACTTCCCCCCCCTCTTCCCCTCACTATTGGGGTCCCTCAGGGTTCAGTCCTTGGCCCTCTCCTCTTCTCTCTCTACACGGCCCCGATTGGACAGACCATCAGCAGATTTGGCTTCCAGTACCATCTTTATGCTGATGACACTCAACTATACACTTCAGCCCCTGACCTTACCCCTGCGGTAGTAAAGAACACCAATGACTGTCTAGCTGCAGTCTCCAATATCATGTCCACTCTCTATTTGAAACTAAACCTTTCCAAAACTGAACTTCTTCTGCTCCCCCCATCCACTAACCTCCCTAAATCTGACATCTCTCTCTCAGTTTGCGGCACCACGATAACGCCTAGTCAGCAGGCTCGCTGTCTGGGTGTTATATTTGACACCGATCTCTCCTTCTCCTCCCACACGCAATCTCTCGTCCGCTCCTGTCGCTTACACCTGAAGAATATCTCTAGAGTCCGCCCCTTTCTCACCCTGGAAACAACAAAAACCCTCACTGTGGCCCTAATCCATTCCCGCCTTGACTATTGCAACTCTCTATTAAGCGGCCTCCCCCTCACCAGACTTTCTCCTCTCCAGTCCATCCTTAATGCAGCAGCCAGGATCACCCATCTGGCCAATCGTTACTCAGATGCCTCCGCTCTGTGCCAGTTATTGCACTGGCTGCCCGTATACTACAGGATCAAATTCAAATTGCTTGTTCTCACCCACAAAGCTCTTCACAGTGCAGCTCCCCCCTACCTCTCCTCCCTCATCTCTGTCTATCACCCCACCCGCTCTCTACGTTCCTCAAATGACCTTCAACTAACATCTGCACTAATCCGATCCTCCCACTCCCGGCTCCAAGACTTTTCCAGAGCTGCACCAAACCTCTGGAATGCTTTACCCAAAGAAATCAGGACTATCCACAACTTGCATGGCTTCAGACGATCCCTAAAGACGCATCTTTTTAAGGCGGCCTATCATACTCCCTAACATGTCCATTGTACTGTAGACAGTGAATGGGCTATCCTCTGGACATTATTCTTCTACAAACTCCACCAAACCATAAAGGTCTACACAGACTGATGACCATTCATGTAAGCTTAGCCCTATACCCCATTTCCTCAAGATGCCTGGACCACCAGTGCAATAAGCCCCTGTACCTTGTGTAACCCCTATCCCGTCGTAGATTGTAAGCTCTTTTGAGCAGGGTCACCTTCATTTCTTGCTTTATTCATTGTATTTTTTTCACATTGATTCTATGCCTATTGTTTTTGTATCCAATGATTGTACTTTATTTGTTCTCTATTGTAATTACTTACTGTATATTTTCTGTACGCTAACCCTACATTGTAAAGCGCTGCGGAATATGTTGGCGCTATATAAATAAAGCTTTATTATTATTATTATTATTATTATTCTCAGCACGTGACTTGGGGTTGCGCCTGCAAGGGTTAATCTATCTCCTCTCACTCAATCCAGCACTCGACCTCTGTCCTATGCTGAAAGGGAGCATCAATCACACCCCGACTCACACCACGCACCCCGCTTCACACACGCTGCCACCACTCACCAGATTTTGGGGGGCCGAGGGGTTCCCCTAAACTAAGACTTATCAGACGATCAACAACACCATACCTTTCTGGGGTTGCAAATTCTTTAGAGTATACAAGGTTCAGACTTATTAAAGTTTTAAGCTTTAATATAAAAAGTACAGTGCTTACAGAAAAAGATATAAAAATAGAAATGATAAAGTGACAAATACAAGACAAGTACAAATATGCAAACAATGAAATAAAAAGGGGAAAGGTACAGAAAACTAAACTTTGACTTCTGCTGCCCGATGGGGAGGGCAGAAATATATGGAAGGATGTTCACAGCAGTGTTCAGCTGCCCCATCTCTGTGACACCGGACTTTAGCTGAGCGAGTCCAGTTATAGACTCAGACTGGGGAAGGCAGATTTCAAGACCAGCCTTTCATTTTAATATTCTAATTCTGGGTCTATAATTGGACACTCACTAATTTAGCCATGCATATATTATTTTTGAAAATGCTGTTTTGTCTAAACCAATTCTTTTCCCACAGTAAATATCAACTGCTATACTACCCATTTGGTGGAGTCTTGGATCCCCTTCTCTTTCTGGCTACAGGTGTGAAGTTTGTCACTCTGTGCTTTTCCCAAGATGCCCCCTGGGGAGACTGCAGTCACTATGACCGGGAACCTAGCTTTGTGCTTAAAAAACCAGGTTGTGACCTCTTGTGTACTGACACAGAATTTAACCCCTTAACTGTTCTGGTGTCCAGTCCCTGAGATACATATTTAACTACAGGGAGAAATGCACAACTACCACCACAAACCTGTCTGGGCCCCCACCTTCTGTCCTATTTGTGGCCTAATGAGAACTGTCAATCTGTCACTGTTGGGAATAAAGTTACCATTGGTCTCAGACACTGGAGCACAAGTAACTCTGGTGCGTCCCGAAATGGTAAACCCTGCAGATATCATACCAGGAAAGACTATGTCTATCACCGGGGTCAGCCCTGCCGTGCCTATGGCCCGTGTGTATCTGGACTGGGGAGCAGGGAAAGGACTGAGGGAAGTGGGAGTATCAGAGGCTATTCCCACCAATGTGTTGCTAGGCACAGACCTGGGGAGGATGGTGTCACACTATATCCCTCCATTGCAAATACATGCTACCGAGAAGGTGGAAGCCAGTGACCCACCGGAGACCCCAAAAATCTAGACCACAGTATATTGTCTCTGCTATGACTTTAAACATTTGTTCCTCAGCTTGAAGCAAATAAAATCAATTAACCAGAAGCTGATAATTATCTACTATTGTGAGCTAGGAAGAAGCTTTTACTGCTGTAATAAATATTGATTTTTATTTTTATTTTGAACCTTCACCATACAAAACATGTATTAACCCCATTAATAAGATTGCTGATCAGACGCTAATATGATACTAGATTAGGTCAACTCTAAAGACCAAATTCCAACTGCCCCATATACTTTTAGGACATTTTAGGACATTTCAGACACAAACAAACCCATGAATCATACATCTGAACTTTGATATGACACGTATTAAGAATCTGCCTATAGATACAAGCAACCTGTTTGAATCCATCATCCTGCTCTTCATTCAGAACAGCTGCGTCTGTGTGATTGCACACCGGTTGCAGCCTCCGATTTGGATATGATCCAATATATTTGAACGGTCTTCTTGAAAGACCACCCTAACATTTTGGTGACCCAGATGGGACAGGAGAAAAACAGAAGCCCCGAATACCAGAGACCCACCACCTGCAGGCTGAGGACCAGAGGTCACACACACCAAGACACCGGTGGTGGTTAGAGCCTTAGATTATTACAAAACTGTGGAATATCTTAGTGATATATATATCTACTATATAATCAACTAATCGTGTCTGTCTGATGCTGAAATCACGCGCCAGCACTCATTGGCTGAGCGCCGCGTATGCAAAAAGTCGTGCGCATTCATAATTAGACGATTATATAGTAGCTGTAACCTGTCGACCGGGAGGCATAGGCGTCACTATTGCCAGGCTACATGCGTACGGCCGCGGCGACGCCCGGCACCAATACCCGCCACCCCCATTTCGCCTCCCCCCATCGCCTTCCCCCTCGCCTCCCACTGTTCTCACCCGTCTTCTCCCTGTGTACAGCGGTCCTGTGACAGGGCGAGGTGATGTGACATCACACAGCCCACCCTGTCACATGACCACTGTTCACAGTGCGACTGTATGTAGCTGCAGAAGACGGGTGAGAACAGAGGGGGCAAGGGGGATCCTGCCCCCCACCCCCATCCTGCCCCCCCCGGCTCCATCCTGCCCTTCCCGTCACTATCCTGCCCCCCTGCTCAATCTTGCCCCCCTGCTCCATCTGGCAGTTAGCGGTCATGTGACTGATCAATTTCCCAGGCAATGATAGGTCCTAAAGGCCTGTAGGACCTAGAAGACGTAGGTGGAACAAGCTGGTGGACAGGTGAGTATCCTCACTGAGGATTTTTTTATTTTTACTTTTACTGTGGAGGAGCGGGGGCCAGGAGGAGCGGGGGACTGCGGGAAGTGGAGTTCCGCCATATACCATAGTGCTGCTATACATGTACTGTAATGTACCGCCATATACCATACTGCTATACATGTACTATAATGTACCACCATATACTATAGCATTGCTATACATGTACGGCCATATACTATAGCGCTGCTATACATGTGCTGTAATGTACCGCCATATACCATAGCGCTTCTATACCTGTACTGTAATGTACCGCCATATACTATAGTGCTGCTATACATGTACTGTAATATACCGCCATATACCATAGTGCTGCTATACATGTACTGTAATGTACCACCATATACTATAGTGCTGCTTTACATGTACTGTAATGTACCGCCATATACTATAGCACTGCTATACATGTGCTGTAATGTACCGCCATATACTATAGTGCTGCTATACATGTACTGTAATGTACCGCCATATACCATAGCGCTGCTATAACATGTACTGTAATGTACCGCCATATACTATAGTGCTGCTTTACATGTACTGTAATGTACCGCCATATACTATAGCGCTGCTATGCATGTAATGTACCGCCATATACTATAGTGCTGCTATACATGTACTGTAATGTACCGCCATATACCATACTGCTATACATGTACTATAATGTACCACCATATACTATAGCATTGCTATACATGTACGGCCATATACTATAGCGCTGCTATACATGTGCTGTAATGTACCGCCATATACCATAGCGCTGCTATACCTGTACTGTAATGTACCGCCATATACTATAGTGCTGCTATACATGTACTGTAATATACCGCCATATACCATAGTGATGCTATACATGTACTGTAATGTACCGCCATATACTATAGTGCTGCTTTACATGTACTGTAATGTACCACCATATACTATAGTGCTGCTATATATGCGCTGTAATGTATCGCCATATACTATAGTGCTGCTATACATGTGCTGTAATGTACCGCCATATACCATAGCGCTGCTATACATGTACTATAATGTACCGCCATATACTATAGTGCTGCTTTACATGTACTGTAATGTACCGCCATATACTATAGCGCTGCTATACATGTGCTGTAATGTACCGCCATATACTATAGTGCTGCTATACATGTACTGTAATGTACCGCCATATACCATAGCGCTGCTATACATGTACTATAATGTACCGCCATATACTATAGTGCTGCTTTACATGTACTGTAATGTACCGCCATATACTATAGCGCTGCTATACATGTACTGTAATGTACCGCCATATACTATAGTGCTGCTACACATGTACTGTAATGTGCCACCATATACCATAGCGCTGCTATATACAGTGTATATATATGTAGTTCACTCACGTTGACTGAGCAAGTTCTGTCAGTCACAGTATGTCAACTACATACATATTCTAGAATACCCCATGCGTTAGAATCGGGCCACTATCTAGTATATATATATCTACTATATAATTGTCTAAGAGTTTTCTGCGTCTGTCACCGAAATCGCGTGCTAGCGCTGATTGGCCCACCCGGCCGGGCGGATCAATCAGCGCTAGCGCGTGATTTCTGTACACAGAAAGAGACAGAACAAAAGATGGCGGCGGCTAGCGCTGTATTAGTATACCCCAAGTGATGAGTATGCTAATATGGCTCCGGTTAGCGGCGGTACCGACATCCTCCAGCGACGCCCCACACGCCGCCTACCTCCCGCTGCCCGCAGCACCCCGCACGCCACCACCCTGCCCCCCCACCGTTCCCGCAGCACCTCGCAGGCCCGCCACTCCAACGATGGCCTCTGCAGTTACAGGACCCGAAATGATGTCACAATCATGTGATCAGTCACATAACCATCACAACACCACAGCAACGAGACTGCAGCAACAGACTGCAGCCAGGATGAAGTGCAGAGAGGAGGGGGCAGAATTACTACTGGGGGGCAGAATGACTACAGGGGGAGGCAGAATGACTACGGGGGGGAGGGTGGTGGATGCAGAATGACTACGGGGGGGCAGAGTGACCACGGGGGGCAGAAAAAGTATAAGGGGGGCCACAAATCGTACAGGGGGCAGAAAATCTACAGGGGGCACAAAGAGTATAGGGGGGCAAAAAAAGAACAGGGGGGGGCCAAAAAGAGTACTGGGGGGATGAAAATGTACAGGGGTGCCGCAAAGAGTACAGGGGAGGCAGAAAAAGTACAGAGGGGCACTAATAGAACAAGGGGTCCAGAAAAAGTACAGAGGGGAAAAATATACAATACAGAGTGGTAGGTACAGAACAGTACCTACATACAATAAACATAGAATCAATGTAGGAAATACAATTAATAAGGTAAAAAGTAAAGGTGACCCTGCTCGAAGGAGCTTACAATCTAAGACGGGATGGGAACACAAAGTACAGGGGCTTATAACAATGAATATCTTATGTCTAAATTACTAATATTAGGGAGAAGGATAAGCCACCCTGAAAATGTGTTTTTAGGGAGCGTGTGAAGCTATGCAAGTTGTGGATGGTCCTAATTTCTTGGGGTAGAGCATTCCAGAGGTTTGGTGCAGCTCGAGAGAAGTCTTGGAGTCGGGAATGGGAGGTTCGGATTAATGCCGATGTTAGTCTGAGGTCGCATTCAGAGCGAAGGGGACGGGTGGGGTGGTAGACAGAGATGAGGGTAGAGAGGTGACAACAAGCAATTTGCATAGGATCTTATATTGTATGAGCAGCCAGTGCAGTGACTGGCACAGAGCAGAAACATCTGAGTAACGGTTTGCTAGATAGGTGATCCTGGCTGCTGCATTGAGGATAGACTGGAGAGGGGAAAGCTTACTGCGGGGGAGGCCAGATAATAAAGAATTACAGTAGTCAAGGCGGGAATGGTTCTGGGCCACAGTGAGGGTTTTAGTTGTTTCCATGGTGAGGAAAGAACGAATTCTGGAGATATTTTTCAGGTGCAAGCGACAGGAGCGGGTGAGAGATTGTATGTATGGGGTGAAGGAGAGATCAGTGTCCATCATAACACCGAGACAGCGAGCCTGCTGACTGGGCGTTATCACAGCGAGCCTGCTGACTAGGCACTATTGTGGTGCCGCACACTAAGAGAGAGATGTCAGATTTAGGGAGGTTGGTAGAGGGCGGGACCAGAAGAAGTTCAGTTTGGGAAAGGTTGAGTCTCAGATAGAGAGCAGACATCATGCTGGAGACTGCGGTTAGACAGTCATTGGTGTTCTGTAATAATGCGGGGGTAAGTTCAGGGGCTGAAGTGTATAGTTGTGTGTCATCAGCATAAAGATGGTACTGAAAGCCAAATCTGCTGATGGTGTGTCCAATCGGGGCTGTGTAGAGAGAGAAGAGAAGAGGTCCAAGGACTGACCCCTGAGGCACCACAATAGTGAGAGGAAGAGGGGAAGAAGTGGAGCCAGCAAATGATACACTGAAAGAGCGGTCAGAGAGATAGGAAGAGAACCAGGAGAGAGCTGTGTCCTTTATGCCAATGGAGTGCAGCATAGAGAGTAGGAGATGGTGGTCAACAGTGTCAAAGGCTGCAGAGAGATCAAGAAGGATAAGCAGAGAGTGGTCACCATTACGTTTTGCTGTCAGAAGGTCATTGGTCACTTTGATGACGGCAGTTTCTGTAGAGTGAAGGGGGTGGAAGCCAGACTGTAATGGATCTAGAAGAGAGTGAGCGGAGAGGTAACAGGTGAGGCGGGAATAGACCAGGCGCTCCAGGAGTTTAGAGATGAAGGGGAGATTGGAGATTGGTCTGTAGTTTTTGTGCAGGATGGGTGGAGAGAAGATTTCTTTAGTAATAGAGTAATGATCGAGTGTTTGAAGGAGATGGGGAAAATGCCAGAAGAGAGGGAGAGATTGAAGATTGTGGTTAAGTGAGTGGTGACGACGGAGAGAGGGACTCAGGACTATGGTAGTGAAGGGAATGGGGTTGCAGTAGTGCATTGTGGTGGGACGAGAGGAAGAAAGGAGCCTGGAAGATCTTCTTCTTCTGTAATGGGTCAAACGTAGTTAGAGAGTGAGCCAGAGGGGATGTGGGGAGAGAGATGGGTGTAGCAGCGCTTGAAGGACTGGGAGGATTCTGATTGATGTTTTCTATTTTTCTGTGAAGTAAAGAGCCAGATCATCAGTACAGAGGACAGTGATGGGGAGATATCAGCAGAGGTCAGGTGAGGGCAGATCTCGCACAGAGGTCAGTGATGGTAGGCAGATCATCAGCACAGAGGCAGTGATGGGGCAGATCATCAGCACAGAGGTCAGTGATGGGGCAGATCATCAGCACAGAGGTCAGTGATGGGGGCAGATCATCAGTACAGAGGACAGTGATGGGGCAGATCATCAGCACAGAGGTCAGTGATGGGGCAGATCATCAGCACAGAGGTCAGTGATGGGGCAGATCATCAGCACAGAGGTCAGTGATGGGGCAGATCATCAGCACAGAGGTCAGTGATGGGGCAGATCATCAGCACAGAGGTCAGTGATGGGGCAGATCATCAGCACAAGTCATGATGGGAGTTCGACAGAGGCATGGGGGCAGATCATCAGCACAGAAGTCAGTGATGGGGGCAGATCATCAGCACAGAGGTCAGTGATGGGGCAGATCATCAGCACAGAGGTCAGTGATGGGGGCAGATCATCAGCACAGAGGTCAGTGATGGGGGCAGATCATCAGTACAGAGGTCAGTGATGGGGCAGATCATCAGCACAGAGGTCAGTGATGGGGGCAGATCATCAGCACAGAGGTCAGTGATGGGGCAGATCATCAGTCACAGAGGTCAGTGATGGGGGCAGATCATCAGCACAGAGGTCAGTGATGGGGCAGATCATTCAGCACAGAGGTCAGTGATGGGGCAGATCATCAGCACAGAGGTCAGTGATGGGGCAGATCATCAGCACAGAGGTCAGTGATGGGGCAGATCATCAGCACAGAGGTCAGTGATGGGGCAGATCATCAGCACAGAGGTCAGTGATGGGGGCAGATCATCAGCACAGAGGTCAGTGATGGGGCAGATTCAGCACAGGTCATGATGGGCAGATCATCAGCACAGAGGTCAGTGATGGGGCAGATCATCAGCACAGAGGTCAGTGATGGGGCAGATCATCAGCACAGAGGTCAGTGATGGGGCAGATCATCAGCACAGAGGTCAGTGATGGGGGCAGATCATCAACACAGAGGTCAGTGATGGGGGCAGATCATCAGCACAGAGGTCAGTGATGGGGGCAGATCATCAGCACAGAGGTCAGTGATGGGGCAGATCATCAGCACAGAGGTCAGTGATGGGGCAGATCTCAGCACAGAGGTCAGTGATGGGGCAGATCATCAGCACAGAGGTCAGTGATGGGGGCAGATCATCAGCACAGAGGTCAGTGATGGGGGCAGATCATCAGCACAGAGGTCAGTGATGGGGGCAGATCATCAGCACAGAGGTCAGTGATGGGGGCAGATCATCAGCACAGAGGTCAGTGATGGGGGCAGATCATCAGCACAGAGGTCAGTGATGGGGGCAGATCATCAGCACAGAGGTCAGTGATGGGGGCAGATCATCAGCACAGAGGTCAGTGATGGGGGCAGATCATCAGCACAGAGGTCAGTGATGGGGCAGATCATCAGCACAGAGGTCAGTGATGGGGCAGATCATCAGCACAGAGGTCAGTGATGGAGGCAGATCATCAGCACAGAGGTCAGTGATGGGGGCAGATCATCAGCACAGAGGTCAGTGATGGGGGCAGATCATCAGCACAGAGGTCAGTGATGGGGGCAGATCATCAGCACAGAGGTCAGTGATGGGGGCAGATCATCAGCACAGAGGTCAGTGATGGGGGCAGATCATCAGCACAGAGGTCAGTGATGGGAGCAGATCATCAGCACAGAGGTCAGTGATGGGGAGCAGATCATCAGCACAGAGGTCAGTGATGGGGGCAGATCATCAGCACAGAGGTCAGTGATGGGGGCAGATCATCAGCACAGAGGTCAGTGAGGGGCGTCATCAGCACAGAGGTCAGTGAAGGGGCAGATCATCAGCACAGAGGTCAGTGATGGGGGCAGATCATCAGCACAGAGGTCAGTGATGGGGGCAGATCATCAGCACAGAGGTCTGTGATGGGGGCAGATCATCAGCACAGAGGTCAGTAATGGGGGCAGATCATCAGCACAGAGGTCAGTGATGGGGGCAGATCATCAGCACAGAGGTCAGTGATGGGGGCAGATCATCAGAACAGAGGTCAGTGATGGGGGCAGATCATCAGCACAGAGGTCAGTGATGGGGGCAGATCATCAGCACAGAGGTCAGTGATGGGGGCAGATCATCAGCACAGAGGTCAGTGATGGGGGCAGATCATCAGCACAGAGGTCAGTGATGGGGGCAGATCATCAGTACAGAGGTCAGTGATGGGGCAGATCATCAGCACAGAGGTCAGTGATAGGAGCCTGCACTTTAGGACTGAGGAGAGAGTGAAAGGTGTTAAAGAGTTTCTTTGAGTTGTTGGCTAGTGAGGAGACCAGGGTGGTGAAGTAGGTCTGTTTGGGAGGTGAAGGGCAGAGTTGTAGATTTTTAGCATGAATTTATAATGGATAAAGGTTTCGGGAGTGCAGGTTTTCCTCCATAGGCGTTCAGCACTCCTGGAGCATCACTGGAGGAATGGAGTTTGTGATGTGGCCGGGGCTGTTTTATTCTATGTGGGGAGGTTCTGAGGGTGAGGGGCGCTACTTGGTCCAGGGTACTTCTGAGTCATTGTAGTGATTTACTGCCAGATTGGGGCAGGAGAATGAGGAGATTGGGGACAGAGATGAGAGAAGAGAGTCTGTGAATGTGTGAGGGTTGATGGCCTGTAGATTTCTGAATGTGTGATAGGTCGGACTATGCTGTGATGGGCGAGGGTTTGAGAGTGTGAAGGAGAGAATGCTGTGATCAGAGAGAGGAATAGATGAGTTGTCTAAAGAGGAGGTAGAGCAGAGTCGGGTAAAGACCAGGTCAAAGGTGTTACCGTCCTTGTGTGTCTCAGAGGTTGAGAGCTGTGAGGCCAAGAGAGATTATTAGAGATAGCAGCTGGGATGCAGATGGGGAGATGGGGCTGTTTATGGGAATGTTGAAGTCTCCCAGGATGAGGGTTGGTAATTCTGAGGACATGAAGTGCAGCAGTCACACGGTGAAGTGGTGGAGGAAGTGGGTGGGTGAACCTGTGGGGCGGTATACCACTGCTACTCTGAGGGGGAGGGGACAGAACAGCCTAATTGTGTGGACCTCAAAAGAGGGGAATGAGAGTGATGGAGCTGGGGGGATTACCTGGAAAGTACATTGTGGGGACAGGAGTTAGCCTACTCCACCACCATGTCTGTTCCCAGGTCTCGGGGAATGGGAGAAATGCAAGCCGCCATAGGAGATAGCAGCAGGGGAAGCAGTATCTGAGTCCTGGATCCAGGTTTCAGTGAGGGCCAAAAGGTTAAGAGAGTTAGTGAGAAAGTAGTTGTGGATAAAGGGAAGTTTGTTGCATACAGACCGTGGATTCCAGAGGGCGCAATTAAAAGAGGGAGATGAAGGAGCGCAAGTGATGGTAGTAAGGTTAGTGGGATTTCTGTGTGAGGTGGGGGGGGGGGGGGATTGAAGTTGGAAGAGGGTGGCCCAGGATTGGGAGAAATATCGCCTGACATGAGCAGTAGTAGAAAGAGAAGGAGGGAGTAATGTTTGGCTCTATGACGTTGTTTTTGTTGATGCAAGACCCTGGAATATGAGGGGCTTAGATTATTGAGTAGGGTGAAGAGAGTATGGGAGCAGGACATAGTAAAGGGAAGTAGAGAGGGGCTGATGTGGATAAAGGGTGATGGAGGGGGAGTGGGGCGGTAAAAGTGGATGACTAACGCACATAGATATAAAGGCATTGAACTGAAGGTCATTTGGATGTGTAGGTCAAAGTAAAGTGAAGGCAGGTAGCAGACGGGTAGAGTTGTTACCTTCTGGTGATGTCTGTCTTATCTCTGGAATATCTCTGCAGCCCACTTTCCAAATCCCACTTTGTGAAATCACACAGGCCAAGGCACAAAGGCCATAGACCTTGCAATTTATAGCTCTTGTGGTCAGCAGACAATATGCCAGGTATATAAAAGAGAGGGGTCAGAGGAGAAAGAAGGATACAACACACCAGGGGACAATTAAATTAAATTGCTGCTAAGAGAAACATTTGGGGCCGAATCAGCAGGAGGGAGAGACAGAATGAAAGAATATGCATATTTCTAAGGTACAAAGCAGATGGGAGAATATGTCCGTACTGTACATTATATGAGAGGCAGACAGTGATTGGATACAGCAGGAGTTAGATACGCCAGTAGTACGTCAGGTCTGGTATGGCCGTAATGCCAAACTGAGGGCCTATGAGGAGGGGCAAAAGGTCTGATTGTTGGTCCCCATGTTACAGAACAAACTACAGGCCGCATGGGAGGGACCATACACCATGCACAAGTGGCTAAATGATGTTACCTATGTGGTGACTCTAGATGAACATGCAACACGTCGCAAAGTATTTCATGTCAATATGCTGAAGGTTCATCATGACAGGGAGACTTGTGTCTTACCTGTCTGTAGCATGCCTGATGAGGGGGAGGCTGATGTGTTACTAGATGTGGGGGCTGGGGCTCAGTATATGGAGACCCTGGAGTCTGCAGAGCTTAACCCTGAGCTATCCCACAGTCAGAAGTCTGAGCTGATGGGGCTATCCCACAGTCGGAGGTGTGAGCTGATGGGGCTATCCCACAGTCAGAGGTGTGAGCTGATGGGGCTATCCCACAGTCAGAGGTGTGAGCCGATGGGGCTATCCCACAGTCAGAGGTGTGAGCTGATGGGGCTATCCCACAGTCAGAGGTGTGAGCTGATGGGGTTATCCCACAGTCAGAGGTGTGAGCTGATGGGGCTATCCCACAGTCAGAGGTCTGAGCTGATGGGGCTATCCCACAGTCAGAGGTCTGAGCTGATGGGGCTATCCCACAGTCAGAGGTGTGAGCTGATGGGGCTATCCCACAGTCAGAGGTGTGAGCTGATGGGGCTATCCCACAGTCAGAGGTGTGAGCTGATGGGGTTATCCCACAGTCAGAGGTGTGAGCTGATGGGGCTATCCCACAGTCAGAGGTCTGAGCTGATGGGGCTATCCCACAGTCAGAGGTCTGAGCTGATGGGGCTATCCCACAGTCAGAGGTGTGAGCTGATGGGGCTATCCCACAGTCAGAGGTGTGAGCTGATGGGGCTATCCCACAGTCAGACGTCTGAGCTGATGGGGCTATCCCACAGTCAGAGGTGTGAGCTGATGGGGCTATCCCACAGTCAGAGGTGTGAGCTGATGGGGCTATCCCACAGTCAGAGGTCTGAGCTGATGGGGCTATCCCACAGTCAGAGGTGTGAGCTGATGGGGCTATCCCACAGTCAGAGGTGTGAGCTGATGGGGCTATCCCACAGTCAGACGTCTGAGCTGATGGGGCTATCCCACAGTCAGAGGTGTGAGCTGATTGGGCTATCCCACAGTCAGAGGTGTGAGCTGATGGGGCTATCCCACAGTCAGAGGTCTGAGCTGATGGGGCTATCCCACAGTCAGAGGTGTGAGCTGATCGGGCTATCCCACAGTCAGAGGTGTGAGCTGATGGGGGTGCTCAGCGAATCCACAGAAGTCTTCACAGGCAAGCCTAGGAGGACTCCCTTAGCAACTCATCATGTGGACACTGGTACCAATCCCCCTGTAAGACAGTCTGCATACCGGGTGTCAGCAGAGGTGAAGGCTCCAATTGAAAAAGGAGTGTTTAGCTATTGTGTAGGCTCTGCAGAACCTGCAACCACACCACTATGTGCGCAACTTCACCGTGATAACAGATCATAACCCACAGAGAAGCAAACAGCTATCAGATATTAATTCTATTATCTATCTACAGCCAGGCATATAAGATAATGGCATATCGAGGGGCCAGAGGTTATACACTGGGCAGTGGGGGAATGTGTGGCTCCCCAGAGTTCAGATGCCACTATGTAATTATCGCCTCAACGTGATGGTGTCGTACCTGAGAGCAACCAAGGGTATCTACACTAGGCAAGACCAAAGCACACAACACGTTTCTGCCTGTAGGCCTGATGGGGGAGATCTAAAACCCGGTTTCAGGGTAGCTCCCTTATAAATTCTGGTCTGGGGTGGAGTTAGTCAGTTCAGTACAGGGCAGTACTGAGAAAGACATCCTGTTGGCTAGAGCAGTGATAAGCTCACCCCAGGAAAGCTAAACCTATCTGATGGACTTAAGGCAAGAGTCTGAGAAAGTCTAGGAGAGCCTGGGGAGCAGAGCGGTGTTGAGCTCCCCCCAGAGGAAAAGCACCAAGAAACGGACACCGGAGTCCGAGGCTGTGCAGGGCCTAACAACCCTGCAACCAATACCGGAGGGTGGGGAATTCCAAGTTCCCCATCCACACCAAGTGCCCGGAGGCAAAGCAGCGTCAAGAACCGGGCTAATAAAGGACTCAATTTGCTTGCCATACTGGCACATGTAGGTGAAAGAGAGAGAGAGAGAGCGGGCCGCAGCTCAGGTCAGCGCAGTAGGGGAGGCCTCAGAACTTGCCAGATGTGGAGAATCCTGAGTTGCTCCCAGGTTACAGGTGACTCGAAGAAACAATCTATGGTTTATCGGTATTTCCAGTAAAGGATCTGAGGAACCAACAAAACGTGCACCATCCATCCTGCATCCTACACCATTCCAAAATCCACTGCCCTGAGGATCCACTCCACCCGTGGGGAGCCACTCCATCCCAGCTGCCCATACATCATCCCCAGAGGTTATGCAGCAGTGGTGGCTACCCATAGCCGCAAACCATGGGTGGCGTCATGAATACCTCCTTTATAAATCACCCCTTTCCCTTCATTAGCCAAGAACTCTTTTATAACTGAAACAAGGCTCTTGATCCTTGTGACTCCCCAGAATTGCTTAACAGCTTGGTTCCGAGTACCCCATGGCCCTGTGGTGCACACGTTTTTTGGTGTCACAAACAGGATTTCATGCCCAAAGTAAATGGGTACTGTGTGCCGTGAACTGTGTTGAACTACGTGCTTTTGACTGTCTCTATTACTAAAATGCGAGGCGTGCGGGAAGCTGAAGGGGCGTATCATCGTGGGTGGTACCCTGCAGAGAGCATGAAAGGAAGCCCAACCTGCACTCTGATGACATCCAGTGGTGAAGAGAAACCCTGTCCCACAGGCGGAACTAAAGTCGATCATCCCTAAGGAAGTGAAGGACTGGGAGAGTTAAGGTTCACTAGGGGGAGGAAAATGTCAGACCCTGATGGAGAGGAGCCTGTGCAAGGGGTGGTTGCAGCCCAGTCCACAGCAACGGGTGTGGCCCAAGTCGTAGCCGGAGCCCCAGCCGCCGCGGCACCAGCCATAGCCCCGATAATGCCGCTCTTGATGCCATACAAGCCAGGGGCGACATGGTTGCCGCAATATTCAGGGGAACCAAACACCCTGACCGACATCAGGGAAAGATTGGACAGTTTGTATAAAGTGTATCCCCTGATGGAAGACCAAAGAGTCAGTGTATTGATACAATTGACTGGTGCAACCCAACGGGAGGTAAAGTCCTTGCCGGACATTGACAAAGACACTGTTGAACATTTAATGGCCAGACACTTTTGATACTCGTTCTGCCGCAAAGCTGAAAATAAGATTCTTTGGGTGTAAATAGAGGGTGCAGGATAGCATCAGAGACTTTGCTTAAAACCTCCAGGAAGTGATGAGGGCAATAAAACAGACAGATCCTGCTGGTGTACAAGAAGTGTCTCATTGAACAGTTCATTGAGGGGTTTTTGTCCCCTGCCCACAGATCACAATTTTGTATGATGCTCGTTCAAAATCCTGATCTAGACTTTGAGCCATTTAAAGACCGAGCCATTCAGATACTGCAGGAAACGACCTTGAGAAGTGCTGCACTCAGCGGCTGCCCCGCCATGATCTGCCCCCCGGAGGTGGAGCCTAGCTTCCCAGCAACCGTGGAGGCTGACACAAAAGATCCTAGGAAGTGGTCCCTCTGCAGATCTATGGGCTCATCTCTGGGAGCTGAATAAATGTCTGTGTGCACTGACCAGAACCGTGTAGTCCCTGCAGGTTACACCCCAAAAGGCAAAGATTCGGCCAGCCTCCAGTCCAGAAGGTGTCCCATGGCAATTATAGAAAAGAGCTCCGCCGAGCAGGGGAAAAGACACAGATCGTTTTGACGCAACTGGACAACCGATTTGTCACTGCTGTGACAGAGCGGGACACCTGGCTAGGTATTGTCCTGTAGCTGACCGAATCCTGGGATGGCGGGACAATCCTCAGAAATAAGATGATCAGGTAGTGAAAGAATGTAAATATGTTGAATAGTAGAGATGTTTCTTCGTTTCTTTTGCAACCAAGTAACTATGCAACCACCAAGCGTATTTACCTACAAGACTTTACTGTATGAACTTTTGAGCATTCTTAAACTTTCTTTAAAAATGGACCACAATATCACTGGACTGGTTGTGGTAAAGACTTCTTGTATATATTCTTCATCAGCCAATAGTGGAAGGACTAATCACCAAAGTGACTGGTTTTCAATTTTATTGGTTTTTGGATTGTTGGACTCTGTACACCTTCATTGTCATTTAATCTGGTTATTGTTCATGTTTTTCTCTTTTGAAAAATGTTTCTCAGTCCAGGAGTACTGAATTTCACTAGGGGGGAATGTGGCACCCCAGAATCTGGCCACCACAATGCCGTTATCTCCCTTGGGGGGTAGTGTCTAACCTGAAAGCAACAGAGTGTATCAACACCAGGCAAAATCAAGGCACACAACACCTTCCTGCCTCCAGACCTGAAGGGGGAGATCTAAGCTCGGGTTCAGGGCTGCTCCCCTATAAATTCTGGTCTGGGGCGGAGTTGGTCAGTTCAGTACAGAGCAGTACTGAGGAAGACATCCTGTGGGCTGGAGCAGTGCTAAGCTCGCCCCAGGAAAGCTAAGCCTAGCTGAGGGACCTAAGGTAAGGGTCTGAGGAAGTTGAGGAGAGCCTGGGTAGCAGAGCGGTGTCGAGCTAACCCCAAAGGAACAGTGCCAAGAAACAGACACTGGAGTCTGAGGCTATTTGTGCAGGGCCTAACGACACAGCAGCTAATACGGGAGGGTGGGGGATTCCAAGTTCCCCATCCACACCAAGTGCCCGGAGGCAAAGCAGCGTCAAGAGTCCAGGGATAGCCACCCGTGAGCAGATGTTATAGACTGGGCAGCGAGGGACAGAGTTTATACACTGAGAATCAGGGGCTAAAGGTTATACCCTGGGCAGCAGGGGGATGGAGGATATACACTGGGCAGTGAGAGGATGGAGGTTATACACTGGGGAGCAAGGGCAGAGTTTATATGCTGGGCAGTGAGGGGCCAGAGGTTATACACTGGGCAGTGGGGGGATGGAGAATATACACGGGGCAGTGGGAGGATGGAGGTTATACACTGGGCAGTGAGGGGCCAGAGGTTATTTACTAGAAGCAAGGGGCCGGAGATTATTTACTAGAAGCAAGGGGCCAGAGGTTACACACACAGAGGGGCTGAAGATTATATACTGGGAGGATGGAGATTATACACCGGAAAGCGAGAGACCAGAGGTTATGCACTGGACAGCAAGGGGCAGAAGTTATATGTTGGGGAGTTGGAGGTTATACACTGGGGTGCCGATGGTTACACACCAGGGGGGCGGAGGTTGCACACCGGGGGGCTGGAGGCTACGCATCAGAGGGTCTGAGGTTACACAACAGAAGCCGGAGGTTGTATGTTGGGGGGGCGGTGGTTACATACTGGGGGGGCTGGAGGTTAGATATCGTGGGGTCATAGGTTACACAATGGTGGGTTGGAGGTTACACACCGGGGGTCAGAAGCTACAGACCGGGGAGCCGGAGGTTATAAATTGGGGGGCAGAGGTTATACACTGGGGAGTCAGAGGTTATACATCAGGGGGCCCGAGGTTATACAGCCAGGGGCAGTGGTGAGGCTGGATGAGAATCATAATCTTCTCTACTGATAAATAAGATATAAAATAGATGTCACTCACCGGCTACAGCAATGATGAGCAGCAGGCAGAGAGCGGTGGCGGGGCTCATGGTGGTGCAGCCCTCTGGTCACCCGTCTGTGGTGCCCCTGTCACCCGTCTGCAGTGCGGTGCTCCAGTCTCCCGTCTGCAGTGCGGTGCTCCGGTCTCCCGTCTGCGGTGCTCCGGTCTCCCGTCTGCAGTGCTCCCGTCACCTGTCTGTGCACTCTGCGCCGTCTGCACGGTTTTATCACAGCTCTGTAGTGAGTGGCGGTGCTCCCGTTAACCCCTTCTTTTCTTTTCTTGGATGCCAGGATACATTGCCTCCACCTGCTGCTCCATGAACAAAAACTGATAAGATACAAGATAAAAGAGCACAAGTGAAGCGATCACCCTGACCCGCATCAAAGGAGCGCGCCGCCTCCTGATACAAAGCACTGCCAGCGCCTCTGATCCACAAGACGGGGACTTCCAAACCCAAGCCGCCCATCTAAGTCACCTTCAGGAAACACAACAACTTTATTCATTGTTCAAAATGTTTCCTGGAAAACTCAAAATATCAGGGTGCGCCATACACTGGCCTTAAGAGGGTAATAAATTATACTAAGGTATCAATGAGCGTGCACATAGACAGATTATAATGGGGCCGATCCGAGCCTGAGGTCTTTGTGAGGGCTCATCCTAAATATAGGGAGATATGATGGGAGCTCACACTGTATATAGGAGGCTATGTGGGGAATCATACTGTATATAGGGGCTATGTGAGGGCTTATACTGTATACAGTGTCTATGTGGGGCTCATACTGTATATAGAGGAGCTATGTGGGGGCTCATACTGTATATAGGGGCTATGTGAGGGCTTATACTGTATACAGTGTCTATGTGGGGCTCATACTGTATATAGAGGAGCTATGTGGGGGCTCATAATGTGCAGCTGTGCTCAAGTCTCCATTCCCCGGCAGATGTTTTGCTTTTTGGCCTTTTTTCGGAGAATGTGAATGATAACACATTCTCTCTTTTTTCCCCTCATGGTTAGTGGTTGGGTGAAGACATTTATTGTCATCTACTGTTTTTTATCTTTATAAATCATAATAATAACCAAAAACATCCAAATGACCTTGATGAAAAGTTCACATCCCCTGGTGATTTTGACCTGAGAACATGCACAAAAGATGACACAAATGGGTTTGTAGCTAATAAATGTAACATCCTCGCCTGTGACCTGTTTGCTTGTAATCAGTGTGTGCATAAAAGCTGAGTGAGTTTCTGGGATCCAGACAGACTCTTGCATTTTTCATTCAGCCACTGATGTTTCTGGATTGTGAGTCATGGGGAGAGCAAAAGAATTGTCAATGGATCTATGGGAAAAGATAGTTAAACTGTATAAGGCATGAAGGAGATACAAAAAGATATCAGAGGAATTCAGAATGCCAGTCAGCAGTGTTCACACTGTGATTAACAAATGATAAATCAGGGGCTCTGTAGAAACCAAACCACGATCAGGAACCAACAAAACTTTCACCCACAACTGCCAGGAAAAGCGTTCGGGATGCAAAGAAAAACCCACAAATAACATCAGCTGAAGTCCAGGATCACTGAACACTAGCGCTGTGGATGTTTCAGGATGCACAATAAAGAGGCACTTGAAGAAAAATGGGCGGCATGGTCGAGTCGCCAGAAGGGTACACGTGTGGGGGGGTCTGCACGTCTGGCATCTTCAAACCTCTCCAGTCTGTCCTCAACTCTGCAGCCGACTAATCCACCTCTCTCCACACTACTCCCCTGTATCTCCCCTCTGCAAATCCTCCACTGGTTCCCAATTCCCCAACGAATCCAGTTCAATCTACTAACACTGACTTACAAAGCCGTCCATAACCTGACTCCTCCCTATATCTCTGAACTAATCTCCCACTATCTTCCCTCACGTAACCTTCGATCCTCCTCTCCTCCACACTTATCTGCTCCTCACACAACCGCCTCCAAGATTTCTCCTGAATATCCCCCATCCTCTGGAATTCTGTGCCCCAACACGTCAGATTATCCACCACATTTGGATCCTTCAGACGGAACCTGAAAACCATCTCTACAGGAAAGCTACAGCCTGCAATGATCGAGCTGCCGCCCCACCGCCACTGGAGCTGCCGCCCCACCGCCAATGGAGCTGCCGCCTCTCCACCACCAGATCTGCTGCACCCCTGACCAGGGCCGCACCGTCCATTGGACAAGTTGAGCCCTGTCATTCAGGCGGCAGCCGGCAGGGGGAGCGGCAGTGCAGAAGCGGCGCCTCATGCACGCAGCCTCCCCCTGTCATGGCGCCGGCCGCTCACCCCGAGCGCACCGCAGGTAAGCGGCGCGACCCGGGGAGAGGGACAGAAGAGGCGCCCACGGCTCAACAGCACCCCCCCCCCCCCGGTACTCACGGCAATACTGCCGATGCCGCGGCCCAGGCGGCAGAGGGGGCGGCAGTGCTGGGCTCCAGCAGCACCCCCCCCCGTAATCGGTGCCGCGGCTCAGGTGGCAGAGGGGCTTGGTGCACCCCTGCCCCTGACCTATTGTGTCCTCCCCATTATCCTGTAGAATGTAAGCCCACAAGGGCAGGGTCCTCTCCCCCCTGTACCAGGCTGTCATTGTTCATTTGTTTACTGTAAACTATATGTATAATTTTGCATGTAACCCCTTCTCATCTACAGCACCATGGAATTAATGGTGCTATATAAATAAATTAATAATAATGTTAATAATCTGGAGGCTGTTCTGGGCTATAGAGGCTGCTTCTGGGCAGTGGAGGCTGCTGTGGGCTATGGAGGCTGTTCTGGGTGATATAGGCTGCTTCTAGGTTGTAGAGGCTGCTTCTGGACTATATGGAAGGCTGGGTGGGCTATGGAGGCTGTTCTGGGTGATATAGGCTGCTTCTGGGCTGTTGAGGCTGCTTCTGGACTATATGGAAGGCTGGGTGGGCTATGGAGGCTGTTGTGGGCAGTGATGAGGATAAGTTACAAAGAGGAGGCAAAACTCAGAGACTCATTGAGGCCCCTAGGAATCTTAGTATCTAGACCTACAATCCATCTCCCCTCGCACCTTGATAACGCTTGTTTTACGTTTCGACCTCTGATCCCTATGTGGACGACGTCTATCCCCTTGACACTTAAATTCGTTGGCTCACAGTCATGGTGAATCCTGAAGGGGGAGTGATTTAGCTGATCAAGGTCGTCGCTGTCTTTAGCTGCAGCGATGTCCCGAGCATGCTCTCTGACTCTCCTCTATAGCTATAGCTATGTATATGAAGGCTGCTGCTGGCTATGGAGGCTGTGCTGAGCTATAGAGGCTGCTGCTGTGAAATGGAGACTGTTCTTGGCTATAGAGACTGCTTCTGGGCTTTAGAGGCTGCTGCAATATATAGACACTGCTGCGGGCTATGTAAGCTATTCTAGGTTATAGAGGCTGCTGCTGAGCTATGGAGACTGCTGCAGAGCTATGGAGGCTGTTGTGGGATATGGAGGCTGTTTCTGGGCTGTGGAGGCTGCTGCTGGACTATATGGAAGCTGCTGAAGGCTATGAAGGCTATTCTAGGTTATAGAGGCTGCTGCTGAGCTATGGAGACTGCTGCAGGGCTATGGAGGCTGCTGCAGGGCTATGGAGGTTGTTTTGGGCTAAAGAGGGTGTTCTGGGCTGTAGAGGCTGTGCTGGGCTATAGAGGCTGCTGCTAGACTATATGGAGGCTATGATGGGCTATATTGAGAGTGCTGCTGGGTTATATGGAGGCTGTGCTGTATATATAATATGGAGGCTGTGCTGTATATATTATTTGGAGGCTGTGCTCTATATATTATTTGGAGGCTGTGCTGTATATATAAAATGGAGGCTGTGCTGTAAATAATATTTGGAGGCTGTGCTGTAAATAATACTTGGAGGCTGTGCTGGGCTATGTATATATTTATCTGGAGATTGTTGTTGTGCTGTATATAGTATTTGGATGTTGTGCATTATATATAATATGGAAGTTGTGCTTTGCTGTATATATAATATGGAGGCTGTGCTTGGCTATATTTATTATATGGAGGCTTTGCTGGACTGTATATATTATTTGGAGGCTGTTGCTGGGCTGCCACTGCCTCCAAATAATATATGCAGCCCAGCACAGTCTCTAAATATATACAGCCTGCAGCAATATATATATATATATACAGCCCAACACCAACCTCTATATTTAATATACAGTCTAACAGTTTCCTTATTATATATACAGCCAAGCAGCCTCTATATTTTATATATGCAGCCCTGCACAACCTCCATATTATATATACAGCCCACCCAGGAGCCTTTATATTACTTATCCACAGCCCACAGCTTTTATATTAAATTCATAAATTGTGGTATGTGTAGGGGCCCATAGAGACTGTTTCGCCCGGGGCCCACAAAAGCCTGTATCCGACCCTGTAGAGGGGTTACGTGGGGCTCATATTGCTTATTGGGGGCTATGTGTAAGCTCTTACGGTATATAGAGGGGTTATATGGGGGCTCATAATGTATATAAGGTCTATGTGGGGGCTCAAAGTGTATATAAGAGGATATGTGTGGGCTTATACTGTTCATCTACATATAAAGTTGAGTGTGTATGTATGTATGCCCCGCCCTAGCCACACCCCTATAGTAGACACACCTTTTAGCTCCACCCCCTTCATTAGCCAAACCCCCTCCACATTGCCCCGCCTCCATCATATAGCACCCCCCCTGGGACTGTGGTAGGGTGGAGCTATGAAGGGGAGTGGCTATACATGTGGGCGGTGCTATGAAAGGGCTGGGGCTACTGGGAGGATGGGGCTATGTTTAGGGGTGGAGCTACTGGGAGGGGCAGGGCTATGATACACACACATACTGTACATACATTACGATATATAGGCGATATTACCATATATAAGCATTACGACCATATATAAGCATTTTGTTTGGGCAATGCTAGTGCTGTATATAGGGGATATGTGGGGGCTCATACTGTATATAGGGAATTATGTAGGGGCTCACATACTGTATATAGTGGAAATGTGGGGCCTCATACTCCATATAGGGACTATGTAAGGGCTCACACACTGTATATAGGAGACTATGTAGGGGCTCACATACTGTATATAGGGGATTATGTAGGGGCGCACATACTGTATATAAGGGATTATGCAGGGGCTCACATACTGTATATAGGGGATTATGTAGGGGCGCACATACTGTATATAGGGGATTATGTAGGGGCGCACATACTGTATGTAAGGGATTATGCAGGGGCTCACATACTGTATATAGGGGACTATGTAAGGGCTCACACACTGTATATAGGGGACTATGCAGGGGCTCACATACTGTATATAGAGGATTATGTAGGGGCGCACATACTGTATATAAGGGATTATGCAGGGGCTCACATACTGTATATAGGGGACTATGTAGGGGCTCACATACTGTATACAGGGGATTATGTAGGGGCTCACATACTGTATATAGAGGACTATGTAGGGGCTCACATATTGTAAATAGGTGATTATGTAGGGGGCTCACATACTGTATAAAGGGAACTATGTAGGGGCTCACATACTGTATATAGGGGATTATGTAGGGGCTCACATACTGTATATAGGGGACTATGTAGGGGCTCACATACGGTATATAGGGGATTATGTAGAGGCTCACATAATGTATATAGGGGATTATGTAGGGGCTCACATAATGTCTATAGGGAACTATGTAGGGGCTCATATAATGTATATAGGGGGCTACGCAGGGGCTCACATACTGTAGATAGGGGACTATGTAGGGGCTCACATACTGTATATTGGCGATTATGTAGAAGCTCACATACTGTATATAGGGAACTATGTAGGGGCTCACATACTGTATATAGGGGATTATGTAGACGCTCACATACTGTATATAGTTAACTATGTAGGGGCTCACATACTGTATATAGGGGACTATGTAGGGGCTCACATACTGTATATAGGGGACTATGTAGGGGCTCACATACTGTATATAGGGGACTATGTAGGGGCTCACATACTGTATATAGGGGACTATGTAGGGGCTCACATACTGTATATAGGGGACTATGTAGGGGCTCACATACGGTATATAGGGGATTATGTAGAGGCTCACATAATGTATATAGGGGATTATGTAGGGGCTCACATAATGTCTATAGGGAACTATGTAGGGGCTCATATAATGTATATAGGGGGCTACGCAGGGGCTCACATATTGTAGATAGGGGACTATGTAGGGGCTCACATACTGTATATTGGCGATTATGTAGAAGCTCACATACTGTATATAGGGAACTGTGTAGGGGCTCACATACTGTATATAGGGGATTATGTAGACGCTCACATACTGTATATAGTTAACTATGTAGTGGCTCAGATACTGTATATAGGGGATTATGTAGACGCTCACATACTGTATATAGTTAACTATGTAGTGGCTCACATACTGTATATAGGGGACTATGTAGGGGCTCACATACTGTATATAGGGGACTATGTAGGGGCTCACATACTGCATATAGGGGACTATGTAGGGGCTCACATACTGTATTCAGGGTGTTGTCGGGATACTTTATTCTGCTTAATATTAAGTGATGCAACTAATATTAATTTTAAATAACAATTATAATTAATATGTTGATATTAATATTGAGCAGCATTGTATTCAGCCTGTTGGTTCGGCCTCCACACAGTCACTTCTGTGATGTGGATCCTCAGGATTATTAATTCCCCCTCCTCCATTATATATAGTGCGCTCTTCTCATTTTACAGATCTGCCCCTGAGGGTTAATCACAGGACCCATCACAGTCTATAGAAAGATACATTGGGGGCCCGGGGCCCTGACTGCACACATCATTTATCTTGTAGTCATGTGTCTACTTCTATAGTCATTTATTACTACCATACAACAGTGTATACAGCAAGGTGCAGAAGCTCCAGACACAGAAGGGTTAATGGTTCATTGTTCTCTGATCAGAATGTATCTTTGTATCTGATCATTGAGAACAATCAGCTATTAACTCTTCTGTGTCTGGAGCTTCTTTGCTCTTTTATTCTGCTCCATCAGTAACATGTCTCTGGAGATGGCGTCTATCTGCTGCTTCTTACACATAATGTAGGGTCCAGAGTTTAGGTTTTAGAGGGAAAACTCCAGACTCTTCTCCTTTATCTTCTTTCCTTCTCTTCTTTCCACTTCTCTTTTCTCTTCTCCTTTATCTTCTTTCCTTCTCTTCTTTCCACTTCTCTTTTCTCTTCTCCTTTATCTTCTTTCCTTCTCTCTTCACTTCTCTTTTCTCTTCTCCTTTATCTTCTTTCCTCCTCTCTTCACTTCTCTTTTCTCTTCTCCTTTATCTTCTTTCCTCCTCTCTTCACTTCTCTTTTCTCTTCTCCTTTATCTTCTTTCCTCCTCTCTTCACTTCTCTTTTCTCTTCTCCTTTATCTTCTTTCCTCCTCTCTTCACTTCTCTTTTCTCTTCTCCTTTTACTTCTTTACTCCTCTCTTCACCTCTCTTTTCTCCTTCTCCTTTCTCTCTTTTCTCCTTCTCCTTTATCTTCTTATCTTCTCTTTTCTCTTCTCCTTTCTTCTCTTCTTCTCCTTTCTCTCTTTTCTCTTCTGTGATTTTCTGCTCTTTGATGACACGTTCATTTCGTTGTTTCTCCTCTTCTATAATCCTTACGTCCCCTTCACACCAGGTTATTTGTGGATCCATTGGTGTCTTTTTTCTGCAGGATGAGACGGAGTGAAACAGACAGGGACGGATCTGTGGACACGGATGACCATTGTGGTGTCTGTTTCATTCTTATATTGGATCCATTTTGTATTGCAGTTTAATTTATTCCCATAGAGCAGTATGACACTGGTCGGGAGGAGAGAGAGAGAGAGAGAGGAGAGGAGAGAGAGGAGGGAGAGGAGAGAGACAGGAGTGTGAGGAGTGTGAGGAGAGAGAACGGGAGAGAGAGGAGGGAGAGGAGAGAGACAGGAGTGTGAGGAGAGAGACAGGAGTGTGAGGAGAGAGAGAGGAGGGAAAGGAGTGTGAGGAGAGAGAGAGGATGGAGAGGAGTGTGAGGAGAGAGAGGAGGGAGAGGAGTGTGAGGAGAGAGAGAGGAGGGAGAGTGGAGGAGAGAGAGGAAGAGGGAGAGAGGAGTGTGAGGGAGAGAGAGAGGAGAGAGAGAGAGAGAGAGGAGGAGTGTGAGGAGAGAGAAGGGAGAGGAGGAGGGAGAGGAGAGAGACAGGAGTGTGAGGAGAGAGACAGGAGTGTGAGGAGAGAGAGAGGAGGGAAAGGAGTGTGAGGAGAGAGAACGGGAGAGAGAGAGGAGGGAGAGGAGAGAGACAGGAGTGTGAGGAGAGAAGGAAAGAGGAGGTGAAGTGGGAGGAGAAGAGAGGAGAGAAGGAGAGGGGTGGAGGGAGAGGAGAGAGAGGAGGTGGAGGAGAGAGAAAGAGAGGAGTGTGAGGAGAGAGAGAGAGAGGAGGGGAGAGAGGAGAGAGGGACAGGAGTGTGAGGGGAGGATGTGAGAGAGGAGGGAGAGGAGAGAGAGAGGAGGGAGAGGAGAGAGACAGGGAGTGTGAGGAGAGAGAGAGGAGGGGGAGGAGTGTGAGAAGAGAGAGGAGGGAGAGGAGTGTGAGGAGAGAGAGAGGAGGGAGAGAGGAGTGTGAGGAGAGAGAGAGGAGGGAGGAGGAGTAGTGAGGAGAGAGAGAGGAGGGGGAGGAGTGTGAGGAGAGAGAGAGGATGGAGGAGAGAGGAGAGAGAGCAGGAGTGTGAGGAGAGGAGAGAGAGGAGGGGGAGGAGAGAGAGAGGAGAGGGGTGAGGAGAGAGAGAGGAGGGGGAGGAGTGTGAGAGAGAGAGGAGGGAGAGGAGTGGAGGAGAGGAGGAGGGAGAGGAGTGTGAGGAGGAGAGAGGAGGGGAGGAGGAGTGTGAGGAGAGAGAGAGGAGGGAGAGGAGTGTGAGAGAGAGAGAGAGGATGGAGAGGAGTGTGAGGAGAGAGAGAGGAGGGGGAGGAGAGAGAGAGGAGTGTGAGGGAGGAGAGAGGAGGAGGAGAGGAGTGTGAGGAGAGATAGAGAAGGGGATGAGTGTGAGGAGAGAGAAGGGAAGGAGGAGGGAGAGGAGGAGAGAAGGAGTGTGAGGAGAGAATGAGAGGAGGGGAGGAGTGTAGGAGAAGAAGAGGAGGGAGAGGAGGAGGAGAGAGAACAGGAGGTGAGAGGAGAGAGAGGAGGGAGGAGTGTGAGAGAGAAGAGAGAAGAGGGAGTGAGAGAGAGAGAGAGAGTGAGAGAGGAGAGGAGGAGGGAGGGAGAGAGAAGGAGTGTGAGAGAGAGAGAGAAGAGAGGAGTGTGAGAGGAGAGAGAGGAGGAGAGGAGTGTGAGGAGAGAGAGGAGGGGAGGAGTGTGAGGAGAGAGAGAGAGAGAAGGAGGAGAGGAGGAGTGTGAGGGGGAAGAGAGAGGAGAGGTGTGAGAGAGAGGAGGGAATGAGAGAGAGGATGGAGGAGAGAGAAGAGGATGTAGGAGGAGGGAGTTGAGAGGAGGAGTGGAGGAGAGAGAGAGAGAGAGGAGAGAGAGGAGTGTGAGGAGAGAGAGGAGAGAAGAGTGTGAGGAGAGAAAGAGAGAGGAGGGAGAGGAGGTGAGAGAGAGAGAGAGAAGAGGGGAGAGGAGTGTGAGGAGAGAGAGAGAGAGGAGAGAGGGAGGGAGAAGAGAAGGGAGAGGAGGTGAGGAGAGAGAGAGAGAGGAGAGGAGTGTGGAGGAGGAGAGAGGGAGAGAGGAGGAGGGAGGAGTGTGAGGGAGAGAGAGAAGGGAGAGGAGTGTGAGGAGAGAGGAGGGAGAGGAGTGTGAGGAGAGAGAGAGAAGGGAGAGGAGTGTGAGGAGAGAAAGAGGAGAGAGGAGGGAGAGGAGTGTGAGGAGAAAGAGAGAGAGGAGAGGAGTGTGAGGAGAGAGAGAGGAGGGAGAGGATGTGAGGAGAGAGGAGGAGAGGATGTGAGGAGAGAAGGAGAGAGGAGTGTGAGGAGAGAGAAGAGAAAGAGAGAGGAGGAGAGGAGAGTGAGGAGAGAGAGGGAGAGTTGTGAGAGAGAGAGAGAAAGAGAGAGAGGAGAGGAGTGTGAGGAGAGAGAGAAGAGAGGATGGAGAGGAGGGAGAGGAGTGTGAGAGAAGAAGGAGAGGAAGGAGTGTGAGAGAGAGAGGATGGGGAGTGTGAGAGAGAGAGAAGGAGAGAAGGAGAGTGTGAGGAGTGTGAGGAGAGAGGAGGAGAGTGTGAGAGAGAGAGAGAGGAGTGTGAGGAGAGAAGGGGGGAGAGTGTGAGGAGCCTGTCAGCCTGTGTGTGCAGTGCTGCTGTCCATGGTGCTGATCTGTCAGCCTGTGTGTACAGTGCTGCTCTCCATGGTGCTGATCTGTCAGCCTGTGTGTGCAGCGTGCTGCTCTCCATGGTGCTGATCTGTCAGCCTGTGTGTGTACAGTGCTGCTCTCCATGGTGCTGATCTGTCAGCCTATGTGTGCAGTGCTGCTGTCCATGGTGCTGATCTGTCAGCCTGTGTGTGCAGTGCTGCTGTCCGTGGTGCTGATCTGTCAGCCTGTGTGTGCAGTGCTGCTCTCCATGGTGCTGATCTGTCAGCCTGTGTGTGCAGTGCTGCTGTCCATGGTGCTGATCTGTCAGCCTGTGTGTGCAGTGCTGCTGTCCATGGTGCTGATCTGTCAGCCTGTGTGTGCAGTGCTGTTCTCCATGGTGCTGATCTGTCAGCCTGTGTGTACAGTGCTGCTCTCCATGGTGCTGATCTGTCAGCCTGTGTGTGCAGTGTGCTCTCTCCATGGTGCTGATCTGTCAGCCTGTGTGTGCAGTTCTGCTGTCCATGGTGCTGATCTGTCAGCCTGTGTGTGCAGTTCTGCTGTCCATGGTGCTGATCTGTCAGCCTGTGTGTGCAGTGCTGCTCTCCATGGTGCTGACCTGTCAGCCTGTGTGTGCAGTGCTGCTGTCCATGGTGCTGATCTGTCAGCCTGTGTGTGCAGTGCTGCTCTCCATGGTACTGACCTGTCAGCCTGTGTGTGCAGTGCTGCTCTCCATGGTGCTGATCTGTCAGCCTGTGTGTGCAGTGCTGCTCTCCATGGTGCTGATCTGTCAGCCTGTGTGTACAGTGCTGCTCTCCATGGTGCTGATCTGTCAGCCTGTGTGTGCAGTGCTGCTCTCCATGGTGCTGATCTGTCAGCCTGTGTGTGCAGTTCTGCTGTCCATGGTGCTGATCTGTCAGCCTGTGTGTGCAGTGCTGCCTCTCCATGGTGCTGACCTGTCAGCCTGTGTGTGCAGTGCTGCTCTCCATGGTGCTGATCTGTCAGCCTGTGTGTGCAGTGCTGCTCTCCATGGTGCTGATCTGTCAGCCTGTGTGTGCAGTGCTGCTCTCCATGGTGATGATCTGTCAGCCTGTGTGTGCAGTGCTGCTCTCCATAGTGCTGATCTGTCAGCCTGTGTGTGCAGTGCTGCTGTCCATGGTGCTGATCTGTCAGGCTGTGTGTGCAGTGCTGCTCTCCATGGTGCTGAACTCTCAGCGTGTGTGTGCAGTGCTGCTCTCCATGGTGCTGAACTCTCAGCGTGTGTGTGCAGTGCTGCTCTCCATGGTGCTGAACTCTCAGCGTGTCTCTGAAATGCTGCTGTCCATGGTGCTGAATGAGCATGGCAGCATTTCTGAGGCTGCGCTGTGCTGTACATCAGATCCAGGAAACAATCCGATTTTTTCACAGATCTGGCGCCCATAGACTCCCATGTTATGGGTGCCAGATCACCCTGGATCCGGAACTGTCTGATTTTGTCCAAGTTTTGTATCGGAGCCAGAAAATGATTCAGGCTCTGATTTTGTTCCCGGTGAAAAAATTGACAAAATCAGGCACAGAATACTCAAAACCGTTCAACTGATGTGACTGGTTGCCTGCCAGCCAGCTAAGTCAATCAGTTGGCCGTATCAGCTGAGCGGTATTGGTAGGCGATTTAACTGACACGCCCTGGGGTTGTGGGGTACTCAGAATAGGGTCCGCTGCTCTGCTGGGGGAGGTCACAGGGGGTTGAGGCCCGGTCCCGTGGCCCTGGGTGTTGAGTTATTAAGAGTTTTGGGGGTAGTGGCGTGAGGGTATTTGTCATCATAACGCAACCCGTAGTAGGCGGCTGTTAGTGGCCGCGGCTGCAACGCAAGACCTCTGGGGGTGATGGGAGTGCAGCGGTGATGGTTTCGCTCCCCACAGGTGGAGCAGATCCCAAGGGCAACCAGGAAAGTCTATGGTGGTGGCAGGCCATTTGGGGTGCAGGACTGGGGATTGAATGACCGACAGACACAAAGGTTGAAGTGTCCGTTACCTTTACTGGTGGAAACAGCAGGTTTATCTAGCATACCGTCCACAAGAGGTGTTAGGAGTCCGGGTAGCCTGGAAGCAGTTGGGGTTCTTCTCACTTGGTGAGTTCTGAGGCCTCCTTATTGCACTACTCTTGGCGGGTCCTGGCTGCCTGTAGCTAAGCTGTGGCCCTCTCTCCTCCTGCGTACAGTCTCACCCCCGTATGGCAGGCAGCTTGAGCCCTTCCCGGGTACTAATCCTCTGGCTACTGTCCCTGAGCTGTCTGGTGCTGCTGTGCCTCCTGGGTTTCCTTGTGGCCAGGCGACTTGAAATCTCTCATCCTCCGGTGTTGGCTGCTGGGCCTAGAGTCCCTCACAACCATGGACTCCGGTGTCCGCTTCTGGCGCTCTGCACTGGGGTGAGCTGGTAACTGGCTCCACTCCCCAGGCCTGCTTCTCCACTTCCTCAGACCCTCTCCTACAGGTCCCTCATGCTGGCTAGTCTTTGCCACGGGACGAGCCTTACTCTGCTCCAGTCCACGGGGCCACTTCACAGTACAAAATCGTCAGGCCGAAGCAGGGTCGAAAATCCAGGCACAGGTCCGAGTCAAAACCAAACACACACGAGATCACTGGGGAACCAAGACTATATCTGGCGGCCTGCAAAACAGGCTACAAGGTATTTGAAGGGCGCGGTTACCTCCCATAGGCTGGAGCTCACAGCCTGATGACATCATCCGGACCGCCGCTAGATCCAGGCCAGATGGTGATTCACGACTGGCACCAACCACACCACTTCTGACAGCAGAACGAAGGCTGCGCCTATCAGACACCTCTGCAAGACCCGCTCTTCTGCAACCAACATCACCCACAGGGGAAACACGGCAGTGCCCAGCGACAAAGGCAGACATCGAAGCAGCAGGTCTAGTATGTTTACCCTGTCTGATCCCCAAGTAGTCTTAGTTGAGGGACAGACAGGGATGAGGTATTCCACTCGGCGACAGTTGTGGAGACTGTATAGGGTTCTCAGGGTAGCCAATTGTTAGCGCTAGTGTTTCTTGGGCTCACCATTCCCATTTTTCGCATCATCATCCTGTGCTGGGTGTCGCCCTACACTGAGCGTGATAATTATTCCAAAAATATGAATTTACTACATGTACAAGCCTAATACAAATCATATCACTGAAATCGTGGCAGCCAGCTACAAACACCAATCCCTCTTAACTCTTTCTAACACTCCACGTTGAGGAGATACACAGAATGGAGAGTAGAAGTCAGCTAGAGAAGCCGTATTTGGTCTTCAATCATAGTGTAGAGCCTGCTGGGTCCAATGGTACTCAGGCCGTTCTCCTTGGACCTTCCGGTGGAAAGTTATGACCCATAGTAGCTTTTTGGCTATTTCAAATCACAGCACAAAGGGAGGGAACTGCAGGACAGCCCATGGGCAGGGGAAGAGCTGGCCACTTAGAGCAGAGGTCCCCAACTTCAGTCCTCAAGCCCCACCAACAGTCCAAGTTTTCAAGATTTCCTTAGCATTTGACAGTTGGTAATTCAGTCTCCTGCACAGGGGATAATTCCAACTTTAATATTATAGGGAAATCCTGAAAATATGCACTGTTGGTGGGCCTTGAGGGCCAGATTTGGGAACCTCTGACTTAGATAATATATTATATTATATATATTATATATATATTACTTCTGGGCATAATGTGTCACGTCATGTGCTAGGTGTATACAAAAGGAAAACCCGTGACTCTACACTGCCTCCCTGTGGCCACCAGCAACAACAAAACTTGTATCTGAATTAGGTTTGTCTGCATATGCCTGTCGTGTACTACTATATCTTATTTGCATAACTGACTGTAACATCAATAAATATTATTATCTAGTGTGCCCTTATGGTGATTAAGTACATAAATTAATCTTGAGCTGCTCTTTTATCTCGATACATCAAATCCCCACATCCGTGTGCAGGTTTAATATTATTCGCTACCTGGGTTGGTTTCTCGCCCTGATATAACCCCGATCACAGACCAGACTTATATCAAATGAGGAACTGGTGGCAGCAATTGGTGATTGTGTTATTGAGGAATGTTGGACAGTGACGGACTGGAGGTATATATACACAGCACCCCTCATTGTGAACACTTTAATAAATCATCACTTAGAGGGCGGCTGTGGACCCTTCCTTATCCTTGGTCAATTCTCTGATTGTCCAGGCATTAAGGGGGCGCCAGAGAGCGGCTGTTGTTCTTTCCATCACAAGGGATTATTCGTGATTTTTGATCTCCTGAAAACGTCTGTGTGAACGTAGCCTTATTGTTCACTATATGGAAACATTTCCTATAATAGGGCTAATGGCAGGACTCAGAGGATCATCATCACGCCTCCATCCTCCGGGAGGTTTATCTTGGCTCAATGTTCCGTTTCTGTATAAATTACCATCCATTGTCAGTCGGACATAATGTAATCTGTGCTCCCATCTCATGGCTGCTGGTGACTGTGACCGCCCGTCAGCGACAGGAAGACAATAGCGGAGTGTGATATAAATCTGATGCTGCGCAGTGACTGGCCAGGTCTGCTCCTCTAAATTGCACAGTATACCTAAATAACAGGCGAGGGGAAGGTACATACTGTTACAGCTCCTCTACCAGGGGCTCACAAAGGGTGCTCCTATACTGGGGGCTCAAAGACGATGCTCCTCTACTGGGGCTTCACGGAGGATGCTCCTCTACTAGGGGCTCAAAGAGGATGCTCCTCTATAGGGGGCTCACAGAGGACAATCCTTTACCGGGGGCTCACAGAGGGCACTCCTCTACCGGGGGCTCAAAGATGACACTCCTCTACCAGGGACTCACAGAGGGTGCTCCTCTACCAGAATATGAGTCCGAAATGCGTCATATGAAATAAAAGCCACCTTTGCACCTTCATCTGTATTACCGTGTCTTCCATTGTATGAGCAACACGGTTCCGCGGACACTGTCCATTTGTTGCTCCTCTACCGGGTGCTCACAAAGCACACTCCTCTACTGGGAACTCACAGAGGATGCTCCTCTACCAAGGGTCAAATAGGATGCTCCTCTACCAGGGTCTAATGGAGGATGCTCCTCTACCATGGACTCATGATAGGATGCTCCCCTACCGAGTGATCAAAGAAGATGTTCCTCTACCGGGGGGCTCACAGAGGATGCTCCTCTACCAGGGGCTCACAGAGAACGCTCCTCTACAGGGGACTCACAGTGGATGCTCCTCTACCGGAGGGCTCATAGAGAATGCCTTTCTACCGGGGGCTCACGGAGTATGCTCCTCTACTGCGGCTCACGGAGAAAGCTTCTCTACCGGGGGGCTCATGGACGATGTCCCTCTACCAGGGGTCACAGAGGATGCTACTCTGCCAGGAACTCAAAGAGAATGCTTGTCTACTGGGGTTTAATGGAGGATGCTTTGCTTCCAGGGATTCACAAAGGATGCTCCCTTACCTGGGGGCTCATGGACCATGCTCCTCTACCAGGGGATCAAAGAGGACGCTTCTCTACCAAGGACTCAAAGACGATGCTCCTCTAATGGGGCCTCACAGATGATGCTCCTCTACCTGGGGCTCACAGACAATGCTCCTCTACTGAGAGCTCACAGAAGATGCACCTCTATTGGGGGCTCAAAGAGAATGCTCTTCTACCAGAGGCTCACAGAGAATGCTCCTCTACCAGGGGTTCACAGAGGACGCTCCTCTACCTGGGTTAACAGAGGGCCCTCCTCTACCGGGGGCTCAAAGAGGGTGCTCCTCTACTCGGGGCTCACAGAGGACGCTCCTCTACTGGGGGGTCAAAGAGGACGCTCCTCTAACAGGGGCTCAAAGAGAGCGCTCCTCTACCAGGGGCTCACAGAGGACGCTCTTCTACCAAGGGACACAGAAGATGCTCCTCTACCAGGAATTAAAAAAGGATGCTCCTCTACCGGGGTCTAATGGAGGACATTCCTCTACCAGGACTCCTTGAGACTCCTAACTGAGGTTCCACAGACTTTATTTGCATATTCATAATTCCCAGGGGGCAATGCGCCTAGGAATTAACTGTGTTGAGCGCTTTAGCCAGCTGCCCGCAGTGTTTTCTTGGACTGGTCTCCCTGAGGTCAGTGAATACTTTGTGATTCCTCTACCAGGGACTCACAGAGGATGCTCCCCTACAAGGGGGGCTCACAGAGAAGGCTCCTCTACCGGGGGGCTCACAGAGAATGCTCATCTACCGGAGGCTCATAGAAGACGTTCCTTTACCGGGGACTCACGGAGGACGCTCCTCTACCAGGGGTTCACAAAGGATGCTCCTCTACCGGGGGCTCACGGAGGATACTCCCTTACCGGGGGGCTCATGGATGATGCACTGCTACCAGGGGCACCCAGAGGACGCTTCTCTACCTGGGGCTCAAAGTGAATGCTCCTCTACTGGGGTCTCAGGGAGGACACTCCTCTACCAGGGAATCATAGAGGACACTCCCTTACCGGAGGGGCTCACAGAGGATGCTCCTCTACCAGCAGCTCACAGAGGATGCTCGTCTACCTGGGGCTCAAAGAGGATGCATCTCTACTGGGGGCTTACAGAGGACACTCCACTACCGAGGGCTCACTGAGGATGCTCCTCTACCAGGGGCTCACAAAGGATGCTCCCTTACCAGGGAACTCATGGACGATGCACGCTACCAGGGGCTCCCAGAGGACGCTCCTCTACCTGGGGCTCAAAGTGAATGCTCCTCTACTGGGGTCTCAGGGAGGACACTCCTCTACCAGGGAATCATAGAGGACGCTCCCTTACCGGAGGGGCTCACAGAGGATGCTCCTCTACCAGCAGCTCACAGAGGATGCTCGTCTACCTGGGGCTCAAAGAGGATGCATCTCTACTGGGGGCTTACAGAGGACACTCCACTACCGAGGGCTCACTGAGGATGCTCCTCTACCAGGGGCTCACAAAGGATGCTCCCTTACCAGGGAATCATGGACGATGCACCGCTACCAGGGGCTCCCAGAGGACGCTCCTCTACCTGGGGCTCAAAGTGAATGCTCCTCTACTGGGGTCTCAGGGAGGACACTCCTCTACCAGGGAATCATAGAGGACGCTCCCTTACCGGAGGGGCTCACAGAGGATGCTCCTCTACCAGCAGCTCACAGAGGATGCTCCTCTACCTGGGGTTCACAGAGGATGCTACTCTACCAGGGTCTCACAGAGGACACTCCTCTACCGGGGGCTTACAGAGGGCGCTCCTCTACAGGGGGCTCAAAGAGGACAGTCCTCTACCGGGGGCTCACAAACGACTCTCGTCTATCTAGGGCTCACAAAGGACACTCCTCTACCGGGGATTCACAGAAGATGCTCCTCTATTGGGGCTCAAAAGGGATGCTCCTCTACTGGGGGCTCACAGAGGATGCTCCCCTACTGGAGGCTCACAGAGGACGCTCCTCTAAGTGAGGCTCACAGAGAATGCTCCTCTACCAGGGGCTCACAGAGGGCGCTCCTCTACCGGGGGTTAAAAGAGGGCGCTTCTCTACCGGGGGTTCACAGAGGATGCTCCTCTACTGGGGGTTAAAAGAGGGCGCTCCTTTTCCGGGATATGAGTCTTAAACGCGTTGGATGAACTAAAAGCCACCCTTGCACCTTCATCGTATGAGCAGGGCGGTTCCAAGGACACTGTCCATTTATTGCTCCTCTCCCAGGGACTCACAAAGGATGTTCCTCTACCGGGGGCTCACAGAGGTTCCTCCTATACCGGGGGCTCACAGAGGTTGCTCCTATACCAGGGGCTCACAGAGGACACTCCTCTATCGGGGGCTCACAGAGGATTTTCCTCTACCGGGGCTCAAGGAGGACACTCCTCTACCGGGGGCTCACGGAGGAAGCTCCTCTCCCAGGGGCTCACAAAGGATGTTCCTCTATCGGTGCCTCACAGAGGTCGCTCCTATACCGGGGGCTCACAGAGGGAGCTCCACTAGCAGGGTCTCACGGAGGACACTTTTCTACCAGGGGCTCACAGAGGACGCTCCTCTACCGGGGACTCACGGAAAATGCATCCATAGAGAGTTTGTATTTCCTCCCCGGGTTAGTGTGTGTTTCCTCTAGTTTCCTCCCATTCTCCATACATTGATGTGAAATGGAGATTGTAAACCCCAATGGGGACAGGGACGGCTCTGTGGAAAGTAATGGTGAGTAAAATAAATACAAAGAAATAAATCAGGAGCCGACGTGATGAGAAGAAAATGTCACAAGAAGACGATCTCATGACAAGTCATAAAACCAAGACATGAGGTGAATTTATGGGACAAACAGAACGAGTTTATAGACTGAGGATGGATGGGGGAACCGGGGAGTAATATGGTATAAAAAGAGTATACTGAGGACACTGTACAGAGGAGGGCCGGAGATCGGGTGAGTACAGAACCTGCAGGAATATAGGGTGACCAGCCAGAGCTATGTATATACAGGGGGTGTACTCATTTATACTGAGCACTGTGTATTCAGGGGGTGTACTCATTTATGCTGAGCTCTGTATATACATGGGGTGTACTCATTTATACTGAGCTCTGTATATACAGGGGGTGTACTCATTTATGCTGAGTACTGTATATACAGGGGGTGTACTCATTTATGCTGAGCACTGTATGTACAGGGGGTGTACTCATTTGTGCCGAGCTCTTTATATACAGGGGGTGTACTCTCTTATGGCAAGCACTGCATATACAGGGGGTGTACTCTCTTATGGCAAGCACTGGATATACAGCGGGTGTATTCATTTATGCTGAGCTATGTATATACAGGGGGTTGTACTCATTTATGCTGAGCTCTGTATATACAGCGGTGTACTCATTTATGCTGAGCTCTGTATATACAGGGGGTGTACTCATTTATACTGAGCACTGTATGTACAGGGGGTGTACTCATTTATACTGAGCACTGTGTATACAGGGGTGTACTCACTTATGCTGGGCACTGTGTATACAGGGGTGTACTCATTTATGCTGAGCACTGTATATACAGGGGGTGTACTCATCTATGCTGAGCACTGTGTATATACAAGGGGTGTACTCATTTATGCAGAGCACTGTATATACAGGGGGTGTACTCATTTGTGCCGAGCTCTTTATATACAGGGGGGTGTACTCTCTTATGGCAAGCACTGCATATACAGGGGGTATACACTCTTATGGCAAGCACTGCATATACAGAGGGTGTACTCACTTATTCTGAGCACAGTATATATAGGGGGTGTACTTATTGATACTGAGTACTGTGTATACAGGGGGAGTACTGAGTTATGCCGAACACTGTAAATACAAGGGTGTACTCACTTATGCTGGGCACTGTATATGCAGGAGTTGTACTCATTTATGCAGAGCACTGTATATACAGGGGTGTACTCATTTATGCTGAGCTCTGTATATACAGGGGGTGTACTCATTTATGCTGAGCACTGTATATATAGGGGTGTACTCATTTATGCTGAGCTCTGTATATACAGGGGGTGTACTCATTTATGCTGAGCTCTGTATATACAGGGGGTGTACTCATTTATGCTGAGCTCTATATATACAGGGGGTGTACTCATTTATACTGAGCACTGTATATACAGGGGGTGTACTCATTTATACTGAGCACTGTGTATACAGGGGTGTACTCACTTATGCTGGGCACTGTATATACAGGGGTGTACTCACTTATGCTGGGCACTGTGTATACAGGGGTGTACTCATTTATGCAGAGCACTGTATATACAGGGAGTGTACTCATCTATGCTGAGCACTGTATATACAGGGGGTGTACTCATTTATGCTCAGCACTGTATATACACAGAGTGTACTCATTTATACTGAGCACTGTGTGTACAGGGGTGTACTCATTTATTCTGAGTACTGTATATACAGGGGGTGTACTCATTTATACTGAGCACTGTGTATACAGGAGGTGTACTCATATATACTGAGCTCTGTGTATATACAGGGGGTGTACTCATTTATGCTGAGCACTGTGTCTACTGGGGGTGTTTTCATATATACTGAGAACTATATATACAGGGCGTGTACTCTCTTATGGCAAGCACTGCATATACAGGGGGTGTACTCTCTTATGGCAAGCACTGGATATACAGGGGGTGTACTCACTTATTCTGAGCACAGTATATATAGGGGATGTACTCATTTATGGCAAGCAATGCATATACAGGGGGTGTACTAATTTATTCTGAGCACTGTTTATACAGCGGGTGTATTCATTTATGCTCCGCTCTGTATATACAGGGGGTGTACTCATTTATGCTGAGCTCTGTATATACAGGGGGTGTACTCATATATACTGAGAACTATATATACAGGGGGTGTTCTCATTTATGCTGAGCACTGTGTATACAGGGGGTGTACTCATTTATGCTGAGCACTGTGTATTCAGGGGGTGTACTCATTTATACTGAGCTCTGTATATACAGGGATTGTACTCATTTTTACTGAGCACTGTATGTATAGGGGTGTACTTATTTATGCTGAGAACTGTGTACACAGGGGTGTACTAATTTATACTGAGCACTGCATATACAGGGGGTGTACTGATTTATGTTGACTGCTGTGTATTCAGGGGGTGTACTCATTTATACTGAGCTCTGTATATACAGGGGGTGTACTCATTTTTACTGAGCACTGTGTGTATAGGGGTGTGCTTATTTATGCTGAGCACTGTGTATACAGGCGTGTACTTATTTATCCTGAGCACAGTGTATACAGGGGCGTACTCTTTTATGCTGAGCTCTGTATATACAGGGGGTGTGCTCATTCTTACTGAGCACTGTATGTATAGGGGGTGTACTCATTTATACTGAGCACACACATGTACCACTGACCCCATCCCCTCACACCTGCTCCAGTCTCTCTCCAGTCGTCACCACTCATCTAACCAAAATGTTCAACCTCTCCCTCTCTTCTGGCATCTTCCCCTCCTCCTTCAAACACTCGATCATTTCTCCATTATTAAAGAAATCTTCTCTCGACCCAACCTGCACAAATAACTACAGACCAGTCTCCAATCTCCCCTTCATCTCTAAACTCCTGGAGCGCCTGGTCTACTCCCGCCTCATCCGTTACCTCTCCACTCACTCTTTTCTCGACCCATTAAGGTACCTTTACACGCCACCACTGTGCCTAACAACAGGTATCCACCGCACGCGCACGTTTTTGATGGTGGATACCGATCGCCGATGCCGCATGTACTCGCTGCCATTGCGTTTTCAACTGGAGGTATTGCCGTTCCCTGGAAGTTTCTACAGGTCCTACAGATAACTTCCTGTTGAATCCCATCGCCCCTTCACACGCTGCAATCCACAAAGGAATATGGGCGTACATCTTTCGCGACGCAAGTACATAAGCGTGACAGACTCGTGTATTCCGTGACGCTAATACGCTGATAGGACAACGCAATAGCGTCATGATTGGGCAGCCTGCGCAGGAAGACTGGATAATACATGACGCCATTGCAAATGTGTATTGTGAATGGACAGCTCTTCAAATATGGCGCCCTGTGAAGGGACAGCCAATGGTAACACAGTAGCCCCACCAATGATCGCTGATGGGGTGCGGTATCCAGCACGCTGTGGCACGCCTCTGGGAAATCACTAGGCGACGCAGATTCCATGCCTGTTCCCTGTTTAGACGCCAAAACCAGGGGAATTGTGCCTTTGTGTGGCCTTGGATTTTAGAACACGGCTCAGAAACAGCAACCGGGAGCAACTGCAGGACACCGGGAGCAACTGCAGGACACCGGAGGAACTGCAGGACACCATGTCACAGATGTATGGAGGGGACCGGTTGCGGGTGGCTTTATATGTCATGGTTAGGGTTTTAAACGGGGATCCTAGAACTGAGCCTTGAGGGACACTGACAGATAGGGGGTAGGGCGAGAGGAGGTGTGGGAGTGGGTGACACTGAAAGTCTGGTCCATTGGGTATGAGGAGATCCAGGAGAGGGCGAGGTCCGTGATGCCAAGAGATTCCAGGGTCTGAAGTAGGAGGGAGTGGTCAAGAGTGTCGAAGGCGGCAGATAGGTCGAGGAGGAGGATGGAGTAGTGTCACTTGCTCTTGGCGGTCAGTAGGTCGTTGGAGACTTTGGGTAGGGCTGTTTCAGTGGAGTGGTGAGGTCAGAAACTGGATTGTAGGTGATCAGAGAGGGAGCAGGAGGAGAGATGGGAGGACAGCTCAGAGTGGACGTGTTGTTCAAGGAGCTTAGAGGTGAAGGGGAGGAGAGATATAGGGCGGTAGATAAAGACAGAGATGGGGTCGAGGAAGGTTTTTGAGGATGGGTGTGATGAGGGTGTGTTTCAAGGATGAGGGGAAGACGCCGGTAGTGAGTGAGAAGAAGAAGAGGTGGGTGAGGGTTGGGATGAAGACTGAGGTGAGGCTGGGAATCTTCTTTCCATCTATTATCTATATCTCTATCTATCATCTATTCTATGTCTCTTTAATCTATCTATCTATCTATCTATCTATCTATTATCTATCTATCTCTATATCTATTCTCTATCTATCTATCTATCTATCATCTATTCTATGTCTCTTTAATCTATCTATCTATCTTATCTATATCTATATCTATCTATCGATCTATCGATCTATTATCTATCTATCTATCTATCTATCTATCTCTATTATCTATCTCTCTATCTATCTATCTTCTATCTATCTATCTATCTATTCATCTATTCTATGTCTCTTTAATCTATCTATCTATCTATCTATCTATCTATCTATCTATCTATCTATATCTATATATCTATCTATATCTATCTATCTATCTATCTATATCTATATATCTATCTATATTATCTATCTATCTATCTATCTATATCTCTATCTATCTATCTATCATCTATTCTATGTCTCTTTAATCTATCTAGCTATCTATATGTATATATCTATATCTATCTATATATCTATCTATCTATCTATCTATCTATTTATCTATATCTATCTATCTATCTATCTATCTATCTATCTATCTCTCTATTGTTTCCATTTATCTATCTATCTATCTATCTATCATCTATCTATCTATCTATCTATCTATCTATCTATCTATCATCTATCTCTATATCTAATCTATCTATCTATCTCTCTATTGTTTCCATCTATCTATTTATCTCTCCTTTCTTTCTTTGCACATATTTGACACATTATAACCATTCATTATGGTGACACAATATTTAGGTATTACAGTGTTACCGTGAGACTCCTCCACATAGTCCCATAGTGTGTAGAGATGAGGGATCATTTGAATGACAAATTCACCAGTTTTGCCAAATTTCCCCTAAAACTCAATTCCCGTCACTACAAAGCCGTTAATTGCCCACAGAATACGCGGTAACTCGTCTCTCGGGGTCTCTTAGTTTCTCTATTGACAAACTAGAGATAATAGGGGTCTGTTCACACTGGTCACTTCTGCTGCTTCATTTCGGCTGGGTATCTGGTGTGTAGAACATGTGGAATGTTACTGATCCAGTGTAATCATGGAGATCTCTGGACTCACACACACACACGCCGTTTTTCTTCCTGAAGTGTTCTCAGTCCTGTGTTTTTACGCTTTATATCAATTATTTGAAGTTTTTTCTTTCAATGTTAAACTGGATGGATAAAAAAATGCAAGTAAAAAACACTACAAAAAAGCTTCAAAAAAGTGACAAAACTGCCTTTTCCCTGCCACCAATAAGGTTTTTGTTGCAGAAAAGACACTGCAAAAATGTGTGTGAACATACCCTTATACAGGCTGTCAGTACAACCATCCAAAATATATCCTCATCACTTGCAGCACACTTGTGGCAAGTCCCTTCCATTCTCTATGAGACTTGTGGCAGGTGCGGCTAATGCGGTTAGCCGGATCTGGCACTTGCGGCACATGAAAAAAACCGCTGCTAGCTGCGTTTTTTTGACCTGCTGCAATTGCCGGATTGCGTCAAAAACTGCATTTGCCACACCTGCCGCAAGTCCCATAGAGAATGGGCGGGGCTTGTCGCAAGTGTGCTGCAAGTGCAGCCGTTACACGACAAAGGCAGTAAATGTGCCGGATCTGCCGCAAATCATCAAAAACGCTGATGTGAAAAGGGCCTTACACAGATCTGCTGTTAATGCTTCAATCTGGACTCCGTTTCTGAAGCCAGAAAGAAATCCTTTGTTTTACTTTTATAGCAAAAATTACTTTCTAATGGTCATCGCTTGATAGTGACAATATGGCTGTCATCAGACACGCATTATACCATACAGCATGTGATGGCCACCACTGATTGTGTTGTTAATTTTTGTTTCCTCACTTTACGGTTGATTGTCATAGCTTGCATTATTGTAACCGGTTTCACTCAATCAGCCAACTCTTATTTGTCCCTATAATATACACTTTCTACCTCTCATCCTGCTCTTCCTCTTCCTTTAAATACTGCAGCATGTGACATGGACCTTGAAGGTCCCCAAAAGACATAGAACGGCAATGAACAAGTTCAATTTTCTGTTCTTCCTCCATCCTCCCAGTATTGTCATGACCATTTTCACCCTGTCTGTCAAGTCTTCTATCTCCCCCCACATCCACTTTATGCTGCTCATCCTACTCTTCCTCCTCCTTTAAATCCTGCAGCATGTGACATGGACCTTGAAGGTCCCCAAAAGACAAAGGACAGCAGTGAACAAGTTCAATTTTCTGTTCTTCCTCCATCCCCCAGCATTGTCATGACCATTTTCACCTTGTCAGCCAACTCTGTCTCCTTCCATGCTAACCTTCTGCCTCTCTTCCTACTCTTCTTCCTCAAATGGGTGTATTTCTGAAACAAATTCAGGACATGGGTCATGCAGAGAGTTTCTATGCTCAAATATAAACTTGTCCGAGTGTTTAGGCACCGTTGCTTATTACAATTCTACAGATTCCTGCTGTAGTTCATGGGGAGCTGCCAATGTGAGAGTTGCTACTTGATGCACTGCAGACGCCTGTTGTCTGTATGAATTTTGCTTTTAAGCTGTAAATCTGCTAGGCAGCACTGTACCTTGTATGAGCAAATAAAAAGGTTCCTTTTGGCAGCCATGATATCATTGTGCTTAGTGGCTGTTAGGGTTGGGGCAATATCAACTTAGTTGGATCTGGAGGGGTAGTAGAAGGAGACAGATAACCTCTTGCTTGGTGTCACGCTGGGGTCAGAAGATGCCAAATGTGTGGTGAAACGGGGGGAGGGGGGGTACACCAGGGAAGATGTAAAGGAAGGCCCTGATGTTTGGGAGAGGGGTCACCACCTGAACTCACTTGTGGCTGATGTTTGAGCTCCCTAACATCCCTAGGTGGGTCCTTCCCTCCTGTGAGGGATCACATGCCCAAATACTGATTGACCCTGGACTTGCCCTCAATAGTGACAATGCAAGGAAGACACAAGTCTTACTACTAGTATAAAGATAAAAGAAGGAAAAGTGACAAACAAGGGAAGCAAATTCAACACAGACTCCGATTCTTCTCTAGAGAGAGACTGCACTGCATCTACTGGAAAGATGACCACTGCTTTCTCCAAAGACAATTCCTTCATGGGTCAGCATAGAATGAACTATTGCCGGCATACATGAAAGTAAGGAGTGGCTGCAGCTGAGATTACAACTACCTGTGAATCACAGCAGGAGAGAAAATAAATGTTAACCCCTTCAATTAATTGAGCTCGTCAGGATAAATGGTGAGCGGACTCTACAGAGGATCTGCGATCAATTAAATGCTGTGGCCTCCTGCTTCCAGACCTCCCACCCTGAGGTCACATCAGGAAGGATGCAACACACATGTGATACCTGGTGGTGAAGGATTGTGAAGAGTTGTCTTCCTAAACAAAAAAGTGTCATGCCATTTGATGAGCAATAGGAGAATAAGTCCAGCTTCTGCCATGAGGCGGGTAAGAGTATGAAGATGATTAAAATGAAGCATTAATGAAAACTTGCTTATGCATTTCAGGCATAGGGCCCTTACTCATACAGTTTTTATGGATTTTTAAGGAATTTTTAACCATCTTCATACTCCTCTCCTCCTTGAAGCTGGACTTCTCCTGTTGTCTATCAGCTTTACCTGGGCGTCATCTCAGGATCTCTGCACCCATGCTGGGGTCACAACTGACGGGCTTGGTGAGCTAATGTATTACATTGTTTCTTCCTGCCATTTGATAAGCCATAAGCCGATGTTCTGTGACACACAAGCCTTGGTCTCAGAATTTCTCTTTTGTGGTGCAATTAGGATAGAGATATTACACCGCCCTGACTGTATAGTGTGAAGAATATAAATGGAGCTGTTAAGGGTCAGAGTATCACAGGTTTGATTGAGTGACTCTACAGCTCCAGCACCTCCCTCTCTCACTTGACTCTTTGGAGGTCAGCACTCCCATCTACACCCATGTACACTGTTTTCTATCCCCACATGAGCTCCTGTCCCTACACTGTAAAATCCTATAGGTGCATCGATGGCCGGGGTCTGTGATAGCCTCCCCTGATTGGTTGTGTTAGACCTTGTGATGTGACCGCCTCGCCTGACGTCATTAACCCATTGCTTGCTGCAGTTTTTGGAAGTATGCGAAAAGGTGTCAGACATTTATATTAATACAAATCTGGTTAGAATCCGGTGTAACACAATCCGGTGTAACAATTGTCTCGTGATTCACACGACTGTACGCTCTACACTTTATCGGTCATGATAATACATGATCTGGGGTAAGTTAACCCTGTCATGTTCCTCAAACAATGACTAGGTGAAGGGGCCACACGTTGTGATTGTCAGTCCACCGCCAGGGACAATCATTTATCCTTCACACTCCCTGAGGCTCTGACACTGAAGATTAATGAGATCGGGCACTCCAGCCTAATATACTAATATTTACTTACCTCTATGTGACACAGAGTACAGCATGTGATGGGGGGATGATATCTGTACACTATACAATAACCAAAAAAAGTCATGTTTTGCTACCTCTTTTACTGTTGAGCACAAGTTTGCACATCAACCATCGTACCATTGTGGGATGCATTTTTTTTTGAGGAATATTATTATTTATCAGCCTTCAGTTCGATCTCGAGCCATGGTGACTTGATGGATAAATGTTGTGTACGAAGATCGAGCCTAGATAGGTCCCCCAGGGTCTCCTGTAAGTCTAGATAGGTCCCCACGGGTCTCCTGTAAGTCTAGATAGGTCCACCAGCGACTTCTCCAAGCCTAGATAGGTCCACCAGGGTCTTCTCTAAGCCTAGATAGGTCCCCCAGGGTCTCCTGTAAGTCTAGATAGGTCCCCCAGGTTCTCCTGTAAGTCTAGATAGGTCCACTAGCGACTTCCCCAAGCCTAGATAGGTCCACCAGGGTCTCCTCCAAGCCTAGATAGGTCCCCCAGGGTCTCCTGTAAGTCTAGATAGGTCCACCAAGATCTTCCCCAAGCCTAGATAGGTCGACCAGCAACTTCCCCAAGCCTAGATAGGTCCACCAGGGTCTTCTCCAAGCCTAGATAGGTCCATAAGGGTCTGCTGTAAGTCTAGATAGGTCCACCAAGATCTTCCCCAAGCCAAGATAGGTCCACCAGGGTCTTCTCCAAGCCTAGATAGGTCCCCCAGGGTCTCCTGTAGGTCTAGATAGGTTCACCAGGATCTTCCCCAAGCCTAGATAGGTCCACCAGCGACTTCCCCAAGCCTAGATAGGTCCATCAGCGACTTCCCCAAGCCTAGATAGGTCCACCTGGGTCTTCTCCAAGCCTAGATAGGTCCCCCAGGGTCTCCTGTAAGTCTAGATAGGTCCACCAAGATCTTTCCCAAGCCTAGATAGGTCTACCAGCGACTTCTCCAAGCCTAGATAGGTCCACCAGCGACTTCTCCAAGCCTAGATAGGTCCACCAGCGACTTCTCCAAGCCTAGATAGGTCCACCAGCGACTTGCCCAAGCCTAGATAGGTCCACCAGGGTCTTTTCCAAGCCTAGATAAGTCCACCAGGGTCTTCTCTAAGCCAACAGTGCTGTGCAAATTAATTGGGACAAAGCATTTTTTAATTAAAATGGTAAGTTGGGGTTACCAGTCAGTGATTCAAACCAGTTTTAACAGGTGTGAGTGTGCAACCTTGAGTACCAAAATGTGGTGGTGACTGGTATTAGTCAGACAATAGCAGCTAGCGCCCCCTCAGCTTCAGGTGAGAGCTTGTTTCTGGGAGGTTTAGTTACTTTTCTCTCAGTGTGATTCCTGCCTGTAATAATGGATGTTCCTCCACAGAAGAGTCTAGAATTATTACTCTTAATGACCAGACAAGTCTGACTGTAAGAGAAATCGCTTCCACCGCTGAGATTGGAAAATCTACCGTTTCCAGAATAATTCACTGCACACAATGACACTGGATCATTATCTCCAAAACCAAAAGGGAAACGACACCAAGAACTGATAAACACTGATCAGAAATAGGAAAACTAATGCACGAAAAACAAGTGAAGACTTGCTTTGTCCCAATTAATTTGCACAGCACAGTAGACAGGTCCACTAGCGACTTCCCCAATCCTAGATAGGTCCCCCAGGGTCTTCTCCAAGCCTAGATAGCTCCACCAGGATGTTCTCCAAGCCTAGATACGTCCATCAGGGTCTTCTCCAAGCCTAGATAGGTCCACCAGGGTCTTCTCAAAGCCTTGATAGGTCCACCAGGGTCTTCTCAAAGCCTAGATAGGTCCTCCAGGATCTTCTTCAAGCCTAGATATGTCCATCAGGACCTTTTGGAAGCCTAGGTAGGCCCACCAACGTGTTCTCCAAGCCTAGATAGGTCCCACAGGATCTTCTCCAAGCCTAGATAGCTCCACCAGGATCTTCTCCAAGCATAGGTCCACCAGGGTCTTCTCAAAGCCTAGATAGGTCCTCCAGGATCTTCTTCAAGCCTAGATAAGTCCATCAGGGTCTTTTCCAAGCCTAGCTAGGTCCCAAAGGATCTTCTTCAAGCCTAGATAGGTCCCCAGTGTCTTGTCCAAGCCTAGATACGTCCCCCAGGGTCTTCTCCAAGCCTAGATAGGTTCACCAGTGTCTTCTTCAAGCTTAGATTGGTCCACCAGGGTCTTTTCCAAGTCTAGATAGGTCCATTAGGATATTCTCCAAGCCTAGATAGCTCCACCAGAGTCTTCTTTAAGCCTAGATAGGTCAACCAGGGTCTTTTCCAATCATAGCTAGCTCCACCAGGCTATTCTTCAAGCCTACATAGGTCCATCAGGTTCTTCTTGAAGCCTAGATAGGTCCACCAAGATCTTCTTCAAACCTAGATAGGTCCACCAGGTTCTTCTCCTAGTCTAGGTAGGTCCACCAGGGTCTTCTATAAGCCTAGATATACAGTATATATAATTGGATAAAGAAACATCCATGAGACTCTCTGTAGTAGACTATAAGTCCAGGCACCATGGGGCTGAGAGCGAACACAGAGAAATACTTCATTTCTCCACCGAATGAAAAACATCAGGAACGTTTTAAGTCTTTATTACAATATGTTTTTCTCTAAGCCTAGATACATCCCCAGGGTCTTCTCCAACCTTAGATAAGTCTATCTGGGTCTTCTCCACCACTACCTTGATTGTATCAAGCCAAAATGTACATAGGGAGTCTCTGGGATCAAATTACCATGCACCCGGCATCTGAACAACAACACAGCAAGGGCTCCAGCAGCAGCACAACCTTCCTCCTCTGTGGCTAGTAATGAGTGTGGATTGTGTATCACCAGCGCCCTCTGGTGGGACATGAAAGGTGATGGGAGTCTTCACCAGAGAAAAGAATCAGAGACAGCCAGCAAAGAATCTGACATTAACCATTGAGGCACCAAAGGACATTTAATATCCAGAGTCTGATGAGACAAAGTGACAATCTGGACCCAAAACTGGTCACGTCACAAGTCTCCCAATAATGGAAAAGAAGAAACTTCACTGTGAAAGCCTTTATCAATACATTCTATCAGCTCTGATACTGCAACATAAGAGACAGCTACAGTCACTGCACATTAGAGACATCTACAGTCACTGCACATTAGAGACAGCTACAGTCACTGCAACATAAGAGACAGCTACAGTCACTGCACATTAGAGACATCTACAGTCACTGCACATTAGAGACAGCTACAGTCACTGCACAATAGAGACAGCTACAGTCACTGCACATTAGAGACAGCTACAGTCTCTGCACATTAGAGACAGCTACAGTCACTGCACATTAGAGACAGCTACATTCACTGCACATTAGAGACAGCTACAGTCTCTGCACATTAGAGCCAGCTACAGTCACTGTATATTAGAGACAAGCTACAGTCACTGCACAATAGAGACAGCTACAGTCACTGCACATTAGAGACTGCTACAGTCACTGCACAATAGAGACATCTACAGTCACTGCACATTAGAGACAGCTACAGTCACTGCACATTAGAGACTGCTACAGTCACTGCACAATAGAGACATCTACAGTCACTGCACATTGGAGACTGCTACAGTCACTGCACAATAGAGACATCTACAGTCACTGCACATTAGAGACTGCTACAGTCACTGCACAATAGACATGGTACAGTCTGATTAGGACGCTACTACTACACATTAGCTTCATCATGACATTAGAGACAGCTACAGTCACTGACATAGAGACACTACAGTCACTGCCATTGAGACAGCTACAGTCCTGCACATTAGAGACAGTACATCACTGCACATAGAGACATCTACATCCACATAGAGGACGTATCAATTAGCACTAGTCCGCACATTAGGACAGCTACCATTGCATTAGACATACATTCACACATTAAGATCCACATTCACTGCACATTAGAGACACTACATTCATGCACATTAGAACTACAGTCTGCACATTAGAGACAGCTACATCTGACATTAGACTTACAGCACTGAATTAGAGAAGCTACATTCACGCACTTAGAGACAGTACATCACTGCACAATAGGACACTACAGTCATGCACATTAGAGACAGTCAGTCGCAAAAGCATACAGCCCTACACCGACATTAGAGAATCCTGCACATTAGAACATATCATGCACAAACAGCTACGTCATCACATTGGCACCCATCAATAGAGACAGCTACAGTCACTCACATAGAGCACTACACGTCACTGCACAATTAGGACACTACAGTCACTGCACATTAGAGACAGCTACATACTGCCATTAGAGACTGCTACAGTCACTGCACAATAGAGACATCTACAGTCACTGACAGCTACAGTCACTGCACAATAGAGACAGCTACAGTCACTGCACATTAGAGACAGCTACAGTCATCTGCACATTAGAGACACTACAGTCACTGCACATTAGAGACATGCTACAGTCACTGCACATTAGAGACAGCTACAGTCACTGCACATTAGAGACAGCTACAGTCACTGCACATTAGAGACAGCTACAGTCACTGCACATTAGAGACAGCTACAGTCACTGCACATTAGAGACACTACAGTCACTGCACATAGAGACATCTACAGTCACTGCACAATTAGAGACAGCTACAGTCACTGCACATTAGAGACAGACGTCTACAGTCACTGCACAATTAGAGACAAGCTACAGTCACTGCACATTAGAGACAGCTACATCATGATCATAGGACAGTACATCTGCACATTAGAGACAGCTACATCACTGCACATTAGAGACAGCTACATTCACTGACCATTAGAAGACAGCTACAGTCACTGCACATTAGAGACAGCTACATTCACTGCACATTAGAGACAGCTACGTCACTGCACATTAGAGACAGCTACATCACTGCACATTAGAGACAGCTACAGTCACTGCACATTAGAGACAGCTACAGTCACTGCACATTAGAGACAGCTACAGTCACTGCACATTAGAGACAGCTACAGTCACTGCACATTAGAGACAGCTACAGTCACTGCACATTAGAGACAGCTACAGTCACTGCACATTAGAGACAGCTACAGTCACTGCACATTAGAGACACTCATGCATAAGACTACATCATGCACATTAGAGACACTACAGTCACTGCACATTAGAGACATGCTACAGTCACTGCACATTAGAGACAGCTACAGTCACTGCACATTAGAGACAGCTACAGTCACTGCACATTAGAGACAGCTACAGTCACTGCACATTAGAGACATGCTACAGTCACTGCACAATAGAGACACTACAGTCACTGCACATTAGAGACAGCTACAGTCACTGCACATTAGAGACAGCTACAGTCACTGCACATTAGAGACAGCTACAGTCACTGCACATTAGAGACAGCTACAGTCACTGCACATTAGAGACAGCTACAGTCACTGCACATTAGAGACAGCTACAGTCACTGCACATTAGAGACAGCTACAGTCACTGCACATTAGAGACAGCTACAGTCTACTGCACATTAGAGACAGCTACAGTCTCTGCACATTAGAGACAGCTACAGTCACTGTATAATTAGAGACAAGCTACAGTCACTGCACAATAGAGAAAGCTACAGTCACTGCACAATAGAGACAGCTACAGTCACTGCACATTAGAGACAGCTACATTCACTGCACATTAGAGACAGCTACAGTCACTGCACATTAGAGACAGCTACATTCACTGCACATTAGAGACAGCTACAATCACTGCACATTAGAGACAGCTACAGTCACTGCACATTAGAGACAGCTACAGTCACTGCACATTAGAGACAGCTACAGTCACTGCACATTAGAGACAGCTACATTCACTGCACATTAGAGACATCTACATTCACTGCACATTAGAGACAGCTACATTCACTGCACATTAGAGACAGCTACAGTCTCTGCACATTAGAGACAGCTACATTCACTGCACATTAGAGACATCTACATTCACTGCACATTAGAGACAGCTACAGTCACTGCACAATAGAGACATCTACAGTCACTGCACATTAGAGACAGCTACAGTCACTGCACATTAGAGACAGCTACAGTCTCTGCACATTAGAGACAGCTACAGTCACTGTATATTAGAGACAGCTACAGTCACTGCACATTAGAGACAGCTACATTCACTGCACATTAGAGACAGCTACAGTCACTGCACATTAGAGACAGCTACAGTCTCTGCACATTAGAGACAACTACAGTCACTGCACATTAGAGACAGCTACAGTCACTGCACATTAGAGACAGCTACAGTCACTGCACATTAGAGACAGCTACAGTCACTGCACATTAGAGACAGCTACAGTCACTGCACATTAGAGACAGCTACAGTCACTGCACAATAGAGACAGCTACATTCACTGCACATTAGAGACAGCTACAGTCACTGCACATTAGAGACAGCTACAGTCACTGCACATTAGAGACAGCTACATTCACTGCACAATAGAGACAGCTACATGTACTGCACAATAGAGACAGCTAAAGTCACTGCATATTAGAGACAGCTACATTCACTGCACAATAGAGACAGCTACATTTACTGCACAATAGAGACAGCTACATTTTCTGCACATTAGAGACAGCTACAGTCTCTGCACATTAGAGACATCTACAGTCACTGCACATTAGAGACAGCTACAGTCACTGCACATTAGAGACAGCTACATTCACTGCACATTAGAGACAGCTACAGTCTCTGCACATTAGAGACATCTACAGTCACTGCACATTAGAGACAGCTACAGTCACTGCACATTAGAGACAGCTACAGTCACTGCACATTAGAGACAGCTACAGTCACTGCACATTAGAGACAGCTACAGTCACTGCACTTTAGACAGCTACAGTCACTGCACATTAGAGACAGCTACAGTCACTGCACATTAGAGACAGCTACAGTCACTGCACATTAGAGACAGCTACAGTCACTGCACATTAGAGACAGCTACAGTCACTGCACATTAGAGACAGCTACAGTCACTGCAAATTAGAGACAGCTACAGTCTCTGCACATTAGAGACAGCTACAATCACTGCAAAATAGAGACACCTACAGTCACTGCACAATAGAGACAGCTACAGTCACTGCACATTAGAGACAGCTACAGTCACTGCACATTAGAGACAGCTACAGTCACTTAACATTAGAGACAGCTACAGTCACTGCAAATTAGAGACAGCTACAGTCTCTGCACATTAGAGACAGCTACAGTCACTGCACATTAGACACAGCTACAGTCACTGAACATTAGAGACAGCTACAGTCACTGAACTTATACTCATATATTGCAGAGTCCACATTTATTCTGCTCATTCTCTCCTTTAGGGACATTGGTAATTATTATTATTATGATTATTAATATTATGATTATTTTTCTTTTCAACCCTATATACATCACCCTGTGCCTGTGTTGCGTCCTCTTGTATTGCGGCGCCCCCTTCTGGCCACACACGGTTTAACATTAAGTTGTAATGTTAATGATTGATATTATTTCTGATACATTTTGGTTTTCTTGCAGTTTTTTTGTAGGATTTCATATATTAAGTGTCATCTTTAACTTTCAGCCTTTTTTTTTTAATATCATTTCATCTTCATTTTGCTGTTCCCAATAACAGTAATTACCAGCCTGGGGGGGTGCACAAACTTCTGCATACACTGTACTTCCAATCCTCACTAACAAGAGTGGAAAAGATTGTTACAGTGAAGTACGGGGTGGGCCGTGTATATGGATACACCGAAATAACATGGGAATGAATGGTGATGTCAACTTGTAAATAACTCAAGAAAGAATAAAGTTATGTTAAAACCAAGCGCACCATTGTTTTCCTTATGAAATTCTCAATGAGTTTGATGGGTCACATGACCCTCTTCCGAATGAAAGAAATAAAGTTCTATCCAAAATGGCCGCCATGGTCACCCATCTGGAAAAGTTTTCCCCCTCCCATATACTAATGTGCCACAAACAGGAAGCTGATATCACCAACCATCCCCATTTTATTTAGGTGTATCCATATAAATGGCCTCATGTCCCACCAGAGGGCGCTGGTGATACAGAATCCAAATTCATTACTAGCCACAGAGGAGGAAGGTTGTGCTGCTGCTGGAGCCCTTGCTGTGTTGTTGTTCAGATGCTGGGTACATGGTAGGCTGTAGACCCGGTGTCTGGATGAAGCCATGATGTTGGTGTATATCCTTTTGTGCATTTCCCTGTTTGTTTACCTTCCCTTAGTGCAGCTGTGGGACTGGTGCTCTCGCCAGCTATCTCACTAGTGAGGGTGAGGACTGGGCCAGCGAGGGACAAGGTATCCTGCTCAGCGATGGGGTGAAAGAACCCATATAGAGATGTCAGGGAGCTTAGGGTTCAGCCTCAGGTGAGCACAGGAGGTGTCCTATCCTCCACTCCCTACCATCAGGGCCCACCATTCTTATTGTTTCCCCAGTGTTCTCTTGTGTATTTGGCATTTGGCATCTGGAAGAACCCAGGAAGTCACAACATGACAAATGTATTGTAAGTATGTCACTTATTGCGGAATTTGATGCCAGAGAGTCCCTATTATTATTATTATTATTGTTTCTATAGCACCATTAGGTTCCATGGAGCTTTACATGAAGAAAGGGCAGATGGAGATAAGCACAATAAATGTGGACAGTCAGGTCATACAGGTACAGGAGGGGAGAGAATCATGTTCGTGAGGTTTTGGGTTGACACAATCAATATAATGGTGGAGAAGACCCTGATGGACCTGTCTAGGCTTGAAGAAGATCCTGGGGTTGTATCTAGGCTTAAAGAAGACCCTGGTGGATCTATCTAAGCTTGGAGAAGGTCCTGGTGGACCTATCTAGGTTTGGAGAAGATACTGGTGGATCTATCTAGGCTTAAAGAAGACCCTGGGGGATCTATCTAAGCTTGGAGAAGACACTGGTGGACCTATCTAGGCTTGGGGAAGATCCTGGTGGATCTATCTAGGCTTGGAGAAGATCCTGGTGGACCTATCTAGGCTTGGAGAAGACCCTGGGGGACCTATCTAGGCTAGAAACATTCAGGGAAGGGGTCCCCATGTGTTTTTGATGTATAACACGGAGCAGGGTGGGAACAAGTTCTGACGCCCCGTGCTCCTGTCCCTCCTCCTGCCCTGACGTCAGCACTTGTTCCCACCCTGCTCCATGTTATAGATCAGAAACACATGGGGGACCCCTTCCCTGAATACATGCTGCATTCAGTGCTGCCTTTAGATTGGAATCTTTGGGGGGGGGGGTGACAGCTCCTCTTTAATAACTGTGTATACATATATGTAAACTGTCTCTTGTGTAATATCTTGTAGATCTTTTGTAAACACTGCCCACTTTTTGGAGTAATTTTATAATTTTCTTAGTTTCGTTCTTCTTGTTCTGTGACAATGTGACACGCTCCCCGCTATTACATGTTACCAGAGCAGGTGACCGATCCACATGTAAGAGATCGGTGGTGGCAGCATAACGTTTCTGTATGTGATATTGTGGCCTGAGGGTGACTGGATCGAGGTATATATATGTTCCTAGCAGGAACTGGTGGTATATATACATCCTGTCACATCACGTGCCGCAATAGACAACATAAATTAGGGCAGCTGGGCTCCTTTGCTTATGTTCTGTCAATACCAGCAGGATAAGGGGGCGCCAGAGAGCTGCCGGTCCTGACTACTGAGTCACATGCTGCAAGGTCCTGGAAGATGGATAAACACGTCTCCTGCGGGTGCAACACAGGGACAATCACCGGGAAGGGCGAGTATTGGTGCGTTTTAGTTTTGGAAATCACAGGAAAAAAGCCTCGCCACCGGACTGTGCTTTATGGGGGAGTTACAATGGAGTCTATGGGGAAACAGCCCAAACAAGAGCTGTTAATAGCAAGGTCATAAAATAACGCAGGCGACTCTGCAACAGAAGCGTATAGGCACAGAGCCTCAGGCTGCGTTCACACCAGGCGGATCTGCTCTGTTTTCTGGAGGATCCGTTTTGCAGTGACTTTTGGCACCGGCCAAGTGATCGCATTTAGACGCTCTGTTTTTTTCTGTGGAAAATGGATCCTCTAAAAGAAAGAGCGGCCGAATCTTGTGCGATTCTCCTGATCCGCTTTCTCCATTGTTGAATGTGTTCAAAAAAACGGATCTGCAAAAAATGCACCAAAAACGCAGTGTGTGAATAGATCGAAAAAGCAGATCCTCAAAAAAGACAGAGCAAATATGTCCCTTGTGAACGCAGCCTGACACCTATCTCCAGGGTCATCAGAGCCTCTGCAGGAAACCAATCTGATACTAATTCACAATTCAGAAATGTGATGAACTTGTTACATTGAAATGAGAAGAATGAATGAAAGCCTCAGGGTGACGTCACACAGCAGCATTGCAGACAATGTCACTGGCAATTTGCTGGCTGCAGTGAAATCATGGACACATTGTTACATTTGTACACGGCAACAAAATAGAACAATGTGTCCATGATTTCCCTGCAACCAGCAAGTTGCCAGTGACATTGCAAGCAATATTGTGTGTGTGACGGGACCCTCAGATTAGGTGATAAATGTCCTGAGAAAGCACAGGGACCCCCCGCCCCTCATCCCGCACATGTATGTGTCACCGCTGCAGTCACAGCAAGAATCTGGAGACATCGACACGTGATGAAGATGGAATCATTTATAATTTACATTCATTTTATTTAATTTTCATTCCTCCACTTGACAATCTTTTACTTCACGTGGGCTGTGCAATGTTCTGCAGATGTGTAGAAGTCAGTGGCGCAATAATCTGCAGGATCTATGACTGGAGGAGCGATGTTCAATAGAGATTGGAGGAGTATTATTCTGCAGGATACAGTTGTGGCCAAAAGTATTGACACCCCTGCAATTCTGTCAGATAATCCTCAGTTTCTTCCTGAAAATGATTGCAGTCACAAATTCTTTGCTATTATTATCTTCATTTAATTTGTCTTCAATGAAAAACACAAAAAGAGAATTGTCCTAAAGCCAAATTGTATCTAATTCCACCAAACATAAAAAAGGGGGTGGACAGAAGTATTGTCACTGTTAGAATAATCATGTGATACTTCTGTAATTAGTGTAATTAACAGCACCTGTAACTTACCTGTGGCACCTAACAGGTGTTGGCAATAACTAAATCACACTTGCAGCCAGTTGACATGGATTAAAGTTGACTCAACCTCTTTCCTGTGTCCTTGTGTGTACCACATTGAGCATGGAGAAAAGAAAGAAGACCAAAGAACTGTCTGAGGACTGGAGAAACCAAATTGTGAGGAAGCATGAGCAATCTCAAGGCTACAAGTCCATCTCCAAAGACCTGAATGTTCCTGTGTCTACCGTGCGCAGTGTCATCAAGAAGTGTAAAGCCCATGGCACTGTGGCTAACCTCCCTAGATGTGGACAGAAAAGAAACATTGACGAGAGATTTCAACGCAAGATTGTGCGGATGGTGGATAAAGAACCTCGACTAACATCCAAACAAGTTCAAGCTGCCCTGCAGTCCGAGGGTGCAACAGTGTCACCCGTACTATCCGTCGGTGTCTGAATGAAAAGGGACTGTATGGTAGGAGACTCAGGAAGACCCCACTTCTTACTCCGAGACATAAAAAAGCCAGGCTGGAGTTTTCCAAAACTTACCTGACAAAGCCTACAACGTTTTGGAAGAATGTTCTCTGGTCAGATGAGACAAAAGTAGAGATTTATGGGCAAAGGCATCAACATAGAGTTTACAGGAGAAAGAAAGAGGCATTCAAAGAAAAGAACACGCTCCCTACAGTCAGACATGGCGGAGGCTCCCTGATGTTTTGGGGTTGCTTTGCTGCCTCTGGCACTGGACTGCTTGACCGTGTGCATGGCATTATGAAGTCTGAAGACTACCAACACATTGTGCAGCATAATGTAAGGCCCAGTGTGAGAAAGCTGGGTCTCCCTCAGAGGTCATGGGTCTTCCAGCAGGACAATGACCCAAAACACACTTCAAAAAGCTCTAGAAAATGGTGTGAGAGAAAGCACTGGAGACTTCTAAGGTGGCAGCAATGAGTCCAGACCTGAATCCATAGACACCTGTGGAGAGATCTAACAATGGCAGTTTGGAGAAGGCGCCTTCACATATCAGGGACCTGGAGCAGTTTGCCAAAGAAGAATGGTGTAAAATTCCAGCAGAGCATTGTAAGAAACTCATTGATGGTTACCGGAAGCGGCTGATCGCAGTTATTTTGGCTAAAGGTTGTGCAACCAAGTATTAGGCTGAGGGTGCCAATACTTTTGTCTGGCCCATTTTTGGAGTTTTGTGTGAAATGATCAATGTTTTGCTTTTTGCTTCATTCTCTTTTGTGTTTTTTCATTGAAGACAAATTAAATGAAGATAAAAATAGCAAAGAATTTGTGATTGCAAGAAACTGAGGATTATCTCACAGAATAGCAGGGGGGTCAATACTTTTGGCCACAACTGTATATCACAGCCTGGAGGAGCGATGTTCTGTTTGGTGGATACAATGTTGCAGGTCGGTGTGATACTCTATGTTCTTCCTCCCAGGATCATGGCCGTCCTCTTCTTGGTGTTGTCCGTCTTCATCTCCGTCTTCACTTTCCTCTTCCTTCTCTCCTGGAGAAACCAGATGAAATCTCGGCTCCTGCCCCCGGTCCGGCTCCGCTGCCTCTTCTGGGGACCCCTAAATACATTAGGGCTCTCTGTAAATACTTCCCAGAGGTAGGTGACATTGGGATCATTCATTTATAACAACTAAGTTTGTGCACCCCAGACACACAGGGCTCCAATACACCTGGAGATGTGACAGGCAGAATGGAGTAGGGATAGCGCAATATAGTGCCCAGACCATAGAGCGCCATACAGTTAGCAGGCCATAGAGCACCATGGAGTGTCCAGACCATAGAGCACCATGGAGTGTCCAGACCATAGAGCGCCATACAGTGTCCAGACATAGAGCACATACAGTGTCAGACCATAAGCACCATACAGTGTCCAGACCATAGAGCACCATACAGTGTCCAGACCATAGAGCACCATACAGTGTCCAGACCATAGAGCACCATACAGTTCCCAGACCATAGAGCACCATACAGTTAGCAGGCCATAGAGTGCCATGGAGTGTCCAGACCATAGAGCACCATACAGTGTCCAGACCATAGAGCACCATGGAGTGTCCAGACCATAGAGCACCATACAGTGTCCAGACCATAGAGCACCATGGAGTGTCCAGACCATAAAGCGCCATACAGTGTCCAGACCATAGAGCACCATACAGTGTCCAGACCATAGAGCACAATGGAGTGTCCAGACCATAGAGCACCATACAGTGTCCAGACCATAGAGCACCATACAGTGTCCAGACCATAGAGCACCATACAGTGTCCAGACCATAGAGCACCATACAGTGTCCAGACCATAGAGCACCATACAGTGTCCAGACCATAGAGCACAATGGAGTGTCCAGACCATAGAGCACCATACAGTGTCCAGACCATAGAGCACCATACAGTGTCCAGACCATAGAGCACCATACAGTGTCCAGACCATAGAGCACCATACAGTGTCCAGACCATAGAGCACAATGGAGTGTCCAGACCATAGAGCACCATACAGTGTCCAGACCATAGAGCACCATACAGTGTCCAGACCATAGAGCACCATACAGTGTCCAGACCATAGAGCACCATACAGTTCCCAGACCATAGAGCACCATACAGTTAGCAGGCCATAGAGTGCCATGGAGTGTCCAGACCATAGAGCACCATACAGTGTCCAGACCATAGAGCACCATACAGTGTCCAGAACATAGAGCACCATACAGTGTCCAGACTATAGAGCACCATACAGTGTCCAGACCATAGAGCACCATACAGTTAGCAGGCCATAGAGCACCATGGAGTGTCCAGACCATAGAGCACCATACAGTGCCCAGACCATAGAGTGCCATAGAGTGCCCAGACGATAGAGCGTCATAGAGTGTCCAGACCATAGAGCACCATACAGTGTCCAGACCATAGAGCACCATACAGTGCCCAGACCATAGAGCACCATACAGTGTCCAGACCATAGAGCGCCATACAGTGTCCACACCATAGACCACCATACAGTGCCCAGACCATAGAGCGCCATACAGTGCCCAGACCATAGAGCGCCATACAGTGCCCAGTCCATAGAGCACCATACAGTGTCCAGACCATAGAGCACCATACAGTGTCCAGACCATAGAAAGCCATACAGTGTCCAGACCATAGAGCGCCATACAGTGCCCAGACCATAGAGCACCATACAGTGCCCAGACCATAGAGCACCATACAGTGTCCAGACCATAGAGCACCATACAGTGCCCAGACCATAGAGCACCATACAGTGCCCAGTCCATAGAGCACCATACAGTGTCCAGACCATAGAGCACCATACAGTGCCCAGACCATAGAGCACCATACAGTGTCCAGACCATAGAGCACCATACAGTGCCCAGACCATAGAGCACCATACAGTGTCCAGAATATAGAGTGCCATACAGTGTCCAGACCATAGAGCACCATACAGTGTCCAGACCATAAAGTGCCATACAGTGCCCAGTCCATAGAGCACCATACAGTGCCCAGACCATAGAGTGCCATACAGTGTCTAGACCATAGAGCGCCACACAGTGTCTAGACCATAGAGCGCCACACAGTGTCCAGACCATAGAGCGCCACACAGTGCCCAGACCATAGAGTGTCATACAGTGTCCAGACCATAAAGTGCCATACAGTGCCCAGTCCATAGAGCACCATACAGTGCCCAGACCATAGAGTGCCATACAGTGTCCTAGACCATAGAGCGCCACACAGTGTCTAGACCATAGAGCACCATACAGTGTCCACACCATAGAGCGCCATACAGTGCCCAGACCATAGAGCACCATACAGTGCCCAGACCATAGAGCACCATACAGTGTCCAGACCATAGAGCACCATACAGTGCCCAGACCATAGAGCGCCATACAGTGTCCAGACCATAGAGCACCATACAGTGCTGAGACCATAGAGCACCATACAGTGTCCAGACCATAGAGCACCATACAGTGTCCAGACCATAGAGCACCATACAGTGTCCAGACCATAGAGCACCATACAGTGTCCAGACCATAGAGCACCATGCAGTGTCCAGACCATAGAGCACCATACAGTGTCCAGACCATAGAGCACCATACAGTGTCCAGACCATAGAGCACCATACAGTGTCCAGACCATAGAGCACCATACAGTGCCCAGACATAGAGTGCCATACAGTGCCCAGTCTATAGAGCACCATACAGTGTCCAGAACATAGTGCACCATACAGTGCCCAGACCATAGAGCACCATACAGTGTCCAGACCATAGTGCACCATACAGTGCCCAGTCCATAGAGAACCATACAGTGTCCAGACCATAGAGAACCATACAGTGTCCAGACCATAGAGCACCATACAGTGCCCAGACCATAGAGCACCATACAGTTAGCAAGCCATAGAGCACCATGGAGTGTCCAGACCATAGAGCGCCATGGAGTGTCCAGACCATAGAGTGCCATAGAGTGCCCAGACGATAGAGCGTCATACAGTGTCCACACCATAGACCACCATACAGTGTCCAGACCATAGAGCACCATACAGTGCCCAGACCATAGAGCACCATACAGTGCCCAGACCATAGAGTGCCATACAGTGTCCAGACCATAGAGCACCATACAGTGCTGAGACCATAGAGCACCATACAGTGTCCAGACCATAGAGCACCATACAGTGCCCAGACCATAGAGTGCCATACAGTGCCCAGACCATAGAGCACCATACAGTGTCCAGACCATAGAGCACCATACAGTGTCCAGACCATAGAGCACCATACAGTGTCCAGACCATAGAGCACCATACAGTGCCCAGACCATAGAGCGCCATAGAGTGTCCAGACCATAGAGCACCATACAGTGTCCAGACCATAGAGCACCATAGAGTGCCCAGACCATAGAGCACCATACAGTGTCCAGACCATAGAGCACCATACAGTGTCCAGACCATAGAGCACCATACAGTGTCCAGACCATAGAGCACCATACAGTGTCCAGACCATAGAGCGCCATACAGTGCCCAAACCATAGAGTGCCATACAGTGTCCAGACCATAGAGCACCATACAGTGCCCAGACCATAGAGCGCCATACAGTGCCAAACCATAGAGTGCCATACAGTGCCCAGTCCATAGAGCACCATACAGTGTCCAGACCATAGTGCACCATACAGTGCCCAGTCCATAGAGAACCATATCAGTGCCCATAGACCATAGTAGCACCATACAGTGTCCAGACCATAGAGCGCCATACAGTGCCCAAACCATAGAGCACCATACATGTGTCCAGACCATAGAGCACCATACAGTGCCCAGTCCATAGAGAACCATACAGTGTCCAGACCATAGAGCACCATACAGTGCCCAAACCATAGAGTGCCATACAGTGCCCAGTCCATAGAGCGCCATACAGTGTCCAGACCATAGAGCACCATAGAGTGCCCAGTCCATAGAGCACCATACAGTGTCCAGACCATAGAGCACCATACAGTGTCCAGACCATAGAGCACCATACAGTGCCCAGTCCATAGAGAACCATACAGTGTCCAGACCATAGAGCACCATACAGTGTCCAGACCATAGAGCACCATACAGTGTCCAGACCATAGAGTGCCATACAGTGCCCAGTCCATAGAGCGCCATACAGTGTCCAGACCATAGAGCACCATACAGTGCCCAGTCCATAGAGAACCATACAGTGTCCAGACCATAGAGCACCATACAGTGCCCAAACCATAGAGTGCCATACAGTGCCCAGTCCATAGAGCGCCATACAGTGTCCAGACCATAGAGCACCATAGAGTGCCCAGTCCATAGAGAACCATACAGTGTCCAGACCATAGAGCACCATACAGTGTCCAGACCATAGAGCACCATACAGTGCCCAGACCATAGAGTGCCATACAGTGCCCAGACCATAGAGCGCCATACAGTGTCCAGACCATAGAGCACCATACAGTGCCCAGACCATAGAGCGCCATACAGTGCCCAAACCATAGAGTGCCATACAGTGCCCAGTCCATAGAGCAACATACAGTGTTCAGACCATAGTGCACAATACAGTGCCCAGTCCATAGAGAACCATACAGTGTCCAGACCATAGAGCACCATACAGTGTCCAGACCATAGAGCACATACAGTGTCCAGACCATAAAGTGCCATACAGTGCCCAGTCCATAGAGCACCATACAGTGCCCAGTCCATAGAGCACCATACAGTGTCCAGACCATAGAGCACCATACAGTGTCCAGACCATAGAGCACCATACAGTGTCCAGACCATAAAGTGCCATACAGTGCCCAGTCCATAGAGCACCATACAGTGCCCAGTCCATAGAGCACCATACAGTGTCCAGACCATAGAGCACCATACAGTGTCCAGACCATAGAGCACCATACAGTGCCCAGACCATAGAGCACCATACAGTGTCCAGACCATAGAGCACCATACAGTGCCCAGACCATAGAGCGCCATACAGTGCCCAGTCCATAGAGCACCATACAGTGTCCAGACCATAGAGCACCATACAGTGCCCAGTCCATAGTGCACCATACAGTGTCCAGACCATAGAGCACCATACAGTGCCCAGACCATAGAGCGCCATACAGTGCCCAGTCCATAGAGCACCATACAGTGTCCAGACCATAGAGCACCGTACAGTGTCCAGACCATAGAGTGCCATACAGTGCCCAGACCATAGAGCACCATACAGTGTCCAGACCATAGAGCACCATACAGTGCCCAAACCATAGAGCACCATACAGTGTCCAGACCATAGAGTACCATACAGTGTCCAGACCATAGAGCACCATACAGTGTCCAGACCATAGAGCGCCATACAGTGTCCAGACCATAGAGTGCCATACAGTGCCCAGACCATAGAGCACCATACAGTGCCCAGACCATAGAGCACCACATGTGTGAGCTTATATGATAATACCACCCTATAGTACTGCCTAAATCAGACCATCCATATATCCTCTTCCACTGTGCTATCCCTCCATTCTGGCCTCTAGTGACCTGACCCTTCTTTCCGCCATTGTTTCTGGAGGGTCGTCTCTCTGACCCCGGTCTGGGGTAGATTGTTCCTTGTTCTCTTGCTTTATTTTAAACCCTTGTTTTTTGTCATCTGAAGCTTCACAAGAAGTACGGTCCGGTGTTCACCATCTGGAAGTTGACGGATCCGGTTGTGGTCATCTGCGGCTATGAGGCGGTGAAGGACGCCTTGTTACATCACGGCGAGGAGTTCAGCGGACGCCCCTTCTCTCCTATCGTCAATCTCTACTCTGAGGGATACAGTAAGAACTGTCACTTTAAGATTTAAAGTGTAAATGTCACTTCATTGAAAAAAAACACACACAATGAACATACTGCACTGGTCACATAGCAGCTAAGATAATGCTTTTTTGTGCCATATAACTTATTTTCTCACATTTTTCTGTGCTCTTTTAAAAACTGCATTTTATGGCTGTGTGGGTGCAGCCATCAGCTGACAGGAAGAAGTACAATGTGACAGCAGAGAAGGGGTTAATAGAGATCCTGACTGAGCTGTGTGGAGCCAGATGACAGATCAGAAGCTTGTAAAGAGCTTACATCCTGACATTGCTTAGCTCTGTGCTGTAATCTGATACATTGTTTCCTCATCAGCTGCAGTCAGCAGTATAGGCCACGCCCCCTTTCCCTTATATGGTTACATGCCCTGTATTCACATCTGAGTGATAATGAACATATGTCTGCTTCACACACAGTGTAGTGGGGACACCATGTGGAAGGTTTAGGAATGGTTTTCAACCAGAATTTTCTAAAGAAGTATATTTAAAAGTTTAATAAAATCATTTGCTCTACATTATTATTAATTAAAAATGTAAATGGCGGTTATGCTTTAAGATTATTAAAGGACCCCTCCCTAATGCAGGCGCTTGGAGGGGCAGAGATCACCCCGGTATCGAGCTCTCGTCTTCCCAGTACACACAGCACTGTATCAGCTCTCACTGGTGTCTTCATCACAACATCTATCTGATGAGAAAAAACGTAACCCTGTTAACATTGATTTCTGTGACGTGATCCCCAGGAGCAGTACAAGGTGGAGAGTGAAACTGTACAGAAGATCATTTGTTTTGACACTGACAGAGTTTGGGGTTAGTGAAGGACAGTAAGGATTAGCGGGGTGTGATGTAGTGAATGGCGGCACTACACATGGCCGGTGTGTTTCGCACAGGCAGACGTTTGCTGTGATGTTTTTATGAATGTGTCTCCAGTACCTGGAAGCCTCAGTCTGCTTCATAGCATTGCAAGAGTTCAGCTTGCAACTTGCTGGAGATGAGGGTGTGTCTAAGGATGTTTAATGGAGTCTGTGATTGACATCTGACAGACTGATGCATGCAGAGCCTGCAGGGTGCTGGGCTGGGAGCAGATTCAGATGTCCCTTCTGAAGAAGCCGTCCCTCAGAGGCCCTGTGTGGACTGCCTACAGGCCGTGTGTGAGGTAACTGGACTGTATGTTTTTGTACAGCAGAAGGAAGGCTGATGTTTAATTTGCTCCTAGCGGTTTATGCTGTCCTAAATAAACCAGTTGGACCATGGTGACAGGAGTAATGCCCTTTTTATACCCTCCATGTTACGATACTGGTGGAACACTCACAGGAATCTGATGGCTGAAGGGTGCAAGCAGGGAACATCAGGCAGTTGTAGGAGTCCTAGGATGCAGGAGTGGATGTCTCTTGAAACAATCCTGATTTGATGAGAGCAAACTGGGCGAGACTTGTTCTGAGCTGGAGATTGAAGCTAGACTAATACACAATACTCAAGCACTGAATGGAGTTCACATGTGAGTAAGTAGGCCCAAACAGGAAACAAGATGGCTTTCAGAGGTTCAGCAGCATCCATCTTACTAAAGGGTGATTTTCCAGGTCACAATAGCAGCCTCCAGTGGTGAGGAGTAGAATGGCAGCACAATTTACCAAAGTGAATAATAGCAGCCACTATTGGTCAGTCTGGAAAAAGACAACAGAATCCTTACATCCCCCAGTTCTCATTTCAGGGAGTTGTGTGTTACAGGATTGGTGGGAGTAGGCTGTTCTCTCATTGGTCATTAGTTTAATCTGACTGTATAATTTTCTTCTGAGGCAATCCACAAATTAATACATAATAGAGCTCTGATCAGTCTGACAATGACTAACACCTCTTGATTACCAAACAAAGGAACAACATGTCTGGAGTAATTAAGAAAAGTTCACCCCCCACACAAGTGGCCGAATGCTGAGTCATCACAGTGACAACTCACTGATTTTACATCTTTATTTCCAGAACACCTGGCATTGAATATCTTTATGTTCAACCAGGAAACTTCACACATTTTTTTAGGCAATTTTTGGGGACATTTTGGTTTCAGACACTTTGTAAACTTTGCAAACATTCCAGTTTTGACCTTTAATGATTCTAGAAGGAGATGACATGAGACACTTCTGCTCTGCAGTGTTTCCCAGCATTGATGGGGAGAGATGGCGCCAGCTCCGCAGATTCACCACCACCTTCTTGAGGAATTATGAGATGGGAAAGACGTCAATGGAGAAACGGATCGTTGAAGAGTCTAGAACCCTCATCGGAGCCGTGACAGCAACCGGAGGTGATCGTCATTTATGTCTTATTATGGATTGAGACATCTGTGGGTTACAACAAGCAATAGAGATTACAACCTAATGATGTGATGTGTGTGTTTGTGCACTGATGAGGGTTCTGGTGATGTATTTCTGTACTGAGAGTTTTGACATAGTGCTTCTGCACTGATGGGGGTTATATGGATGTATTTCTGTAACTCTGGTGGGTCTGGTGATGTATTGATGATGGGTTTGACATAGTGCTTCTGTATTGATGGGGGTTACATATGGATGTATTTCTGTACTGAGGAGGGTTTTGATGCTGTCTTTCTGCACTGATGAAGGTTCTGGTAATGTATTTCTGTACTGAGAGTTTTGACATAGTGCTTCTGTATTGATGGGTGTTACATATGGATGTATTTCTGTACTGAGGAGGGTTTTGATGCTGTCTTTCTGCACTGATGAGGGTTCTGGTAATGTATTTCTGTACTGAGAGTTTTGACATAGTGCTTCTGTATTGATGGGGATTACATATGGATGTATTTCTGTACTGAGGAGGGTTTTGATGCTGTGTTTCTGCACTGATGAGGGTTCTGGTAATGTATTTCTGTACTGAGAGTTTTGACATAGTGCTTCTGCATTAATAGAGGTTATATGGATGTATTTCTGTAACTCTGGTGGGTCTGGTGATGTATTGATGATGGGTTTGACATAGTGCTTCTGTATTGATGGGGGTTACATATGGATGTATTTCTGTACTGGGGAGGGTTTTGATGCTGTGTTTCTGCACTGATGAGGGTTCTGGTAATGTATTTCTGTACTGAGAGTTTTGACATAGTGCTTCTGCACTGATGGGGGTTAAATGGATGTATTTCTGTACCTCGGGTGGGTCTGGTGATGTATTTCTGTACCTCTGGTGATGTATTTCTGTACCTCTGGTGATGTATTTCTGTACCTCTGGTGATGTATTTCTGTACCTCGGGTGGGTCTGGTGATGTATTTCTGTACCTCTGGTGATGTATTTCTGTACCTCGGGTGATGTATTTCTGTACCTCGGGTGGGTCTGGTGATGTATTTCTGTACCTCGGGTGATGTATTTCTGTACCTCGGGTGATGTATTTCTGTACCTCTGGTGATGTATTTCTGTACCTCGGGTGATGTATTTCTGTACCTCGGGTGATGTATTTCTGTACCTCGGGTGGGTCTGGTGATGTATTTCTGTACCTCGGGTGATGTATTTCTGTACCTCGGGTGATGTATTTCTGTACCTCTGGTGATGTATTTCTGTACCTCGGGTGATGTATTTCTGTACCTCGGGTGATGTATTTCTGTACCTCGGGTGGGTCTGGTGATGTATTTCTGTACCTCTGGTGATGTATTTCTGTACCTCTGGTGATGTATTTCTGTACCTCGGGTGAGTCTGGTGATGTATTTCTGTATCTCTGGTGATGTATTTCTGTACCTCTGGTGGGTCTGGTGATGTATTTCTGTACCTCTGGTGATGTATTTCTGTACCTCTGGTGATGTATTTCTGTACCTCGGGTGGGTCTGGTGATGTATTTCTGTACCTCTGGTGATGTATTTCTGTACCTCGGGTGATGTATTTCTGTACCTCGGGTGGGTCTGGTGATGTATTTCTGTACCTCGGGTGATGTATTTCTGTACCTCGGGTGATGTATTTCTGTACCTCTGGTGATGTATTTCTGTACCTCTGGTGATGTATTTCTGTACCTCTGGTGATGTATTTCTGTACCTCGGGTGATGTATTTCTGTACCTCGGGTGGGTCTGGTGATGTATTTCTGTACCTCTGGTGATGTATTTCTGTACCTCTGGTGATGTATTTCTGTACCTCGGGTGAGTCTGGTGATGTATTTCTGTATCTCTGGTGATGTATTTCTGTACCTCTGGTGGGTCTGGTGATGTATTTCTGTACCTCTGGTGATGTATTTCTGTACCTCTGGTGATGTATTTCTGTACCTCGGGTGGGTCTGGTGATGTATTTCTGTACCTCTGGTGATGTATTTCTGTACCTCGGGTGATGTATTTCTGTACCTCGGGTGGGTCTGGTGATGTATTTCTGTACCTCGGGTGATGTATTTCTGTACCTCGGGTGATGTATTTCTGTACCTCTGGTGATGTATTTCTGTACCTCTGGTGATGTATTTCTGTACCTCGGGTGATGTATTTCTGTACCTCGGGTGGGTCTGGTGATGTATTTCTGTACCTCTGGTGATGTATTTCTGTACCTCTGGTGATGTATTTCTGTACCTCTGGTGATGTATTTCTGTACCTCTGGTGGGTCTGGTGATGTATTTCTGTACCTCTGGTGATGTATTTCTGTACCTCGGGTGATGTATTTCTGTACCTCGGGTGATGTATTTCTGTACCTCTGGTGATGTATTTCTGTACCTCGGGTGATGTATTTCTGTACCTCTGGTGATGTATTTCTGTACCTCTGGTGGGTCTGGTGATGTATTTCTGTACCTCGGGTGATGTATTTCTGTACCTCGGGTGATGTATTTCTGTACCTCGGGTGGGTCTGGTGATGTAGTTTTGTGCTCGCAAGACTCGGTCACAAGTGCGCTTGCATTGGGCACGCAGACTTGCGCTACTGCGCAGACATGAGAGCAATGTGACATACACAGGAGGGGTGGCCCTTTCACAGGAGAGCGAGGCGGACATATCAACCAGTGGGGCGACAAGGACCAGATTGAGCAGATCCTCCAGGACCATTTTCAGCTAATTTCCATACCGCATGGGAGATACTAAAAGTTCATTTTTGAGGTACACAGGGGAACCGCTGAGCATATAGGGGGGGGTCACAGGAATCCCAAATACATCATGTATAAGGTGGTGGGCAGGGGTTAGAATGACCAAAGGGAGGGAACCTGTCATCTCTTTTTGAAATTCCCGCCTCCTGTGGTCCTCTGACGCGCTGGCCGAAACGTTATATCCGACCCGGTGCATTGTGGGGGTTGATCATGTGTTCGTCCCGGCTTCAATATGCGCACTGCACATGCGCTGGAGCCCGGCCGAACACTCACAATGCACCGGGCCGGATATGATGTTCCGAACGACCATGGCTTGCCCCCCCCCCCAGTTTTGATCCTGGGTACGCCCATGTGAGTGTAACAACAAAAATCACCGAATTGTTACTTTTTTCTGTTTTAGGAAAACCTTTCAACCCCATTCCCCCCTGGGCTGTGCTGTGGGGAACATCATCATCTCCATTCTGCTGGGACAGAACTTTGACTACAACGACCCAAAGTTACAGGAGCTGATTATAAGCACAAGGCAATTCCTGTATGACACTCACTCGCCCTGGTATAAGGTAAAGGAGCTGCTCTTCCTTATCTGAGAGCCCACGTCTTTAGAAAAGTCACGAATCTGTGACAAACACATTGTAATCTTCTTTCTGTGAGATGTGATTGCATCAAGTTACCGGACCAAGGACTGAGTGTGTGCTACTGACAGATTCTGATACAGACATATGGATGGTGAGTGGTGATGAGTGAGTGCTACCATCAGGCCCGGGGGCTCAGGGACGAGGAGGTCGGACGCTCGGGCAGGCTCAATTCTTGTTCAAAGTATAATGGAAGTCAATAGGAAACTTGAGCATTTTTCCAGAAACATGGGACGAGCTGTGATGCATGGACTGTCTGGAACAGACCAACAATGTCCAATGCACTACTCAAAGCAACAGATAGAACAGTGGGGTCCTACTCATAGGGAATGGGGAAAAGGTGACCTTCTGCACTTTTATGCAGCTGTGCCCTGATCTCCCTACTCTCCCTATATGGGTTCATTCACCCCATCGCCAAGCAGGATACTTAGTCCCTCGTTGGCCCTGATGTTAACCCTAAATAGGGAGATGGCTGGTGGGAGCACTAGTCCCAACCACTGCAATAAACAAAGCAAGAGGGGAAGGGGAGACAGACAAGGAAACGAAAAAAAAACAACTTGACTCCTAGGCAGCACACGGCTTAGCAACAGTCAGGTTCTCCAGAGTAGCTCTGTCACCTAAGGTAGTTAGGCCAGGAATGGAATTTAATCTCCAGCAAGGAATGCTGGAACATGTGTCCATATAAAGGAGATGGGAATAATCACAAAGTAGCCACACCTGGTAAGAGAACTAAGGAGCATTGCAGAAACTGACATTAACTCTTACACCACCAAACGAAAGAAACTGAGAAAGAGGTCCCAAACCAGTCACAAGTCTCCACAGTGAGAGGGGCCATCATGACACGCCCCTGTACCAGTGTCCGACCTGCTTGTTATGAGTACCAAGCACCCAAGCATGGCAGTGCTCGTTCATCACTAATGGGTGGCTTCATTCTCTCCTTGAGACACAGATACTTGGAGCACAGGACCCTGGTTATATATTACTCTGGTTATTGGGTTATTGTAGACTCCTTGGATTGTATAATGCACCACGTACATTTCTGGCTTTGAGACTTTTGCTAATTTTGTTTTCCCATTTTGCCTCTTTAGTGTTTTTGCTCTTCTATTTGGACGTTTCCATGGTGATTAATTATAAACATTCCATAACTTTTACACATATATGAAGTTTATACACGTATGTAAGATGAGCCAACTGTCTGCTTCAGCACGGGAGGCAACTGTGTCCAGCAAACCGGGGTGGCAATCGCACCTGGGACCTGGATCCTAGGGGGCCCCTAAAGTCTCCTTGACCTATAGAAAGAGAGCTATTCAAGATTTGCAATAATTGGGGGCCCTATTGGAGTTTTAGGATCGGGGCCCCTGAGCTTCAAGTTCCACCACTAATGGCAAGATTATTTTTTTTGCAAATTCCATCTCAAAATGTGTGAATTTACATTGAACTTGATCCTCGCAGATCGATCTTCTCATCTGGGACGTTGACCCTTATATTTCTCCATCTTCTGCCCATCACCCGGTAGCTGGATATCATCAGATCCTGACTGATCACCCTTCTGACCTCATTAGGGTTCGGAGTTATCACAGCTTCTGGGCTTCCATCGCTCTTTCCTTTCACCATCACTCCCTCTCCCTGATGATCTTGATACATTGTATCTCTCTTATTTGATGAATTGTTCCCGTGTTCCCCTGTTTTGTGTTTCGCAGCTTGGAGACACTTTCCCAATTCTCCTCAAGGTCCCAATTCTGAAGGAGAAAATCCTGAAGAAACGATCACAGCTGAAATCATTGACTAAGAAATACCTAGAGGAGCACAAGCAACACCTCCAGCCAGCCGCCCCCCGAGACTTCATACACTGCTTCCGGATGAAGATAAAGGAGGTAACAGTCATTATGACGTTTTCTATGGCTGATGACACTGGCCGGGGGGGCAGATGTCCTCCGGTGATGACTTGTAGAGCAATGTCACCACTCACGCCCCCTGGTGATGACATCACTGATATAATGACATCATACCTGAGACCACACCCCTTATACTACAGCACCAGCTCCTCATCTATTACTGCTGTATACATGTGTGAGATGAGTCAACCCTGCCCCCTTGTGGTGATGTCACTCAGCCCCACCCCTGTTATGAACCGATGACTCAAGAGTAACATTCAGATTCCATAGAAGTCGTTGGTAACTGTACTGACTGCAATCCCTGACTACACACCACAACTAGAAGTAGCCGTGGGATGTAACTAACCAGACCTAGACACCTCTGCACAGCCGGAGAACTAACTGCTCCTAAAGATGAATGTAGGAAAAGCTATCTTGCCTCAGAGCAGAACCCCAAAAGAATAGCAAGCCCCCCACAGATATTAACTGGGAAACAAGAGAAAGAAAAACAAACACAGGCAGAGTATGAGGTTTAGCAAAAGAGGCCACACTAGCTATATAGGAATGACAGGATAGAATACTATTGCGGTCAGTATAAAACACTATCAAAAAACCACCAACAGCAGATAGTACAAAAATTACCCTGAGTCACTAAGACTCGGCGCCCTCTATATCTGCAGATTTCTATAAATCAAATGGCAGCAGAACTGGAAATAACAGATAATAATGAATGGTAAAATTCCTAGGAAGAAAACTTCCTATCTGAGAGCCGTTAAACAAATATACAGACTAAATTGCAAACCTAGAGCTCAGAATAAGACAAAACATAAGCAGAACCATTAAGCACACAAAAGTGTGGGCCACAAATAATCAAAAAAAATCCACTTATCTTGCAAAGAATTCCACAGAGCAGAAGAAACCAGAGAGATGTGAACTCCTCCAGGAACCAAAGACAACTGGCAGGGATTGATCCACTTCACACCATTATATGCTCCAAGAACAAGATTGCCAATCATCCCCATCACCTGTGAAGCACATCTGCTGCATCACCAGCAACAACCACCAGAGGGAGCTCCAATGAATTCACAACACACCCCTAGTGATGACATCACCACCGCTTGCTCTGACCGTTTTGTGTATAATAACCTTTTCTTTGTGACTGTATAGATATACATTGTTCACTCTTTCCCCAGGAGGAGAGCAGTGCAGGGAGTCATTACAATGAGCGGAGCCTCCTGATGACCATCATTGCTCTCTTTGCAGCTGGAATTGATACAACCACAGCGACGCTCGGCTTCTGCCTGACGATCATCAGTAATTACCCTGAAGTGCAAGGTAACGCCGCCGCCATGTGATCATGTGTGAACGCTCTGTGTGTATTTAATGTGCTGTGAAACAATTGTTCTTCAAAGGGAACCAACCAGCAGGATTTAGTGCTATAAAGTGCTGCCAGTGCCTTACAGCCTCGGGGATACTGAGTCTAATCATACCTTTACTTGAATGATTCCAGGTTTGATTGCAAAGAAAAGTGTCACATAACTCCTGGAAACCAGGGCAGCAGATGATTGATGTGAGCAGCACTGTCACACTATTTGGGGTTGTTTTCTTTCTCCCCTGTGGTCTTGCCTTTCAGCTGTAAGCCAAACCCTCCCCCTTCCTTTCATATCTATTTTCAGCTTTGTCAGGCGCCCTGTGGCTGGGGTATAGTGACAGTACAGGAGCCAGAAACTGAAAGTAGAGATGAGGGAGTGGAGGAGGGTTTGGTTTACAGCTGAAAGGCATGTCCACAGAGGAGGAAAAAAAACAACCCCAAATAGTGGCACAGTGCTGCACACGTCAATCATCTGCTGCCCTGCTTTCCAGGAGTTTTGTGACACTTTTCTCTGCAACCAAACATGGAATCATTCAAGTAAAGGTCTGATTGTATTTGGCGTCCCAGAGCCTGCAGGGCGCCAGCTTCACTTTATAGCCCTAAATCCTCTTGATCGGTTCCCTTGTTTCACAGCACATTAAATACTGCACATTTAATACACACAGAGCCTGGTTGGTTCTCTTTAATTCAGATATAAGATAAACATGCCGGGGTGCAAGGAACAGTGCACAGGGGGATGCAACAGAAAGATGTTTCCATCTAACAAGGTCTTGTTCACTTAGTCACCGAAAGGGCAGAGATTCACACAACAACTAATTATGAAGTATATACAGGATCACCCCGTTTCCCCAGAAGTAAGACAAAATGTATTAGTGCATTTTTGGGAGTAAAAATTAATATATGTCTTATTTTCAGGGGGTGTCTTTTTTTTTTTAATAAAGAAGAATTCACATTTCATTTATTGTTAAACAATATCCCCTGCAGCCCCCAAAATTCCCATGCAGCCCCCATTATCCCCTTGTAGCCCCCATCATCCCCCTGCAGCCCCCATCATCCCCCTGCAGCCTTCAATATCCCCCTGCAGCCCCCATCATCCCCCTGCAGCCTTCAATATCCCCCTGCAGCCCCCATCATCCCCATGCTGCCCCCAAAATTCCCATGCAGCCCCCATTGTCCCTTTGTAGCCCCATCATCCCCCTGCAGCCCCATCATCCCCCTGCAGCCTTCAATATCCCCCTGCAGCCTTCAATATCCCCCTGCAGCCCTCATCATCCCCCTGCAGCCTTCAATATCCCCTGCAGCCCCCATCATCCCCCAGCAGCCCCCATCATCCCCCTGCAGCCTTCAATATCCCCCTGCAGCCCCCATCATCCCCCTGCAGCCTTCAATATCCCCCTGCAGCCCCCATCATCCCCCTGCAGCCTTCAATATCCCCCTGCAGCCCCCATCATCCCCATGCTGCCCCCAAAATTTCCCATGCAGCCCCCATTATCCCCTTGTAGCCCCCATCATCCCCCTGCAGCCCCCATCATCCCCCTGCAGCCTTCAATATCCCCCTGCAGCCTTCAATATCCCCCTGCAGCCCCTATCATCCCCCTGCAGCCCCCATCATCCCCCTGCAGCCTTCAATATCCCCCTGCAGCCCCCATCATCCCCCTGCAGCCTTCAATATCCCCCTGCAGCCCCCATCATCCCCATGCCGCCCCAAAAATTCCCATGCAGCCCCATTATCCCCTTGTAGCCCCATCATCCCCCTGCAGCTTCCATCATCCCCCTGCAGCCTTCAATATCCCCCTGCAGCCCCCATCATCCCCATGCAACCCCCATTATCCCCTTGTTGCCAGTACCTGCAAAAAAAAACAACACACAGACACTCTCACGGTACCAGTTTTGCCGTAACCTGCCACTACCATCCTCCTGTATGTATTCTGGGCACCACTCTTGATGTAGATGTATGGGAGGCCGAATTGGAGAAGGCCCTGGTGGATCGATTTAGGCTGCAGAGTGTTCATCCATTGGGTTTCCATGGCTCCAGATCTAGCTGATGGCCGGTAAAATACTACTACTATTAATAATAATAAGACTTTATGTTATTTAGTTTTTATTTCTATAAATATGAAACTTCTCATTTAGACCAAAAGGATCTCCAGTATCTGGGTTTCCTCCACGTCGTGCCTATAACCTTTGGGCTCGTCAAGGTCACATTAGAGACGTAGATGGGCGTATATTCTACCTTTGGATATAGGTGGCTGTTACACTGCACTCCCGTCATCTCACCATTAGAGACGTAGATGGGCGTATATTCTACTTGTGGATAGAAGTGGTTTGTACATTGCCCTCCCGTCATCTCACCATAGCTCCTCGCCTCATCTCTATGTAGTTGCCTCTTGGGCTCCTCTGGTCTCCAGGATACTTTATTGTTGATGTAACAGTGGAATGTGCATTGAAAATAATGTAAGATCTTTCCATTTTTTTTCCAGCTAAAGTCCAGCAGGAGATAGATGAGGTGACGGGGTCAGTCCGGGCCCCTGGGATCATGGACAGGGCACACCTGCCGTACACCAATGCTGTCATCCATGAGATACAGAGGGTCATGGATCTGGCACCGGTGGCTCACTATCATGCGGTGATCAAGGAGACGCGATTCCGAGGATTCACCATCCCCAAGGTACAGAACCCGCTGGACTGAGACCCGTCTATATCTAGGCTCCTCTTCACACCATCTCTCACCCCAGTTATTGTCCAATGAACTCACAGGAAGGGGATGTAGATCCGGGATCACCCAGCTATAGGTCTACATGGCCCAGTGTTGGATGAGGCGAGATGTGAGACATCGGACTCTGGCTTTCCCCTAATTTATTATTATTTAATGGCTTCAGCTGGATCTCAAGCCATGGCAACTTGATGGATGAATGCGTCATAGGAAGATCAATCTATCCAGGGTCTTTTCTAAGCCTAGATAGGTCCACAAGGGTCTTCTCCAAGTCTAGATAGAATCATCAGGTTCTTCTCCAAGCCTACATAGGTCCATCAGGGTTTTTACCAAGCCTAGGTGGGTCCACCAGGGTCTTATCCAAGCCTAGATAGGTCCAGCAGGGTTTTCTCCGAGCCTAGATAGGTCCACCAGAGTCTTCTTTAAGCATACAAAGGTCAACCAGGGTCTTCTCCAAGCCTAGATAGATCCACCAGGCTATTCTTAAAGCCTACATAGGTCCATCAGGTTCTTCTTGAAGCCTAGATAGGTTCACCAAGGTCTTCTTCAAACCTAGATAGGTCCACCAGGTTCTTCTCCTAGCCTAGGTAGGTCCACCAGGGTCTTCTATAAGCCTAGATATACAGTATATATAATTGGATAAAGAAACATCCATGAGACTCTCTGTAGTAGACTATAAGTCCAGGCACCATGGGGCTGAGAGCGAACACAGAAAAATTCTTTATTTCTCCACCGAACGAAAAAAAATCAGGAACGTCTTAAGTCTTTATTACAATATATTTTATATATGTATATATACAGTTGTGCTCTTCAGTCTCCACACCCCGGCAGATATTTTGCTTTTTTTGCCTTTTTTTTTGGTTGGGTGAAGACATTTATTGTCATCTTCTGTGTTTTCTCTTTATAAATCATAATGACACCAAAACCATCCAGATGACCCTGATCACCAGTTCCCATCCCCTGGTGATTTTGACCTGATAACATGCACAGAAGGTGACACGAATGGGTTTGAATGGCTAATAAAGGTAACATCCTCACCTGTGACCTGTTTGCTTGTAATCAGTGTGTGCATAAAAGTTGAGTGAGTTTCTGGGATCCAGACAGACTCTTGCATCTTTCATTCAGCCACTGATGTTTCTGGATTGTGAGTCATGGGGAAAGCAAAAGAATTGTCAATGGATCTACGGGCAAAGATACACAGAAAAACTCACAAATAACATCAGCTGAATCCAGGACTCGCTGAACACTAGCGCTGTGGCTGTCTCAAGATGCACAATAATGAGGCACTTGAAGAAAAATAGGCCACATGGTCAAGTTGCCAGAAGAAAGCCATTACTGCACAAATGCCACAAAGTATCTCGTCTACAACACACCAAACAGCACAGACACAAGCCTCCAAACTTTTGGAACAAGGTCATTTGCAGGGATGAGACCAAGATCAAACTTTTTGGTCAAAGCCATAAATGTTAGATTTGGAGATGAGTCAACAAGGCCTATGATGAAAGGAACACCATTCCTACAGTAAAGCATGGAGGAGGATCGCTGATAATGTGGAGATGTGTGAGCTACAAAGGCACAGGAAACTTAGTCACAGTTGTAGAAAAGATGAATGCAGCCCGTTATCAGCAAATACTGGAGGCAAATCTGCCCTCATCAGCCCGGAAGCTGCACATGGGACGTACATGGACGTTCTAACATGACAAACACAAGGCCAAGTCGCCCTGTCATTGTCTACAGCAGATCAAAGTGAAGGTTCTGGAGTAGCATCTCAGTCTACTGACCTCAATATCATTGAGCCGCTCTGGGGAGAACTCAAGCAAAGCGCAGATCATGCAAGAAAGCCCAGGAATTTACAGGAAAATATTAGAATCTGAGAGTCCTCAGTGGTTGATACCTTTTAATGGCTAACTGAAAAGATGGTAAACATAGCAAGCTTTCGGGACACTGTGGCCCCTTCATCGGGCTGATAATGACACAAATTCTGAAGACACATACATATATACATAAGAAGGGTAGGATGATGCAGTAAATACGACAGGTGACATGAAGCAGAGTCAGGCTAGGGAGGGAGAGAGGAGCTGGGAGATAAGAGGAACAGATAGAACAATAATACAATGATTAGTGGTCTATGGAGACCTGAAGATTCCTCAGTGAGAAGCTATAAATCCATGTGAGACAGTTCACATAAGTGTCAAATATTCATTGTCCTCTAACTGGGATCTGTTAGAAGATGTGATATCCCCAAATGTCATTTCAATTGGTATAAAAACACATGAATCCATGTGATACATTAATCCTGTTTTGAATGTGTCAAAGGTCGTTATCAGTTTGTATTCCCGAATTCTTCTCTTTCTGAGATTTGAAGTTCCTTTATAAAATGAGCAGATTCATGTCTGTTACCCTGTGGTCAGGGCTGGAAAATGCTGGGCTACAGGTAGGTCCATGCGCTTTTCTTTTATTGTGTGGTGATGAGAATTCATTGTTGTCCTGTATTTTTGCCCGGTCTCTCCTATGTACAGGACACCTGTTGGACATTTAGTACATATGATTAAATACACCACGTTGCTTGTGATGCAGAAGTTACCTGGGATCTTGTGGTCCTGATCTGTCCCAGGAATCCTTATCTTGTCGGTTGTCATTATAGATGGAGGTTTTGCACTTTCTCTGGTTGCAGGGAAAGGTTCCTGTAGCTGCTGGAGAGGACGGGGCGCTGCTGACAATGATGTGTTTTTACAGAAATTTACAGGAACTGGAGGCTTTTACCAAGAATAATAGGCAGCTTTACCATCGGAGGAAATAAAGAGTCTCATCCACAACTACCACAAAACACTTCAAGATGTCATTGATGTTAAAGGGGTCAATACATTAAGAACTGGGTGATGGAAGCTTGTGATCAGGGTTATATGGATGTTTTTGGTTATTATTATGATTTATAAAGAGAAAACACAGTAGATGATAACAAATGTCTTTACCCAACCACTAACCATGAGGGGAAAAGAGAGAGAAAGTGTTATCATTTATATTGTCTGAGAAAGGGGAAAAAAAGCAAAATATCTGCCAGGGTGTGGAGACTGAGGAGCACAGCTGTATATACCAGGGGTGTGGAGACTGAGGAGCACAGCTGTATATACCAGGTGTGTGGAGACTGAGGAGCACAGCTGTATATACCAGGTGTGTGGAGACTGAGGAGCACAGCTGTATATACCAGGGTGTGTGAACACTGAGGAGCACAGCTGTATGTACCAGGGGTGTGGAGACTGAGGAGCACAGCTGTATATACCAGGTGTGTGGAGACTGAGGAGCACAGCTGTATATACCAGGGGTGTGGAGACTGAGGAGCACAGCTGTGTATACCAGGTCTGTGGAGACTGAGGAGCACAGCTGTATATACCAGGTGTGTGGAGACTGAGGAGCACAGCTGTATATACCAGGGGTGTGGAGACTGAGGAGCACAGCTGTATATACCAGGGGTGTGAACACAGAGGAGCACAGCTGTATGTACCAGAGGTGTGGAGACTGAGGAGCACAGCTGTATATACCAGGTGTGTGGAGACTGAGGAGCACAGCTGTATATACCAGGGGTGTGGAGACTGAGGAGCACAGCTGTGTATACCAGGGGTGTGGAGACTGAGGAGCACAGCTGTGTATACCAGGGGTGTGGAGACTGAGGAGCACAGCTGTGTATACGACGGGTGTGGAGACTGAGGAGCACAGCTGTATGTACCAGGGGTGTGGAGACTGAGGAGCACAGCTGTATGTACCAGGGGTGTGGAAACTGAGGAGCACAGCTGTATATACCAGGGGTGTGGAGGCTGAGGAGCACAGCTGTATATACCAGGGGTGTGGAGACTGAGGAGCACAGCTGTATATACCAGGGGTGTGAACACTGAGGAGCACAGCTGTTTATACCAGGGGTGTGAACACTGAGGAGCACAGCTGTATGTACCAGGGGTGTGGAGACTGAGGAGCACAGCTGTATATACCAGGGGTGTGAAGACTGAGGAGCACAGCTGTATATACCAGGGGTGTGGAGACTGAGGAGCACAGCTGTATATACCAGGGGTGTAGAGACTGAGGAGCACAGCTGTATATACCAGGTGTGTGGAGACTGAGGAGCACAGCTGTATATACCAGGGGTGTGGAGACTGAGGAGCACAGCTGTATATACCAGGGGTGTAGAGACTGAAGAGCACAGCTGTATGTACCAGGGGTGTGGAGACTGAGGAGCACAGCTGTATATACCAGGGGGGTGGAGACTGAGGAGCACAGCTGTATATACCAGGGGTGTGGAGACTGAGGAGCACAGCTGTATGTACCAGGGGTGTGGAGACTGAGGAGCACAGCTGTATATACCAGGGGGGTGGAGACTGAGGAGCACAGCTGTATATACCAGGGGTGTGGAGACTGAGGAGCACAGCTGTATGTACCAGGGGTGTGGAGACTGAGGAGCACAGCTGTATATACCAGGGGGGTGGAGACTGAGGAGCACAGCTGTATGTACCAGGGGTGTGGAGACTGAGGAGCACAGCTGTATATACCAGGGGTGTGGAGACTGAGGAGCACAGCTGTATGTACCAGGGGTGTGGAGACTGAGGAGCACAGCTGTATATACCAGGGGGGTGGAGACTGAGGAGCACAGCTGTATATACCAGGGGTGTGGAGACTGAGGAGCACAGCTGTATGTACCAGGGGTGTGGAGACTGAGGAGCACAGCTGTATATACCAGGGGGGTGGAGACTGAGGAGCACAGCTGTATGTACCAGGGGTGTGGAGACTGAGGAGCACAGCTGTATATACCAGGGGGGTGGAGACTGAGGAGCACAGCTGTATATACCAGGGGTGTGGAGACTGAGGAGCACAGCTGTATGTACCAGGGGTGTGGAGACTGAGGAGCACAGCTGTATATACCAGGGGGGTGGAGACTGAGGAGCACAGCTGTATGTACCAGGGGTGTGGAGACTGAGGAGCACAGCTGTATGTACCAGGGGTGTGGAGACTGAGGAGCACAGCTGTATATACCAGGGGGTGGAGACTGAGGAGCACAGCTGTATGTACAGGGGTGTGGAGACTGAGGAGCACAGCTGTATATACCAGGGGTGTGGAGACTGAGGAGCACAGCTGTATATACCAGGGGTGTGGAGACTGAGGAGCACAGCTGTATACGGTATATAGATCTTTGGTAGATATAGATCTATACTGTATATCATAACATCGCTAATTTTTAATTTGATAGAATAAAGTAAACCTGTTTCTATACATGCAGGGGAGCTGGGAACCTCTATTTTTGATGTCTGACCTGAAGCTGCAGTCGAGATTAACCCATTACCTGTCAGAATGACGGTACAGATTTACTCGTAACCTTTTAGGTTGGTGAGAAGGTGCGTCCACAGCCTGTCAGGGTGATGGAAGATCTCACCATAGACTGTCCGAGTGATGAGAAGGTTTTATTCCCAGCTGTCATGAACTAGAACTTTGTTCGCCATATTACCTTCTGTAGCGGCGTGTAAATGAGGTAAGGTGCTCTACAGAAGGTAACTTGTGGCACCCGGCGGTGTATCTAGAGATAGATGTAACCCACTGTAGCGCACCTTGTTACAGCGTGTAAAGGTGGTGCGATTACCGATTGTGCGTGCTCGTGCACGTGAAGTACCCGGTTGTTTCCACCATCCAGTAGCGGCGTGTAAAGGGAGTCCCTGGGACTTCTCTCCTTATAGGTATAGTGTGGAGTAAAATGTCCATTGTTCCTTTATTCTATAATCTCCTGATAACACATCTCCGAAAAAGCTAAAAATGTTGTATTTATCTGCAGCAAATGAGAAATCATCAAAATAATAATAAATAAACAGAACGGGGCTTTCTGACCTGAAATAATGCAAAGAAAACAAGTTCATATTTATGTACAAACCACAATACTGATGATTTACCTATGGAAGAGTTCAGAGATCAATATTTGGTGGAATCCCCCTGATTTGTAATCACAGCTCTCGTGTCTTGGCCGCTTTCCTCCAGTCTGTCACACTGGTTTTGGGTGACCTTAGGCCGCTCCTGGCACAATAATGTCAGCAGTTCTTCTCTGTTTGATGCCTTGTGACTCCATCTATCTCTTGGTTACATTCCAGAGGTTTTCAATGGGGTTCAGGTCTGGAGATTGGGCTGGACATGGCAGGGTCTTGATGTGGTGCTCCTTCATCCACACATTGATTCACCTAGCTATGTGGCATGGGGCATTGTCCAGTCCTCAGAGATGGGGAACGTTGCCTGAGCAGAAGGAAGTGAGTGTTTTCAAGGATAACCTTGTATGCGGCTTGATTCATACGTCCTTCACAAAGATTAACCTGCCTGAAGCATTTCCAGATCATCACCGATCCTCCACCAAATGTCACAGTGGGAGCCAGACACTTTGGCTTGTACGCCTCTCCAGGTCTACATCTAACCATTAGATGACCAGGTGTTGGGCAAAGCTGACAATTAGACTCATCACAGAAGATGACCTTACTCCAGTCCTCTATGGTCCAATCCTTATGGTCTTTGGCAGACTCCAGCCTGGCTCTCCTTTGCTTCTCATTGATGAAAGGCTTTTTTCTAGCTTTACATGACTGGAGCCCTGCCTCTAGGAGCCTGTTATGAACTGTTCTTGCCGTGCACTTCATCCCAGCTGCCATTTGCCATTCCTTTTGTAGGTCACTTGATGTCATCCTGCGGTTGCTGGAATAAGATGACGGTCATCCCGGTCAGTGGAGAGTCTCTATCGCCCTCTGGCAGTGTGTAGCTTTGTTGTCCCCAATGTCGGCTGCTTCACCTTGTTGTAATGGACTGAGTGGAGGATGGAGCAACATGACGCTCACTGTATCCCTCAGCTAGTAAAGCCAGAATTGAGCCCTTCTTTTCCTCACTCAAGACTTTTCCTTTCACCTCCTTGGCCATGGTTAAAACTTGTGTTTTCCTTCAAATGACTTTTGGGCTCTTCCTAGCACTTGTTTTGCCATCCAACTTGTCCTATTGCAGGAGGATTGTGAAGACCACAGCAGGGATTTTTAGACTTTCCCTCATTAACTAAGATTTGGTTCAGGTAATCACCTAATCAGAGGCTCATTACATAGAATGAGGTGGACTGTGGTTGAGAAAACTGCCTTGGGCTCTTCATTTTTGCCATATCTACCTCGGTCCTGTCACCACCAAGGCCACAAATACAAAAATCACGCTGCCATCATCGATCATTTATAGGTGGACCGGACACTCTTTTGGTAACATGAAGCATGCGCGGGGTCATGGTGTTTTGTTCACAGAGCAAGGCTGCTTTCACATTGGTGGTTTTGCCCAGATCCGGCGGATCCGGACAAAAAAACGGATCTGCCGCATTTTCCGCCTAACAGCAGCACTTGAGGCACACTTGCGACAAACCCCATGCATTGTCTATGGGGTCTGCTGTAAGTGTGCGGCAGACGTGGCAAGTGCGGTTTCGGCAGACGCACCCACGAAATAAATGCAGCTGACCGCGGTTTTTATTCGCGGCCGCGTCTGCCGCACACTTACCTCAGGCCCCATAGACAATGCATGGGGTTTGTCGCAAGTGTGCCGCAAGTGCTGCCGTGCAGTAGATGTGTTTTTTGACCGGATCTGCAGCATTTTTTCAAAGCACCCTTAGTAGATCGACGCTATAAAATTTTATAGATTTTAATCTAAGAAATTGGCAGTGTTTACAAAAAGATATAGAATATTACACAAGGAGACAATTTACAGTATGTTATAGAAAGTTATTATTAAAATAAAAGGAATTAAAATAAGAAACATACAAATCCGTGCCACGGGTAAGGCTTCCGGACTGAGGGAGGGAAAGACTCCCTAGAGGACTTACAGTTCAGTCCCACAGCATGGCTCTTAGCCGGCTTACCAAGGTCTGAACGCCCTCCAAATCTAGTGTGGGGCCCAGAAATCAGAAGTCCCCCTCTGCTGACCTCACATATGAGCCGTCTCTGGGAGGTACAGAGGATTCGGGAAGTTATCCATCTCTAGATTTGTCCATATCTTTGGCTTCGAGGGTCACAGGCCAAAGACATTATCATCTTTCTGCTTATGATTTTATATTTTGATTGAGACTAAACATGACATGGCTGTGACTTGCTGATGGGCAGATTTTAATTTTCCAGGTTTCTGACACCCCTCAGGAAAGCAAAATGATGCTGTGCGATCCCCAAGATGCATGCATTCTGGAAATCTAACATATATTTCTGTGATTATTACGAGAAGCTGCAATCACCTTGGATTGTTGATGCTCAGCAAACAAAGGATTTTTTAGACTGTTTTAAGAGAGAAAAGCTCACATTCAACTCTGCTGATGGCAGGGCTGCAAAATACCTGAAGGGAGGGGTAGTGAGGGAGAAGAGAGAGAGAAAGGGTCCTACACAAACACCCGGGAGGCAGAGTAGATGGTCCGCTCTTGGGAAGTGAAAAACATATTTCAGTGTATTTTCCTGACACCAGCCTGTCAGGATGAAGGGAAAGTGTGTCCCACTGCCTGTAAAGGTAAGGGGAAAGCAAAACCCAAATTCTATCAGGGTGATGAGAAAGTGGTACCCATAGCCTGTCACGGTGATGATAAAGAGTTACCCATAACTTGTTAGGATGGTGGGAAAGTGTGTCCTACAGCGAGTCAGGGTGATGGGAAAGTCTTATCCCTAGCATGTCAGGGTGAGAGAAAGGTGTTACCCACAGCTTGTTAGGGTGATTGCAAAGTGGTAGCCCTAGCCTGTCAGGGTGATGGGAAAGTGTTGTTATGCCCTGGGGACACAGCCTTCATAGCCACTGTCACCCACAGTCAGAATGCCAGGAAAGCAGTGTAACACCCCCAATTAGATTCATTGGCAGATGGATGCCCCTGATATTTCTTTTCTTTATAGGGGACGGCAGTGATCCCGTTCTTATCCTCGGTGCTGTCTGACCCCACGCAGTGGGAGACCCCAGAAGATTTTAACCCGGGGCATTTCCTGGATGATAAGGGGCAGTTCCAGCTGAATCCGGCATTCATGGCTTTTTCTGCAGGTGAGATGTTCCTATAAATGTGAGCTATTGATCAGAGGATGAGGAGCAGGCTGTGTATCTGGATGTAGTAATATGTGACCCATCATCCGCCGTGTCGTCTCTCTGCCAGGGAAGCGGATCTGTGCCGGGGAGGGCCTCGCCCGCATGGAACTCTTCCTCCTCTTCTCTGCTCTGCTGCAAAAATTCACCTTCACCCTCCCCCGAGGAACCGACCGGCAGGACTGTAAAGAGCTGAAGAAGAACAAAAATAAAAATGTCTTCTCCCAAGTCTGTGCTGAACCTCGGCCCGTGTCCTCCACCATCTGAAAGAAGGCACGGAAGAGTGACTCCTCCAAAATATACAGGACATAACAGGTTAAAAGCGTCACAATCGTATGATGGAAAGCTCCAAAGCTTTAAATTTCTTAACACTTTCAAGATCTCTGCCTGATCACAGCATTTCCAACCTTGTTCTTGTCCTTGTATTCCTGCCTTCCTGCTTTTATAAGCTTCAGTCCATCTTCCAGTCCTTGCTTGAGTATTCTGCTTGGATCCCTGGTTCCTGTGTTCATCTCAAGTTGTTGTTCTTTGTTCCTCATTCTGCTAATCCAGTTGAGCTCTTACCATGCTACTGCGTCCCATCTTTGCAAACCACACCTGCTTCCAGCTTGTCTACTGCATCTCTCTGCTCTGTGCTCTGTGTGTTCCTCTCCAGCTTCTGCCAGCCAGCCTCACACCACATAAGCTCGATTAGCTTTTGTAAGTCCTGCAGCAACTATTCTGTTTGTTTGTTGCAGTAATCTGGACAGTGCAGGACTTTCGTATTTACTCTGCACTGCATGCAGGTTTGGACTTGTTCTCAGTGACTTTACTGTCCCAGGCCTCTCTGGGTGTGATCTGTTACTGAAGACTATTCTGCTATCGGCATCTCTCAGTGTGAGCTGTTACTAAGAGTCTCTTCCCATTGGCATCACTGTAGATGAAGTGTTGCTCAGAGACTATTCAGTCTGGCTTCACTAAGGACTATTATTGCATGATTTATAATATTTGCTTATTTTGCTGAACCTCACATTTGAACCTTGCCACATGTGTCTAAATACAGACTTATTCACCTAAATACCTTGTCTCAGTTGTGTCTTTGCTCCCACGCTATTAGATTCCTGAGATATCCGCAATAGTTATTACAAGAAGGAGACTGTTCATTCTAACGTTGGAGATGAAGACAAATAAATATAATAATAAAAGTAATAAAGAACAAAAATTAAAACAGGAATGTGAATTTTATTAGTATACAGTGACCAATTTAATTCAATAAAACGTACTGTACAAAAATATTTTCCGATACTTTATCAGGACGAAATCTAAGCAAAAGTATTAAAGCAGAGCTGTGGTTTTGTAGCAAAGAAAGGCAAATCATTAAGGTATCTGTTATCCCCCAGTTTTATAGTAGTAACTAAATATGTAACTGTCACAATATCCCGCCCTATGGAGACTGCTGATCAAGTCTGGGACCTACAAGAGTCGAATGGATCGCAGGGCTATATCTTGTATTTAAATGTATATACTTTATTTTCATTCTGCAGGAATTAAGGACTCTTCCTTTTTGGTTGTTCTTTGTAGCCTTAATGTCAGATGCAGTTTTTATTGACCACTCCCCTCCGCTATAAAGAGTCATATATTTTAGCAGCTGAAAGAAACTCATCAGCCGATCAGTGCAAGCTGGAGGAGGAGAGGCAAACATAGGTTCTTATCCGGTGACAGAATGATTAAGTTAAATAAAGAAACGGCTCACCTTTTGCAGTTGTGTCAGACACAACCACTATAGACACATGTAACCAGCTGTGGCAGACCCACACTAGGATAAAACTTGATATCCGTGATAGGAACAGGGTTGTAATGCGCCGCTTCTAATACATGGCCGGAAATAACTTTAAGGACCATTATCTAAGTTAGCAAGTTTATTAGGTCAACGTGTTTCAAAGCATCCGCTTCTTCATTACGACAACAAACTTGTTTTCCTGATGAAGGTGCGGATGGTTCAAAATGCGTTGACCAAATAAACTTCCTAAGTTAGATGACGGACCTTCAGTTATTTCCGTCAGTGCATCAGAACCTTGTTCCTATCCCAAATATAACATTTCATATCAGCTGATGCTGGTAATAGACTCTCATTCTATGCTGACCACTTTGAAGGAACCTGTCTCTGAAAGAAACGGTGCTGTCGTGACAATTGCAGGTTTGCTGCTTCGCTGCAATCGAGGAGATTTGTGTTATATCCTTTGGTGTCTATTTTCCCTCTGTCTGTGTCCCTAACCTTGTGTTGTATTATTGTAGAGGAGATGCTACTATCCTTGCTGGCCAGCACACTAACTGGGTGAGTCCAGGGAAAGTGAGGGCCTAGGCACATGACTGTTATGAGGGGGAAGGACCGGTATAGGGATGTTAGGGAGTGGAGGGTCCAGCATGACGTTAGTGTCAGGAGGTGTCCCCTCTCCCTATCGTCATGTGTGGCACCCCTGTGGTCTGGTCACCACAGATGTGCTGCACCTATGCCACAGGTGTGGCATCACACTCCCAGGTAAGGAGGGGACACTAATCCGAGACACAAGAACACCTGTACCCAACATCCAGCCTAACCCCAGGCCAGGGGATCTTGGGCAGATCCTGTTGAGGAAGGGCCCATCTTCTGGCTCGGGGAGGGAGCAAGTAGAGGGGGTGGGAAGAGAACAGTACAGAGAGAGAGGAAGAGGAGGAGTTGTAGTCAGTCATGTTGGAGAGAGGGAGTCCTAAGGAACGCGGCAGTGGAGGATCCACCACGATGCTCCGAATCCGGACCAGACATGAGTTGGGCGGAGGGACTGGTTGTAAGAGGTGACCAGCCTCGATCTGGTGGGAATGCTTCAAGGTTCCACCAGGAAACCGGAGGCTGCTGCACCTGTATGATCGGAGGCCACTAACCGTGCACATTCACTGAAATGGTGGCTGGATCTAGAGTCAAGGGACAGGTCACCCATTGTGGCCCTGCTTGGGAGAGGTGAGTAGCCAGTGTGGGGGAATCAAGCATGAGAGGCTTATGACAGGGTGTCTTGGAGGAGTGGAACCAAGATCCCTCGGAGTTGGCGGATCGCAGACCCGGAGGACACGGTGCCTCTGCTGGGCTGGACTGCTGAACTGAACTGTGAGTAAAGCTTGAGAACTGCAATCTCAGTGTCCTTCAATTATTCCCCGCGCCCTCCTGCACCATTGCACAGTCACCATCACCGTCCTAATAGATTATCAGACTACCCTGGGGCCCACTCCACCTGTGGAGAGCAATACTATCTCAGATTTCGCACCGTATGACCCAGAGGTCCCAAATCTGCAGGGTCAGCCATCCCTTGCCAAATACCACAGGTGACGTCACGAATATTCCCTGTAAATAACCCCTTTAATGCATGGCCAGGGCCACGGAGCTGGGCCACAGACACTGTGACCTCCCCAAACAATCAGCCGGCCCGGCTACCGAGTTCCCCCTGGCCCTTGCATCCGTTGCACATGCCCTTCTTTTTTACCATCCCCGCTTCTCATACTTTAGGGAGTCCATATGCTCCAGTGTGACCGTAACAATATGTGGCTATCTGAAGTTGGTTTATATTAGATGTGGAAGAAATAGAAGTTCAGTATGACAATATACTATTACAGCTAAATCTGTTAACAATGAAAACTCACAAACATTTCTGATTAAAATCTGTAAAACTAGAGCTGCCGGGCGTGGTTCCGGGCGTGGTTCCGGGCGTGCTTCCGGACATGCTGCCGGGCGTGGTTCCGGGCGTGCTGCCAAGCATGCTGCCGGGTGTGGTTCCGTGCGTGCTGCCGAGCGTGCTGCCGGGCGTGCTTCCGGACATGCTGCCAGGCGTGCTGCCGAGCGTGCTGCCAAAATTAAAAATAAGAAACTGATTAACACATTCGACACGAAAAAACACTTTCGAGGAGTTCATGGAAATCGTGTGAAGAACTTTGTGTGTTCTGGATTTGTCAGAATTAATAAACCAAAAATAGGAGGTGATTGGAGAAAGGTTCTTATAAAAGAGGAAGCAACATGGATGATAAGTGTAAATGATCGTAGTCTTTGTCTATTTATTGATCATGGGTTTGTAAACTAGGACACATTAATGTGGCACCCCAGGGGTTAATGTGCCACAGTAACACCACAAAGGGTTAAGTCCCCACACAACCCACAAGACTACACTAGCGCCTCCAGGCCAGAAGGGGGAGCTAAAGCTGCTTCCCTATATATTCTGGTGTGGAGAGGAAGTGGGGAAGAGCAGAGTGGTGGGAGGAGCTAATGTTGTTTACCTCAGAGTGGCAGTGACAGTTAGTCAGTTGGAGTTAGTTCAGTTCCTGAGAGGAGTGAGGAAGAAAGACTGGTGGTGTAAAGGAGCTGCCTTAGGCCTCTCCACAGCCTGCTACCCACTTCCAGGCCTAGCCAGGGTCTGAGGGAAGGAGTAAGAGAAACAGGAGAACACACCTGGGAGACTGAGTTACCTCATAACTCACCCCGGAGGAGCGCACAGACTGGATACCGGATCCGAACCTGTGACTGAAACACGCAGCACAGAAACACCGGGATAGTGGAGGTTGTAGATCTGCACTGTACCTCAGCAAAGCAACACGGCGGGGTCAGGAATACAGAGGTAAGACTCAAGCTGCCTAGCAAAGGGGGTACCTGTGAAGAGAGACAGTGCCAGCAGCTCAGCTAAAGCAGCAGCAGGGCCACACACACAGCGCAGCAGTGGGAAGTTGAGGACCAGGTCAGGGTGGGAGCAACCCGGCCCCGGTACAGACTGCGTGGACAATACTCTGCTACCAACACCTGCAGTAAAGACTTGGAAAACATAAAAAACGTGAGTTTGTGTGATCCTTGTGCTCAAATCCTGCGTTTCCTCACAAGCAGCTATCATCTCTACTACTACCCCTATCCTGCAATATGCATAGCACCATCTATAGACATCTATATTATCTCTGCCCCTAGGAACCAAGCTCTACCTGCAGAGAGCCATTATATCCCCAGCTGCCAAACATCATCCCCGGAGGTTCTGCAGCAGCGGTGGTCACCCGGACCACAACCTGTGAGTGGCGTCACAACAAACTCCCCTGTAAATATACCCCCCATCTATAAGACCGCCGTGATAGCCGAAGCAGTACCCCGATCCGGTACCAAGTACCCCGTCCCGGTGGGCTCCACATTTACATTATACTGTATGCTGTATATGCTTGATTTGTGACGCTTACTTGTTGTGTTACTGTGGCGACCCGCAGCGAGTGCATCACAGGAGTGTATTGCAGCCCAGACAGCAGCAATATTCTCTGACTAAGCAATCACATGGTTAAAACTCAGAGCTCCATACCCTACATGCACCACTAGCATAGAGGGCCAATAAGGTCCTGGTGGGCGGAGTGTAGGTGTAGTGTGTAGTGGAGAAGTTAGTGCAGCAAGTGAGTCTGCCCAGAGAGAGAGAGAGGAGGCAGGACAAGGTCTGCAACGTAGGAGAGGGGGCCTGCACAGTTCCGTGCAGCCCCCTGGCCATCACCACCGGTTGGGCGCCATTATCCCGGTGCCTCAACAACCGGACTCTGGGCGAATGCATATGGGTCAAAACATCCCCGTGCCCATCTACAACCGGATCACTGGTTCCGAAGCTAGCAGTTGTTCAGCACTGCTATGCAAACCAGGAGTGGAGGGACCGCTCTCCAGGAGCACCCCACCGCCGCCGCACACAGAGTCGTCTTGAAAGCGGAGTACCCACCAAAAGGACCCAAGGCTCCCCACAAATCCAGCCACAATTCCTCGGTAGGGAAATTGAAGCAGCCTCCTTGTACCTGATCTGGCACCCCAAGGCGACAACGAGAAACACTGGTCATTGCTGAGTCCACCCGGTCAGTTACCCGTTAACTGTATGCCATGTATCACCTGCTGGTTACAGTAAAGTACCCGTTACAGAGACTATCAGTGTCCGTGCCTTTTTCAGAACTGTCCATCTCCGCATACTAGAAGGTAACTGCAGCTGCCTCACAACATCTTGTGCAGCTTCTGGCTCCCGCTCATCCTGTGGGGAGCGTTCCATCTTGCTGCATCCCATTCCCCGGAGGCCCAAGCAGCGCCGGTGGACATCACCGGAACACTCACAGGTGGCGTCACACCTTGAAACAACCTATTAAATCTGTTTAGCCAATATTCCTTTGAATCTGGACCACCGGGCCCCACTTCGGCAGGCGCGGTTCCGTGACAGGAGGAAGAAGCTTTGCCTGCCCCATGAAGTCCCGGCCACCGATCTGGTCCCTACATTACATCTCCACCAGACCCTCTTCCATCGACATCTGATCCTAAAATCAGGCACCACTGTAGTCACTCTGTAGATGGTGCTGGTGATAGAGAAATCTGAGCCAGAAACTCTGATCATCCCAGGTCAGAGTGGCTGAGACCTAGAGTACTTCACAGTCTGAGTGGAGGTGTGTGTGCTGTCTAGCAGAAGTCATCAGCTCCTGGCTTCAGCCTATTGGCAGGCAAACTTCCCGACTTAACCTTCCAGTTTACTGCTGGAAACTGCCAGATATAATATTAATAATAATATAATATTTATTCATTTATATAGCGCTATTAATTCCATAGCACTTTACATACATCAGATATAGCTTGTTCCAGTTCTGCTGCGGAGGATAAGTTCATCCGAGTCACCAGCCTCAGAAATTGCAGGTTAACAGCAGCTCAGATTAGAGACCAGGTCAATGCCACACAGAGTTCTAGCAGCAGACACATCTCTACAACAACTGATAAGAGGAGACTTTGTGCAGCAGGCCTTCATGGTAAAATAGCTGCTAGGAAACCACTGCTAAGGACAGGCAACAAGCAGAAGAGACTTGTTTGGGCTAAAGAACACAAGGAACGGACATTAGACCAGTGGAAATCTGTGCTTTGTCTGATGAGTCCAAATTAGAGATCTTTGGTTACAATATGTCTAAGCAGATGAGCTTTGTACCCATCATTTCCTTTTGTATGTGTAATTTGTATTCATATATGAGATTTGTATTTCCAAATATTTTTAAAGGTTCTTAATTAATAAAGATTACAAATTTTATGACCAAAAAAGTCCCCCTTTCCTCCTGTTGTTTCATACTCCTTCATGGACTCACGTGTACATTACGTTATGGGGTGACATTGGCGCTGTACGTGCTGGTGTAACTTACAATATGCCCCTAGGGATATTGCTTGTCCAACAGTTTAAGTTACCAGACGTGTACCTGGCCTTCAAGATAACACTTTAAGTTTCACTTTAGAAGGATGCAGAAGTCATAATTGCTCTGAAAAGCAAAACAAACCTCATTCATATTTGTTTCTTATTTCTATATAGATGAGATATGCATCTCACATGTGCATTCATGGCAGCCACATATGAAAATATTAGTTTAAATTGATCATACAATAATAACAGCATATTTAAATTTAATCAATGAGTGGTGTCATGCTAAATAACCAATGAGATGCTTATGGTTTATATCTTATGTTTTTCATGTAACCAATAGGATGCTTATGCTTTGCATCTCATCTTTTTACCAATGTAATACTGTAGTAAGGTTTCCACGTCCTCCATGGAATTGCCGTATCTTCTTGCCCTCTGGCAAAATGGAGTCTGGTGCCTCACCTTGAACCTCCTGTCAGTCCTGCTTATAAGTCCAGCTCCTGTCTTTAATCAATGCCTGAGTATTTTGTGCTAGATGCTCTCTGAGTCTCCTGGTTGCTACTGGACTTCTTGATGCCGCTTGTTAGCTCTGTGCTCTGCCTCATTACTCCTCAACTGATTGCAGTCTATGGTATATTATCCTGAACCTGTCTCCATTACTTCTGCACTTTCTGGGTCTGTAAGAACTTTGATTCTCTGTTTACATTATCAGTATCAGTGTACTTAATCCAGGACTAAATCAGTGCAGGCTGTGTGCGGGACTAGAGCAGGACTTTTTCATCCCTAAGAAGTACACTGATAACCATCTGTTTGCTGCACACTTCACTGCATATTATTTCTGGACATTCACGTATTAGTGCTGGTTGCATTCTTGTATATTATTTCTGGACATTCATATATTAGTGCTGGTTGCATTCTTGCATATTACCGTATATACTCGCGTATAAGCCGAGTTTTTCAGCCCAAAAATTGGGCTGAAAAGTACCCCCCTCGGCTTATACGCGAGTCAATATGGCAGCCCCGGCAGCCCCAGCAGCCCCAGTAATCCAGGGCCCCCCTCCGGTTTCCTGTGTTCGTCGCCGGCAATGACATCATTGCCGGCGCCGAACACAGGAAGTCGGAAGAAGACGCATGAAGATGGAGGATCGCGGTGTCAGCAGCGGGCGGGCGCGGACGGCAGCGGGACAGTGATAAGTATATTTTACTTTACAGGTTACCGGAGCAAGGCTGGGGGGGCCCTGGAGTACTGGGGCTGCTGTATACTACCGCTGGGGCTGCTATATACTACCGCTGGGGCTGCTATATACTACCACTGGGGCTGCTGTATACTACCACTGGGGCTGCTGGGGCTGCTGTATACTACCACTGGGGCTGCTGGGGCTGCTATATACTACCACTGGGGCTGCTGGGGCTGCTGTATACTACCACTGGGGCTGCTGGGGATGCTATATACTACCACTGGGGCTGCTGTATACTACCACTGGGGCTGCTATATACTACCCACTGGGGTTGCTGGGGATGCTATATACTACCACTGGGGCTGCTGGGGCTGCTGTATACTACCACTGGGGCTGCTGTATACTACCACTGGGGCTGCTATATACTACCCACTGGGGTTGCTGGGGATGCTATATACTACCACTGGGGCTGCTGGGGCTGCTGTATACTACCACTGGGGCTGCTGTATACTACCACTGGGGAGGCCTGTATACCACACTGCTGGGGGCTGTATACCTGTGCTGGGGTCCACCCTCGGCTTATACACGAGTCAATAGGTTTTTCCAGATTTTTGGGGCAAAAGTAGGGGGGGTCGGCTTATACACGGGTCGGCTTATACACGAGTATATACGGTATTTCTGGTCATTAACATAGTAGTGCTGCTGGAATTCTTGTATATTATTTCTGGACATTCACATTATAGTGCTGTGTGCATGCTTGTATATTATTTCTGGTAATTCACATATTAGTGCTGGTTGCATTCTTGTATATTATTTCTGGACATTCACATTACAGTGCTGTATGCATTCTTGTATATTATTTCTGGACATTCACATATTAGTGCTGGTTGCATTCTTGTATATTATTTCTGGACATTCACATATTAGTGCTGGTTGCACTTCTGTATATTATTTCTGGACATTCACATATTAGTGCTGGTTGCACTTCTGTATATTATTTCTGGACATTCACATATTATTGCTGGTTGCATTCTTGTATATTATTTCTGGACATTCACGTATTAGTGCTGGTTGCATTCTTGTATATTATTTCTGGACATTCATATAATAGTGCTGGTTGCACTTCTGTATATTATTTCTGGACATTCATATAATAGTGCTGGTTGCATTCTTGTATATTGTTTCTGGACATTCACATATTAGTGCTGGTTGCATTCTTGTATATTATTTCTGGACATTCACATATTAGTGCTGGTTGCATTCTTGCATATTATTTCTGGACATTCATGTATTAGTGCTGGTCACACTCTTGTATATTATTTCTGGACATTCATATAATAGTGCTGGTTGCATTCTTGTATATTATTTCTGGACATTCACATATTAGTGCTGGCTGCATTCTTGTATATTATTTCTGGACATTCATATAATAGTGCTGGTTGCATTCTTGTATATTATTTCTGGACATTCACGTATTAGTGCTGGTTGCATTCTTGTATATTATTTCTGGACATTCATGTATTAGTGCTATTCGTGCTTTTGCATATTATTTCTGGACAATTATGTTTTCCTGCTGCTCGCATATTATTTCTGAATATTCACTTATTAGTGTTGGTTGCACTTGCATTTAATTTTAATATTTACTTTGTTAGTTTATGTTTCATAAACAGTTTGATTATTATTTGCAATATGAATTATTTCCCAAAACCCTGGTTTTAGTTTCATCATATCTCATGCTATCAGATTTCTAAGTATTTACATAATTATTGCAACTGTATAAAAAGTATTCACCCCTCACCATAAATGGGGAATTTTAGTCATCCTTAGGCTTGTTTCACGCATCTGTGCAAAACACAGACGTATGAGACAGGCCGTTTTTTGGAGGGCATGTATGCGTGTGTCACATGTGACACATACGTGTGCAATCCGTGTGCTAGCTGGGTGACATTCCGGACAACCTGGTATTATTATTATTATTATTATTATTTATTTATAGAGCACCATTAGATTCCATGGTGCTTTACATAAGGAAAGGGTAGATGAGGACAAGTACAATATATGTGGTCAGGGCCGGCCTCAGGCTAAATTGCGCCCTGTGCAAAATTCCCCTTTGGTGCCCCCAGACCATGTCACATGAGACATGCAGCCAATCAGTGGCAGCTTCACTCTTTCCTCACATAAAACTGACATCCCGAGGAAATCAGGGAACAACAGCAGCTCTCATTTATTCTGAAGCCGCCATCGGCGATCTGAGGCGGGCACGAGAAACGTGACCGCGCATGTCAGATCGCCACATATCGCCAGGCGAGATTGCGGTGTGTGCCGGTACCATAAGAGATTACGCTTCAAGGAACCATTTAACAATAATGGGTTAATGTGAATATATTACTATGCATGTGTTTATACACACAACACACCTTGCATTAAAATGATGCCCCTCAGCTCCATGAACATAATCATACACCCTTGATGGTAACAATAGCACATATATGTTTATTAAAAAAAATAACCCTTTAGGATCTGTGCCCTTGAACAGGATTAGCAGCATTCTAGCACTGCATATTTTCTGTTGCGTCCAAATGCTGCATTGTACAGTGCCAGCGCAGTGGATGGATTAATGAATGCCGTTTCCACTGTGCTTCTATTTTACTCAGTGTAAAGTGACATGTGGCAGTGGTGGCAGCTTCCTGAGCCGCAACATGTCAATTTATGCTTGCAGAGAAGGTAGTGTTCTGAGCGGGAGCATACAGCAAGAAGATGCTGCACCAAGAACCCTGATCATGACACGGACGCTACATTCTCCCACTCAGAGGACTAGCATCTCTGCAGGAATAGATTAACAGGCTGCAGCTCTGGAAACCATACCACAGGTCAGAATATGCTGCGTAATGAAGAATCACAGTGGAAACGAGATTAATTAATCCATCCACGGTGCTACTGTACAATACAGCATTGTGGATATCCAAAACGCTACTAATCCTAATTGTGGGCATGAACCGTTAGGGCCTGAACCCACAATCAGTGTTAGCAGCGTTTTGGATGTGGCATATTTTTGCTACGTCCAAAACACTACGTAATTCATACTTAGGGGTCAGGGTTAGGATTAGGTTTTAAGGTCAGGGGTTATGATTAGGTGTTAGGGTCAGGGGTTAGGATTAGGTGTTAGGGTCAAGGATTAGGGTCAGGGGATAGGATTAGGTGTTAGGGTCAGGGGTTAGGGTTAGTTAGGGTTCTGTGGTTAGGATTAGATATTAGGGTCAGGGATTAGGGTCAGGGGATAGGATTAGATGTTAGGGTCAGGGATTAGGGTCAGGGGATAGGATTAGGTGTTTGGGTCAGGGATTAGGATTAGAGCCCGGGTTAGGATTAAGTGTTAGGGTGAGGGATTAGGATTAGGGTCAGGGGATAGGATTATGTGTTAGGCTCAGGGGTAGGATTAGGTGTTAGGGTCATGGTTTAGGGTTAGGATTAGTTGTTAGGGATTAGGTGTTAGGGTCAGGGGGTTAGGATTAGGTGTTAGGGTCAGGGATTAGGTTTAGGGTCAGGGGTTAGTTGTTAGGGTCAGTGGTTAGGATTAGATGTTAGGGTCAGTGATTAGGGTTACATTTTAGGGTCAAGGGTTAGGATTAGGTGTTAGGGTCAGGGATTAGGATAAAGTGTTAGGGTCAGGGATTATGTGTTAAGGCCAGGGGTAGGATTAGGTGTTAGGGTCAGGGGGTTAGGATTAGGTGTTAGGGTCAGGGATTAGGATTAGGGTCAGGGGTTAGTTGTTAGGGTCAGTGGTTAGGATTAGATGTTAGGGTCAGTGATTAGGGTTACATTTTAGGGTCAAGGGTTAGGATTAGGTGTTAGGGTCAGGGATTAGGATAAAGTGTTAGGGTCAGGGATTATGTGTTAAGGTCAGGGGTAGGATTAGGTGTTAGGGTCAGGGGGTTAGGATTAGGTGTTAGGGTCAGGGATTAGGATTAGCTGTTAGGGTCAGGGATTAGGATTAGGGTCAGGGGTTAGTTGTTAGGGTCAGTGGTTAGGATTAGATGTTAGGGTCAGTGATTAGAATTAGGGTCAATGGTTAGGATTAGGTGTTAGAAACTACACACCTGTTCACTGACTGTGGTCACAGAGAGAGAGGCCCAATCATCTAACTGGTATCGAGGTCTTGCCGTGTGTGACAGAAAATAGTCACTTCAGTGACTCCTCCCAGCTGCAGTACAAGGCGGTAACCAGGGTGATTAGAGCGCCGTACAATGATTGGAGCAGGGGCAGCAGGTGTAACTTAACTTGCTCTCTCTGCTCCAATCAAACTGCTTGTGTTGCCATGGCGCCGGCAACAGGAGGAGGGCGGGACAGGCACTTCAGGGAGGGCGGTACAAGCAACAAGGATGACGGGACAGGTAACTCAAACGTGCGGACGGCGGGGGGGCGGTACGGGCACTTACAGGAGGGCGGGGGCACTGCAGGAAATAATAGTATTAACCCTTTAATCGGCGGAGCCGCAGAGAGACCATAAATATCCGTCTCTCTGGTGCCCCCTTTGAAGCATGGCAGGCGGCAGGGGCTGGCTGGCAAATTTTGGCCTGGGGGGGCAATCACAAAGCAGTGGCCCTCGAGTTGTGGTGGCCCATCTTTAGACTGCTTATCTCTGGCTGCTACATTACAGCAGCAGAGATAAAGGCTTTATGTATAATGGAAGCTGGTACATATATATGGGAACAGAACCGAGATTACTACATAGATACAAAAAACAGCGAGGAACTACAGCACAGATACAGGAATAGAACCAAGCTTTCTACATCAATATGGAAACAGAACCAAGCCTACTACATAGATACAGGAACAGAACCAAGCCTACTACATAGATACAGGAACAGAACCAAGCCTACTACATAGATACAGGAACAGAACCGAGCTTACTACATAGATATAGAACCAAGCTTACTACATAGATACAGGGACAGAACCAAGCCTACTACATAGATACAGGAACAGAACCGAGCTTACTACATAGATACAGGAACAGAACCAAGCCTACTACATAGATACAGGAACAGAACCAAGTCTACTATAAAGATATGGGAGCAGAAGAAGCCTACGATATAGATACGGGAGCAGAACCAAGCCTACTACATAGATGTGGGAGCACAACCAAGCCTACTACATAGATGTGGGAGCAGAACAAGCCTACTATGTAAATGCAGGAGCAGAACCGAGCCTACTACATAGATACACAGACAAAACCAAGCCTACTACATAGATGCGGGAGCACAACCAAGCCTACTACATAGATACGGGAACAGAACCAAGCCTACTACATAGATACAGGAACAGAACCAAGTATACTACATAGATACGGGAACAGAAATAAGCCTACTACATAGATACAGGAACAGAACCAAGCTTACTACATAGATACGGGAACAGAACCGAGCTTACTACATAGATACGGGAACAGAACCGAGCTTACTACAGAGATACAGGAACAGAACCAAGCTTACTACTAGTGATGGGCGAATCCTAAATTACTCGGAATCGCTTGACTCTAGCGAGTCCGAGCACAGGATTCGCTACTCGTTGCGAGTCTAGCGAGTCCAATGTTAATGAATGGGGAAGCGAGTAATAGCGAGTAGTGTGAGATTTACAAATCGCAGATGTGTCTCGGAAGCTTCAGCCTGAAGCAATCCTAGTTTTGTCATTTATTTGCATTGCTCGTTTACTTTGTAAGTAATCGCTGACTCGCACAGATAAGATCCTGTCTCCTCTGTGCTGGCTGCCAGCTCCAGGGTCCTAGAGCCCGCCTGCTGCCTGATGTAGCAGTGCTGAGATTGTTCTCAGTCTGCTCATTCCCTGTGTACAGACATGAATGTCTGTGCACAGAGATGATGTAGCAGAGCTGAGATTGTTCTCAGTCTGCTCATTCCCTGTGCATAGAGATCTATATCTATACACAGGGGATGTAGCAGAGAGGACATCGCGTTTTGGACTGCGTCGGACGGAAGAGGATTTTTTTAATTAAAGATGGAGTCCCTAATGGCTTTTTTTTTAATTTCTAATAAAAAATTTTCTTTGTGTTGTGTTTTTTTTTAAAACAATTTAATAGAAATTCATGGCGGTCATGTCTAATATTGGCGTTACCGCCATAAATTTCGGGCTTAGGGCCAGCTGATAATACAAAGCTGGTATTAACCCCTTTATTACCCAGCGTGCCATCGCCACCAGGGCCGCTGGAAGAGCGGGGTTCAGCGCCAGAGGATGGCGCTTCAATGAACGCGCCATCTTCTGGGGCGGCTGCGGGCTGCAATTTGCAGCGGGGGGGTGCCCAGAAAGCTTGAGCATCCCTGCGCTGCGGATTCCAGCCCCCAGCTGCTTAGCTGTACCTGGCTAGACATAGAAATTGCGCAGAGCCCCACGCATTTTTTTAAAATTATTTCATGAAATTCTGAGATTCTGACTCTGACTCTGAGACTCTGACTCTGAAATTCATTAAATAATTTTAAAAAAATGCGTGGGGCTCCGCGCAATTTCTATGTCTAGCCAGGTACAGCTAAGCAGCTGAGGGCTGGAATCCGCAGCGCAGGGATGCCCAAGCTTTCTGGGCACCCCCCGCTGCAAATTGCAGCCCGCAGCCGCCCCAGAAGATGGCGCGTTCATTGAAGCGCCATCCTCTGGCGCTGAACCCCGCTCTTCCAGCGGCCCTGGTGGCGGTGGCACGCTGGGTAATAAAGGGGTTAATACCAGCTTTGTTATACAAGCTGGTATTAAGCCCGAGATTCTTAATGTCAGGCCACGTTTGACCCAGCCACTAAGAATCTCCAATAAAGGGTTAAAAAAACACAGAGAAAATTTTTTTATTTGAAATAAAAAAAAAAGCCATTAGGGACTCCATCTTTAATTAAAAAAATCCTCTTCTGTCCGACGTAGTCCAAAACGCGATGTCCTCTCTGCTACATGCACAGGGAATGAGCAGACTGAGAATAATCTCAGCACTGCTACATCATCTCTGTGAGCAGGCAGGCTCTAGGACCCTGGAGCTGCACAGAGAAGACAGCTGGACTCGGCTCGCAAAGAAACAGCAGTTACTTTGCGAGTTTCCCTGCTATCACTGGCACAGTAGCCAGTGATGACTCGCACGAGTCTAATGCAAACAATGGCAATCCTAGTTCAGCGTTTCTGACAAAACTAGGATTGATATTGATTTGCATTGGACTCGTGCGAGTCATCACTGGGAAACTCGCAGAGTACCGAGTCCTGCGAGTCCCTTACTACTCGCCGAGTAACGAGTCCTAGCGAGTAGATTCGCCCATCCCTACTTACTACATAGATACGGGAACAGAACCGAGCTTACTACATAGATACGGGAACAGAACCGAGCTTACTACATAAATACAGGAACAAAACAAAGCTTACTACATAGATACGGGAACAGAACCAAGCTTACTACATAGATACAGGAACAGAACTGAGCTTACTGCATAGATACAGGAACAGAACCAAGCTTACTACATAGATACAGGAACAGAACCAAGCCTACTACAGACATACGGGAAGAAAAGCAAGCTTACTACATACATACGGGAATAGAACCAAGCTTACTACATACATACGGGAACAGAACCAAGCTTACTACATACATACGGGAACAGAACCAAGCCTACTACATACATACGGGAACAGAACCAAGCCTACTACAGACATACGGGAAGAAAAGCAAGCTTACTACATACATACGGGAACAGAACCAAGCTTACTACATACATACGGGAACAGAACCAACCTTACTACATAGATATGGGAACAGAACCAAGCTTACTACATAGATAAGGGAACAGAACTAAGCTTACTACATAGATAAGGGAACAGAACTAAGCTTACTACATAGATACAGGAACAGAACTGAGCTTACTTCATAGATACAGGAACAGAACCGAGCTTACTACATAGATACAGGAACAGAACCGAGCTTACTACATAGATACAGGAACAGAACCGAGCTTACTACATAGATACAGGAACAGAACCAAGCTTACTACATAGATACAGGAACAGAACCAACCTTACTACATAGATACAGGAACAGAACCGAGCTTACTACATAGATACAGGAACAGAACCAAGCTTACTACATAGATACAGGAACAGAACCAACCTTACTACATAGATACAGGAACAGAACCGAGCTTACTACGTAGATACAGCAACAGAACTAGGCTTACTACATAGATACAGGAACAGAACCGAGCTTACTACATAGATACAGGAACAGAACTGAGCTTACTTCATAGATACAGGAACAGAACCAAGCTTACTACATAGATACAGGAACAGAACCAAGCTTACTACATAGATACAGGAACAGAACCAAGCTTACTACATAGATACAGGAGCAGAAGAGAGCTTACTACATAGATACAGGAACAGAACCGAGCTTACTACATAGATAAGGGAACAGAACTAAGCTTACTACATAAATATTGTGCCAGAACCAAAATTACTACATAAATACAAGAACAGAAAGCTTAATGAATAGATAAGGGAGCAGAGCCAAGTTTCCTACATTGATACTGGACAAAAAACTTTTACAGATACGAGAAGAGAACTGAGCTTAGTACATCAATATGGGAACAGAACCGAGCTTACTGCAAAGATATTGTTCGAGAACGGAGCTTACTGGAAAAATTCAAGAGCACAACCAAGCTTACTACTATGGAATGCTATGTAACATCATATCAAAAGAATACAATATTAGGACCTGTTTTATATTACATTAATGTGGATCATACAATGAAGATATTCACTGGTATCAAAAAGCAATGGATAATACCAGGAATAATGTATATAAATGTGCAATGCATGATAGAGATTTGTAGGTGCAAAAGACGAGTGAATAGAAAGCCAACTTACATATATATTTGTCTCCAGTACTGGATGTAATGTAGATCAGGCTCTAACATTGTATTCTTTAGATGTGATCTATGCCATTCCATAGAATTTCATAGGCACTAATATCTTATATTTATCCATTGTACCTATAGTGCTAATTTGAATATACATTTACATTTTTTGGATTAAATCTATGACATTCCATTGAATATCATAAGCACTACTATCTAATTAACTTACTATTTCTTCTTTATATTGACACCATTTTTGTCAGGCACACGCATGCACAAGAATGCACAATGGCACAGCAGCCACAAGAACTCAGACAGGCATAGGCATGCACAAGATAACAGACAAGCACATGCATGCACAAGAACGCAGACAGGCACACATATAAGAACGAGGACAGCATACACACACTCAAGAACCAGAGAGGCACACGCACGAGAATGCAGACAGGCACACGCATGCAATAGAACGCAGACAGCAAACGCACAAGAATGCAGACAGCATACACACGCACACAGAAGAACGCTGACAGCATATGCACACACTAGAACGCTGACCGCACACGCACGCACTAGAAAGCAGACAGCATATGCATGCACTAGAACGCTGACAACATACGCATGCACTAGAATGCTGACAGCATACGCATGCACTAGAACGCTGACAGCATACGCATGCACTAGAACGCTGACAACATACGCATGCACTAGAATGCTGACAGCATACACATGCACTAGAACGCTGACAGCATACGCATGCACTAGAACGCTGACAGCATACGCCTGCACTAGAACGCTGACAGCATACTCATGCACTAGAACGCTGACAGCATACGCCTGCACAAGAACGCTGACAGCATACGCATGCACTAGAACGCTGACAACATACACATGCACTAGAACGCTGACAGCATACACATGCACTAGAACGCTGACAGCATACTCATGCACTAGAACGCAGACAGCACACACACGCACTAGAACGCTGACAGCATACTCATGCACTAGAACGCAGACAGCACACACACGCACTAGAACGCTGACAGACATACACATGGCCACGGCACTGTCTGCTAATTGTGATGAGGCTGGGCCAGCACATGCACAATTGTATGCGCAGTGCAGCCCAGCGGCCCAAGCTGCCCAGAGATCTGAGCTGATGGAACAGGAGCAAGGTTGCACATTATAATGAGGGAAATCTGACCAGAGGCCCCCTAGATCTGATTTCCCACATTATAATAATTCCCTGTACCTTGCACTGATAGGACCCTGACCCCTGGCTACAGGACTACACCACATGATATATACAGAATATGAAGAAGGAAAGAGACACATGTAATCTGTGGTGTCTGCGGCCAGGTCACATCTATTAGTACAGGCACCACATTGTGCAGTGATGTGTGTAGTTTTTGAGACTCCAGATTTATGGCAGCTGCTCTGAAGTCTCATGCAGATCGAGTGATGCTCGGACGACTCACAACAATGGTGACACCGATCTGTAATAAAGTTCAAGCAGCTGCCATAAATCTACTGCCCGTGTGCCAGACACAACATAACAATCCATCAGGGACATGTCAGGATGAAAGCAGCGGCCTCCTCACTGCAGTGTGACACTCTCCAGTAGCTGTTCCTGTTCACCTCTCCCTCCCTGGTCTCCCATTCAGCTCCTTTTCAGTGGGTACGTGATGGAGCAGGGCGCACTGCATGACGTCACAGCTTGCACTGCAGACATGGCCACGCTCAGAGCCCTGTCTACTGGCAGTGTCGTGGCCGCCGGCAAGGCACATAGACTGCATTTGGTGCAGTGCCTGCCGGTCAGCCAAAGAACAAGCGGAACAGCTGCTGGGGGAACTTACAGGCAGGGATTGGCCCATGCAATCTTCCAGAGTGCCAGCCTCTCATGTGCCTGTTTTCACAAGTGCTCCGCACCCGTGCTCTGGAGGGTGAATGTGCTATGTCAGCACACCTTGAGTCAGGACCATGCCACAGCCTTAAAGGTAAATCACCCCCTAACAGCCGCCGGGTGCATTATCAATGTTGTCAGCCTGTCTGCACAGTTAATTCTCCAGCGGCTGCATCCCGAACTATTAGAATAGCCACGGCCGCAGGAGAATTACCTTTGCAGTCTTGATAATAATGCGGCTGATGGCCCTGAACTGCTGATAAGTCGCCAGCCCGGGGGAGCATATGCCTCCCTGCCCCCCGGGCCAGCCCGCCCCTGGCAGGCGGCGCCCTGTGCGACCGCACAACTTGCACAGCGGTAGGGCCGGCCCTGTATGTGGGCAATCAAGTCATACAGGTACAGGAAGGGAGAGGACTCTGTCCACGAGGCTCACAGTCTGAGGGACCAGTGGGGATACAGTAGGAGGGGATAGTGCTGAACGTGAGACAGTGCGGTGGACCGGGTCTCATTGCAGGTTATAGGCTTGTTGGAAGAGGTCTGTCTTCAGGTTTCTTTTGAAGGTTTCCACAATCGGTGAGAGTCTGATATGTTCGGGCAGAAAGTTCCAGAGTATGGCGGATGCACAGGGGAAATCTTGAATGCGGTTGTGAGAAGAAGAGATAAGAGGGGAGTAGAGAAGGAGATCTTAGGAGGAACGTAGGTTGAGTGAGGTAGGCATCGGGAGACCATGTCAGAGATGTATGGAGGGGACAGGTTGTGGATGGCTTTGTATGTCATGGTTAGGGTTTTGAAGCGGGATCTCTGAGAAGTGGGGAGCCAGGGAAAGGCTTGGCAGAGGGGAGAGACGGGGGAGTAGTGGGGGGACAGGTGGATTAGTTGGGCATTGGAATTTAGGATAGATTGGAGAGGTGTGAGGAAGGTAGCTAGGGGAGAATGATTAGCAGGAGGTTGCAGTAGTCAAGGCGGGAAATTATGTGAGCATGAACAAGTGTTTTAGCCGTGTCATGGTCAAGGAAAGTGCGGATCCGGGAAATGTTTTTGAGCTGGTTCGGCAGGAGGTGGCAAAGGCTTGGATGTGAGGCTTCAAGGAGATGGAAGAGTTGAGGATTGCCCCGAGGCAATTGGCGTGGGGGACTGCATAGTTATTGCATATTTACTTGCCTCCAGCTCTGTCTGTGCCTCTCACTTCTCACTGGAGGTAGATGAATATAAAATTATTTATTATTATTAAGCTTTAAACTCCTGGCTCTGCTCAGTGTACACGGATGTACATCTGTGTGTGAGACATTTTTGACCAATACCAGTCCGTGCAGTAGGCCAAAAATGGACATGTCTCCGTGTGGAGCACATGGACATGTGTCTGCTCCACATGGAGCAATTCATGAAGCTGAAAGGAAAGCGAGCGCAATAGGGTCTTATCCTCAATGAGAAACACAAGAAATAGGTGGTCACTGCTCACCTGGACAGGTTGTGTAGCACACAACAGGCATGCACACAAAATGGGAATGTGTGCTCCTTGAGGAAGGAGTTGGTCTGACTCCGAAACGCGTTGGCTGAAATAAAAAGCAACTTGCTACCAACAACAGTTTGGGCGTTTCCTCTGTTGGCTGCGCAGGTCCGGTGAAGCACAGTCCTGTGTATCTTTTTGATCTACCACTGCTCCACGCGAAGGCACGGTCCATGCGGATTTATGGAAGTCTGACGGGGCCATGGAATATGATGTGCCTCCTTATGTCCGTACTTCCGGCATGTGTCGGCATGGACCGCACACATCCCGGAGGCACGGATGTATGAAAGAGCCCTTATACTGCTGTTTTGTGTGACCTTTCTTCCTTTCGTCGATGGCATTCATCTGAGACAAGAGGCCGATCCCAATACGGCGAAGGGTAAATAAATATTTATCTTCCTTGAAAGATCTAGTGATTTGCAGAGCCAAGAGGAAAAGCAAGGAAGAAAACATTGGTATTTGGCTTGAAGTAACTAGATAGAACCTGTGTCACGCTTCCGGGGGAAGGCGCCCTAGAGTGGACCCACTGGGCCATGGTACCGAACTCCCCTGGGTGAGCTGAACCTAGTTTACCCAACCCCTATACAGGGATTGTCAGGGGCAAGCCCAGGGGGTCTAAACACCTTGGCTGCTAGTACCAGGGGGCGGCTCGTAAGGTTAGCCTATGCTACGGCACAGCTAATGATTCCGAGTAACGGTACCAGGCTAGGAGGGCAGGAATGGTGCTACCGGGGAAGAGCACAACTAGGGTTCCAGGTAACAGGGTACAAGACTAGGAGAACAGGAATGGCTCTACCGGAGGAGAGAACAAGGAAGGCCTGACCAACAGTCAGCAAGGCAGAAGCAAACGGACTTAATAATCAGGCACCTCCCATTAGTGGAGGTGGCCTGATATACCAGAGGAAGAGCAGGGGAGTCAAGGGGAGTGTCAAGTTGGACCGTGCCGGCCCCTAGAGTCACAGGGGAAGAGTGCACTTAGTGCGCCGCTGATTGGTCACATGAATACGACTATTGTAATGTGCTCATGTGTGAGCCCGGTGGTCAGCTGACAGGAAGGGAACCCGGCGACGGCTCTGAGACACAGCACACCTGGACGCTGGATGCCGACTCGGGAGAGGTGAGCTGGGAAGTGGTGCCAGGGGGCCTAACAACCGGGAAGTGAAGGGACTCCTCACTCTCTACATTTTATTGTTTCTTCCCTTGATCATTTAACAAAATGTAGACACGGGGGTGATCTAAGGAGATTGTGTTTATTTTGGAATGTTGCCAAATACAAACATATCAGTTGAGAACAATTTCCTTTCCATTTACTGGAAACCTCTGTAGAGAAACCAAACCTGAGGAACCGGTAGACGAAGAAAAGACTTGATATTAATGGCGTTTGAGTTGACTTCGGCAGCTACCAGCAGGCTTTATTTCCGCTATTCTCGCTTTTAACTGGGTCTCCATAAACCTCGACCTCGCACAGCGTCAAGGATTCTTTGCGTCCTGGGATCACAACGCTGACGTACTGACCCTGCATCCCATTACAGCAGAAGGTCAAGATGGAAGATGACACACTCTTGACTTTATCACACCTGGAGGAGAAACCATTGAAAACTCTTGATTATTAACTGCCCGTTCCAACACATTCTCACTTTTAGTCAAATATTTATTAGACATCCTTAAAACCACACGGACAAACCGAACAATGGCCGTTTCACGCTATACTCTGCTTGGAAGCTCCACAGGTTATAGGCAAATACAGATGACAGATCAGAAGCTTTTGTCGAGGAAAGAGGAGTTTGCAGTGATCGTGATGTTCTGAGATTGCTCAGCAACTGTGCTGTAGCCTGTGGTAATCTGATACATTGTCACCTCATCAGCTGCTGTCTGGAGCTGGTACACAGTGTAGGCCCCGCCCCCACCCTTATATGGTTACATGCCCTGTATTCAGTGTGAAGACGGATTTGACTGAGAATGTACACATGTCTGCTTCACACACAGTCTAGTGGGGACACATTGTGAAAGGCTTATGAATGGTTTTCAACCAGAATTCTCTTATAAAGTATATTTAAAAGTTTGTTAAAATTACTTGCTCTATGTTATTTTTAAACAAAGTGTAACCACCGCATACATTTTTAAGTGTTGTAAAATGGTTATAGTAAGGCCTAGTGTGCTGAAAGAGGAAGCAAAAGGGGGATTAAATTAGAATAATTATACATACTGTGTCAGACTCTTATGAATATTCAATGCTTCCCCCATCCACCGCTATGACAGTGTCTGTGATTGGTTGCAGTCAGACTGCTATGCACATCCCCCACCCTCTGTGCTGGCGTCTGTGATTAGTTGCAGTTAGTCTGCTGTTTGTAGTGTAATAATAACAAAAAAATTAAAAATGATGTGGGCTCCTGTCTATTTTTGATAACCAGTGCAGCAGCGGGCTGGTATGATCAGTCTGGGATGGTCCATGGTTATTGGCCTCTTCCCAGCCCAAGAATAGCAGCCAGCTGCAGCACCAGAACCAGAATTTGGTGCATCACATTGATGGTGCCAATCCTGGTGCTTTACTCAGCTCTTCCTAATGGCCCTGGTATGGAGGCAATCGGGGTAAAATATGAGGTTAATGACAGCTGTGATTTGACAAAAATCACAGCTGCCTTCAAGCCTGGAATAGTAATCAATGTGTCTATGAGACACTCCATTATTGCATTGTAAGTCAAATGAATAAACACAAACCTAGAAAAATCCTTTATTTGAAAAATAAAACACAGACACCCTCTTTCACCAATTTATTAACTCCTTATTAACACCCTTCCCTTACTATGTAATCCACATGATGTCCCACAACAATCCTATGTTCGGAGGTTGCGGTCAGTGTTGACATTAGAAAATGTGACCTCTCAATGTGGCCTCTGGAACACACTGACAGCGCACCATGGAAGCCATCATGGCCATGAGAGCGATGAGTCAGTTAGGTCACCGGAGTTCACAGCTGGAGTTCTCCCGATACCCTCTGTGACCGCCGGTAAACTCACTGGCTGACTGCCGGACTGCTCTGCCATGGCTTCACACAGTCCGACAGTCTGGCAGTCCGATGTACTCCAGCTATTCCGCCGTGTCAGGCAGACTGCCGGACTGTCAGCCTGAAATGTTGATCACAGAAGATACCGTGAGAACCCCAGCTGTAAACTCTGCAGACCTCACTAACGTCAATGCTCTCACAGCTGCGGCTCCCATGCTGCATTCAGTGTGTAATAAAAACCGCAGTAAGCGGTCACGTTTTCTAACGTCATTGATTACCCCAGTCTCTGGATGTAGCAGAGCTGATGATTTTTGTGGGATGTTGTGTAGATTATGTTGGAACTGCAGGGGTGTTTTGGGGTTAATAAATTGGTGAAAGAGGATGTCTGTGTTTTTTATTTCAAATTAAGATTTTTCCAGGTCTGTGTTTATTCTTTTGACTTACAGGATTAGTAATGGGGGTGTCTCATATACACCATTACTAATCCAGGGCTTCATGGCAGCTGTGATTTATTTTTTCATAACTCACAGCTGTCATTAACCCCATATATCACCCTGATTGCCACTGCACCAGGGCAATTAGGATGTGTTGGTAAAGCACCAGAATTGATGCATATAATATGATGTGCTGTTCGGACTTTGGATCTTCTATTGACATTCTGTGCATCTTACCTCTTTTCAAAATGGTGTCTGTTGCTTCACTCTTGTTCATGTGATCCTCCTCAATGCCCTTATGAACCTCAGCTTACAGTCGAGCCATACTCGAGTATTAACTTTGATGTTAAGGTTTAATGAGCGGGCCTGGGAATGGTCTGACAGCTGTTTTATCTTCCGAGAAGACAAGATTTGTGTAATTGTCTTGCTTTGTTCTCCATTTTGATTACTTTTGCAACCCCCTAGCCCTACTGTCTTAGCTTCCGTGAAACACGGAAGACAGGCAGACTTTCAACGAGCTTTATCTGCGAGCCAGATCCTAACAGTTACATAGACGTAGAAGGACGTGGTTGGAGTTCGGCACTAGGTGTCTTGTACATACCCTCAACTTAATACACAATTCCATGAAAAATTTTGGAGAAACACAAGGGACACTGTGGAGAAACACAAGATGGGACACTGTGGAGAAACACAAGATGGGACATTGTGGAGAAACACAAGATGGGACATTGTGGAGAAACACAAGATGGGACACTGTGGAGAAACACAAGATGGGACATTGTGGAGAAACACAAGATGGGACACTGTGGAGAAACACAAGATGGGACACTGTGGAGAAACACAAGATGGGACACTGTGGAGAAACACAAGATGGGACACTGTGGAGAAACACAAGATGGGACACTGTGGAGAAACACAAGATGGGACACTGTGGAGAAACACAAGATGGGACACTGTGGAGAAACACAAGATGGGACACTGTGGAGAAACACAAGATGGGACACTGTGGAGAAACACAAGATGGGACACTGTGGGGAAACACAAGACGGGACATTGTGGAGAAACACAAGATGGGACACTGTGGAGAAACACAAGATGGGACACTGTGGAGAAACACAAGATGGGACACTGTGGAGAAACACAAGATGGGACACTGTGGAGAAACACAAGATGGGACACTGTGGAGAAACACAAGATGGGACACTGTGGAGAAACACAAGATGGGACACTGTGGGGAGACACAAGACGGGACACTGTGGAGAAACACAAGATGGGACACTGTGGAGAGACACAAGATGGGACACTGTGGAGAAACACAAGATGGGACACTGTGGAGAAACACAAGATGGGACACTGTGGAGAAACACAAGATGGGACACTGTGGGGAAACACAAGATGGGACACTGTGGAGAAACACAAGATGGGACACTGTGGAGAAACACAAGATGGGACACTGTGGAGAAACACAAGATGGGACACTGTGGAGAAACACAAGATGGGACACTGTGGAGAAACCCAAGATGGGACACTGTGGGGAAACACAAGATGGGACACTGTGGAGAAACACAAGATGGGACACTGTGGAGAAACACAAGACGGGACACTGTGGAGAAACACAAGATGGGACACTGTGGGGAAACACAAGATGGGACACTGTGGAGAAACACAAGATGGGACACTGTGGAGAAACACAAGATGGGACACTGTGGAGAAACACAAGATGGGACACTGTGGAGAAACACAAGATGGGACACTGTGGGGAAACACAAGATGGGACACTGTGGAGAAACACAAGATGGGACACTGTGGAGAAACACAAGATGGGACACTGTGGAGAAACACAAGATGGGACACTGTGGAGAAACACAAGATGGGACACTGTGGAGAAACCCAAGATGGGACACTGTGGGGAAACACAAGATGGGACACTGTGGAGAAACACAAGATGGGACACTGTGGAGAAACACAAGACGGGACACTGTGGAGAAACACAAGATGGGACACTGTGGAGAAACACAAGATGGGACACTGTGGAGAAACACAAGATGGGACACTGTGGAGAAACACAAGATGGGACACTGTGGAGAAACACAAGATGGGACACTGTGGAGAAACACAAGATGGGACACTGTGGAGAAACACAAGATGGGACACTGTGGAGAAACACAAGATGGGACACTGTGGAGAAACACAAGATGGGACACTGTGGAGAAACACAAGATGGGACACTGTGGAGAAACACAAGATGGGACACTGTGGAGAAACACAAGATGGGACACTGTGGAGAAACAAAGATGGGACACTGTGGAGAAACACAAAGGAATGGGAACAAGTGGAGAAAAACACAATGGGACATGGGAAAACACAAGATGGGACACTGTGGAGAAACACAAGATGGGACACTGTGGAGAAACACAAGATGGACACTGTGGAGAAACACAAGAGGGAACTGTGGGAAAACACAAGATGGACACTGTGGAGAAACACAAGATGGGACACTGTGGAGAAAACAAGATGGGACACTGTGGAGAAACACAAGATGGGACACTGTGGAGAAACACAAGATGGGACACTGTGGAGAAACACAAGATGGGACATGTGGAGAAACACAAGATGGGACACTGTGGAGAAAACACAAGATGGGACATGTGGAAAACACAAGATGGGACATGTGGAGAAACACAAGATGGGACACTGTGGAGAAACACAAGACGGGACATGTGGGAAAACACAAGATGGGACATGTGGAGAAACACAAGATGGGAACTGTGGAGAAACACAAGATGGGACACTGTGGAGAAACACAAGATGGGACACTGTGGAGAAACACAAGATGGGAATGGGGAAAACACAAGATGGGACACTGTGGAGAAACACAAGATGGGACACTGTGGAGAAACACAAGATGGGAACTGTGGAGAAAACACAAGATGGACATGTGGAGAAACAAAGATGGGACACTGTGGAGAAACACAAGATGGACACTGTGGAGAAACACAAGAGGGACATGTGGAGAAACACAAGTGGACATGTGGAGAAAACAAGATGGGACATGTGGAGAAACACAAGATGGGACACTGTGGGAAACAAAGGGACATGTGGAAAACACAAGATGGGACACTGGGAGAACAAAGATGGGACATGTGGAGAACAAAGATGGGACATGTGGAACACAAGATGGGACATGTGGAGAACAAGATGGGACATGTGGAGAAACACAAGATGGGACACGTGGAGAAACACAAGATGGGACATGTGGAGAAACCAAGATGGGACATGTGGAGAAACACAAGATGGAATGGGAGAAACACAAGATGGGCACTGTGGAGAAACACAAGAGGGAACTGTGGAGAAACACAAGTGGACATGTGGGAAACACAAGATGGACATGTGGAAAACACAAGATGGGACACTGTGGAGAAACACAAGATGGGACACTGTGGAGAAACACAAGAGGGCATAAGTGGGAGAAACACAAGATGGACATGTGGAGAAACACAAATGGAATGTGAAAACACAAGATGGGACATGGAGAAACACAAGATGGGACACTGTGGAGAAACACAAGATGGGACATGTGGAGAAACAAAGATGGGACACGTGGAGAACACAAGATGGACACTGTGAAAACACAAATGGGACACTGTGGAGAAACACAAGATGGGACATGTGAGAACACAAGATGGGGACACTGTGGAGAACACAAGATGGGACACTGTGGAGAAACAAGAGGGACATGTGGAGAAACACAAGATGGGACATGTGGAAAACAAATGGAACTGGGAAACACAAGATGGACACTGTGGGAACACAAGATGGACACTGTGAGAAACACAGATGGGACATTGGGAAACACAAGATGGGACACTGTGGAGAAAACAAGATGGGACATGTGGAAAACAAGATGGGACTGTGAAAACACAAGGGACATGTGGAGAACAAAGAGGGACACGTGGAGAACACAAGATGGGACATGTGGAGAACACAAGATGGACACTGTGGAGAAACACAATGGAACTGTGGAGAAACACAGATGGGACATGTGGAGAAACACAAGATGGGACATGTGGAGAAACACAAGATGGGACACTGTGGAGAAACACAGATGGGACTTGGAGAACACAAGATGGACACTGTGGAAAAACAAGTGGGACTGGAGAACACAAGATGGGACTGTGGAAAACAAATGGGACATTGTGGGAAACACAAGAGGGAACTGGGAAAACAAGATGGGACATGTGGAGAAACACAAGAGGGACATGGAGAAACAAGATGGGACACTGGGAGAAACACAAGTGGGACACTGGGAGAAAACAAGATGGGACATGTGGAGAAACAAAGATGGGCACTGTGGAGAAAACAAAGGGACATGGAGAAACACAGAGGGACATTGGAGAACAAAAGGATGTGGAGAAAAAGAGGGACACTGTGGAGAAACACAAGGGACATGGGAAACACAGGGAGGGAAACACAAGGGGACATGTGGAAAACAAAGATGGGACAGTGGAAACACAAGGGACATGTGGAGAAACAAGATGGGAATGTGGAAAAGAAGTGGGAAAACATGGAAGTGGAGACAAGATGGACATGTGGAAAACAAGAACATGGAGACACGTGGGAAACACAAGGGGAGAACAGGACTTGGAACAAGATGGGACATGGGAAAAAAGATGGGAACAGTGAAAAATGGGCACTGTGAGAAACAAAATGGGCATGTGGAGAACCAGATGGGACACTGAAAATGAGAGAACAGTGGAGAAACCAAGATGGGCATGTGGAGAAACACAGATGGACACTGGGAAAACACAAAGGGACTGTGGAGAACACAAGAGGACACTGTGGAGAAAAAAATGGGACATGGGAAACACAAGAGGGAACTGGGAAAAAAGAGCTGGGAAAAAGATGGACATGTGGAGAACCAAGAGGGACACTGTGGAAAAGACTGGGACACATGGGAACAACAAGGACATGTGGAGAAAACAAATGGACATGTGGGGGGGGGGGGGGGGGGGGGGGGGGGGGGGGGGGGGGGGGGGGGGGGGGGGGGGGGGGGGGGGGGGGGGGGGGGGGGGGGGGGGGGGGGGGGGGGGGGGGGGGGGGGGGGGGGGGGGGGGGGGGGGGGGGGGGGGGGGGGGGGGGGGGGGGGGGGGGGGGGGGGGGGGGGGGGGGGGGGGGGGGGGGGGGGGGGGGGGGGGGGGGGGGGGGGGGGGGGGGGGGGGGGGGGGGGGGGGGGGGGGGGGGGGGGGGGGGGGGGGGGGGGGGGGGGGGGGGGGGGGGGGGGGGGGGGGGGGGGGGGGGGGGGGGGGGGGGGGGGGGGGGGGGGGGGGGGGGGGGGGGGGGGGGGGGGGGGGGGGGGGGGGGGGGGGGGGGGGGGGGGGGGGGGGGGGGGGGGGGGGGGGGGGGGGGGGGGGGGGGGGGGGGGGGGGGGGGGGGGGGGGGGGGGGGGGGGGGGGGGGGGGGGGGGGGGGGGGGGGGGGGGGGGGGGGGGGGGGGGGGGGGGGGGGGGGGGGGGGGGGGGGGGGGGGGGGGGGGGGGGGGGGGGGGGGGGGGGGGGGGGGGGGGGGGGGGGGGGGGGGGGGGGGGGGGGGGGGGGGGGGGGGGGGGGGGGGGGGGGGGGGGGGGGGGGGGGGGGGGGGGGGGGGGGGGGGGGGGGGGGGGGGGGGGGGGGGGGGGGGGGGGGAACACAAGATGGGACACTGTGGAGAACACAAATGGACATGTGGAGAACCAAATGGACACTGTGGAGAAACACAAGATGGGACACTGTGGAGAAACACAAGATGGGACACTGTGGAGAAACACAAGATGGGACACTGTGGAGAAACACAAGATGGGACATGTGGAGAAACACAAGATGGGACATGTGGGAAACACAAGATGGGACCTGTGGAGAACACAAGAGGACATGTGGGAAACACAAGATGGGACACTGTGGAGAAACACAAGAGGGACATGTGAGAAACACAAGATGGGACACTGTGGAGAAACACAAGATGGGACACTGTGGAGAAACACAAGATGGGACATGTGGAGAAACACAAGATGGACATGTGGAGAAACACAAGATGGGACACTGTGGAGAAACACAAGATGGGACATGTGGAGAACACAAGATGGACACTGTGGAGAACACAAGATGGGACCTGTGGAACACAGATGGGACATGTGGAAACACAAGATGGGACACTGTGAGAAACACAAGATGGAAGTGAAAACACAAGATGGACACTGTGGAAAAACAAGAGGAACTGTGGAGAAACACAAGATGGACATGTGGAGAAACACAAGAGGACACTGTGGAGAACACAGATGGGACATGTGGAGAAACACAAGTGGGACACTGTGGAAAACAAAGAGGACATGTGGAAACACAAGATGGACCTTGGAGAAACACAGATGGGACATGTGGAGAAACACAAGATGGGACTGTGAGAAACAAGAGGACACTGTGGAAAACACAAGATGGACATTGGAGAAACACAAGAGGGACACTGTGGAGAAACACAAGATGGGACATGTGGGAAACACAAGAGGGACACTTGGAAACACAGATGGACACTGTGAGAAACCAAGATGGGACATGTGGAGAACACAAGATGGACACTGTGGAGAACCAAGAGGGACATGTGGAGAAACACAAGATGGAACTGTGGAGAAACCAAGATGGGACACTGTGAGAAACACAAGAGGGACATGTGGAGAAAACAAGATGGGAACTGTGGAGAAACACAAGATGGACATGTGGAGAACACAAGAGGGACATGTGAGAAACACAAGATGGACACTGTGGAGAAAACAAGATGGACATGGGAAAACACAAGATGGACACTGGAAACACAGATGGGACACTGTGAGAAACACAAGATGGACACTGTGGGAAACACAAGAGGGACATTGGGAAACACAAGATGGACACTGTGGAGAAACACAAGTGGACAGTGGAGAAACACAAGAGGGACACTGTGAGAACACAAGATGGGACACTGTGGAGAAACACAAGATGGGACATGGGGAAACACAAGACGGGAACGTGGAGAGAAACAGAGGACACTGTGGAGAAACACAAGATGGCACTGTGGAAAAACAAATGGGACATGTGAGAAACACAAGAGGGACATGGGAAACACAAGATGGGACATGTGGAAACACAGATGGACATGTGGAACACAAGATGGACACTGTGGAACACAAGATGGGACACTGTGGAGAAACACAGATGGACACTTGGAAAACAAAGATGGACATTGGAGAAACCAAGATGGACACTGTGGAGAAACACAAGATGGGACACTGTGAGAAAAGATGGGCATGTGAGAACACAGAGGAATTGGAGAAACACAAGATGGAATGTGGGAACACAAGGACATGTGGAACACAAGATGGGACATGTGAAAAAGAGGGCATGGAGAACACAAGTGACATGTGAGACACAGGGACACTGGAGAACACAAGATGGGATGTGAACACAAGTGGAACGTGGAGAACAAAGAGGACAGGAGAAAACAAGAGGACATGGAGAAACACAAATGGACATGTGAAACACAAATGGGCACTGGGGAAACACAAATGGGACGTGAGAAACAAGAGGACACTGTGAAAACACAAGATGACATGTGGAGAACCAAATGGGCATGTGAGAAACCAAGATGGACAGTGGAACCAAGTGGGACATGTGGAGAAAAAAGAGGACTGTGAGAAAACACAAGATGGGACATGTGGAGAAACACAAGATGGGACACTGTGAGAAACACAGATGGGACACTGTGGAGAAACACAAGATGGGACACTGTGGAGAAACACAAGATGGGACACTGTGGAGAAACACAAGATGGGACACTGTGGAAAACACAAGATGGGACATGTGGAGAAACACAAGATGGGACACTGTGGAGAAACACAAGATGGGACACTGTGGAGAAACACAAGATGGGACACTGTGGAGAAACACAAGATGGGACACTGTGGAGAAACACAAGATGGGACACTGTGGAAGAAACACAAGATGGGACACTGTGGAGAAACACAAGATGGGACATTGTGGAGAAACACAAGATGGGACACTGTGGAGAAACACAAGAGGGACACTGTGGAGAAACACAAGATGGGACACTGTGGAGAAACACAAGATGGGACACTGTGGAGAAACACAAGATGGGACACTGTGGAGAAACACAAGATGGGACACTGTGGAGAAACACAAGATGGGACACTGTGGAGAAACACAAGATGGGACATGTGGAGAAACACAAGATGGGACACTGTGGAGAAACACAAGATGGACATGTGGAGAAAACACAAGATGGGACACTGTGGAGAAACACAAGATGGGACACTGTGGAGAAACACAAGATGGGACACTGTGGAGAAACCAAGATGGGACACTGTGGAGAAACACAAGATGGGACACTGTGGAGAAACACAAGATGGGACACTGTGGAGAAACACAAGATGGGACACTGTGGAGAAACACAAGATGGGACACTGTGGAGAAACACAAGATGGGACACTGTGGAGAAACACAAGATGGGACACTGTGGAGAAACACAAGATGGGACACTGTGGAGAAACACAAGATGGGACACTGTGGAGAAACACAAGATGGGACACTGTGGAGAAACACAAGATGGGACACTGTGGAGAAACACAAGACGGGACACTGTGGAGAAACACAAGATGGGACACTGTGGAGAAACACAAGATGGGACACTGTGGAGAAACACAAGATGGGACACTGTGGAGAAACACAAGATGGGACACTGTGGAGAAACACAAGATGGGACACTGTGGAGAAACACAAGATGGGACACTGTGGAGAAACACAAGATAGGACACTGTGGAGAAACACAAGATGGGACACTGTGGAGAAACACAAGATGGGACACTGTGGAGAAACACAAGATGGGACACTGTGGAGAAACACAACAATGGGACACTGTGGAGAAACACAAGATGGGACACTGTGGAGAAACACAAGATGGGACACTGTGGAGAAACACAAGATGGGACACTGTGGAGAAACACAAGATGGGACACTGTGAGAAACACAAGACGGGACACTGTGGAGAAACACAAGATGGGACACTGTGGAGAAACACAAGATGGGACACTGTGGAGAAACACAAGATGGGACACTGTGGAGAAACACAAGATGGGACATTGTGGAGAAACACAAGATGGGACATTGTGGAGAAACACAAGATGGGACACTGTGGAGAGACACAAGATGGGACACTGTGGAGAAACACAAGATGGGACATTGTGGAGAAACACAAGATGGGACACTGTGGAGAAACACAAGATGGGACACTGTGGAGAAACACAAGATGGGACACTGTGGAGAAACACAAGACGGGACACTGTGGAGAAACACAAGATGGGACATTGTGGAGAAACACAAGACGGGACACTGTGGAGAAACACAAGACGGGACACTGTGGAGAAACACAAGATGGGATACTGTGGACAAACACAAGACGGGACACTGTGGAGAAACACAAGATGGGACACTGTGGAGAAACACAAGATGGGACACTGTGGAGAAACACAAGACGGGACACTGTGGAGAAACACAAGACGGGACATTGTAGGGAAACACAAGATGGGACACTGTGGAAAACACAAGATGGGACACTGTGGAGAAACACAAGATGGGACACTGTGGAGAAACACAAGATGGGACACTGTGGAGAAACACAAGATGGGACACTGTGGAGAAACACAAGATGGGACATTGTGGAGAAACACAAGACGGGACACTGTGGAGAAACACAAGAGGGACATTGTAGGAAACACAAGATGGGACACTGTGGAGAAACACAAGATGGGACACTGTGGAGAAACACAAGATGGGACACTGTGGAGAAACACAAGATGGGACACTGTGGAGAAACACAAGATGGGACACTGTGGAGAAACCCAAGATGGGACACTGTGGAGAAACACAAGATGGGACACTGTGGAGAAACACAAGATGGGACACTGTGGAGAAACACAAGATGGGACACTGTGGAGAAACACAAGATGGGACACTGTGGAGAAACACAAGATGGGGACACTGTGGAGAAACACAAGATGGGACATGTGGAGAAACACAAGATGGGACACTGTGGAGAAACACAAGATGGGACACTGTGGAGAAACACAAGATGGGACACTGTGGAGAAACACAAGATGGGACACTGTGGAGAAACACAAGATGGGACACTGTGGAGAAACACAAGATGGGACATTGTGGAGAAACACAAGATGGGACACTGTGGAGAAACACAAGATGGGACATTGTGGAGAAACACAAGATGGGACACTGTGGGAGAACACAAGATGGGACACTGTGGAGAAACACAAGATGGGACACTGTGGAGAAACACAAGATGGGACACTGTGGAGAAACACAAGATGGGACACTGTGGAGAAACACAAGATGGGACACTGTGGAGAAACACAAGATGGGCACTGTGGAGAAACACAAGATGGGACATTGTGGAGAAACACAAGATGGGACACTGTGGAGAAACACAAGATGGGACACTGTGGAGAAACACAAGATGGGACACTGTGGAGAAACACAAGATGGGACACTGTGGAGAAACACAAGATGGGACACTGTGGAGAAACACAAGATGGGACACTGTGGAGAAACACAAGATGGGACACTGTGGAGAAACACAAGATGGGACACTGTGGAGAAACACAAGATGGGACACTGTGGAGAAACACAAGATGGGACACTGTGGAGAAACACAAGATGGGACACTGTGGAGAAACACAAGATGGGACACTGTGGAGAAACACAAGATGGGACACTGTGGAGAAACACAAGATGGGACACTGTGGAGAAACACAACATGGGACATTGTGGAGAAACACAACATGGGACACTGTGGAGAAACACAAGATGGGACACTGTGGAGAAACACAAGATGGGACACTGTGGAGAAACACAAGATGGGACACTGTGGAGAAACACAAGATGGGACACTGTGGAGAAACACAAGATGGGACACTGTGGAGAAACACAAGATGGGACATTGTGGAGAAACACAAGATGGGACACTGTGGAGAAACACAAGATGGGACACTGTGGAGAAACACAAGATGGGACACTGTGGAGAAACACAAGATGGGACACTGTGGAGAAACACAAGATGGGACACTGTGGAGAAACACAAGATGGGACACTGTGGAGAAACACAAGATGGGACACTGTGGAGAAACACAAGATGGGACATTGTGAGAAACACAAGATGGGACACTGTGGAGAAACACAAGATGGGACACTGTGGAGAAACACAAGATGGGACACTGTGGAGAAACACAAGATGGGACACTGTGGAGAAACACAAGATGGGACACTGTGGAGAAACACAAGATGGGACACTGTGGAGAAACACAAGATGGGACACTGTGGAGAAACACAAGATGGGACACTGTGGAGAAACACAAGATGGGACACTGTGGAGAAACACAAGATGGGACACTGTGGAGAGACACAAGATGGGACATTGTGGAGAAACACAAGATGGGACACTGTGGAGAAACACAAGATGGGACATTGTGGAGAAACACAAGATGGGACATTGTGGAGAAACACAAGATGGGACACTGTGGAGAAACACAAGTTGGGACACTGTGGAGAAACACAAGATGGGACACTGTGGAGAAACACAAGATGGGACACTGTGGAGAAACACAAGATGGGACATTGTGGAGAAACACAAGATGGGACACTGTGGAGAAACACAAGTTGGGACACTGTGGAGAAACACAAGTTGGGACACTGTGGAGAAACACAAGATGGGACATTGTGGAGAAACACAAGTTGGGACACTGTGGAGAAACACAAGATGGGACACTGTGGAGAAACACAATACTAGACCTTATAGCATAACATAGGATGATACATCTTGTTTTCCTTCACTTAAAATAAACTTACACCGGGTTGTTGTTGTCGGGGGAGTTCCCGATTCGGACCTCGGCCCCCATCAGCCTCTCTTTACAGCAGTCCATCCTGTTTGACAGGACGACATTTGATATCTTGTAGTTTTGTTTCAGGTCCAGCTTCCACCATGGATTGTTCACAAAACCGGTGTGAGTGCAGGAGCCTTTGTGGTAATTAGTGTCTCTGACACCATCTATGGCGTTTTTGGCGTATCCCATTATATGATATGTAAAGTCAGATATCTGTGAGGCTTCTCCATTTCTTGCTATGTTTGTGGCTGTAGGAATAAAAACAGAAGAGATGTCAGTGAGAATCCGCAGATCGACCTGGTGGGATTATCATTATTCTTTATATTCCAGGTCCAGAATTCATTGAACTTGTAGAATACGAATTCCAGATTATTAGACATGTTTTACCTAGATTATTATTATTATTATTATTAATTTATATATCGCCATTATATTCCATGGCGCTTTACATGTTAAAAAGGGCAGACTAGGACAAGTAACATAGTAACAATACAAGTAGCAATAAATGTTGACAATTCGGTTGTACAGATACAAGAGGGAAGAAATCTTGTCCGCGAGGCTCACAGTCTACGAGGGGCGGGTGGAGATACAGTGGGTGGGGGGAAATTCCAGTTGTGAGGCGGTGTGGTGGACCGGGTCTCATTGTAGGTGGTAGGCTTGTAGGAAGAGGTGGGTCTTCAGGCTTCTTTTGAAGGTTCCCAGGGTAGGAGAATGTCTGATGTGTTGGGGCAGTGAGTTCCAGAGTCTGGGTGAAGCACGGGAGAAATCCTGTATGCGGTTGTGCGAAGAGCAGATGAGGGGGGAGTAGAGGAGGAGATCTTGGGAGGATCGCAGGTTGCGTGAGGGTAGGTAACGGGAGACCATGTCAGAGATGTATGGAGGGGACAGGTTGTGAATGGCTTTGTATGTCATGGCTAATGTTTTAAACCAGGATCTCTGGGAAGCAGGGAGCCAGTGAAGGGCTTGGCAGAGGGCAGAGACAGGGGAGTAGCGGGAAGACAGATGGATTAGACGGGCAGCGGAGTTCAGGATAGATTGGAGAGGTACAAGGGAGGTATTGGGGAGGCCGGTGAGCAGGAGGTTGCAGTAATCGAGGCGGGAGATGATGAAAGCGTGAATAAGGGTTTAGCAGTGTCGTGGTCAAGGAAAGTGCGGATCCTATAGATGTTTTTGAGCTGGAGTCGGCAGGAGGTAGGAGGGCCTGGATGTGGGGATAGATGGAGAGGGAAGAGTCAAGGATAACCCTGAGGCACTTGGCATGGAGGACTGGAGAGAGAGAGCAGTCGTTGACGACGATGGATAGGTCAGGTAGTGAGGGGGAGCATCTTGGGGGGAAGACTATGAACTCGGTTTTGTCCATGTTCAGCTTAAGGAAGCGAGCAGAGAAGAAGGATGAGATGGCGGACAGGCAGTGTGGAATTTTGGAGAGTAGGGAGGTGATGTCAGGGCCGGAGAGGTAGATCTGGGTGTCATCGGCATAGAGGTGATATTGGAGGCCACGGGACTCAATGAGTTGCCCTAGGCCGAGAGTGTAGATTGAGAACAGTAATGGTCCAAGAACCGAGCCCTGGGGGACCCCGACAGATAGGGGGTAGGGCGAGGAGGATATGTGGGAGTGGGTGACGCTGAAAGTCCGGTCCGTTAAGTATGAGGAGATCCAAGAGAGGGCCAGGTCCGTGATGCCAAGAGATTCCAGGATCTGTAGTAGAAGGGAGTGGTCAACAGTGTCGAAGGCGGCGGACAGGTCAAGGAGGAAGAGAACAGAGTAGTGGCGCTTGCTTTTGGCAGTCAGTAGGTCATTTGTGACTTTGGTCAGGGCTGTTTCAGTGGAGTGGAGGGGTCAGAAGCCAGATTGCAGGCGGTCAAAGAGGGAGCAGGAGGAGAGGTGAGAGGACAGCTCAGAGTGGACATGCTGTTCAAGTAGTTTAGAGGCGAAAGGGAGGAGAGATATAGGGCGGTAGTTGGAGACAGTTGTGGGATCGAGGGAGGGTTTTTTGAGGATGGGTGTGATCAAGGCGTGTTTGAAGGCTGAGGGGAAGGTGCCAGTGGTGAGTGATAGGTTGAAAAGATGAGTTAGGGCTGGGATGATAACGGAGGTGAGGTTGGGAATGAGGTGGGATGGGAGCGGGTCATGGGCACTGGTGGTGAGGTGTGATTTTGACAGATATTTTATACTTTGATTAATTGATTATTCCTTGATAATATATAGTCTAAAAATTATTCTACAGCTGACATAATGGTGGAAGTTTAGACGTGGTTGGGTGCAGAGTGGTGGAGACCTCAGTAGCGGGATCGCCCAGAATCTGACCCTTCTGCCTGCATTATAATCCCACCCTGTGACTGATCCCACCTGTATACAGGTATTCAACTGCACTGCAGTCTGCAGTGCAGACAGGATCTCACCTCTTGGTGCAAGGGAACATCCCAGAGTCAGAGTCACTGATCCCACCAGAAGAAGAGACGTCAGAAGATTCATCCTGCAGGAGAAGAGGAACACGGGGATAAATGAGTCACTTAGGGTCGTTTCACACTTGCATTTATTAGCTAGTACCCTAACTGTTTGCAGCCCTTGAGGAGTGGAGTTGCCCAGCCCTGCTCTACAGGAGTGTGTGTATTGTCTTGCATTTACATACTTGAAACCTTCAGGCCAGAGGCCTATGGCTTCTTCTCCAGCATCTGTAGGTGCGTATCAAAGCACCTGTTAGGTCACACAAACACTCCACGATACAAGGAGTTAAATAGGGTGGTTGCATTTTTTAGCCAGCGTCCTAATGAGGCTATGGCTGAGGCTACCTGGTCAGCCCTGTCTCCATAGTCTCTAATGGGGATGCCGGCACATGCCGTCGCATAAGATTTCTGCTGGATCCTAACAATTTTTTTACCTCACTGATTTTCTTCTGCTCCAATCTCAGCTGAAGCAGCGCTCACTCTTTCCGGTCAGTTGGGTTTTCCAGATGAGTCTGACAGATGATGCACCTGGTGGAGTTGGCTGTTTTAATGCACAGACACTTTGTCAACTCCATTTGTTACATTTCTCCAAAATTCTATCCCCGATCATGGAGATAAGTTACCAACGTTACACACGTTGATGTCCGTCATGTCCCACATGACCGATCGGTACATTGGTCAACGCCAAAGGAGCAAAGAAGAACAAAGGGAGCCAGTGGAGGAAAGATGAGGGGGGGAGGGCTTTTACTATTTATTAGCCATTTCCATACCCTCCAGAGTTTGATTTGGGTTCTGGACAGACCTAGGAACATAATAAATGTTTTTTCACAGCAATTTTGATGCAGACAAATTTTATATGGACCTAACTGATTCTTTCCGAAACGTATTGAGTGAAATGTGCTCATCTGAAGACTAGAGACTATTGAGACTGAGAACCTGCACTGGGGCAGAATGGCTGATAACATGGAAAAATAGACTGCACTTACCTATAGAGAGGAAGAGTGAGTGACACGGAATGAGTGACGGTGCCCCCTGTGGTCCAATCCTGCAGCTTCTGTGACTGGAGCAGCCTCAGTGCAGGACATTTATACCTGATTACGTTCCAGCCCCTTCCCCGCACTAATCCGGCATCTGGTTTGTGGTTTTCCAGGTAATTTACTCCCTGAGAGGAGATTTTTCTCATGACGAATAAACCAAACAAACTCAAGAGCTGTGAAGATCAATAACCACAAAGAGCAAAGAAATCACTGGAAGATGGAAACGTACCAGCAAAACAAGAGGTGTATGACCAGCAGAATAGTGAGTGCAGCTCTGGAGTATAATACAGGAGGTAACTCAGGATCAGTAATGTAATGTATGTACACAGTGACTGCACCAGCAGAATAGTGAGTGCAGCTCTGGAGTATAATACAGGAGGTAACTCAGGATCAGTAATGTAATGTATGTACACAGTGACTGCACCAGCAGAATAGTGAGTGCAGCTCTGGAGTATAATACAGGAGGTAACTCAGGATCAGTAATGTAATGTATGTACACAGTGACTGCACCAGCAGAATAGTGAGTGCAGCTCTGGAGTATAATACAGGAGGTAACTCAGGATCAGTAATGTAATGTATGTACACAGTGACTGCACCAGCAGAATAGTGAGTGCAGCTCTGGAGTATAATACAGGAGGTAACTCAGGACCAGTAATGTAATGTATGTATACAGTGACTGCACCAGCAGAATAGTGAGTGCAGCTCTGGAGTATAATACAGGAGGTAACTCAGGACCAGTAATGTAATGTATGTACAGAGTGACTGTACCAGCAGAATAGTGAGTGCAGCTCTGGGGTATAATACAGGAGGTAACTCAGGATCAGTAATGTAATGTATGTACACAGTGACTGCACCAGCAGAATAGTGAGTGCAGCTCTGGAGTATAATACAGGAGGTAACTCAGGACCAGTAATGTAATGTATTTACACAGTGACTGCACCAGCAGAATAGTGAGTGCAGCTCTGGAGTATAATACAGGAGGTAACTCAGGATCAGTAATGTAATGTATGTACACAGTGACTGCACCAGCAGAATAGTGAGTGCAGCTCTGGAGTATAATACAGGAGGTAACTCAGGATCAGTAATGTAATGTATGGACACAGTGACTGCACCAGCAGAATAGTGAGTGCAGCTCTGGAGTATAATACAGGAGGTAACTCAGGATCAGTAATGTAATGTATGTACACAGTGACTGCACCAGCAGAATAGTGAGTGCAGCTCTGGAGTATAATACAGGAGGTAACTCAGGACCAGTAATGTAATGTATGAACAGTGACTGCACCAGCAGAATAGTGAGTGCAGCTCTGGAGTATAATACAGGAGGTAACTCAGGATCAGTAATGTAATGTATGTACACAGTGACTGCACCAGCAGAATAGTGAGTGCAGCTCTGGAGTATAATACAGGAGGTAACTCAGGATCAGTAATGTAATGTATGGTACACAGTGACTGCACCAGCAGAATAGTGAGTGCAGCTCTGGAGTATAATACAGGAGGTAACTCAGGATCAGTAATGTAATGTATGTACACAGTGACTGCACCAGCAGAATAGTGAGTGCAGCTCTGGAGTATAATACAGGAGGTAACTCAGGATCAGTAATGTAATGTATGTACACAGTGACTGCACCAGCAAATAGTGAGTGCAGCTCTGGAGTATAATACAGGAGGTAACTCAGGATCAGTAATGTAATGTATGTACACAGTGACTGCACCAGCAGAATAGTGAGTGCAGCTCTGGAGTATAATACAGGAGGTAACTCAGGATCAGTAATGTAATGTATGTACACAGTGACTGCACCAGCAGAATAGTGAGTGCAGCTCTGGAGTATAATACAGGAGGTAACTCAGGATCAGTAATGTAATGTATGTACACAGTGACTGCACCAGCAGAATAGTGAGTGCAGCTCTGGAAGTAATAACAGGAGGTAACTCAGGATCAGTAATGTAATGTATGTACACAGTGACTGCACCAGCAGAATAGTGAGTGCAGCTCTGGAGTATAATACAGGAGGTAACTCAGGATCAGTAATGTAATGTATGTACACAGTGACTGCACCAGCAGAATAGTGAGTGCAGCTCTGGAGTATAATACAGGAGGTAACTCAGGATCAGTAATGTAATGTATGTACACAGTGACTGCACCAGCAGAATAGTGAGTGCAGCTCTGGAGTATAATACAGGAGGTAACTCAGGATCAGTAATGTAATGTATGTACACAGTGACTGCACCAGCAGAATAGTGAGTGCAGCTCTGGAGTATAATACAGGAGGTAACTCAGGATCAGTAATGTAATGTATGTACACAGTGACTGCACCAGCAGAATAGTGAGTGCAGCTCTGGAGTATAATACAGGAGGTAACTCAGGATCAGTAATGTAATGTATGTACACAGTGACTGCACCAGCAGAATAGTGAGTGCAGCTCTGGAGTATAATACAGGAGGTAAATACAGGAGGTAACTCAGGATCAGTAATATAGTATTACCATGACTGCACCAGCAGAATAGTGAGTAGCGCTGAGATATAAAGTAACTAGGATAGTAAGTATGGACCAGTAATGACTCATGTACAAGTGATGCACCAGCAGAATAGTATCACTGGAGATAACAAGGTAACCGGACGAATGTAGTAGAAAGTGATGCACCCAGAATATGAGAGTCTGATATAACAGTACCGACTATGTATGTTTACAGCTACAGATAGTGAGGCACTCTGAGTATATACACAGGACAGTAATTAAGTATTACACGGACTGACCACAGAATATGCACTCTGAGTATTACAGAGGAACTGTCAGTAATGTAATTAACACAGTGACTGCACCACAATTAGTCAGCTCTGAGTATAACAGGAACTCAGATCATAATGAATGTATGTACACAGTGACTGCACCACAAATAGAGTGCAGCTCTGATATAATACAGAGGTAACAGACATATTAAGTATGAACAGTGACTGCACAGCAGAATATGATGCACTCGGAAAACAGGTAACTCAGACAGAAGAATGTAGTACACAGTGACTGACCAGCAAATAGTAGTCACTCGGTATAATACAGAGGTAACCAGACATAAAAATGTATACACAGTGACGCCAGCAAATATGAGTGCACTGAGTAAATACAGGATAACTCAGGATCAGTAATGTAATGTATGTACACAGTGACTGCACCAGCAAATAGTGAGTGCAGCTCTGGAGTATAATACAGAGGTAACTCAGATCATAATGTAATGTATGTACACAGTGACTGCACCAGCAGAATAGTGAGTGCAGCTCTGAGTATAATACAGAGGTAACTCAGGACAGTAATGTAATGTATGTACACAGTGACTGCACCAGCAGAATAGTGATGCAGCTCGAGTATAATACAGGAGTAACTCAGACAGTAATGTAAGTATGTACACAGTGACTGCACCAGCAGAATAGTGAGTGCAGCTCTGAGTATAATACAGGAGGTAACTCAGGATCATAATGTAATGTATGTACACAGTGACTGCACCAGCAGAATAGTGAGTGCAGCTCTGGATAATACAGAGGTAACTCAGACAGTAATGTAATGATGTACACAGTGACTGCACCACAGAATAGTGAGTGCAGCTCTGAGTATAATACAGGAGGTAACTCAGATCAGTAATGTAATGTATGTACACAGTGACTGCACCAGCAGAATAGTGAGTGCAGCTCTGGAATAATACAGGTAACCAGGATCAGTAATGTAATGTATGTACACATGACTGCACCACAGAATAGTGAGTGCAGCTCTGGAGTATAATACAGGAGGTAACTCAGGATCAGTAATGTAATGTATGTCACAGTGACTGCACCAGCAGAATGTGAGTGCACTCTGGAGTATAATACAGAGTAACTCAGGATCAGTAATGTAATGTATGACACAGTGCTGCACCAGCAGAATAGTGAGTGCAGCTCTGGAGTATAAACGAGAACTCAGGATCAGTAATGTAATGTATGTACACAGTGACTGCACCAGCAGAATAGTGAGTGCAGCTCTGGAGTATAATACAGGAGGTAACTCAGGATCAGTAATGTAATGTATGTACACAGTGACTGCACCAGCAGAATAGTGAGTGCAGCTCGAATGTAGGATAATACAGAGTAGGTAACTCAGCATCAAGTAATGGTAATGTAATGTACACAGTGACTGCACCAGCAGATAGTGAGTGCAGCTCTGGAGTATAATACAGAGGTAACTCAGGATCAGTAATGTAATGTATGTACACATGACTGCACCAGCAGAATAGTGAGTGCAGCTCTGTAGTATAATACAGGAGGTAACTCAGATCATAATGTAATGTATGTACACAGTGACTGCACCAGCAAATAGTGAGTGCAGCTCTGGAGTAAATACAGGAGGAACTCAGGATCAGTAATGTAATGTATGTACACACGTGACTGCACTCATCAGAGAATAGTTGAGTGCAGCTCCTGGATATAATACAGGAGGTAACACAGGATCAGTAATGTAATGTATGTACACTGACTGCACCAGCAGAATAGTGAGTGCAGCTCATGGAGGATAATACAGGAGGTAACTCAGGATCAGTAATGTAATGAGAAGCCCCCACATATTGTGAGTGACCCCCTCCATTGATTGAGAAGCCCCACAATTATTGTGAGTGACCCCCTCCATGGATGAGAAAGCCCCCACATATTGTGAGTGATCCCCTCCATGGATGAGAAGCCCCCACATATTGTGAGTGACCCCCTCCATGATGAGAAGACCCCAACATATTGTGAGTGACCCCTCCATGGATGAGAAGCCCCCACATATATGAACCCCTCCATAGATGAGAAGCCCCCACATATTGTGGAGTGACCCCCTCCATAGATGAGAAGCCTCCACATATTGTTGAGTGACCCCTCCATGGATGAGAAGCCCCCACATATTGTGAGTGACCTCCTCCATGGATGAGAAGCCCCCACATATTGTGTGTGACCCCCTCCACGGATGAGAAGCCCCCACATATTGTGAGTTACCCCCTCCATGGATGAGAAGCCCCCACACACTGTGAGTGATCCCCTCCATGGATGAGAAGCCTCCACATATTGTGAGTGACCCCCTCCATGGATGAGAAGCCCCCACATATTGTGAGTGACCTCCTCCATCGATGAGAAGCCCCCACATATTGTGAGTGACCCCCTCCATGGATAAGAAGCCCCCACATATTGTGAGTGACCCCCTCCATGGATGAGAAGCCCCCACATATTGTGAGTGACCTCCTCCATGTATGAGAAGCCCCCACATATTGTGAGTGACCTCCTCCATGGATGAGAAGCCCCCACATATTGTGAGTGACCCCCTCCATGGATGAGAAGCCCCCACATATTGTGTGTGACCCCCTGCATGGATGAGAAGCCCCCACATATTGTGAATGACCCCCTCCATGGATGAGAAGCCTCCACATATTGTGAGTGACCCCTCCATGGATGAGAAGCCCCCACATATTGTGAGTGATCCCTCCATGGATGAGAAGCCCCCACATATTGTGAGTGACCCCCTTCATGGATGAGAAGACCCCACATATTGTGAGTGACCCCCTCCATGGATGAGAAGCCCCCACATATTGTGAGTGACCCCCTCCATGGATGAGAAGCCCCCACATATTGTGAGTGACCCCCTCCATGGATGAGAAGACCCCACATATTGTGAGTGACCTCCTCCATGGATGAGAATACCCCACATATTGTGAGTGACCCCCTCCATGGATGAGAAGCCCCCACATATTGTGAGTGACCCCCTCCATGGATGAGAAGCCCCCACATATTGTGAATGTGACCTCCTCCATGGATGAGAAGCCCCCACATATTGTGAGTGACCCCTCCATGGATGAGAAGCCCCCACACAATGCTGAGTGACCCCTCCATGGATGAGAAGCCCCCACATATTGTGAGTGACCCCCTCCATGGATGAGAAGCCCCCACATATTGTGAGTGACCCCTCCATGGATGAGAAGCCCCCACATATTGTGAGTGACCTCTCCATGGATGAGAAGCCCCACATATTGTGAGTGACCTCCTCCATGATGAGAAGCCCCCACATATTGTGAATGACCTCCTCCATGGATGAGAAGCCCCCACATATTGTGAGTGACCCCTCCATGGATGAGAAGCCCCCACACAATGCGAGTGATATCCTCCATGGATGAGAAGCCCCCACATATTGTGAGTGACCCCTCCATGGATGAGAAGCCCCACATATTGTGATTGACCTCCTCCATCGATGAGAAGCCCCCACATATTGTGAGTGACCCCTCCATGGATGAGAAGCCCTCACATATTGTGAGTGACCTCCTCCATCGATGAGAAGCCCCCACATATTGTGAGTGACCCCTCCATGGATGAGAAGCCCCCACAATGTGAGTGACCCCTCCATGGATGAGAAGCCCCCACACATTGTGAGTGACCCCTCCATGGATGAGAAGCCCCCACATATTGTGAGTGACCCTCCATGGATGAGAAGCCCCCACATATTGTGAGTGACCCCTCCATCGGATGAGAAGCCCCCACATATTGTGAGTGACCCCTCCATGGATGAGAAGCCCCCACATATTGTGAGTGACCTCCTCCATGGATGAGAAGCCCCCACATATTGTGAGTGACCCCTCCATGGATGAGAAGCCCCCACATATTGTGAATGACCCCTCCATGGATGAGAAGACCCCACATATTGTGAGTGACCCCTCCATGGATGAGAAGCCCCCACATATTGTGAGTGACCTCCTCCATGGATGAGAAGCCCCCACATATTGTGAGTGACCTCCTCCATGGATGAGAAGCCCCCACATATTGTGAGTGACCCCTCCATGGATGAGAAGCCCCCACATATTGTGAGTGACCCCTCCATGGATGAGAAGCCCCCACATATTGTGAGTGACCCCCTCCATGGATGAGAAGCCCCCACATATTGTGAGTGACCCCCTCCATGGATGAGAAGCCTCCACATATTGTGAGTGACCCCTCCATGGATGAGAAGCCCCCACATATTGTGAGTGACCCCCTCCATGGATGAGAAGACCCCACATATTGTGAGTGACCCCTCCATGGATGAGAAGCCCCCACATATTGTGAGTGACCTCCTCCATGGATGAGAAGCCCCACATATTGTGAGTGACCTCCTCCATGGATGAGAAGCCCCCACATATTGTGAGTGACCCCCTCCATGGATGAGAAGCCCCCACATAGTGAGTGACCCCCTCCATGGATGAGAAGCCCCACATATTGTGAGTGATCCCTCCATGGATGAGAAGCCCCCACATATTGTGAGTGACCCCCTCCATGGATGAGAAGCCCCCACATATTGTGAATGACCTCCTCCATGGATGAGAAGCCCCCACATATTGTGTGTGACCCCTCCATGGATGAGAAGCCCCCACACAATGCGAGTGACCTCCTCCATGGATGAGAAGCCCCCACATATTGTGAGTGAACCCCTCCATGGATGAGAAACCCCCACATATTGTGAGTGACCCCCTCCATGGATGAGAAACCCCCACATATTGTGAGTGACCTCCTCCATGGATGAGAAGCCCCCACATATTGTGAGTGACCCCTCCATGGATGAGAAGACCCCACATATTGTGAGTGACCCCCTCCATGGATGAGAAGCCGCCACATATTGTGAGTGACCCCTACATGGATGAGAAGCCCCCACATATTGTGAGTGACCCCTCCATGGATGAGAAGCCCCCACATATTGTGAGTGACCTCCTCCATGGATGAGAAGCCCCCACATATTGTGAGTGACCCCCTCCATGGATGAGAAGCCCCCACATATTGTCAGTGACCCCCTCCATGGATGAGAAGCCCCCACATATTGTGAGTGACCCCTCCATGGATGAGAAGCCTCCACATATTGTGAGTGACCCCCTCCATGGATGAGAAGCCTCCACATATTGTGAGTGACCCCCTCCATGGATGAGAAGCCTCCACATATTGTGAGTGACCTCCTCCATGGATGAGAAGCCTCCACATATTGTGAGTGACCCCTTCATGGATGAGAAGCCCCCACATAGTGAGTTGCCCCTACATGGATGAGAAGCCTCCACATATTGTGAGTGACCTCCTCCATGGATGAGAAGCCCCCATATATTGTGAGTGACCCCCTCCATGAATAAGAAGCCCCCACATATTGTGAGTGACCCCTCCATGGATGAGAAGCCCCCACATATTGTGAGTGACCTCCTCCATGGATGAGAAGCCCCCACATATTGTGAGTGACCCCCTCCATGGATGAAAAGCCCCCACATATTGTGAGTGACCCCCTCCATGGATGAGAAGCCCCCACATATTGTGAGTGACCCCTCCATGGATGAGAAGCCCCCACATATTGTGAGTGACCTCCTCCATGGATGAGAAGCCTCCACATATTGTGAGTGACCCCTCCATGGATGAGAAGACCCCACATATTGTGACTGACTCCCTCGATGGATGAGAATCTTCCACTGAAGAGCTTAAAGTAATGTAATAAAAATAAATAACTAAAATTAATAAAGTACATTTAAATTTTACAAATTTTACTAAATTCTTTTATCAAAAATGTGGCACAAAGATGATATTTAGTCACTGCACTATCAGGATTCAAACTTTGTTGGCTACCAGCAGGTTCCCAGCCATCCCATATCTTAGAATTGACTGTATAAAGACATCTGCTTTATACAGATGTCGGGTAGAGATGGGCGAGTCCTAAAAGACTCGGAATCGCAAGACCCCAACGAGTCCGAGTCAAGGACTCGGGACTCGTTGCGAGTCCAGCGAGTCCAATGTTAATGAATAGGGAACCGAGTAATAGTGAATAATGACATTTACAACTCGCTGATGTGTCTCTGAAAGTGTGCGAGTCCAAACTCGCTGGTTTTTCTCTTATTTGGAGGCTTGGAGCCGATGATGATGCACACTACACTCCCTATAAAAATTGGTTTTAAGTGCGCACAGCCACCCAGATGTGGTTTGGTGTTGCTGTATGCGTCACTTGCTGGCGGGGTAAGTGTGCGCGCTCACACTTGGCAGTGAAGCCGCACACTACACTCCCTAAAAAAATTGGTTTTAAGTGCGCACAGCCACCGAGATGTGGTTTGGTGTTGCTGTATGCGTCACTTGCTGGCGGGGTAAGTGTGCGCACTCACACTTGGCAGTGAAGCCGCACACTACACTCCCTAAGGTGGTGTACGTGCTAGCAGCAACGCACTGGTCTGCCACAGAAAAAATAACGCTCTATGGCTTATTAGGAACAAAAATCGATCTGGTGCAAAAACAAAAAGGAAACAGCACCTCAGCTAAGCCTCTGACTGCAGCTGTTAGCAAAGCTGAGTGAGTAAGCTAAGCTATGAGGTCCGTCCTGTGTGCACTCTAAGGCTTCTCCTTCCTTCCCTCCCTGCCTGCCTGCCTACACAGCACTACTCCATCCTCCTCCTAGCTCTCAGAAGAGCTTTTTGGGTTAATATAAGGAATCTTCCCTACACTGACAATCCCTGATCTGCTCCAGCATATATCTCTCTCTCCCTATACTAGGTCAGATCGTCTCAGGAATGTGGCCAAAATGGCGGGGACAAGCCTTATATACTGCCTTGCCTGTCATAGATGACATAGGCATCACGATGGACAGCAGCCAATCATAGTCCTGACACAACCAACTTTGCTATGCCATTACTGACTATGATTGGCTATCTTCACAAGTTTTCTGACCTAACACGCACGCTGTGCTGACTCGGAACATAACAGATTCTGTATTCGAGAGTCCGACTCCCGAATACAGTATACAGGACTCGGAATCGTAGACTCGTAGGACTCAGAATCGTAGACTCGCTCAGACTCGCTGCTGACAGCGGGTATCTGTGAAGAGTCAAGCTTATTGCCATTGAATTCCATTGGACTCGTCACTGTGCGAGTCCAAGCTGGGAGATTCGCCGAGTAACGAGTCCTGCGAGTACCTTCAGAATCGCCGAGTCCCGAGTCCTAGCGAGTAGACTCGCCCATCCCTAATGTCGAGTGACTTGGTTCGGTTTGATGAACCTTCCAACCCCATTCAAATCAATGAGACAAAATCAAGGACCTAGAAAACTCCTTCAAAGGGGCCCAAAAGTTGCCAAACACAGCTTTTACAGTGGAGCCCTGCTGTTTTGACACAGACATTATCTTCCTTCACTATTTCATAGCAAGCTTCACACTCACCGTGCTTCCGGGCCCATTCAAGAACATCAGACCTCCTCATGACTTCCTTGCGGGTATCATGCAGAAGGGAATACCGCTGAGTGACCTGAGATAACCTCTGTGGTGTCCACTCTTATAACACTTATGGTGGGTTTACACACACCAATCATTGTATCCAATATCTGAACAGATCTCTGGTTGCAGTGAAATCATGGACACATAGTTCCATTTTGTGGCTGTGTACAACATGGAGCAATCTGTCCATGATTTCACTGCAACCAGAGATTGGTTCAGATATTGGATACAATGATTGGTGTGTGTAAACCCACCATGAGATGTCTTGTGAGAGCAGCAAAATCGCACGAGACGTAGCGATATATCTTACCACTATAGTGAGACAGTGTGTGTGAGGATCAGTGACGTGAGAGAGCGCAGCGCAGTTCAATCTTGCGGGACAGCCCCTGTGTGACCTCTCGAGTCTGATGTGCAGTAATGTTTGTGACGGCACCACTTGTCACACTCTCAAACGAGGCTGCACTCACAGCATACAGGGGATGCTTTCAGTGAATGTGACCCCTCCATATTGTTGTAAGGCCCTGTGCCCACAGTACATTGTTTGATGCTTCTTTTGAGGCATATTTGGAGAATCTGCATGTCTATCCTGAAGCCAGCAACATGTGAGAGTTCGGAAGGGCTCTGCCAATGTGTTTTTTTCCGCTTGCAGATTTGGTGCAGATTTTGGGACAGAAAAAGAAACCTGAACCACATGTGCAAGGAAAAAACAAGCAATGTGGGCACAGCACTCCTGACCTGTCATATGTCACATGCCGATCGCTCTGCAGTCCATGTGAAATGCTGATGTGATTTAAATCAGAGTTAATTCCTTTAGCACATTCAGGGTTAATGTGCAGATTCTGCAGTATTGCTGTGTGCGGCTCTGCATGTGCAGGTGGGGGGTAGGTGAGGGGGTTGTCAGATCACTTAGTTGTCTGCTCCCTTTAGCCTTTAAGTAGTTCCACTTCCTTCCACCAGGTGTCACTGATAGAGTTTAATCTCTACATGGACCTCAAGGGGTGAAGGTGTGCGAGTGTTGTGCTGGTTCTTGCTGTTGTTACATTCCCTGTAGGAGTTGCTGTGTTTTCCCAGTCTGTGGGTGGAAGTGAGTGGGTTTTAGCCCAGGCCTAATTAGGAGAATAGGGCAAGTGTGGCAACTCAGACCTCCTTACCTTCAGAGGTACTTCTGGGATCAGGGTATCCTAGGGACTCCAGTGTAAGGGTCAGACTAGCTCCCCTGAACACCTTTACCCCATCCTACCATCCTGATTCCCTACTGCTATACCATTTCTCGTGATATCATAGACTTTGCTAGCCTCAGCATAGACATGTAGATTTTGATGCAGATTCTCAAAATTGGCATAAAAAAACCATCAAACACACCATGGTCACATGACATAAAAAGGTCCAGGGACAGCCATAGTTGTGGTGAAAGTGCTTGAGTATTTCTCTTGCCCTCTGGCTACCTTGACAGAGATTTCAAGGGCAGAGTTGGCCACCTACAGTCCTCGAGGTCTGAAAACAGTGTAGGCTTTCAGGATTTCCTTAGCATTGCACAGGTGTTAATGTCATCACCTGCAGAGGTTATCATTCCAGCAGTTTGTGCAATGCTAAATAAATCCTGAAAATAGGCACTGTTTGGTGCCATTGAGGACTGCACTGCATTTTGTCAGACTCATTCTACAGGAGTGTGTGTAGTGTCTTGCAGTTCCATACCTCAGACCCTCAGGCCAGAGGCCTGCAACATGTTCACTAGTCTCTTTAGGGCAATGTCAAAGCACCTGTTTGCATAAATGGTCCAGCAGCACACAAGGAGTGATGTAATAAAAACTACTGTAGCACAGGCTATATTCAGTCTAATACACACAAATATGAATATACCGGTACAAACTTTATATAACTAAAGTCCCACAGGGATCAGCAGACTATTAAAATTGTACAAAGTCCATGAAGTGCAGAGGCTATTAAGGGCTTTGAAGTGTAGTGCACATACTGCATGCATGTCCGCTAATCCAGCAGGGGGAAGTGCAAATGGCGCTAAACTTAGGAAGGGGGAAAATAAAATTAACAAAAAATCAGGCCTCAATCAAGGAAGAAGTGAAAAACATTCAAATAAGGTTCTTCTCTGGACAAAATGGCAAAAAAGAGTCAGAGACAAAACAACATGGAAAGTCTACTGTAGTTGGCATTAATACTGTCTACCAGCTTTCTCAGCGCAGCATGTGCTGAAGCTTGCCATTGCTGAACGGTCTCTGGGGGGTTGCAGGGGCTACTCCTGCAGGGGCGTTCTCCACCACCACCTGCCCCCCAGCACACTCCATTATGGCCACCGGATGTCTTAAGGACATTGTAGGTTTACTGGACTTCACAGCTGCTGCCACATCTGGCACTGCTTCCAAAATTCACAAAAGCTGGTAGACCCGATGGCAGGAACACTCCTAACCGTAAGGATCGGTCCAGGCCAATGGGTTTTCCATTTTGGTTCCAAACAATCAGGGAAACTTTTACTAAACTTTTTTTTCAACAAACAAAATCCGATTTATTGGGGAACGAAATTGCTCGGGTTTCCGATCGCACACCGAATCTGCAATGTTCGTGCCGAATTTGAAATTGGTGAACGTGTACGGAGGAAGGTCACTCATCTCTAGAGATAACGTTTCTTGCTGTCTGATATTATTTCTCTCATCACCCTGACAGCATGGAGTAACTGGAATAAATTATACAATGTCTTCTGCTTGTCTTATCAGGTTCAGTGAACAGCAGAACATTCAAGGTATCTGACAGGATGCTGAACTCACCTCACGTCTGTCTCGAGCAGATGTTTTTTCACAGACTGTCCTATGATATTCACCTGCATCTGTCTCGAGCAGATGTCTTTTCACAGACTGTCCTATGATATTCACCCGATGTCTGTCTCGAGCAGATGTCTTTTGGCCACTGGTCCCATGATATTCACCTGTCGTCTGTCTCGAGCAGATGTCTTTTCACAGCCTGTCCTATGATATGAGGCGGCTGGGAAACTGCTGGGAGCTGACATATTTCAAATCTTGATAGTGCAACTAAACATTACAATTTTGATACATTTTTGATAAATTAAGGTATTTAGTAACATTCTTAATAATAAAATATAATTTATCTTTATCTATCTCGGCGTACCCCTCTAATAAAATATAGTTTTCCTTTTTTAATTTTTTTGTATTTTTCCTCTCTAGAAACCCACATCTCTGCAAGAATGTTCAGGGCATCGTCTGCAAAATGTTCCCCCTATAACCAAGGATCATTAAACAGGATTTTTTTTAGGGGGGAGGGGCTTACTTTATGTCATGTATGATGTTCCCCAACCATAAGACAGAAGCATGGGGGTGATGGGGGATGATGGGGATATTGGGGGCTGCATGGGGATGATGGGGGTTGATGGGGAAATAGGGGGCTGGATGAGGATGATGGGGGTTGATGGGGCTATTATGGGCTTCATGAGGATGATGGGGGATGATGGGAATATTGGGGGCTTCAAGGCGATGATGGAGATATTGGGGGCTGCATGAGGATGATTGGGGCTGCAAGGTGAAGATGGGAGCTGCATGGGGATGATGAGGACATTGGGGGCAGCATGGGGGTGATGAGGATATTGGGGGCAGCATGGGGATGATGAGGATATTGGGGGCAGCATGGGGATGATGAGGATATTGGGGGGAGCATGGGGGCGATGAGGATATTGGGGGCAGCATGGGGGTGATGAGGATATTGGGGGCAGCAGGGGGGTGATGAGGACTTGGGGGCAGCATGGGGGTGATGGGGATATTGGGGGCAGCATGGGGATGATGAGGATATTGGGGGCAGCATGGGGATGATGGGGACAGCATGGGCATGATGAGGATATTGGGGGCTGTATGGGCATGATGAGGATATTGGGGGCTGCATGGGCATGATGAGGATATTGGGGGCTGTATGGGCATGATGAGGATATTGGGGGCTGTATGGGGATGATGAGGATATTGGGGGCAGCATGGGGGTGATGGGGATATTGGGGGCAGCATAGGGATGATGAGGACGATGGGGGCAGCATGGGGGTGATGGGGATAATGGGGGCAGCATAGGGATGATGAGGACGATGGGGGCAGCATGGGGGTGATGGGGATATTGGGGGCAGCATGGGGATGATGAGGATATTGGGGGCGGTATGGGCATGATGGGGATATTGGGGGGAGCATGGGGGTGATGGGGATATTGGGGGCTGCATGGGGGTGATGGGGATATTGGGGCAGCATGGGGGTGATGGGGATAATGGGGGCGGTATGGGCATGATGGGGATATTGGGGGCAGCATGGGGGTGATGGGGATATTGGGGGCTGCATGGTGGTGATGGGGATATTGGGGCAGCATGGGGGTGATGGGGATATTGGGGGCAGCAGGGGGGTGATGGGGATATTGGGGGCAGCAGGGGGGTGATGAGGATATTGGGGGCAGCATGGGGATGATGAGGATATTGGGGGCAGCATGGGGGTGATGGGGATATTGGGGGCAGCAGGGGGGTGATGGGGATATTGGGGGCAGCAGGGGGGTGATGAGGATATTGGGGGCAGCATGGGGGTGATGGGGATATTGGGGCAGCATGGGGGTGATGGGGATATTGGGGGCAGCAGGGGGGTGATGAGGATATTGGGGGCAGCATGGGGATGATGTGGATATTGGGGGCAGCATGGGGATGATGGGGATATTGGGGGCTGCATGGGGGTGATGGGGATATTGGGGGCAGCAGGGGGGTGATGAGGATATTGGGGGCAGCATGGGGGTGATGGGGATATTGGGGGCAGCATGGGGGTGATGAGGATATTGGGGGCAGCAGGGGGGTGATGAGGATATTGGGGGCAGCATGGGGGTGATGGAGATATTGGGGCAGCTTGTGCACTTGCAGGTGTTACTGTCCAGTACTCTGTATTCCTGTAGTCATGTTGCAGTCCTGGATGTGTTCTCTATGGATACAGTCCGTGTTTCAGTTATTTCTCACTGACCGATGCGGTCCCGGATCGGATTATACTCAGGGTCCATTGTGCTCTTGTCCTGTAAAGAGATGTCAGGTGTGCACAGACCCTTATAGTCATGGATAGTAACTTTCACATGGCTTTTAACCCCTTCTTCACTGCAGGTGTTCCTGTGGCTCCTGTGTCTGTCCGGTGTGAACGCGCTCCTACACAGCGGATCTCCACACTCTTCTCTCTTCCAGGTCATTTCTTCACTGTGGTCCGGTGAACTCTGCACTGACACATTGTAACAAACTATAAGCACAGGGGAATGATTCCTGGTATCACTGTGATTACTGCACAGCAGGTTGTCTGGACTGGATACAGTGTAACGAACCTTCAGCTGTGTGATCACTACTCTGGGGTCCGGGGTGACGCCTCCCCTAATATCAATATTAACATTTCCTGGAGTTATTGGCGGAGGTTCTTGACGTTGATCCGGAATAATCCCTGATCACATGGAATCTGACCGGATCCCTCCCCAATTCAAAGAGATTTCAGGATCTGTTTGATTTCAGGGAGTGAGAAAGTGAATGTGTACAGAGACTAATCCTGACCGCAGCCGAGCCGGGGATACACTGTATCTAATCTACAGAGACTAATCCTGACCGCAGCCGAGCCGGGGATACACTGTATCTAATCTACAGAGACTAATCCTGACCGCAGCCGAGCCGGGGATACACTGTATCTAATCTACAGAGACTAATCCTGACCGCAGCCGAGCCGGGGATACACTGAATCTAATCTACAGATACTAATCCTGACCGCAGCCGAGCCGGGGATACACTGTATCTAATCTACAGAGACTAATCCTGACTGCAGCCGAGCCGGGGATACACTGTATCTAATCTACAGAGACTAATCCTGACTGCAGCCGAGCCGGGGATACACTGTATCTAATCTACAGAGACTAATCCTGACCGCAGCCGAGCCGGGGGATACACTGTATCCAATCTACAGAGACTAATCCTGACCGCAGCCGAGCCGGGGATACATTGTATCTAATCTACAGAGACTAATCCTGACCGCAGCCGAGCCGGGGATACACTGTATCTAATCTACAGAGACTAATCCTGACTGTGTATAGAGACTAATCCTGACCGCAGCCGAGCCGGGGATACACTGTATCCAATCTACAGAGACTAATCCTGACCGCAGCCGAGCCGGGGATACACTGTATCCAATCTACAGAGACTAATCCTGACCGCAGCCGAGCCGGGGATACATTGTATCTAATCTACAGAGACTAATCCTGACCGCAGCCGAGCCGGGGATACACTGTATCTAATCTACAGAGACTAATCCTGACTGTGTATAGAGACTAATCCTGACCGCAGCCGAGCCGGGGATACACTGTATCCAATCTACAGAGACTAATCCTGACCGCAGCCGAGCCGGGGATACATTGTATCTAATCTACAGAGACTAATCCTGACCGCAGCCGAGCAGGGGATACACTGTATCTAATCTACAGAGAGTAACCCTGACCACAGCCGAGCCGGGGATACACTGTATCTAATCTACAGAGACTAATCCTGACCGCAGCCGAGCCGGGGATACACTGTATCTCATCTACAGAGACTAATCCTGACCGCAGCCAAGCCGGGAATACACTATATCTAATCTACAGAGACTAATCTGACCGCAGCCTAGCAGGGATACACTGTATCCAATCTACAGAGACTAATCCTGACCGCAGCCGAGCCGGTGATACACTGTATCTAATCTACAAGACTAATCCTGACTGCAGCCGAGCCGGGGATACATGTATCAATTACAGAGACTAATCCTGACCGCAGCCGAGCCGGGGATACACTGTATCTAATCTACAGAGACTAATCCTGACCGCAGCAGAGCCAGGATACACTGTATTATCTACAGAGACTAATCTGACGCAGCCGAGCCGGGGATACACTGTATCTAATCTACAGAGATAATCCTGACCGCAGCCGAGCCGGGGATACACTGTATCCAATCTACAGAGACTAATCCTGACCGCAGCAGAGCCGGGATACACTGTATCCACTGTACAAAGACTAATCCTGACCGCAGCCGAGCCAGGGATACAGTGTATCTAATCTAAAGAGATAATCCTGATCGCAGCGAGCCAGGAATACACTATATCTATCTAAGTCTTATCTGACGCAGCGAGTCGGGGATACACTGTATCTAATCTACAGAGACTAATGCTGACCTCAGCCAGCCAGGGATACACTGTATCTAATCTACAGAGACTAATCCTGACCGCAGCTGAGCCGGGGATACACTGTATCTAATCTACAGAGACTAATCCTGACGGCAGCGAGCCGGAGATACACTGTATCTAATCTACAGAGACTAATCCTGACCACAGCCGAGCCGGGGATACACTGTATCTAATCTACAGAGACTAATCCTGACGGAGCCGAGCCGAGGATACACTGTATCCAATTTACAGAGACTAATCCTGACGCAGCCGAGCCGGGGATACACTGTATCTAATCTACAGAGACTAATCCTGACCGCAGCCGAGCCGGGGATACACTGTATCCAATCTACAGAGACTAATCCTGACCGCAGCCGAGCCGGGGATACACTGTATCTAATCTACAGAGACTAATCATGACTGCAGCCGAGCCGAGGATACACTGTATCTATCTACAGAGACAAATCTACACGTACTGTAAATCAGAAACTAATCCTGACCGCAGCCGAGTCGGGGATACACTGTATTAATCTACAGAGACTAATCCTGACCGCAGCCGACCGGGGATACACTGTATCTAATCTACAGAGACTAATCCTGACCGCAGCCAACCGGGGATACACTGTATCCAATCTGAGCAGGGGGGAACTATTAATCCTACGCGCAGCCAGCCGGGGATACACTGTATTAATCTAAGAGACTAATCCTGACTGCAGCCGAGCCGGGGATACACTGCATCTAATCTACAGAGACTAATCCTAACCCAGCCGAGCCGGGGATACACTGTATCTAATCTACAGAGACTAATCCTGACCGCAGCCGAGCCGGGGATACACTGTATCTAATCTACAGAGATAATCCTGACCACAGCCGAGCCGGGGATACACTGTATCTAATCTACAGAGACTAATCCAGACCGCAGCCGACCGGGATACACTGTATCTAATCTACAGAGACTAATCCTGACCGAGCTGGCGGGATACACTGTATCTAATCTACAGAGACTAATCCTGACCGCAGCGAGCCGGGGATACACTGTTCTAATCTACAGAGACTAATCCTGACCTCAGCCGAGCGGGATACACTGTATCTAATCTACAGAGACTAATCCTGACCGCAGCCGAGCGGGGATACACTGTATCTAATTACAGAGACTAATCCTGACCCAGCCGAGCCGGGGATACACTGTATCTAATCTACAGAGACTAATCCTGACGCAGCCGAGCGGGGATACACTGTATCTAATCTACAGAGACTAATCCTGACGCAGCCGAGCGGGGATACACTGTATCTAATCTACAGAGACTAATCCTGACCGCAGCCGAGCAGGGATACACTGTATCTAATCTACAGAGACTAATCCTGACCGGCAGCCGAGCACGGATACACTGTATCTAATCTACAGAGACTAATCTGACCGCAGCCGAGCCGGGGGATACACTGTATCAATCTACAGAGACTAATCCTGACCGCGAGACCGAGCAGCGAGGGATACACTGTATCTAATCTACAGAGACTAATCCTGACCGCAGCCGAGCCAGGGATACACTGTATCTAATCTACAGAGACTAATCCTGACTGCAGCCGAGCGGGATACACTGTATCTAATCTACAGAGACTAATCCTGACCGCAGCCGAGCCAGGGGATACACTGTATCTAATCTACAGAGCTAATCCTGACCGCAGCGAGCCGGGATACACTGTATCTAATCTACAGAGACTAATCCTGACCGCAGCCGAGCCGGGGGATACACTGTATCTAATCTACAGAGACTAATCCTGACCGCAGCCGAGCCGGGGATACACTGTATCTAATCTACAGAGACTAATCCTGACCGCAGCCGAGCCGGGGATACACTGTATCTAATCTACAGAGACTAATCCTGACCTCAGCCGAGCTGGGGATACACTGTATCTAATCTACAGAGACTAATCCTGACCGCAGCCGATCCGGGGATACACTGTATCTAATCTACAGAGACTAATCCTGACCGCAGCCAAGCCGGGGATACACTGTATCTAATCTACAGAGACTAATCCTGACCGCAGCCGAGCCGGGGATACACTGTATATAATCTACAGAGACTAATCCTGACTGAAGCCGAGCCGGGGATACACTGTATCTAATCTACAGAGACTAATCCTGACCGCAGCCGAGCCGGGGATACACTGTATATAATCTAGAGAGACTAATCCTGACCTCAGCCGAGCCGGGGATACACTGTATCTAATCTACAGAGACTAATCCTGACTGCAGCCGAGCCGGGGATACACTGCATCTAATCTACAGAGACTAATCCTAACCGCAGCCGAGCCGAGGATACACTGTATCTAATCTACAGAGACTAATCCTGACTGCAGGCGAGTCGGGGATACACTGTATCTAATCTACAGAGACTAATCCTGACTGCAGCCGAGCCGGGGATACACTGCATCTAATCTACAGAGACTAATCCTAACCGCAGCCGAGCCGGGGATACACTGTATCTAATCTACAGAGACTAATCCTGACCTCAGCCGAGCCGGGGATACACTGTATCTAATCTACAGAGACTAATCCTGACCGCAGCCGAGCCGGGGATACACTGTATCTAATCTACAGAGAGTAATCCTGACTGCAGCCGAGCCGGGGATACACTGTATCTAATCTACAGAGACTAATCCTGGCCGCAGCCGAGTCGGGAATACATTGTATCTAATCTACAGACACTAATCCTGACGCAGCACGAGCCAGGGATACACTGTATCTAATCTACAGAGACTAATCCTGACCGCAGCCCAGCCAGGAATACACTATATCCAATATATAGAGATACACAGCCCGGAGTGTGCAGCCGAACCGGGGATACACTGTATCCAATCTACAGAGATACACAACCTGGAGTGTGCAGCCGAGCCAGGGATACACAGCTCGGAGTGTGATACATTGTAGCAGGTGCGGATCTGCTGTCCTCTTCCTCTATATTGTCTCTGTTCCGGGCCTCTGAAGTCACAGCAGACCTCGCCTCTGTCATCCATAGATTATACAGGGCCAAGGAGGGAATATGGGAAATAATATATATATACATATTGTGTGTCTTCTACTCGCCTTTCCTGAGTCACCAAACGTAGAGGACGGAAGCGCGGAGGATACATGGAGAGATACGGAGAGGATACGGTTATCTTGACCCATTCCTCGGGCAGCACTCGGCCGCCATCTGTGTCCACACTGGTAGATAGGACAAGGCAGAGACACGGTTTATTTTGTTTCTTATTTAAGAAAACACTGGTTCGGATGAATCAGTGAATGAACTTACTGTGGAAATAAGGACAATTGTACGTGTATGTGAAAATAATGGACGCCTGACTGTGCCCTTCCACATGTTCACTGACCCTCAGGTATCAGCAGAGCCTGATTACTGCAGTGATTTCATGTGCTTTCCTCCCTTTCTCCGGATTGCTTTCTCTGCCCTCCCTGAGTATATAGATGCTTTCCCTCCTCTGAACACTGATCTATAACACTGAAAGCAGTTGGAGGGCGTCATAGCCAGGAGCAGAGCAGATTGGTGTCCAGAGCTTCTATACATTCCGCAGCTGCCGGACTGAAGGTGGCTGAATTCTGCATTTAAGACACAAATAATCAACAGAAAGTGCAAATAATTACGTCATCTTTAAGAATAGAAAATAAGGGCACATTGTTCAGAACGGCATACCCTGCTCCTTCTTTTCAGGGTAATATCTGTGTACCTGATCTAACTGGATTCTGAGTAGATCCACAGTAGAGAGATCCTTTGCAGATTGATCAATATTGATGGCTGCTCCAGGTCTCAGTGGATTCTCAGGGGACACTACAAAGAGAAATCAAAACTATAATGGTGGCTCCTCGGGGGCGGGATCACAAATAATAGGAGTCATTTACATCATTGGGAAACCCCTGATATGCCCATTTTCCACTTACCCTATAGGTTTGGATATTGTGTCGGCCGCTGATCTTCAGTTATCACAGGAGACGTCACCTTCTCCTTCCGTCTTTGAGTCCCTGTAAGAAAAGACTCCACCCTGAGCCCCGCCCACTGCTGATCCCTATAATGCACAGTGCCCTCTGCTGGCCGTGTGCAGAGCTGCGGCCCTGGCTGCACATCTTTCCCACCATCACTGGTGTTTTTCAGCACATCCTCCCCCACTCACCCTTCATCAGGACTGAAGGACTAATTCATGGAACATTGTCAGGATTTGGTGGCTCTCCCAGGGTCCGGCTCCGCTCACTGCGGTCGTCACAGTTTTATTCCTTTTTGATGTAAATGATGAATTTGTCAGCCGGGCTCAACTCTAAAGTCAGCCGGGACCCGTGTAAAAATGCTCAATACATTATTGTCCTCATCCCTTAAAACATAAATCATTTGAGAAATGACCCTAAGCTGTTAACCTATAATTTGTAGCAAACAACAGATCTGGGTGTGCCGCAATTCACTGGATGGTGCAACTCTCACATTGACCACTAGAGGTCCCACCAGGATTACAGCTCCCATCACTGAATGCAGAACCATCTCTGGAGGAAAAATAACTGCCAGCTAGGGTGGACTGTTAGACCAGGCCAGGAGAAGGGTCTAAAAGGCATTTCTCAGTGTAACACTCACAGGTATAATGCAATGTATGAGCTCTGCAATGCATTACACCAGTGATCAAACCAATAAAAAACACCTACACCGCCTATGGCTCATTAGCCCCTCTAAATGCCATAATTGTTAACGATCATAACATTTTGGAGGTTGAGAGAGGGAGTGAGCTTCTATCCCACCCAATCAAGATCAACGCTATGTAATGCAATGGTTCATATGAAAGTAGGAGTTCAAATATTGACTACCTGATCAGCTAACTCAGGTGGCCTGTTAGACCCAGCCAGGAGCGGAGTCTAAAAGGCTTTTGTCAGTGTAACACTCACAGGTATAATGCATTGTGTGGAGCCCACTGGGACAGGGTACTGGGGGAATATTTACAGGTGAGTTTGTCGTGACGCCACCCACGGGTTGTGGTCAGGGTGACCACCGCTGCTGCAAAACCTCCGGGGATAACGTTTGGAAGCTGGAGATGTAATGGTTCTCCCCAGGTAGAGTTTGATTCCCCGGGGCAGTGATAGTAATAGTCTATAGATGGTGCTATGGATGTTGTAGGATAGGGGTAGTAGTAGAGATGATGGTAGTTTGTGAGGGTACGCAGGGTTTGAACACAAGGATCACACACACTCACAGTTTTTAAGTTTTCCAAGGATTTAGTGGTGATGGTATTCAGTAGAGAACTGTCCACGGAGTCTGTACCGGGGCTGGGTTGTTCCCACCCTGTCCGGGTCCTCAGCTTCCCACTGCTGCGCTGTGTGTGTGGCCCTGCTGCTGCTTTAGCTGAGCTGCTGGTACTGTCTCCCCTCACAGGTAACCCCTTTGCTAGGTAACTTGAGTCTTTCCGTGTGATTCCGACCCCGCCGTGTTGCTTCACTGAGGTACAGTGTAGATCTATAACCTCCACTATCCCGGTGTTTACTGTCCTGTGTGTGTCAGTCACAGATTTGGATCCGGTATCCGGTCTGTGCGCTCCTCTGCGGCGAGTTATGAGGTCTCTGTTTGTTGTACTCCTCTCCTCAGACCCTGGCTTCAGGCCTGAAAGCAGTCAGTGGTCCCTGTCAGGAGCTCAGCACTGCTCCCATTTACAGGTCCTCCTCCTAGTGCTCCCTGCACTAAACTGAACTGTCAACTGTCAACTATCAACTAACTACATCCTCCTCAGACCAGAATATATCAGGGAGCTGATTGAGCTCCCCCTTCTGGCCTAGAGGTGCTAGTGCAGTGTCAGGTGTTGTGTGGGGAGTTAACCCATGGTGTTGTTTCTGTGGCACTTAACCCCTGGTATGCCACAATTGCAATACATGTGCACTGCAAAGCATTACACCGGTGATCAGACCAATAAAAATAGAGGGTCCTACACCGCCTACGGCTCATTAACCCCTCTAAATGCCATAACAACGATCATTGCGATATCGTCCCTGCGATTTATTGCAGTCGCATCGCCATGTTACACGACACAACGCACCAACGATATCAACTGCAGCGACCACACCACGTGACTTTTGGTCGATGTTGCATGCAATATCGCGACGTGTAACGGTACCCTAAAAGGTATTTGTCAGTGTAACACTCGCAGGTATAATGCATTTCAATGTATGTGCACTGCAATGCATTACACCAGTGATCAGACTAATCAAAAGGGACTAATGAAAAGACAAACGTTCACAAAAAGTGTAAAAATCCAAAAAGAGCAAGAGCGTGTTTTGTGTGTGTGAGTAATCAAACATAAAAAACCCGATATAAACCTAGTATTACTGTAATCCCATTGACCTGAAGCATGAAGATGTCTTGGTAAACAGTGAGCAATGCTTGACCTGCTGTTGATTCGTTCTCCCAGAGATCACAGTCAGGCTCACATTTATCCTGTCCTCCGCACTGAGCGCTTACACTGGGGTTTACATGTAAATCTGTGATTCAGACATAACCCCTGATGGGAGATTACTGGGGGCAGTCACCTTGGACGCAGTCTGTCCTATGATCCGGTGGTGTCTGTCTTTCCACAGGTGCATACATATGCACGGTTCTGTGCACTTCTGATAAGATGAACAGAGGCCAGACTCAGTCCGGAGGAACTCTGCTGCCTCATAGTGAATGAATCCTCCGGGATTTCATCTGAATCATTCATTTAAGCGCCTGAGTCATTAAGCAGTATTGTGCCAAAGAATAACATGGAAAATCAGGACTGCAGAAAAGCATAATCCACGTTCCAGGTAGCACAAAGGCTGTGGAATAGCTCAACAGCTCCTCGTCGCTCATAGGAAACCCAGCAAACGCTGCGCTCCCTACTCCAAATGCTGCCTCCCTTCTGAGCTCCACAAAGTCTAAACCACATTTAGCTCTAAAGAAAGCGTCTCTCTGCCGGGACTATTACATTATAGAAATATTTCAGATCAGCAAAAAAAAGTGAAAATGGAGACACTTTATAAATATGGCCATATCGAAAAACCGCCCAGTCACCGCGTCGAGGCGTATCTGCTTGACCGGGTCCCCAATTAAACCACATTTAGCATCCACTTCTTTGTCATTACTGTGGTGAGGGAGCCCGCTTATGACTCACCGTGGCCGGGACTCCGGTTTAGACAGGCGATGCTTCCTTCCTCCTTGTCACAGGTGGGCCGCGCCTGCCGGTAGTGGGGCCCGGTGTAGTGCAGATCAAAAGTTGAAGACGTCTGGTAGGAACAGATTAAAGGGGTTTTTAATTTATTCGAGACGCCACCTATGAGTAGTTCGGTAATCGTCACCGACGCTGCGGAACCTCCGGGGGATGGACAGCAGCAAGATGGAACGCTCCCCACAGGCTGAGCGGTGATCCCCGGAGGCTGGAGCTGCTTAAGATGTTGTGCGGCAGCTGCGGTTACCTTGTAGTGCGGACGGACAGTTCATAAGGAAGCACGGACACAGAAAGTCTCTGCAACGGGTCTTTACTGTAACCAGCAGGCAATACATGGGATACAGTTAACGGGTAGTGGACCGGGTGGACTCAGCAGTGATGGTGTCCCTCAGAGATCCGCAGTGTTCCTCCATTCTAACTAACTTGTTTGCCAGTGTCACCCAGGAATACCAGGTCGGGTACGGGGAGGCTGCTTCAATGCCCTATCCATGATGTACGTTCTGGATGTTTTGGGGAGCCTTGGGTCCCTCAGTGGGTACACCGCTGGTTAGACGACTGGAAGTTGGCGGGTGGTGGGGTGCTCCTGTGAAGCTGCTCCTCCACGCTTCTGGTTCGCGTAGCAGAGGTGAACTGCTGCCAGCTTCGGTACCAGTGAACCGGCTGTGAGTTGTGGGCACGGGAGTCTTTTGGAACCCGTGTGATGATGCCCAATCCCGGTTGGTAAGGCCTCAGGTGCTGACACCCGACCGGTGACGGCCCGGGGGCTGCACGGGGTGCGGAGCCCCCGCTCCTCTCCAAGTTCTAGACTGCTCTCGTCAAGTTCTAGATCCCTTCTCCTACTAGACTATTGTGTGTGTTCTCCTACACACTTCCCTAGCACTCCACCCACCAGGACCTATGATTGGCCCTCTGTTCTAGGTGATGCATGCAGGGTTGGATTTCTAAATTAACCAGATCATTGCTGAGTCAGAGAATATTGCGGCTGCATTTATGGCTGCAATACCCTCTTGTGACGCACTCGTTGCGGGGCGCCACACTCCCCCTTGGTTGAATACGCTTGTCCCCAAGCGTCACACTACCCACATTACAGAGGTTTTTATATTTTATAACAGGTAATAAACAGGTTAACACATTGCGCGGACCCGGCGGGCGGTCGGCTGTCCTTAGGTAAAAGTTCAGGCTGTAGCCGCCAAGTCGCGGTGTTATTTGCAAACAGGAAGAAGTCTCTTGGTGAAAAGTTCAAACAACAAGTCACTTATGGAGGGCAGTGTTCCGGACTCGTATAGCGAACCACCCGTCACAGCATACATATCGCTCATAGGTTACTATGTCCCCTCTATACAAGTCTCGGCTTGGATGGCCTCGCGGTAGGTGCGATTCCAAATCACGGCGCCCCACGAACACTTCAGTACTCACACCCTCCTCCCTTACGAATCCCCACCCGGTGGATAAGTTGAAGGTGCTTACCCGCCCGGTTTTACGGAATTGTTCAGGTAATGGAGATTGGCGGCGGGCCTCGGCGCGAGCCTGCATATTGGCTTGCAGTCGAGTGTGCCACTCCTCCCTTCGGATACGACGTACCTCTTCGTCGGAGTGGTGCGGCGTGTGGATACTGTCACTATGGCGTGATGGTTGTTGAACTGCTTGAGTTTGGTGGGCAGTCTGTAGAAAAGCCGGGTTCAACGGAACCGGAGAAGATACTGTTGCGGCGGCACCCGACCAGTGCACCCGAGCTGATCGCCCGGCAGAAGGGTTCCTTGTGTCTCCCCAGGCGAACCCGGTGTAGAGATCCTCAGCGGGGCTGTAGATCTCGTCGTCATCCTCCTCGACCTCTCCTTCGATGACTACGTCAGGCTGCTCGGCTGACGGAGATGATGGGATGGAATCCTCTGGATCGGTGGGTGGCTGTGCTGCAAAGTTCTCCTCGAGGTCGTCTTGCAGGGCTTCCAGGCTGCCTGCCTCTTCTTCTGTAGCAGCGGGAAGTGGTGTTTCGATTCCGGTCACCAGGTAGGCCTCGGTATTTGCAGAGGAGGCCTCCGGTTCAGGGGAGAAACAGGCGACAGTCTCAGTAGTGTGGAAACTAGTCGCGGGTTCCGCAGGTGGAACCAGGTATGTGTCAGCTTCTTCGTGGGAGCGTATTGGAAGCTCCGGCTCTGGAACGGGTTCGGCTGCAGTTTCAACCGCTGGTACGGGTCGAGCTGTGGCCCTCACAGGAATGATACAGTCTATGGGCTCCGGTGACGGAGCAGGACAGGTGGTGGGCGACGGTGAGGTGGTTGAAAAGCTGGCGACGTCGTCTGGGCTTGGAGAAGCTGTACCCGGTCGGCTCTGCTGCATCGCATGATGGAGTCTTCTGCCTAGGGTCGCGCTCCAGCTGCGAACCGTCCATTCCACTGTCTCAAGTAGTCGCACCCGGAGGTCTTGTAGAGCCTCTAGCCAGAAGTCGGGGCTGCCGTCTATGGTAATGGCAGGACCCGGACCCGGTTGGCCTATGGCTGCTCTGGCCTCCGCCTCGACCTCCCGCATTAGGTCTTGGAGTCTCATGCTGGCCATTCTCTTCTTCGGAGGGAAACCACACCCGTTCAACCGGTAACCGTTCTGGTAGAGCTGGTGAAGAAGGTCTGTGACACTCCCATTTCCTCTGGGCTTTTGTAGTCCAATGGTGGGAAAATTCTTTGGGGTCCGCCCCCATGGTTGATTCGAACAATCAGGGCGGACAAAGAGTTTGGCGCCTTTTGTCTTTAGCCCTCCCACGATGAGGGGGGGGTTGACTCACTCCTGGGCTTGCACGTGGCGGATTCTTGTGGCGGGAACGCCATCTTGGGCGCCATCTTGGCCCACGGTGAAAAGGCGGGAAAGTTCTTTTAGGGACGAACAAAGTCCAATTTGTAGACAATAAAGTCATTTTTAAGCACATTATACCCGTTGGGTAACGGGCCTGCTCGTATCCTGTTCGTGACACCATTTTCTGACTCACCGTGGCCGGGACTCCGGTTTAGACAGGCGATGCTTCCTTCCTCCTTGTCACGGGTGGACCGCGCCTGCCGGTAGTGGGGCCCGGTGAAGTGCAGATCAAAAGTTGAAGACGTCTTGGTGGAACAGATTAAAGGGGTTAATTTATTCGTGACGCCACCTATGAGTAGTTTCGGTAATTGTTACCGACGCTGCGGAACCTCCGGGGGATGGACAGCAGCAAGATGTTACGCTCCCCACAGGCTGAGCGGTGATCACCGGAGGCTGGAGCTGCTTAAGATGTTGTGCGGCAGCTGCGGTTACCTTGTAGTGCGGACGGACAGTTCATAAGCAAGCACGGACACAAAGTCTCTGCAACGGGTCTTTACTGTAACCAGCAGGCAGTACATGGTATACAGTTTACGGGTAGTGGACCGAGTGGACTCAGCAGTGATGGTGTCCCTCAGAGATCCGCAAGTGTTCCTCCATTCTAACTAAGTGGTTGCCAGTGTCGCCCAGGAATACCAGGTCGGGTACGGGGAGGCTGCTTCAATGCCCTATCCATGATGTACGTTCTGGATGTTTTGGGGAGCCTTGGATCCCTCAGTGGGTACACCGCTGGTTAGACGACTGGAAGTTGGCGGGTGGTGGGGTGCTCCTGTGAAGCTGCTCCTCCACTCTTCTGGTTCGGGTGGCAGAGGTGAACTGCTGCCAGCTTCGGTACCAGTGAACCGGCTGTGAGTTGTGGGCACGGGAGTCTTTTGGAACCCGTGTGATGATGCCCAATCCCGGTTGGTAAGGCCTCAGGTGCTGACACCCGAGCGGTGACGGCCCGGGGGCTGCACGGGGTGCGGAGCCCCCGCTCCTACTCCAAGTTCTAGACTGCTCAGGTCAAGTTCTAGATCCCTTCTCCTACTAGACTATTGTGTGTTCTCCTACACTTCCCTAACACTCCACCCACCAGGACCTAGGATTGGCCCTCTGTTCTAGGTGATGCATGCAGGGTTGGATTTCTAAATTAACCAGGTCACTGCTGTGTCAGAGAATATTGCGGCTGCATTTATGGCTGCAATACCCTCTTGTGACGCACTCGTTGCGGGGCGCCACATTTACATTACAGGGTGCATTTCTCCAGAAGCTCAAGCTCGGCACAATGTACAAGGCACTGCAATGTAGAGGGCACCACAATGTACTAGGCACTACAATGTACTGGGTACTACAATGTACAAGACACTACTGTGTATGGGCACCACAATGTACTAGGCACTACATTGTACTGGGTACTTCAATGCAGAGGGCACTACAGTGTATGGACACTACAATGTACAGTGCACTACAATGTAGAGGGCACTACAGTGTACAATTACTACAATGTACTAGACACTGCAATGTACTTGGCACTACAATGTACTAGACATGACAGTGTATGGGGCACTACAGTGTACAGGGCACTACAGTGTACAGACACTACAATGTACTAGACAGTGCAATGTTCTTGGCACTAAATGTACTAGACATGACAGTGTATGGGGCACTTCAATGTACTTGGCACTACAATGTACTAAACACGACAGTGTATGGGGCACAACAGTGTACTAGATACTACAGTGTATGAGCACTACAATCTACTAGATACTACAGTGTACGGAACACTACAGTGTATGGGGTCCTAAAATGTAGTAGACACCACAATGTAATACACTACAGTGTATGGGCACTGCATTGTACTGGGCACCACAATGTAGAGGCACTACAATGCACTAGACACCACAATGTACCGGGCACTACAATCTACTAGACACTACAGTGTAACTACAATGTACCAGACACTACCATGTATGGGCATCACTATGTACTAGACACTACAGTGTACAGGTCACTACAATGTACTAGACACTACAATGTACGGGGCACTACAGTGTACGGGGCACTACAGTGTACGGGCACTACAATGTACAGGCATCTCAATGTACTGGGCACTACAGTGTATTAGACACTACAATGTACTAGACACTACAATGTACTGGGCACTACAGTGTACGGGGCACTAGAGTGTACGGGCACTACAATGTACAGGCATCTCAATGTACTGGGCACTACAATGTATTAGACACTACAATGTACTAAACACTACAATGTATGGGCACTACAATGTACTGGGTACTACAATGTACTACTACAGTGTACCCAGTGCTACAGTGTACGGGGCACTATAATGTACAGGGCACCACAAAGAATGGGCAGTACAATGTAGAGGGCACTATAATGTATGGGGCAACATGATATACTGGGCACTACGTTGTACGGGATACTACAATGTACTTGACACCTTAGTCTACTGGCCACTACAATGTACTAGACCCTACCGTGTAGTGGACACTATAATATACTAAGCACTACAATGTACTAGACACTGCAAAGTATCGGGCATTGTAATGTATGGGGCACTACAATGTACAGGGCACCACAAGGTACGGGCATTGCAGTGTAATAGGCACTACAATATACGGGCACCACGATGTACTGGGCACTACAATATAGAGGGCACTACAGTGTACGGGCACGATAATGTACGGGCACTACATTGGTAGATTTGCAATTTTCATTCATGAACATTCACTGCTGTTTGTTTCTGGAAAACCCCCATGGAGTTACAATCCTCCCTGCCCTGTGTATAAATCCCCAGAGGGGTGACCTGTCCACAATGGGGTCCCGTCAGGGGATTCTGTGATCTATTGTGGGGATCTCTGTGCTCCAGGAGATAAATGCTTCTGTGCTATATTTTGGGGTGAAAATGTCATTATTTTTTCTTCCGCCCAATAGTATAACATGACGTGACTCCGTGTGGTGTCAATATCATCTCTGCCCCCCCAGAGAACTTCATCAGAGGTGCAGTTTGTAAGATGGGGGTCACTGTTGGGGGGTCCTGGTCCTCAGGGACTCGGCCAATGTGACGATGGCCCCCCAAACCATAACAGTCAAATCTGCTTTATCCCTCCGGAGTATTGTTGCGCTCAATCACTCCGGCGTCTCTTGCAAAAATGACAAATTTAGGGCAAAGTTAATTTCTTGGTGAGAAAAAAAACAACTAATTTCTCATTTCCACTTTTTTAACTCTTAAAGTGTAACAGCTGTTTATATTTTTATGTAATAATAATGTAAAAGAGCAAGTGATTATAATAAACTTTCAAATATACTTCATCAGAGAATTTTGGTTGAAAACCATTCCTAAACCGTCCACAAGGTGTCCCCACTAGACTGTGTGTGAAGCAGACATATGTTCATTCTCAGACAGATTCGTCTTCACACTGAATATGGGCATGTAACCATATAAGGAAAAGCGGGTGTGGTCTACACTCTGTGCCAGCTCCTGACTGCAGCTGATGAGGAAACAATGTATCAGATTACATCAGATTACTTGAGGTATTATGCCGCAGACTTCGGAGTGCCCATATACAGTGCATGACAATGACAGGCAAGCCAACGGTGTCTGGTGCACTACACACAACAGCAGAAGAGGCACTGGGGGGACAAATACAACCAGGGACCCTGCTCATAGGACACCCCCTGCACTCACCTGCGACAGTGCCCTGCTCTCCCTACCATCCCTGTACAGGTTCTTTCAACTAATTGCCAAACAGAATACCTAGTCCCTCGCTGGCCCTGATGTCAACCCTCAAAAGGAAGATGGCCAACAGGAGCACTAGTTCCAACCACAGCAATAAAATGAACAAGAGAGGAAGGAAAGACAGACAGGGGAAAGACAATACAACTTCACGCCTGCTGCCATTCTCCTAGGCAGCAGATGGCTTGGCAATGGTCAGCTTTCCCAGAGTAGCTCCTTCACCGCAGGTAGCCAGGCCAGGAATGGAGATAATCACTAGCAAGGAATGCTGGAAACATGTGACCATATAAAGAGGACAGGAGTGATCACAAAGTAGCCACACCTGGAAAGAGAACAAGGGAGCATTGCTGCAAGAGAAACTGACATTAATCCCTACACTACTATAGAAAAGACACACATTTAAAATGAAGTCTCAATTCAGAAAAGAGAAACAGGTCCCAAACCTGTCACACGTCTCCAAAGTGAGACCATCATGACATCAGGCTACAGCACAGTTGCTGAGCAGTGTCAGAATCAGTGCAAGCTCCTCTCCATTTTCCTTGACACAAGCTTCTGATCTGTCATCTGGCTCCACACAGCTCAGATCTCTGTTAACCCCTTCTCGGCTGTCACATCACCCTATCAGCTGATAACCACTCCCACACAGCCATAAAATGCAGAGCACAGAAAAATGTGAGAAAAGAGGTCATATGGCACAAAAAAGTATTATCTTAGCTGCTGTGTGACCCGTCATTAACAACCAGCGCAGGATTGTTGTTTTTTTTTTGTTTGTTTTCCCCGATGAAATAACATTTACACTTTAAGGAAATTCACAGGAATTAAAACAAACTTCCTAAATCGGCTCTATCAATAACTTGGGGGGCAGTTTATAGAATGATGAGACGTTAGGGGCCTATGTTATTTGTATTACTTATTTATATAGTGCTATTAGATTCCATGACACTTTACATATGGAAAGGGCAGACGAGGACAAGTACAATATGAATGGACGATCAAGACGTACAGGTACCGGTGGGGAGAGGACCCTGTCCGCGAGGGCTCACAGTCTACGTGGGACGGGTTGGGATACAGTAGGAGGGGGTAGTGCCAATGGTGTGGTGGACCAGGTCTTATTGTAGGTTGTAGCTTGGTGGAAGAGGTGGGTCTTCAGGCTTCTTTTGAAGGTTCCCAGGGTAGGAGAATGTCTCATGTGTTGGGGCAGTGAGTTCCAGAGTCTGGGTGAAGCACGGGAGAAATCTTGTATGTGGTTGTGAGAGGAGGGGATGAGAGAGGAGTAGAGGAGGAGCTCTTGGGAGGATCGCAGGTTGTGTGAGGGTAGGTATCGGGAGACCATGTCAGAGATGTATGGATGGGACTGCTTGTGTCATGGTTAGGGTTTTGAATCGGGATCTGTAAGAAATGGGGAGCCAGTGAAGGGCTTGGCAGAGGGGGGAGACGGGAAATTAGCTGGGAGACAGGTGGATTAGGCGGGCAGCAGAGTTCAGGATAGATTAGAGAGAGGGGCAAGGGAGGTGGTGGGGAGGCCGGTAAGCGGGAGGTTGTAGTAGTCGAGGTGGGAGATGATGAGAGCATGAACAAGTGTTTTAGCAGTGTCACGGTCAAGGAAAGTGCGAATCCTATAGATGTTTTTGAGCTGGAGTCGGCAGGAGGTGGCGAGGGCCTGGATGTGGGGCTTGAAGGAGAGGGAAGAGTCAAGGATAACCCCGAGGCACTTGGCATGGGGGACTGGAGAGAGAGAGCAGTCGTTGACGAGGACGGATAGATCCATGTAGTTGGGGAGAGCGACTTGGGGAGAAGACTATGAACTCAGTTTTGTCCATGTTCAGCTTGAGGAAGCGAGCAGAGAAGAAGGATGAGATGGAGGGAATGTTTGAACAACGCAAAGTGTTGAGTGGAATGAGATTTCTTCCATCTTCTCTCGGCATCCCTCGCAGATCTTTAGTGAGGGTGGTGTGCCAGGGTTGCCTTTTTATGTGAGGAAAGTTGTGTGTGAGGGATGCGGCTAAGTCGAGGGCTGTAATTATTATGGTGTTATATAGGGTAGTGGCAGCATCTGTGTCGCGTATGGAAGCTATGTGGGCAAGAGGGAGAAGGGATTCTGAGAATGAGTGTAAATCAATGTGTTTTAGGTTTCTGCGAGGGTGGTTGAGTTTGCGGAGTGGGGGTAGTGCCGTAGGGAAGGAGAAAGTCAATAACTTGTGGTCAGACAGGGGGAGGGGTGAGTTTGAGAGGTTGGTGAGGAGCAAAGGCGGATGAAGATGAGGTCCAACGTGTGGCCATCTTTGTGAGTAGCAGAGGAGGATCATCGGGAGAGCCCAAAGGAGGTGGCTAGTGAAAGACTTTTAGAGGTGGCAGGGTGGAAAGTGTTAATGGGGATATTGAAATCGCTCATCATGACAGTAGGGATGTCGACAGAAAGGAAGTAGAGTGGTAAAAGTGGAGGTGGTGAAATGGTCAAGGAAGGAGGTGGTAAATCCAGGGGGGCGGTAGATGACGGCCAGCTGAAGGTTACAGGAGAGAAGATGCGGACGGAGTGGGCTTCGAAAGAGGGGAGAATAGTGGAGGGTGGCAGTGGAATATATGTGAAGGAGCAGGTATTGGATAGGAGTACTCCAACACCTCTGCCATGTTTTGTTAATGGGGCGGGCCGTGTGGGAAAGACTGAGTCCGCCATAAGAGAGTGCAGCAGGAGAGGCTGTGTCAGAGGGGGTGGGCCAGGTTTCAGTGATGCCAAGGAATAAGAGTTTTTAGAGATAAAGAGTTCATGGATGAATGGGAGTTTGTTGCAGACCAAGCGAGGGCTCCAGAGTGCGCCAGGTAGAGGGACTGGGGAGCAGGGTCTGGAGGAATGGGTCTAAGGTTGTTGAGGTTGCGAAGTTTAATGATGGGTTGTGGCCAGGATTAGGGGAAATGTCACCAGCAAGTAGGAGGAGCAGTGAGAGAGTTAGAAGGCGGGATGAGGAGTGTTTACGTGGCGGGCATGTGCGAATGTACAGCACGTAGGGATGAGTTGCAGCCAGGAATCAGGTGCAGCGGGGGGTCAGATGCAGCGGGGGGATGTGCAGTACAGATGGGGTCATACCAAGCCCAGACAGGTGTAGATCATGTAGGGATGAGATGCAGCCAGGAATCAGGTGCAGTGGGGGAATGTGCAAAGCGGATGAAGTCATACCAGGTTCAGATAAGGATTCAGCAGAGGGATGAGATGCAGCCAGAGGTCATAAGCAGCAAGAGGATGTGGAGTGGTGATGGAGCCATGTCAGGGTGCAGGCTATGGCTGTAGTCATCTGGTGGTGGCTGTCAGCAGGGGTCAATGATGGCACGTGGCATGCCTGCTGGCCTGACTTGCTTGGCATTTCAGTGGTCGTGCATCCATGGTGGATGCCAGTGATCCAAGAGACGAGAGGGGTCCTGGTCAGGGATGAGAAGCACCAGGATGCAGGGGCAGTAGATGGAGGCGCCCCATCCCTCAATATGATCCTTGCACCAGGGGGAGATAGTCGGGGCTGGGAGGGAGGTGGGGGCAGAAGTGGAGCGGGCTGCACACCAGGCCAGGGATTCGATCGGGAGCAGGGCTCCACAGGAACGGGGGGAAGGGGCAGACTGCTGGTATGAGCGATGGTGCAGCTAAAGGGGATGGCAGAGAGAGACGACCCAGCTCACAATGCAGGTGTCTGCTGACGGCGGGTTGAGCCTCCCCACTCTCCTCAAGGCTCACCGTCGGCACTGGTGTAGACAGAGGTGTAGCTAGGTCAGGCGTCAGGGGCCTCGGGGAGCAGGTAACGAAAGGACGTGGCTCCGACCAGCTCACTGGGCATCTGCTGGGACAGCTCAGTCTCTCCTCTCACCTCCGGCTGCCGCTGGCAAGCGACGCGGCCACAGTCCACACATGTGTCATGCCTCGGGGGTGCGGGGACCCGTGAGCTCAGGGAGGCCCAAAAACTCGAGGTCGCGGCTTTGGCCTATGCACTGGGTCTCTGCGGTCTTAAGGCAGGGAGCGGTGAGACACCGGGCGAACCCCGCTCATGGTGTCACAGGGGCTCCAAGCTCTGCATGGGAGGGAGCACTCCAGTCAGTTGCACCAGCTGTGGGGGCCTGCCCCAGTGCTGTCAGGCCGGGTCCGAAGGTGCCCGACGTAGCTGCCTCACGAGACGATGGCACTCACAGCCTGCCCAAGTAGCTGGGCTGACGATGGGGAGCAAGGGCCGGCGAGTTGGGTCGTGGGTCAGCAGGCCAGCCGGGGCTCCAGATGTTGATGGAAGTGAGGAGCACAGCAGCACGTCCTCACTGCTTGGCGGCCATCTTGTTATGTGAAAGAGAATACCTAAATTCCCCGCAATGTGACGAGCTCCCTAATAAAAATAGGAAAAAGATAAAATATCTGCTAAACTTTTAAGAAAATAATATTTCATAACTGGCGCTGATGTAAAGTGGACGTGGTGAATGTTATATAGCAATCAGTGGTCGGATCATCTGTTAATGGCATAAAAATTCAACATTTATCAAGTTACCAACTTCTTTCATAAATAAATGAACATCATACGTGAAACATATGGGAGACCTATGCCCTGCCAATTACTCTTATATCTGGACTAGCTGTAGAGCCCAGCGGTGCCCGGGCGTAATGCCCATATATGGTAACATCACGCTACCTGGGCATGGCTATGAAGGGCGTGTGGCTATGAGAGGTGTGGGTGGGGCTAACTGGAGGGGCGGGGGCATATGCAGCCATGAAGGGGCATTGCTATGAAGTGGGCATGGTTACAAAGGGCGTGGGTGGGGAATAACCAGAGGGGGCGGAGCCATATGCATCCATGAAGGGTTGTGGTCTAAAACCATTTTAGACCTCCTAGTAAGACAGTGAAACTAAGACTGGGTATTGGTCAACAAGGGGTGCAGCTGCAGAAGCTTCAAAGGTTAAAAAAAAAAAAAAAAAATACACCTGCAAAAGTGGATAGCTAATGCAGTCTTCTAACATGATGAAGCCCTGTTGGACCCCCCCAAACCCAAAGAGAACCCTCACTAAGACAGGCACCATAATATAATGGAGGATAAGGGAATTACTGCATATCCAAGCCCTACACAAATGATATTTCCAGGACTGCGGAAACAGGCTGTACATGCACCTGGGACCAAATTCCTTCTAGGAGCCTGGGATGGGGAGATATGTAGAACGGCTAGTAGATGCCAGGTAGGGAAGCAGTGTTTGGTCTTTAAGCATAATTGGAACTGAACCAGCTCAGATGGCGCCAAAATCATCTCACTAGGACCTACTAGCAGTGGGGTAGCTAGGTGGGGCTGGCAGTGCATCTGTCCCGGGCGCAGCAGGCAGGGGGGCGCCATCTGGCTTCCTGATGCAGTGCCCAAGTTGTCCCCGCACCGGCCACATATAACTGTATGATGATTTTGCCACAGGACCTGGCAGCTCCCTAATGTCTTCTCTATGCTCAGGCCAGTCAGGGAACTGAGTGAGGATAAAAAAGGGACTGCAGCTGCCCTGTAAGTGTTGGTTTATTAAGGCGCCCCTCAGTGAATGTGGTATATGACTTCCAGTCCCAGGCCGGAAATACAAATAATAACCACCTCCCCATCACAGATAGAGGCCCTGAATAAACACAAGCACCAAGTGCTGCCATCAGTTCCTCATTTGATAAACGTCTGGTCTGTAAACAGGTTTATATTGGGTCAGAAACCAACACAGGCAGCGTCTAATGTTAAACAAGCACTTGCACATGGAATTTCGGATCGAGATAAAAGAGCAACCCAAGATTAAAGTATAGATTAAATCGCTGTATGGGCACACTAGATACTATTTATACACAGATGTTACAGTCAGATAAATGGAATACACACAGATATACAGACAAATGTAGCACAGTTACAAGTTTCCTTGCTGCTGGTGGCCACACGGAGGCAGTGTGGAGCCACCGAGCTTCCTTGGGTATACTCTGCCATGTGATGTAATGGAGTCATCTCCCCCTGATGACCTCATGTAAGCTGTTTTTTTCCATACCTATAGATGGTTATGAACTGCAGCCTCTCCCATAACTCTGTCTGGGGCATCGGGAGTGAAAGATAATGCTGTCATGTTTTTGGTTATGATTTTATCTTTCCAATGGTAGGACACACGACATCTGCGCTCGTCCCACTGGACAATATTCATTTTGGGGTAGTTAGGAATGTCGCGCCGTTAATCGGAAATATGCTTTACGGTTCTGCACGTCTACCAATGTCATATTTAAGATCATCATACTTATGGGAGTTATGAGTAGGGTAATATTAATATCTCCTATCCTGGCTACCGGTTGTCTAGCAGAACCCTGTGAAGTCTCCTCGAAAAGACGTTAGTTACCTAGAGACTCCAGGGGGGGGGGGGGGATCTTCCTTTTGTGCGATTACCTTGTGGATCCCGTATATTAGCTAACTCAATTTGCTATGAAGCTTTTTTGTTGTCCAGGATATAGCCAGGAGTACAAAGGAGCTTGTGTGCCTAAATCACGATTGCATTGTGTTGGAAAGGACCAGAACCCCCTTTTCCCGCCATCCTCCCATGCAGCTGCCAGGACTATGGCCTAACATCAACCTGGTAACTGACGTAAGTCTGCTTATACCTCTTGCATTAGCACCTGTAATATGTATATCCATTACATATATAGTGTTTTATCTAGTATGCCTTTAAGGTTAATAAATATGTAATTTAATCCCAGATTGCTCTTTTATCTCGATTGACACGTGTGTTCGCAGTTTAAGATTAAACATTACTAGGGCTGGTTTCTGGCCCGATATAACCCCATTAACGGACCAACCTTCTAATGATGAACTGGTGGCAGCCCTACTAGGCTGACAGGGCTCTGTCATTGGAGGTAGTAAAATGGAGTTACCTCAGACTGTCAGGGATGTGAGTGTGGTGCTCCTGTAAGAGGGTCGATCTGCAGCCCTGTGATCATGAAAACATCAATGATTTAAAGGGATCCTGTCACCTCCAGAACGCCTCCTAAGCAACCAAAAACATGTCCCTGCAGCATATTATCACTAATCTCACACTCCTTTTGTCTCCTAAAAGCATCCTGTGAAAGTGCATAAAAACGTTTTAATACTCACTCATTAGTGATTATAATTAGCAGCGGCTATATTCTTTAGCCCTTAGGGCGTGTTGTTTTCCAGCCTGAATGATCCAGCCTCTCTCTGTCTGTGCTGCTGTGATGTGGAGCTGAAGGCAGGACTAATGATTTGCTTTCTGTGAGTGATAGAGAGTGGGGAGGGCAAAGCCTGCACAAGCAAAGCACACAGACAGAGAGAGGGTGGATCCTGGAGCTGCGAAACAGCCCGCCCTGGTGACTAAAGAATATGTCCCCTGCTAATTATAATCACTAATGAGTGAGTATAAAATCATTTTTATGCACTTTCAAAGGATGCTTTTAGGAGACAAAAGAAGTGTGAGATTAAATCTAAAAGGTTAAAAGACAGTCGCCAGTTATGCAGGCAAAATGATTCCTAAAATGGCAGATAGCATTGTTGCCTTCAAGATGGTGGCGACATGTGGCCGGAGAAAAGTTCGTCCGGGTCATTGTGGGCAGAAATGGCGCCAAAGCGCGCAAAAGGGTACATGGCTGAGAGGTGTGCGGTGCACCAAGATGGCAGGTGCAGTGACTGGAGTCTGCTCCAAGAAGGAAGAAACATCCCGGAGAAGAAGGTCTGGTCCAGAGGAGGCGGTGTCTGCGAGTGGAGGGTGCGATGCCAGAGGAGGCATGGTCTGGTGAGTGCAGACCAGCGTGTGTGACAAGTGTTGCTGTGGGCACTGCCAGCTAGAAGAACGAGTCACACAGGAGGTCCTTTGTGTCAGAAGACATGGGACCAGCCATACAGCAGGTGTGCAGCACAATCCTGGCTTGTAGAGAAGCCATACAGCAGCATGGAAACCTCTGGCACTGACTGAAGAAGAGCTGCCAGGAAACGGTTGCTGAAAGAACCTTCCCAATGCCGACTGGACTGACCAAGATGTCAACATCCCCGGACCTGCCGGCCAAAGACAGATAAACAGGAGACATGCCGGATCACACAAAAGAAGGTAGATCCAGCTGACTCACCGTGGGCCGGGTTCTCAGGTGCTGGCTGTGGTCACGGTTCTGTGCCTGAGGCTGTGGAGGCCCGGTGGTCAATAAAAGGTTAAAGTCTGATGAAAGCGTTTCTGTTTCGTGACGCCACCTGTAGGGGTCTGGTGATGGACGAGCGGGAGTCCCCGGGGTCAGGAGCTGCGATGGTGTAATAGGGCAGCTCGGTTAATGCTGTAGGCAAAGCAGTTAAGACAGTCCTGAAAGAAAGCTCGGACACGATGCTCCTCTGAACGGGTGTTTACTGAGTTCTTTCACGGTTAACAGGCAATACAGTTTTCACTGCAAGGTAACGGACCGGGTGGTTCCGGCGATGAATAATCTCCCTCCAAGGCTCCACAGTGTCCTTTATACTACTGGCCCTCTCTCGTCACTGCTCTCAATGTACCAGGTCAGGATACTGAGGATCTTCTATTGGCAACCCGAGCCGTTGGCCTAGCTACTCCCGATAGGTCCCTGAACCTCAATGGCGGCTATCCCTCCTGGCACAGCTGCGGTGATGGTAAGCTGTGTATTGCGCTCCTGTGAAGCCCTCAATCACTCCGGGTGCTGTAGCACAGCGATAGAGCATCTGTACTAACTCTGAGCCGGTACTCCGGGTTTGGACTGGGCTCGGTCGTTCTTCGCCCCTTACTGGTTCTCTTGGCCCCTTTCACTTCTGGGTCACCGACTCTAGGTGCCCTCCCTGTTATTTTCTGTCACGACTTGGTTCTTGTTCCTGTCTCTCCCACTTTCTAACTCTGTTCTTCCCCACTGCTATACACCTCACTCTCCTCCCACTAGGACCGGGTCTCTAATTGGTCCTCTGCCTCTAGATGCTGCATGTGGTACATGAAGCCTTGGGATTAACCTATTCATCACCGAAACGGAGAATACAGCACCTTCAGTCAGGGGTGCAGTACCCTCCTGTGACGCACTCGTTGCAGGGCGCCACACAACTATGTCAGCCTGGCCCAAGAGTGCTGAGTAAGGCCAGTTCGCTCTTAGGCTCACTGAAGTGAATATTCATGAGCAGCACCGGAAGCGAGAGGAGCAGACACCGCTGGAGCGAGGGGGAGTATAAAATTCTTTATTTTCACTTTTGTCCGTGGTCCATGCACATGGATGTCACACTTAATATCCGTGTGCAGGACGTTTGGACATATTATGCGGAGGCACGTACCACATTTAACGGACAAGTCACCGTGTGGAGCACATGGATACGCATGTGCTCCACACGGAGACACAGTCCATGCGGAAACACGGACATCTGCATGGGGCCAATAGGGGGGGGGGGGGTTGGGGGGAAAATCGTGTGTCCCCATATGTCTGTGCCTCCGGCATGTGTTGGCACAGACCGCACACATGCCGGAGGCACAGATGTGTGAAACCAGCCCAAGAGTAACAGTGTACCACTGACTGCGTAATGGACTCGAATCAAATGAGCAAATGGCTGTTGTGCAGAAGAAACCGGGACCAGTCATGTCCCCATTGGGGACTTAAAGTTGGCCAGAAGAGACCTGTGTGTGACCTGTTGAAAGTCAACGACTTGTTTTTTGTCCATGGCAAAGCCCCTGTGCTATGGTCTGCTCATTGCAGCACTCCTAACCTATGCCCCTTGGCAGAACACACACACACACACACACACGTAAGATCACTCATGGTTTACTGTGGTGTCCCAATCTATGCACTGGCCAATGGCTAGCCCCATCTTAGAGAACCCCACCATCACTCCACCTGCTGTAGGCAGCATAGTTCACCCTCACTCCTGGTGTGGGCAAGGGGAGGGAGTAGCACCAAGTCTACCACTAATATAAAAGAGAAAACATGCATTGGCAGTAAGGGGTTAAAGAGGTTTATTATTTACATATAGAGTGGAAACTTCCTATGAACAACGAGCAGCTGAAATATAATGACCTGATATTACAGCTACTGGCAGACTTTATTCTTATCATTGTTATTCTTATTATCATTCATATTTGTGACCGGGTCTCCATACACCTCCACCTCGCACAGTGTCAGGTACTCGGAGCGTCCTGGGATCACCACGCTGACGTACCGACCCTCCATCCCCTTACAGCAGAAGGACAAGGTGGCCGAGGTGACATCTGTGACTGTGCCGCATCTGGAGGAGAAAAAGTAGGAAATGTGATGATTAGTGGATCACTCCATCATAGATCATGTACAAGTCAGAGGTGGCAAGCCCCGGCCACCACACCAGAGAGGAAGCGGCGAGCCCCCCCAGCTGAGGTGAGCCCCCTTCCCACCTAGCTGGGGTGAGCCCGGCCGTGCCACTTCTCCATGCCAAGCTGTGCACTGCAATGGAATACAACGAAGAGGGTTGACATCTTTTGTTTTGCACAAAAATAATTTGCCGAATTACAGATTTGTTTTTCCAGTAGTCTGTGCCGTCTGCACAATCAAGACCCAGCGCTCCGAGAAGTGGGAATTGGTTCACTCAATGCTACAGATTGGGAGGGGAACTGACCATCTCTTCTTTGTACTTACACCGGGTTGTTGTTATCCGGGGAGTTCCCGATTCGGACCTCGGCTCCCAGCAGTCTCTCCGGACAGCAGTCCTGCCGGTTTGTCAGGACGACAGTGGATATCTTGTAGCTCTGGGTCAGGTCCAGCCTCCACCAGGGATCTTTCTCCAGGTTGGTGTGAGTGCAGGACTCACTATTGAAGTCGGGGTCTTTGTTCCCATCGATGGCGTTCTTAGCCAGTCCACTCTTGGAGGAATATGGATAATCCGACACCTGGGAGGCCACGCCGGACCGCGCTAGATTTGTGGCTGAGGAAGGAAGACGAGATGTCAGTTATATGGATCCAATGTGTGGGCGCTGCCAGCAGTCGTGCCACCAGGTCCTGGCACTGCCCATTAGGTTCATCAGTCAGGCTGGGACAGGAGGGACATGTACTCGCCAAGCCAGTAAATTAGTAACTTTAGGGCTGTCTAGGCACAGTTAGGCTGCTCTGATAAAAGATGTATTGTAGGATGGGACTGTAGTATATAGGGTGGCTGGGAGGAGTGATGTACTGCAGGATGGGGCTGTAGTATATAGGGTGGCTGGGAGGAGTGATGTACTGCAGGAGGAGGAGGAGGAGTCTGTATATAGGGAGGCTGAGAGGAGTGATGTATTGCAAGAGAAGGCTGTAGTATATAGGGCGGCTGGGAGGAGTGATGTACTGCAGGATGGGGCTGTAGTATATAGGGCGGCTGGGAGGAGTGATGTACTGCAGGAGGAGGCTGTAGTATATAGGGCGGCTGGGAGGAGTGATGTACTGCAGGAGGAGGGGTGATGTACTGCAGGATGAAGCTGTAGTATATAGGGCAGCTGGGAGGAGGGCTGTACTGCAGGAGGAGGCTGTAGTATATAGGGCGGCTGGGAGGAGTGATGTACTGCAGGATGGGGCTGTAGTATATAGGGCGGCTGGGAGGAGTGATGTACTGCAGGAGGAGGCTGTAGTATATAGGGCGGCTGGGAGGAGTGATGTACTGCAGGAGGAGGCTGTAGTATATAGGGCGGCTGGGAGGAGTGATGTACTGCAGGAGGAGGGGTGATGTACTGCAGGATGAAGCTGTAGTATATAGGGCAGCTGGGAGGAGTGATGTACTGCAGGAGGAGGCTGTAGTATATAGTGAGGCTGGGAGGAGTGATGTACTGCAGGAGGAGGGGTGATGTACTGCAGGATGAAGCTGTAGTATATAGGGCAGCTGGGAGGAGTGATATACTGCAGGATGGGGCTGTATATATAGGGGTTATGCACTGCAGGATTATATAGTAGGATCCTTCTATAGAGGGCATCAACAGATCAGTCTGCGACTACACAGCAAGGTGACCCTTCCCTATAACTTCACCCTCACCACTTGACTGCTGATTCCAGTTACACCAAGCCCTTCCCATTAAACACCACTTTTACATAACTCCATTGTCTAAACCACTAAAATACATCACTTCTCAGAAATGCCCACTTCCCGCTTCATCCACCAGGTTTCCTGTGATAACCACAACTGCCAATAGATCCCCTGGTGGAGGAGATTTCAGTATCCAGATATCGGACCTCTGCCCCTGAATAATTCACCCCAAGAACACATACAACCACAGAGAAGAGCTCACCTCCTGGAGCAGGAGAACATCCCAGAGTCACAACCACCGACCCGACCAGAAGAAGAGACGTCACAAGATTCATCCTGAGGAAGAGCAGACACTGAGGAGAGAAATCAGGTATATCATTCTACTGAGCCACTATTGGCTGATAACGGAGTTATAGATTGTAGTTGTGTGGCCCACTGGGACGGGGTACTCGGTACCAGACTGGGTAGCACTGGGGAATGATCACGGCAGTCTTGGTCCAGACCATGTCCCGAGCCCCACAAGTAAAAGGGGTATTTACAGGGGATATTGTCGTGACGCCACCCACGGGTTGTGGTCAGTGAAGAGACCACCGCTGCAGTGTACTTCTGTCAGGAGGATGGATTGATGGGGCAGCAGCTAGATGGATGAGCCCGCCACGGTCAGGGCTGCTCTTGACAGGGTGTAAAGGTGAAATAAAAGTTCTGTTGCAGGGAATCACACAGACTAAAGCAGGGTTCACCAGATTTACTTGCAAGTTCAGTGCAATTTAACATTTCACAGTACAGTTCACACAATTAACTCCGGACACTCTGAACCCTCTGCAGCCAGGATCTCTGAGACCCTTCACTCTCTGGTGTTCCTTTCAGGCTTTCCTCTATTATGTTCTTCCCTGTGGGCTGTATGGGGGCAGCTCTGTCCCCTAACTGACTTCCCCATGTGTGTGTGTGGGCGGCAAGCCGGATCCTATCCACTGCTGATCCTCCAGCCCGTGTGTTGGGTGGCCAGACCTGGAATCTGCACCTCCCCGTCCATATGTTAGTGTCCCGGCGTAAAGCTACAGTCACCCAGAGCCAACACTCTAGTCCCAGCCTAGCCTTGGGTGTCCGTCTTGCAAGGGGCCACCAGTCTCTTTCCTACCCATGTGACTATCCGGGTGTGTCAGGGTAGTCAGTTTCACCAGTCGTCCATGCTCAGTCGTTACTCTTACCTTAGCCCATTCCATGACCTGGGAGTTCTCTCCATAGAACTGTCTCTGGCTTCTGCACCTCTAGGCAACCCAGGACCATCAGGGAAAGTGTCTGTCTTTTAATCTCAGCCTACTGCCTAACTCCTCCTTGTTCCCCCCTTTTGTACCCCTTAAGACACCTGACCTACATTCCCACCCACTTCCCTCTCAAGTTTATCACCCCTTGCCCGCCTAGAGCCCAGGTTGGGTGTTGTGTCTCGTGGGTGTGTGCTTTGAGGGTGTTCCAATATAACTGTCTCCCATCTGTCTGGCTGCAGTTCCTACCTGTGGCCACTCTGGTCGCAGGGGCACCACATTGTCACCTGTCCTACAGTCTCCTCCTCCCCCAGTAATGGCTGATACCAGGGAGTAATAGATTGTAGTCACCTGTCCTACAGTCTCCTCCTCCAGTAATGGCCAATAACAGGGAGTAATAGATTGTAGCCACCTGTCCTACAGTCTCCTCCTCCTCCAGTAATGGCTGATAACAGGGAGTAATAGATTGTAGTCACCTGTCCTACAGTCTCCTCCAGTAATGGCTGATAACAGGGAGTAATAGATTGTAGTCACCTGTCCTACAGTCTCCTCCTCCTCCAGTAATGGCCAATAACAGGGAGTAATAGATTGTAGTCACCTGTCCTACAGTCTCCTCCTCCTCCAGTAATGGCTGATAACAGGGAGTAATAGATTGTAGTCACCTGTCCTACAGTCTCCTCCTCCAGTAATGGCTGATAACAGGGATTAATAGCTGCTCTTACCTTTGGATTATGGCTCTTGTATGGTCTCTGCTGAATTCCCTGTAGATTCTGCAGAGGAGCCTCAGTGCCGGGAATTTATACCTGATCACTCTGTAGCCACGCCCTGTCCTGAGCTCCACCTCTTCCTGCCTAGAACTCCGCCCCATCCTTTCCAGCACACCACTCAATACCATGAGTTTCACCCCTACACATATAGCTCCTCCCCTCCAATCCAGAGCTCCGCCATGACATCACAGACTGGTAATGTCTTGGGCTTGTGCACCTGCTGAGTATTTGGTGAGTTGTTACCCCAGTATTTGTAAGGCCTCGTGCACACGCTGAATTTATGGAGAGTTGTTACCTCAGTATTTGTAAGGCCTCGTGCACACGCTGAGTATTTGGTGAGTTTTTACCTCAGTATCTGTAAGGCCTCGTGCACACGCTAAGTATTTGGTGTTTTTACCTCAGTATCTGTAAGGCCTCGTGCACACGCTAAGTATGTGGGGAGTTTTTACCTCAGTATCTGTAAGGCCTCATGCACACGCTGAGAATTTTGGTGTTTTTTACCCCAGTATTTGTAAGGCCTCGTGCACACGCTGAGTATTTGGCGGTTTTACCTCAGTATTTGTAAGGCCCTGTGCAAACGCTGAGTATTTGGTGAGGTTTTACCTCAGTATCTGTAAGGCCTCGTGCACACGCTGAGTATTTGAGGAGTTTTTTCCTCAGTATTTGTAAGGCCTCGTGCACACGCTGAGTATTTTGGTGTTTTTTACCCCAGTATTTGTAAGGCCTCGTGCACACGCTGAGTATTTGGCGGTTTTACCTCAGTATCTGTAAGGCCTCGTGCACACGCTGAGTATTTGGTGAGTTTTTACCTCAGTATATGTAAGGCCTCATGCACACGCTGATGGTGGGTTTACACGCTCCAACGTCGGTCCGATATTGGATCTGACGGCGCGGGAGCGCGCTTTTTGTGCCCGGTTTTCCCAGAATTGCATCGGCGGTTTACACGTTGCGATATCGGGATACAACGTCCTACGATGTGTACGCCCCCGACCCAGGAACGACCATTTAACATGGGAGTGAATGGGTGCCCTTGTACTGCACATCAGAGTTGGGCTGTCACACAGGACGATTCGGCTCCAACCGGCATCCGATATCGGGACGTTGAATAGCACGCTCATTCGACCCCCGATATCTGTTTGCCATCGTTCCTACATCGTATTGGACGTTCACACTGTACAACGCACAAACGATATCTGGTCCAACGCACGAACCACGTGACTTTTGGTCAGAGTTGGACGCCGATATCGGGACGTGTAAACCCACCATGAGTATTTAGTGAGTTTTTACCTCAGTATATGTAAGGCCTCGTGCACACGCTGAGTATTTGGTGAGTTTTTCCCTCAGTATTTGTAAGGCCTCGTGCACACGCTGAGTATTTAGTGAGTTTTTGCCTCAGGATATGTAAGGCCTCGTGCACACGCGGAGTATTTGGTGAGTTTTTACCTCAGTATCTGTAAGGCCTCGTGCACACGCTGAGTATTAGGTGTTTTACCTCAATATCTGTAAGGCCACGTGCACACGCTGAGTATTTGGTGAGTTTTTACCTCCGTATTTGTAAGGCCTCGTGCACACGCTGAGTATTTGGTGAGTTTTTACCTCAGTATCTGTAAGGCCTCGTGCACACGCTGAGTATTTGGCGTTTTTACCTCAGTATTTGTAAGGCCCTGTGCACACGCTGAGTATTTGGTGAGGTTTTACCTCAGTATCTGTAATGGCCAGTTTACACACACCAACTTATCTGTCCAACTTCTGACCAACTTGCTGGTTGCAGTGAAATCATGGACACATTGCTCCTTTTTGTGGCTGTGTACAATGGAACAATGTGTCCATGATTTCACTGCAACCAGCAAGTTGGTCAGAAGTTGGACAGATAAGTTGGTGTGTGTAAACTGGCCATAAGGCCTCGTGCACACGCTGAGTATTTGGTGAGATTTTACCTCAGTATCTGTAAGGCCTCGTGCACACGCTGAGTATTTTGTGAGATTTTACCTCAGTATCTGTAAGGCCTCGTGCACACACTGCGTATTTGGTGAGTTTTCCCTCAGTATCTGTAAGGCTTCGTGCACTCACTGAGTATTTGGTGAGTTTTACTTCAGTATCTGTAAGGCCTCGTGCACACGCTGAGTATTTGGTGAGTTGTTACCTCAGTATCTGTAAGGTCTCGTGCACACGCTGAGTATTTGGTGAGTTTTTACCTCAGTATCTGTAAGGCCTCGTGCACACGCTGAGTATTTGGTGAGTTGTTACCTCAGTATCTGTAAGGTCTCGTGCACACGCTGAGTATTTGGTGAGTTTTTACCTCAGTATCTGTAAGGCCTCGTGCACACGCTGAGTATTTGGTGAGTTTTTACCTCAGTATCTGTAAGGCCTCGTGCACACGCTGAGTATTTGGTGCGGTTTTACCTCAGTATCTGTAAGGTCTCGTGCATACGCTGAGTATTTGGTGCGTTTTTGCCTCAGTATCTGTAAGGCCTCGTGTACACGCTGAGTATTTGGTGACTTTTTACCTCTTTATCTGTAAGGCCTCGTGCACACGCTGAGTATTTGGTGACTTTTTACCTCTTTATCTGTAAGGCCTCGTGCACACGCTGAGTATTTGGTGACTTTTTACCTCTTTATCTGTAAGGCCTCGTGCACATGCTGAGTATTTTGAGAGTTGTTACCTTAGTATTTGTAAGACCTCGTGCACATGCTGAGTATTTGGTGAGTTTTACCTCAGTATCTGTAATGGCCACTTTACACGTCCCAACATCGGGCCGATGTTGGATACAACGCCGCGGGAGCACGCTTTTTCTGGGCAGAATTCCAAGATCACATAGGAGATGTTACACAGCGCGATATCGGCAGGCAACGCAACTGCGATGTGTACTCCCCCTTGTACGGCCGACCCAGGAACGACCATTTAACATAGGATAGAATAGCGGAAGTTGTACTCCAAATCGTTGTTGGGCTTTCACACAGCACGACCCTGCCAGATCGTCCATCCAATATCGGGCCGTTGGAGAGCCTGCTCATTTCTTCCCCGATATCGTTTTGGCATCGTTCGTGCATCGTATTGGACATTTACACCATACAATGCACGAACGATATCGGGGCCAATGCACGAACCACGTGACTTTTTATCGGAGTTGGACGCCGATATCGGGACGTGTAAAGTGGCCATAAGGCCTCATGCACACGTTGAGTATTTGGTGTTATTACCTCAGTATTTGTAAGGCCTCATGCACATGCTGAGTATTTGGTGAGTTTTTACCTCAGTATCTGTAAGGCCTCGTGCACACGCTGAGTATTTTGTAAGTTCTTACCTCAGTATCTGTAAGGCCTCGTGCACACGCTGAGTATTTGGTGAGTTGTTACCTCAGTATCTGTAAGGCCTCGTGCACACGCTGAGTATTTGGTGAGTTTTTACCTCAGTATCTATAAGGTCTCGTCCACACGCTGAGTATTTTGTGAGTTTTACCTCAGTATCTATAAGGTCTCGTCCACACGCTGAGTATTTGGTGCGTTTTTGCCTCAGTATCTGTAAGGCCTCGTGCACACGCTGAGTATTTGGTGAGTGTTTACCTGAGTATCTGTAAGGCCTCGTGCACACGCTGAGTATTTGGTGAGTTTTTACCTCAGTATTTGTAAGGCCTTGTGCACACGCTGAGTATTTGGTGAGTTGTTACCTCAGTATTTGTAAGACTTCGTGCACACGCTGAGTATTTGGTGAGGTGATACCTCAGTATCTGTAAGGCCTAGTGCACACGTTGAGTATTTGGTACGTTTTTACTTCAGTATCTGTAAGGCCTCGTGCACACGCTGAGTATTTGGTGAGTTTTTACCTCAGTATTTGTAAGGCCTCGTGCACACGCTGAGTATTTGGTGAGTTTTTACCTCAGTATCTGTAAGGCCTTGTGCACAAGCTGAGTATTTGGGGAGTTTTTTCCTCAGTATCTGTAAGGCCTCGTGCACACGCTAAGTATTTGGTGTTTTTACCTCAGTATCTGTAAGGCCTCGTGCACACGCTGAGTATGTGGGGAGTTTTTACCTCAGTATCTGTAAGGCCTCGTGCACACGCTGAGTATTTAGGTGTTTTTTACCCCAGTATTTGTAAGGCCTCGTGCTCACGCTGAGTATTTGGCGGTTTTACCTCAGTATTTGTAAGGCCCTGTGCACACACTGAGTATTTGGTGAGGTTTTTACCTCAGTATTTGTAAGGCCTCGTGCACACGCTGAGTATTTGAGGACTTTTTTCCTCAGTATTTGTAAGACCTCGTGCATACGCTGAGTATTTGGTGAGTTGTTACCTGAGCATCTGTAAGGCCTCGTGCACATGCTAAGTATTTGGTGAGTTTTTACCTCAGTATTTGTAAGGCCTCGTGCACACGCTGAGTATTTGTTCAGTTATTCCCTCAGTATTTGTAAGGCTTCGTGCACACGCTGAGTATTTGGTGAGTTTTACTTCAGTATCTGTAAGGACCTCGTGCACACGCTGAGTATTTGGTGAGTTTTTTACCTCAGTATCTGTAAGGTCTCGTGCACACGCTGAGTATTTGGTGCGTTTTTGCCTCAGTATCTGTAAGGCCTCGTGTACAAGCTGAGTATTTGGTGACTTTTTACCTCTTTATCTGTAAGGCCTCGTGCACATGCTGAGTATTTGGTGAGTTTTACCTCAGTATCTGTAAGGCCTCGTGCACACGCTGAGTATTTGGTGAGTTTTTACCTCAGTATCTGTAAGGCCTCGTGCACACGCTGAGTATTTGGTGAGTTTTTTACCTCAGTATCTGTAAGGCCTCGTGCACACGCTGAGTATTTGGTGAGTGTTTACCTGAGTATCTGTAAGGCCTCGTGCACACGCTGAGTATTTTGTGAGTTTTTACCTCAGTATCTGTAAGGCCTAGTGCACACGTTGAGTATTTGGTGAGTTGTTACCTCAGTATATGTAAGGCCTCGTGCACACGCTGAGTATTTGGTACGTTTTTACCTCAGTATCTGTAAGGCCTCGTGCACATGCTGAGTATTTGGTGAGTTTTTACCTCAGTATTTGTAAGGCCTCGTGCACACGCTGAGTATTTGGTGAGTTTTTACCTCAGTATTTGTAAGGCCTCGTGCACACGCTGAGTATTTGGTGAGTTTTTACCTCAGTATCTGTAAGGCCTCGTGCACAAGCTGAGTATTTGGGGAGTTTTTTCCTCAGTATCTGTAAGGCCTCGTGCACACGCTGAGTATTTTGGTGTTTTTTACCCCAGTATTTGTAAGGCCTCGTGCTCACGCTGAGTATTTGGCGGTTTTACCTCAGTATTTGTAAGGCCCTGTGCACACGCTGAGTATTTGGTGAGGTTTTACCTCAGTATCTGTAAGGCCTCGTGCACACCCTGAGTATTTGGTGAGGTTTTACCTCAGTATCTGTAATGGCCAGTTTACACACACCAACTTATCTGTCCAACTTCTGACCAACTTGCTGGTTGCAGTGAAATCATGGACACATTGCTCCTTTTTGTGGCTGTGTACAATGGAACAATGTGTCCATGATTTCACTGCAACCAGCAAGTTGGTCAGAAGTTGGACAGATAAGTTGGTGTGTGTAAACTGGCCATAAGGCCTCGTGCACATGCTGAGTATTTGAGGAGTTTTTTCCTCAGTATCTGTAAGGCCTCGTGCACACGCTGAGTATTTTGTGAGATTTTACCTCAGTATCTGTAAGGCCTCGTGCACACGCTGAGTATTTGAGGAGTTTTTTTCCTCAGTATCTGTAAGGCCTCGTGCACACGCTGAGTATTTGGGGAGTTGTTACCTCAGTGTCTGTAAGGCCTCGTGCACACGCTGAGTATTTGAGGAGTTTTTTTCCTCAGTATCTGTAAGGCCTCGTGCACACGCTGAGTATTTGGTGAGTTGTTACCTCAGTGTCTGTAAGGCCTCGTGCACACGCTGAGTATTTGGTGAGATTTTACCTCAGTATTTGTAAGGTCTCGTGCACACGCTGAGTATTTGGTGAGATTTTACCTCAGTATCTGTAAGGCCTCGTGCACACGCTGAGTATTTGGTGAGATTTTACCTCAGTATTTGTAAGGCCTCGTGCACTCACTGAATATTTGGTGAGTTTTTACCTCAGTATCTGTAAAGGCCTCATTACATGGCAAGACGTTGAAATGATGTCCGAAACGATCTCGGGGGGGCATGGTCGTTTATGACATCATTTCAACATCGCTGGTGAGATGTTACACGTCTAGATATCGTGGACAACTCCCCAACGATGTTGTGGGTAGGTATCGTCAACCCCGCGAACGATCCCTGCTTGTTGCTGTTAATGGGCGAAGTCGTCCATGACATCGTAATCGCGGTGTCACACAGTGCGATGTTACCAGATTGCTTGAACGACATCGTCAGGTTTTTGAACATGTTCATAAACATGTCATTTCCAATTTGACTAATTATCGTAGTTGAATCGTTCGTTTACACGCAACAACGCACTAACTATGCCGTTGCAACATCATTGAACACGTCACTTTTGAGTGATGTCATGCACGATGTCGTGCCATGTAACGGTTTAAGGGCTCGGACACACTCTGCTACTTGCATGCGAGTCTGTTGGAGAACACTCGGAAGAGACTGGAGCAGTGACCCTGAATGGCCTCTCCCTCTCTGGACGGGGAGTGTGAGGCTGCACAAAAACACAAGCAGCTGTCATTCCCGTCCAGGCAGGGAGAGGCCGTTTAGGGTCACTGCTCCTGTCTCTTCCGAGTCTCGTCCGACAGACTCGCATGTAAGTAGCACAGTGTGTCCAAGCCCTAAGGCCAAATGCACCCGCTGAGTATTTGGTGAGTTTTTACATCCGTATCTGTAAGGTCTCGTGCACACGCTGAGTATTTGGTGAGTTTTTACCTCCGTATCTATAAGGCCTCGTACACATGCTGAGTATTTGGTGCGTTTTTTACCTCAGTATCTGTAAGGCCAAGTGCACCCGCTGAGTATTTGGTGAGTTTTTACATCCGTATCTGTAAGGCCTTGTGCACACGCTGAGTATTTGGTGAGTTTTTACCTCAGTATCTGTAAGGTCTCGTGCACACGCTGAGTATTTGGTGACTTTTTAACTTAGTATCTGTAAGGCCTCATGCACACGCTGAGTATTTTGAGAGTTGTTACCTTAGTATTTGTAAGGCCTCGTGCACACGCTGAGTATTTGGTGACTTTTTGCCTCCGTATCTGTAAGGCCTCGTGTACACGCTGAGAATTTGGTGACTTTTTACCTCAGTATCTGTAAGGCCTCGTGCACACGCTGAGTATTTGTTCAGTTATTCCCTCAGTATATGTAAGGCTTCGTGCACTCACTGAGTATTTGGTGAGTTTTTACCTCAGTATCTGTAAGGCCTCGTGCAAACGCTGAGTATTTGGTGAGTGTTTACCTGAGTATCTGTAAGGCCTCGTGCACACGCTGAGTATTTGGTGAAGTTTTACCTCAGTATCTGTAAGGCCTCGTGCACACGCTGAGTATTTGGTGAGGTTTTTCCTCAGTATCTGTAAGGCCTCGTGCACACGCTGAGTATTTGGTGAGTTTTTACCTCAGTATTTGTAAGGTCTTGTGCACACGCTGAGTATTTGGTCAGTTATTCCCTCAGTATCTGTAAGGCCTCGTGCACACGCTGAGTATTTGGTGTTATTACCTCAGTATTTGTAAGGCCTTGTGCACACGCTGAGTATTTGGTGAGTTGTTACCTCAGTATCTGTAAGGCCTCGTGCACACGCTGAGTATTTGGTGAGTTGTTACCTCAGTATCTGTAAGGCCTCGTGCACACGCTGAGTATTTGGTGAGTTGTTACCTCAGTATTTGTAAGACCTCGTGCACACGCTGAGTATTTGGTACGTTTTTCCCTCAGTATCTGGAAGGCCTCGTGCACATGCCGAGTATTTGGTGAGTTTTTACCTCCGTATCTGTAAGGTCTCGTGCACACGCTGAGTATTTGGTGAGTTGTTACCTCAGTATCTGTAAGGCCTCGTGCACACGCTGAATATTTGGTGACTTTTTACCTCAGTATCTGTAAGGCCTCGTGCACACGCTGAGTATTTGGTGTTTTACCTCAATATCTGTAAGGTCTCGTGCACACGCTGAATATTTGGTGGGTTTTTACCTTAGTATCTGTAAGGCCTTGTGCACACGCTGAGTATTTGGTGAGTTGTTACCTCAGTATCTGTAAGGCCTCGTGCACACGCTGAGTATTTGGTGTTTTTACCTTAGTATATGTAAGGCCTCGTGCACATGCTGAGTATTTGGTGAGTTTTTACCTCCGTATCTGTAAGGCCTCGTGCACACGCTGAGTATTTGTTGAGTTGTTACATCAGTATCTGTACGGCCTCGTGCACACGCTGAGTATTTGGTGTTTTACCTCAATATCTGTAAGGCCTCGTGCACACGCTGAGTATTTGGTGAGTTATTACCTCAGTATTTGTAAGGTCTCGTGAACACGCTGAGTATTTGGTGAGTTGTTACCTCAGTATATGTAAGGCCTCGTGCACACGCTAAGTATTTGGTGAGTTGTTACCTCAGTATCTGTAAGGCCTCGTGCACACGCTGAATATTTGGTGAGTTGTTACCTCAGTATCTGTAAGGCCTCGTGCACACGCTGAGAATTTGGTGTTTTTACCTTAGTATATGTAAGGCCTCGTGCACATGCTGAGTATTTGGTGAGTTTTTACCTCAGTATCTGTAAGGCCTCGTGCACACGCTGAGTATTTGTTGAGTTGTTACATCAGTATCTGTAAGGCCTCGTGCACACGCTGAGTATTTTTTGTTTTACCTCAATATCTGTAAGGCCTCGTGCACACGCTGAGTATTTGGTGAGTTATTACCTCAATATTTGTAAGGTCTCGTGAACACGCTGAGTATTTGGTGAGTTGTTACCTCCGTATCTGTAAGGCCTCGTGCACACGCTGAGTATTTGGTAAGATATTACCTCAGTATATGTAAGGCCTCGTGCACACGCTGAGTATTTGGTGAGTTTTTACCTCAGTATTTGTAAGGTCTCGTGCACACGCTGAGTATTTGGTGAGTTTTTACCTCAGTATCTGTAAGGCCTCGTGCACACGCTGAGTATTTGGTGAGTTTTTACCTCAGTATTTGTAAGGCCTCGTGCACACGCTGAGTATTTGGTGAGTTGTTTACCTCAGTATCTGTAAGGCCTCGTGCACACGCTGAGTATTTGGTGAGTTTTTTACCTCTGTATCTGTAAGGCCTCGTGCACACGCTGAGTATTTGGTGAGTCTTTACCTCAGTATCTGTAAGGCCTCGTGCACACGCTGAGTATTTGGTGAGGAGTTTTTTACCTCAGTATTTTTAGTTAAAACCAGGAGTGGGTGATAATACAGAAGTAGTGACGTGTTTTTTCCTCTGATTATTCCACTCTTGGTTTTGGTTATAATACTCAGCGTGTGCACAAGGCGTGTGCACAAGGCCTTACAGATATTGAGAAAAATAATTCTCCAAATATTCAATATGTGCACGTGGGCTTAGCCTCGTCTCCTCCGTCTATGCCCTGCGCGTCCCCGCCTGAGCCCTGCGCGTCCCCGCCTGCGCCCTGCGCGGCCCCGTCTGAGCCCTGCGTGGTTACTTTGGTGTCCATGAACCGTGATCTTCTCGTGTTCCGGTGTTGTGTGATAGACTATTTTTTGCTCCCGGAGCTGCAGTCTTTACTTTTCCATGCTGGGGGAGATCGGTGTTTTCGCCTTTTATTGCAGTGTTACGGAGGACAGAAAAAAAAATCATAATTCTGTCATTTTTAATTTGTTTCATTACACTGTTTACCGATAGAATTAATATATTTTAATAGATCAGAAATTCTGAATGCAACAAGACAAAATATGTATTTATGTATTTATTGTTTTATTTTCAGTGGGACAAAAGGTGTGTTACATTAACTCTTGTGGTTTGGTTTTTTTTTCATATTTTTTAAAACTTTTTTTATTTCTTACTGTATTTACTAGTCCCCTTCCCTTATGGGACTTGATCTGAGATCATCTTATCGATTGTGCTGTACAGAGCAGTGCTCCAGCATCAGTAAATGTCAGCGAGGCCTCATCTACATATCTGTGCCTCCGGCACATGAGCAGTCTATGCCGACACATGCCGGAGGCACGGACATACGGGGACACATGTTCCCCTATGGCCCCCTTCACATATCCGAAATTCCGCACGGACCGTGTCGCCATGTGGAGCACATGCGTGTCTGTGTGCTATACACGGTGACATGTCCGTTTTTTGTGGACAGACGGACCGCTTTTGGCCGAAAACATTCTTGCACACAGATGACATCCGTGTGCACAGCCCATGGACGAAAGTCACAAGCCTAAAAATAAAGAATTTCAAACTCACCTCCCTGCAGCGCTGACCGTTCCTCTCTCTTCTGGTGCCGCTCATTAGGCTCATGAATTTTCACTTCACTGAGCCTGACAGCGGACCGGAAGTGAGAGAAGCAGCGGCACTGGAGGAAGGTGAGTATGCGAGGACCGGCTGTCCATGTGCTATACACGGATGCAAGGACAGCACATGTGTCACACGTCCGTGACTCATGGATCTACGCCCCACCCCCAAATGGCCTCGTCTCACACATCCATGGTGTCAAGGATGTGTGGTGTGAAACAGGCCTAACATCATCAGTGTCATCATTAGCGCCAGCATCAGCTTCAGTGTCAGCAACTGCATCAGTGTTAGCATCAACAACAGTATCAGTCAATGTCAGCACCAGTGACAGCATCAGCTTCAGTGTCAGCATTATTATCAGACTCAGTGTGATGGTGGGTTTACACGCTTCAATATCGTTTGCGATATCGCAACTCAGTGGCGCGGGAGCGCGCAATTAGTGCACGTTTCTCCCGCATCGCATTGAATGTTTACACGCTGCGATATCGGAATACAACGTCCGTGCGATGTCTACGCCCCCCAACCCAGGAACGATCCTTTAACATGAGAGTGAATGGGTGACGTAGAACATCGCATCGTAATTGGGCGTTTACACAGCACGATCCGGCTCCAATCTCCCTTCAATATCGGGGCATTGAATAGCACGCGCATTCAATCCCCGATATCGCATTGACATCGTTCCTGCATCGTATTGGACGTTCACACCATACAACGCAGGAACGATGTCGGGTCCAACGATTGAACCACGTGACTTTTCATTGAAATCGTACTACGATATCGCAACGTGTAAACCCGCCATTAGCATCGTCATGTGTCAACATCAGCGCCATCATCATCAACAGCATCATCAATAGCATAGACATCAGTGTCAGCATCATCATCAGCAACATCACAATCAGCATTATCAGTGTCAGCATCAGCTACAATATCAGCGCCAGCATAAAGGGGCCGTCGCACACGTCAATATCACTATCAATATTGCTGCTGCACGTGACGTTGCAGCGATATAGAGGTGTGTGACATGGTGAATCAACCAGCAATAAATCGCTGGTTGATGGTCATCAGGTTTTCGGATAGGTCCGAAAACCTGGAAATGATCTCCCGGTGGACACACAGCATCGCTGCGTGTGACACCGCGAGACGTGCGATCAGCTAGCTCCCAGTGTCTCTCAGCAAGCGCTGGGAGATGGTATCTTTGGTAAACAGCGGGTAACTAAGCGCCGCATGGCGCTTAGTTACCCACTTGTTTACATAGATACCAGTGCACTCACTGGTACTGATCGCTGGCTAGTCTGCCTGTGTGACAGCTCACCAGCGATCAGCCGTCAATGTCGCCAGCGATCAGATTGCTGGCGCCATTGACGTGTGTGACGGGGCCTTTAGTGTCAGCATCATTATCATCATCACTATCAGTGTCCACATCATCATCAGTGTCCGCATCAGCCTTAGTGTCAGCATCATCATCAGCCTCGACCTCAGTCTTACACTCGGCACGATTCTCTATAAAGCAGAAATTATGATCTCTATATCGCTTGCAGCATTCATAGAAGGATCGTAATTACAGACACAGGCGTCATCAGCTGACCTCCGGCTGTCATCACAACCCATCAGTGCCCCGCAATCACATTGCAGATGCCGCTGGGAGTGGAGAATGACGTGCTCCCACCGTTGTGTGTTACATCACGATGTCAGAGATTGGCAGTGGGATTTAATAAGTAATCAGCTTTGGCCAAATCTCTGATCCACCCAATCCTGTAAGGCTGGTTTCACACTGCAGGATTTTCCCTGATCAGGTTTAATCAGGTTTGTGTGCCAAAACCAGGAGTGTCTCCAAAACTCAGAACAGGGGTCAATCTTTCATTTATAGTTTTTCTCTGCAAGTTCCTCTCCTGGTTTTGGCTCACAAAACGGATGGAATCTGATCAGGGAAAAAACTGCAGTGTGAAACCAGCCTTATGGCCCCGTACACGCTTCAATGTCTCAGCGATCCCACCAACGATCGGGCAGCGATGCTGCGTGTTTAGCGGGCGACCAACGATAGATTTATCTACCAGGTCATAAATCTGCGATCAATGGCTCATCGTTGATAGGTGTCACATGCAACAATGTAGTTTACACATCGCTGCAACGTCACCAAACCGGTGACATTACAGCGATATCGTTACCGATATAGTTGTGTGTGACAGGCCCTCTAGAGGCACATGATGGCTGTTTAAATCAGCAGACATGAGTGGGGAAAGATGTAAGCTCAGAGTGTGAACACAACTAAGAGCGCACCAGCACATCCTAGATCATGATGGGGTTAGGATTACTGACCCGCCTGTGCCGATTATGTATGCTTCACCAAAAATGCATAACACCCCCCTCCCCTTACGGGACCCATTGTATATGGGATTGGCTCTCTGGGTGACAAACTAGGGGGCTACTCCATCTTTTCCAGCCTCTTGTTGAGAATGTACCTGGACTTTTTAAAGATACAGGGGATGTTTTGGAAATGACCAAGAACCTCACTTGGTCCTGTGAATTCTCGTGGTTGGGGAATGACGTGGTTTTGTTATATACATCCATTACACATTGGATTGCTAAACATGCACTGGATTTTAAACTTAAATAATACAGCAATTCTATTATTGATTTGCATAATTATATTAAGGACATTTTTCATCACTAACAATAACTTCTTCACATTACATAATACATTTTACCTACAGATCCTGGGAGTTTCCATGGAGCTCAGTGCTGCCCCTCTCTGGCCAATGTGATGATGAGTTGGTGGAGTATCGTCACATTTCCAGTGTTATAATCCATTCATCAACAGTATTTCTTGGTACGGCAGATTCATTGATGACTACACTTCATTCGATCACCTGATAAATCTTTGTACTTACTTTCTTACAGACTACTTCAATTACAAACCATTACATTTTCAATTTAGTTTTAATCATTAAAAATTATATATTGAAGTTCTTGATTTAAAATTGGTTGGTGTAGACAGTGAAATGATCCTAAGGGGGCCGTCACACGGAACGATAATCTTGCCCGATATCGTTTAAGCGATCTCCTTTTTGATCGCTTAAGCGATATCGGGCAAGAATCGTTGCATGTAATCAAGCGATTTACGATGGTAAATCGCTTGATCGTGACATCGCTGATCTGAGGTTCGGTTCTCAGATCTAGCGATGAACGATGCCACGATCTGCATCATCGTGGTGTATGACACCACGATGAGCGATCTCCCAGCGACCGCGCCTATGCTGGGAGATGGTAACTATGGTACACGTCGGGTAACTAAGCGACGCGCGGCGCCTAGTTACCCGATGTGTACCATAGTAACGAGCGAGATCGCGGCTCCGCATCGCTGGTGAGTCTGTCTGTGTGACATCTCACCAGCGATGTGAGCGATATTGTAAGCGATTGCGCGTGCACGTGATCGCTTACAATATCGCTAAGGATATCTCACCGTGTGACGGCCGCCTAACTTCCACTTTTAGGAAAAAAAAACTACAGAAAATACTGTGTTACAAGCATCTCATTATCATCCTGCTGTCACAAAGTTGTAGGGGATAACAGAGGGACTGGGAACTCCTAGGCTGATCCGATCACTTATCTCAGAGATACCTCTGATGGTGAAGATGTCTGGGCCACAAACCTTGCCCTGCTCTTGGCCAGCCCTGAATAAATACCCCTCTCTTCTCACTTTAAGGAGAGTCAGGATGGGGGTGGTAATCTGCACAAAAATATACAAGTGGGAATAACAAAGACTCAACTTACAACAAACTACACAAAGGTAACAAAAGGCAAGCAGGGAGGGATATTCAACAAAGAGAGGATTACTACAGCACAAGAAAGAGCTCCAAACTGTGCTTAGAGACAAAGACAGGATACAGATCCCCAATGCACAGCAGGACTAATAAATTCCAGGACATTAATTATTATTAATTATTATGGCATCCATTTATGCCATGGTGCTTTACATGTGAAAAGGGGATGCATAGACGTGTACAATAAACATAAGCAATACAAGGCACACACAAGTATAGGAGGAGAGGGACCCTGCCCATGAGGGCTCACAGTCTACACGGATGGGTCAGGAAGATACACTTTGGAGGGGTTAGAGCTGGTCGTGCGGTGGTTCAGTAGACTGAGGATCACTGCAGGTTGTAGCTTGTCGGGTCTTCAGGTTCCTTTTGATGGTTTCCATGGTGGGCAAGAGTCCGATGTGTTGGGGTAGACCGTTCCATAGTATGGGAGAAGCACGGGAGAAATCTTGTATGCGGTTGTGGGAAGAAGAGATAAGAGGGAGTAGAGGGGGAGATCTTGAGAGGATCAAAGGTTGCATCAAGTAAGTACCAGGAAACCATGTCACAGATGTATGGATGAGACAGGTTGTGGATGGATTTGTATGTCATAGTTAGGGCTTTTAACTGGAGCCTCTGGACAATAGGAAGCCAGTGAAGGGATTGGCAGAGAGGAGCAGCCGGGGAATAGTGGGGAGACAGGTGGATTAGTCAGGCAGCAGAGTTTAGGATAGATTGGAGAGGTGCTAGAGTGGAGGCCAGAGAGTAGGAGGTTGCAATAGTCGAGGCGGGAAATGATGAGAGCATGCAAGAATGTTTTTGCAGTTTCTTGGTCAAGAATGTACGGATCCAGGAAATATTTTTTAGTTGGAGTCAGCAGGAGGTGGCAAGGCCTTGGATATGTGACTTGAAAGAGTTGAGGATCACCCTGAGACCTGAGCATGCTGGTCTGGGGAAAGTGATAAGCCATTGACTTTGGTGGATGGGTCTGGTGGAGGGGGAGAGTGGGATGGGGAAAGATGATTAATTCTGTTTTAGTCCATGTTCAGTTTTAGAAAACAGGCAGAAAAGAAAGATGAAATAGTGGACAGACACTGGGATTTTTGTTAGTAAGGAGGTGATGTCCGGTCTAGAGAGGTAGATCTGCGTGTCATCAGCGTAGATGATACTGAAAGCCGTGAGACTCTGAGCTGTCCTAGGCTGAGGGTGTAGATGGAGAAGAGCAGGGGTCCTAAAACTGACCCTTGGGGAACATCGACAGACAGGGGGCGAGGTGAGGAGGTGATGTGGTAGAGGGAGACACTGAATGTCCAGTCTAAGATATGATGAGATCCAGAATAGGGCCAAGTCTGTGATGCCAAGAGATGAGAGAATCTGTGATAAGAGGTAACGGTCCACAGTATCAAAGGCAGAGACAGGTCCAGAGGAGGACAAGTAATGTAGAAGGCAGAGGACAGGTCCAGAGGAGGAGGACAAAGTAATGTAGAAGGCAGGGACAGGTCAGAGGAGGAGACAGATAGTGTAGCTTTCTCTTGGCAGTCAATGTCATTGGTAACATTAGTTGGGCAATTTCAGTTGAGTGATGCAGTCGGAAGCCAGACTGTAACCGGTCAAAGAGGGAGGAGAGGTGGGAGGACAGTTCAAGATGGACATGCTGTTCCAGCAGTTTTGAGGCATGCTGTGCTGTGGCAATGCTGTGTATTTTATTCTGTGCACTATATGTCCTGTGGGGGCTTTATATGTTGGGGAAACAGGACATAGACAAAAAGCAAGATGTGTCTCATCATCACACAATTACAGATAAAAAAAAAACATTTACCAGTAGACAAACATTTCTGTGGTCCAAGACATCACATTGGAAATATAAAAAGTTGCCATATTATGAGACTATTCTAAATCACAGGAACATAGACGTGTCTGTTATCTTAAACTCATTATAACCTTTGACTCTGTCCGATCAGGTTTACATCTATCAGAAGGATTTATGACTCATTCCAAGATGTGAAGAATATGTTCCAGAGACACTGAGGGCACCAGGTCTACATATAAATTAGGGCCATAAAAAATGTTAACCCCACTGAGCCTGGCTAATTAAGAATGCTCTAGGCTCTATTTGTTTATTTAAATTTCAATTTATTATACCCGGCTTCTGCTCAGGTTGTCTATATATTACTGTTTCTTTAAATATGTTGTCATACCAGCCTGATGAAGAGACGTGAGGAGTCTGGAGAGCTCCGCTGCCATGTAACATCAATTACTTTATTTTTGTAGCCAGTAAAATGTATCACAACTACAAGATTATTATTGTGTTTCTCCCACTGAGAACAATCTATATTTTTTCGACTGGTGAACGCGGTACAAAAACCTATTTTTTTCTTCTAACGCAACGTTAATGACTGTTTAAGGTTCAGGTCTGAGCATCTGATTGCAATGAGGCTGGAAAAATAATAATAATGAAGGCATGGAGGATGAGTTTTAGAGACAGGTTTTTTTCTGACATTTACAAATTCACAGGTTGTACGATGGAAATACGGATGGAAAAATGATCTGATGTTACAGCAGCTACCAGCAGACTTTATTATTATCATTATTATTATTGGCAGAGCTTGAATAAACCTCGACCTCGCACAGTGTCAGGTACTCGGAGCGTCCTGGGATCACCACGCTGACGTACCGACCCTCCATCCCGTTACAGCAGAAGGTCAAGGTAGGAGAGGCGACATCCGTGACTGTGGTGCAGCTAAAGGAAGAAAAAAGAAAAAAGAAAAGTAGCAAATCATTCATTCATATGCAGGTCAGTATGCAATCATCACGCAGCCAGGGAGGCGGCGAGGTGGGCCGTGTCACGCTGCCAGAGAGGCGGCCCAGGGTGGGCCGTGTCACGCTGCCAGAGAGGCGGCCAGGTGGGCCGTCGCACCGCCAGGGGAGGCACCGTGCTTATCAGTTACAAGTAACAAGACCATTGGAGTCTTACTCTTGCCAGCAGGACATTATGAAGGTTCCTGGTCATGTAATGGTTCTGTAGTACACATTTGGTTGGGTGGTAACCCTCCTCGCTTTTCTCAGCCTTCTGATATGGCCACAGTATCTACTTACTGTCTGAAGACATGGTAGATACAGATTAGATCACAATACACTGAAGACTTCAAGCCGATGCCAAGCTCATCACATCAGAATTGTTTCTGGCCACACCACCCCCTTTAAACACCAGCTACAACCTTATCTGCCAACTTAAGCCAGGCCATGTCATCATGGGTGATCTTGCTCCAATTTGGGATGGATCCGTCCACACTGTCAGGGTGCACCTTTTAAATTGACAATAATTCTGCTCTGTTCCACCATTATCTGTAATACATCGTTCACTGTGCATAGGCTGCCATTTTTCTCAACAGCACAGGATGATGTGCTGCAGAGAATGACGATCTTTTGTGCACAATAAAAGATCATGTCACCAGACAGAAGTGCCGACCCGACTGCTGTACTTTGCTCTTGTAAGTGGATGATCAAAACTCTACCTGTGATCAACTACACAGAAGGGAAGGACAGTGCGGAGGGGACACAAGGCAGAACGTTTTAGTTCAGTATCCCAGAAAGAGAAGATTTTGCCTCTTTGTACTTACACCGGGTTGTTGTTATCCGGGGAGTTCCCGATTCGGACCTCGGCCCCCAGCAGTCGCTCCGGACAGCAGTCCTGCCGGTTTGTCAGGACGACAGTGGATATCTTGTAGCTCTGGGTCAGGTCCAGCCTCCACCAGGGATCCTTCTCCAGGTTGGTGTGAGTGCAGGACTCACTATTGAAGTCTGGGTCTTTGTTCCCATCGATGGCGTTCTTAGCCAATCCACTCTTGGTGGAATGTGGATAATCCGACACCTGGGAGGCCACGCCGGACCTCGCTAGATTGGTGGCTGAGGAAAGAACAGACGAGATGTCAGTTATATGGATCCAATGTGTGGGCGCTGCCAGCAGTCGTGCCACCAGGTCCTGGCACTGCCCATTAGGTTTATCAGTCAGGCTAGGACAGGGGTAGATGAGCATATACCCTCCACGCTGGTCCCCTAATAACTTTATGAGTGCATGGAAATAGGAGTGTCGGGATTGAGATAAGAGAGCAACTCAAGATTAAATGTATATATTTAATCGCTGTATGGGCACGATAGATAATATTTATGTACAGGTATTATAAAGATATTACAGATGCTACAGTGAGTTATGCAAATAAAATATAAATGGAAATACACACAGATATACAGTCAAATGGGATCAATCACCAGTTCCTTGATGCTGGTGGTGGCCACACGGAGGCAGTGTGGAGCCACCGGGTTCCCTTGGGTGTAATCTGCTATGTGATGTAATGAGTCCTTCTCAAAGTGATACCAAAATCCAGCAGAGATCGGGCATTCTTATTCTGCAAGTTGCCGGCCCATCTCTTGCCCACGGGCTGTCCTGTATTTCCCATCCCCTGTGTTGTGCTATGAAATGCTCAAAAGCTACTATGGGTCATCAGTGATGAGCGGGTGTATGTCACTATTCACATGAATAGGACGGTATTCGCATTATTCGTCATTCTGCGAGTTTTTGTGTACTTGCCTCGTGATATTCGTCTCTCCCCAGTTTTGGCGCCTCTTTTGCCGCCACTAATCATGCTGGGCTTCTTAAAACCGCGTCTTTTTCGCGGCCTCACCTGCCGCAAGTTCCGATGCCGCGCACTTACCGCAAGCCCCATAGACATTGTATGGGGCTTGCTGCAAGTGAACCGCAAGTGCAGCCGTTATGCGGTAATCGCGGCAGTTGCGAGTTTTTCACCGCAACTGCCGCGATCGGGCAAAAACCGCTGATGTGAAAGGGCCAAAGGCAGATACACCTGCTCGAATCAGATAATGTACGACTACACCACAAATTGTTCCCCCACATATACTTTGCCAATCACACATCCAAGAAAGCGGGTGTGTGCATTATGATTAAGAACTCAGTGCAGTTCCAGATGCGGAGGGTGGTGGCAGACCCGAATGGTCGTTTTCTCATCCTTATCTGTGAGATAGGAGGACGGGAAGTCACGATAACTAATATTTATGCTCCTAACGAAGCTCAGATTAAGTTCGCCCGGATGTGGAGAAGGTCAGAGATGAGTCCCGGGCCTTTGCGTTGTGACTGGTGACTTTAATATGGTTGTGGACCGCCTACTGGACTCCCCGTCCGGACCGTCGAGAAGGGGCGGGAATGGGGCCTCTCTGCCGTGAGCTTCGACTCCATGATGTGTGGCGTTATCAACAGCCACGGAAAGGGACTACTCCTTCTCCCACCGGCATAGGTCGTACACCAGAATAGACTACTTTTTGGTGGATGAGCTGACACTTCCGGCCTGTGCCTGCGCGGAGATAGGACTGATTAGCTGGTCGGACCACACACCAGTGTCCCTGGAGTTGAGGCTGGGCGGCGGGGGGGGTCCTTGCCCCGCTCCTGGAGGTTAAACTCAAGTCTTCTGTCTGATCGGGGAGTCCAAGACGCGTTCGCTAAAAATATATCAGAGTATTTCTCCTTGAATGACAACTGGGAGATCTCTGATGAGACCCTCTGGGAATTGCACAAGGCGGTTATAAGGGGTCTGTTTATCCAGAAGTCCTCGCAGATGAAGCGCCAACGGGACTCTCTTCGATCGGACCTGATACTTAGGTTGGATAAAGCCGAGGCGCTAAACAAATTAAACGCCCCTTTCTCAAGTGCGGAAATTGTCAAGGTCATCTCCTCCTCAAAGGCCTGGTCTGCCCCGGGACCTGACGGATTCCCGAATGTGTATTACAAAACTTTCTCTGCTCAAATGACTCCTTACCTGAAGCGAGTGTTTGCGCTCTGGGGCTCCAGAGGATCCATTTCGGCTTCACCTCTAGAGGCGATAATTACCACAATCCCCAAACCTGGGAAGGCCCCAGACCAGCCGGGGAACTACAGGCCCATTTCACTCCTTAACTGTGATTTGATAATTTACTCCAAGCTAATTGCTAGCAGACTTGCGCCTGTCCTTCCCTTGCTGGTGGGGCCTGACCAGGTGGGATTTGTGGCGGGGAGACAGGCGAAAGATGGAACCAGGAGGATGTTGGACCTCATTGGGGTGGCTGAGTCCCGGGGGGTCCCCAGTGCATTCCTTTCTCTAGATGCTGAGAAGGCGTTTGACAGGGTACAATGGGGATACCTCCGGATAGTGCTGGGGAGATTTGGATTTGTTGGTCCAATCCTGTCAGCCATACTCGCCTTGTATTCCAATCCCGATGCAAGGGTTCCCTCCTCGGGGTTTTTATCACGAAGGTTCCTTATTACTAATGGGGACCAGACAGGGGTGCCCTCTCTCCCCCGATAGTTTTTGCTCTGATGGTGGAGCCTTTGACGGCCTGGATCCGAGCGGACACCCACAGTTCGGGAATCCAAGTCGGGGGCTCTGTCCATAAAATAGGTGTGTATGCAGACGACGTAATCATAGTATGCCCTGACCTTACCACCTCCTTTCAGGCTATTATGTCAGCATTAACGACTTTCTCCAGACTGTCGTCCTACACACTTAATGGAATGAAATCAGTGGTATTACCGATTCGTGTCCCCCCCAGACTTGTGTCCCAGCTTCAGACTTCCTATCCCTTTCAATGGTGCCGGAAAGGCATACCATACCTAGGAGTAACTCTCTGCCCCTCCTCCATGGTCATGCCTGTGAATGTAGATACCCTTAGAAAGTCGCTGCAGAGCGCCTTAAATGAACATGTGGCCCCGGAACTGTCCTGGATGGCCAGGATCCAGGCATTCCGCATGATGCTACTCCCAAAGATCATTTACCTCCTTAGGTGTCTTCCTATTAGAATCGCCAGTACATTTTTGACAAAAATACAGAACCTGGTGAATGCTTATATATGGGCAAAAAAGAAACCCAGAATTTCTAAAACAATGTTTCTTCCCATGCACCAGGGAGGTATGGGAGTCCCAGACGTCAAATCACATCACAGGGCCAAGGAGGAGGCCAAGATGTGGTGGAACGCCAAAGGCAGACAGGATCAATTGGGTTGGCTGCAGATAGAGAGCCACTTAGTTAGGGGGGGTGATAAACGGGGGGTCTTGAATGCGGAGTCTCTCTGTCCTCTGAAAGGGTCGCCTTCGCCGGCTCTACCCACAATTAAGACTCTCGTGGAATACTGGAGAGATGCCCCAGGGAGTTGGACTAAGTTGCCTACTTCAGTGATCCCACTCTCGTCTTTAAAATGACATGTCCCCTCACTAGAGGTGGCTCGTTGGACTCAAGCAGGGTGGAGTTCCTAGGTCATCTTTATAACAACTTCGAGAGGCGCCCTTGCTATGCACAGCCTTCCTACAGTTCATGCAAGTCAGACACTTCCTCTAGTCCCAACAATGCCGTAGAGAGCTTGTGGTGCTTCTCTCCTCTCCTACCCCATTTCAGATGTTCTCACTTTCGGACCCTAGAAAGACTAGAGGCCTCTCTGCTATCTACGCTGCTCTCCTGCATCTGGACGCTCCACACAAACTGCCCTACATGCAAAAATGGGAGTCAGACTTGAATTTTGAGTCTAATAAAGACGATTGGGAGGGAGCCATAAAAATAACGTCAAGATCAACACGTTGCATAACACATCATGAAAATCTAAAAGAGATACACTTAAGATGGTATCTCCCCCCCCGACCCGTCTGCAGAGGTTTAATCCGAACCACTCCCCCAAACTTTGGAAGGAGTGTGGGGAGAGGGGGGATTTAACCCATAGGTGGTGGTCTTGTCCCAAAATTGCCTTGCTCTGGCACCAGGGGGTCCCTGGTGCAGCAGCTGATGGTGAAGAGCGGGGGGGGGGTGCTATAAGCATTGCAGCTCCTACCTGCGCCTGACTGCGCGGTCCTAGGAGCCGGGGGTGCGGCAGAGGAGAGGAGGGGCGAGATCAGCCAGGGGAAGCAGGAAGCTTCCCTCAGTTACCCTCCTCTCCTCTGGGGGTCGGATGGGGGCCCCCTAGCCCGTCGGGGCCCTGGTGCAGCTGACCTAGCTGCACCATGGTAGGTCCGCCCCTGAATTTCTATGGTGTTAGACACCCAGGTCCCATTAACTCCACAACTAGCGATACTCCACATAGGAGTCGGTGACTTTCCCCCAGTAGTGAGTAAAGCGCTAACCTACATTCTAATTGCAACTAGACTAAGCATAGCGGCAAAGTGGAAGTCCGTTTCCCCACCAACCCTGTCTGAAGTGGCAGATAGGCTTAATTTAATCTTCTCCTACAAATACCACTTAGCTCTCTCTCGAAGGGACAGAGAACCCACGTTGGAAGCTTGGAACCTGTGGGCTTTGCATCCGTTGGCGTCTCCTGTTCCATACTGGATGAGACAGTCTCCTTAGTCAGATCGGAACTGGCTAGTCTCATGTATAACATAGTCCGAGTTTTACCTTTCACCTGTTAGTTTATTGTCGGTATACCGGTTTACCTGTCCTTTTGTATACGATGTCAAATACTGATTTGTACCTTTCCCTTTTCTCTTCTCTCTCCTTCCCCTCCCTATTCCTACAAGAGGTGTGTTAACAAACTTTGCCCTTAATTCTGTTTTATGATCATTTTGCGTCATGCTTAAATGTAAAAAAATTTTTATTCTTTCAATAAAAATTTAATGTGTCCTGCAGTTATTTACCGCGACCTCGGTCCTGCACCCCACTGATTCGATTCCCTCACATAGACTGTGTAAACTGCCCTGGGGCCCCCCATTCTACCTGCATAACCATCAGCCCCAGAGGATTTGCCCTGCAGCGTCGGCCATCTATCCCCATTGCCAAAACTCACGGGTGGCGTCACATTAACTCCCATACAATATTCACCCTTTTATTGACGCAACCAGGGCCCCGCAACCGGATCACGACCCTGTGACCTCCCTAAAGAACTCTTTCTGGGTACACAGGGGGACCGGGTGACTGAAGTCTCCACGGTATGACGGGGTTTTCTGAAGTCTTGAAGTATCCTACAGGTGCAGATCCCCGAAGTCCGGTACGTCTTGGATGAACCTCCAATGGTTCCTCACTCCCTTGGCTCTGCTCCTTGCCTTCTGTCCCACTCCTAGGCTTGGCGTAGAAGGGCCACTCCGGGTCTCTGGTTCGGGCCTAACCGCGGCACCGATCACCAGGACGTTTTCGCAGCTCTCCTAGCATCTGCACACTCTGACTAACTCCGCCCCCATCAGCAGTATTTATAGGGAAACTCACCTAAAGTCAGCAAGTGGTGCTCCCCTACTGTGCCAGGGTGGAAGGTGTTGCATGTAGTAGGTACCTGCTGTGGAAACCCAGCTGTGCATTAGGGAAGTCTGTGGCTACCTGTGTGAGCAGGGCGCCACACTAGCTTAACAGCAACCAGTGGAGCTCCCCCTACAGGCTGGGGGTGGAAGGTGTTGTGTGTATGCGAGTACCAGACGTGGAAATCCTTTACTGAACAGGGTGCCACAAACTCATCTGCCCTGGGGTAATGCTCCACCTATGGGGAGGGACGACACCAGGCTGCAGTACCAACAACTCAGGAGGTCTGACCTGCAGCGGTCCTACTTGACCAAGAACCGAAGGTGGCGTCACAAACTTTTATCCCCAACCAATACATCCTAGGACCAGTTAACCCCAATTTAGCACGGACTCCCCCGGGGGGTCATGGGAACCGTGTCTCGACCCCTGTGACTCCAAAGCAGAACTGTTGCTCAGCTCCGAGTACCCCACAGCCCCGGGGTTGGGCGAGTCAGGTGTGTCATCTTTATATAAAGGAGGCTGAGATGAATGATAGCCACTGTATACAGTCCTGTAGTATGAGAGGAGTTATGCACTGCAGGATGGAGCGTTATACAAGAAGGCTGAGAGGAGGGATACACTGCAAGATACTATACAGGGGCTAAGAGGAGTAAATCTGCAGACACATCCCAAACTGTAAGACGCTCCCTTACTGCAGCACAACTCTCCGTCTGCCAGGGAGAAGTGTTTGTAGCCTGGGGACGCCATTGTACATAAATGACACTGAGCAAAATAGATTGTACAGTAATACTCGGGGGTGTGGATTGCGGTCATCAGGGGGCATCTCATCCTGTCACTTGCAGCAGTAGTTAACCAGCTATGTGGCAAATTGGCGCGGCATTGCACTTATCTCCTTCAGGGATGTGGAATGACTGGTGAAATATTTATTAACTAGATGTTATTGCATTGGGTGGGCAGTGACATCACGATGCGGGAAGGGGTGCTCATGTATTACCTGTCATATTGCGTGATCCTTGACTAACTCACCTTCCATGGTGCATCGAGCAACCACGTACACCCACCTGCAATCCATCAGACTCAGCCAACTTCTCCTATTTCTCGGGCTTGCTGATCAGACGTGACTACAATATGACCACTTTCCATCACATCCGTCACCGAGTAAAGGAGTCACTCATCTCTCATTGGTCCGAACTTCACTCCTCCACACACCAGAATCCAGCACACCCAAGACCCCCCATACACCACAGAGCACCACACAAAACCCACCATACACCAAGAGCATTGCACAAAACCCACCATACACCAAGAGCACCACACAAGACCCACCATACACCAAGAGCACCTCACAAGACCCCCCATACACCAAGAGCACCACACAAGACCCACCATACACCAAGAGCACCGCACAAAACCTGCTATACACCAAGAGCACCGCACAAAACCCACCATACACCAAGAGCACCGTACAAAACCTGCTATACACCAAGAGCGCCACACAAAGCCCACCATACACCAAGAGCACCACACAAAACCCGCCATACACCAAGAGCACCGCACAAAACCCACCATACACCAAGAGCACCACACAAAACCCACCATACACCAAGAGCACCACACAAAACCCACCATACACCAAGAGCGCCACACAAAACCCGCCATACACCAAGAGCGCCACACAAAACCCGCCATACACCAAGAGCGCCACACAAAACCCACCATACACCAAGAGCGCCACACAAAACCCGCCATACACCAAGAGCGCCACACAAAACCCACCATACACCAAGAGCACCACACAAAACCCACCATACACCAAGAGCGCCACACAAAACCCGCCATACACCAAGAGCATTGCACAAAACCCACCATACACCAAGAGCACCGCACAAGACCCACCATACACCAAGAGCACCGCACAAAACCTGCTATACACCAAGAGCACCGCACAAAACCCACCATACACCAAGAGCACCGTACAAAACCTGCTATACACCAAGAGCACCACACAAAACCCACCATACACCAAGAGCACCACACAAAACCCACCATACACCAAGAGCATTGCACAAAACCCACCATACACCAAGAGCACCGCACAAAACCCGCCATACACCAAGAGCACCGCACAAAACCTGCTATACACCAAGAGCACCACACAAAACCCACCATACACCAAGAGCACCGCACAAGACCCACCATACACCAAGAGCACCACACAAAACCCACCATACACCAAGAGCACCACACAAAACCCACCATACACCAAGAGCACCACACAAAACAGACCATACACCAAGAGCACCGTACAAAACCCGCCATACACCAAGAGCACCGCACAAAACCCACCATACACCAAGAGCACCGCACAAAACCTGCTATACACCAAGAGCACCACACAAAACCCACCATACACCAAGAGCGCCACACAAGACACCCCCATACACCAAGAGCACCACACAAAACCCACCATACACCAAGAGCACCGCACAAAACCTGCTATACACCAAGAGCACCACACAAAACCCACCATACACCAAGAGCGCCACACAAGACACCCCCATACACCAAGAGCACCGCACAAGACCCACCATACACCAAGAGCACCGCACAAAACCCACCATACACCAAGAGCACCGCACAAGACCCCCCATACACCAAGAGCACCGCACAAAACCCGTGTACACCAAGAGCACCGCACAAAACCCCCCATACACCAAGAGCACCACACAAGACCCACCATACACCAAGAGCACCACACAAAACCCACCATACACCAAGAGCACCACACAAGACCCACCATACACCAAGAGCGCCGCACAAAACCCTTATACACCAAGAGCGCCACACAAAACCCACCATACACCAAGAGCACCACACAAAACCCGCCATACACCAAGAGCACCACACAAAACCCACCATACACCAAGAGCACCGCACAAAACCCACCATACACCAAGAGCACCGCACAAAACCCACCATACACCAAGAGCACCACACAAAACCCGTATACACCAAGAGCACCGCACAAAACCTGCTATACACCAAGAGCACCACACAAAACCCGCCATACACCAAGAGCACCGCACAAAACCCACCATACACCAAGAGCACCACACAAAACCCGTATACACCAAGAGCACCGCACAAGACCCCCCATACACCAAGAGCACCGCACAAAACCCTTATACACCAAGAGCACCGCACAAAACCCTTATACACCAAGAGCACCGCACAAAACCCTTATACACCAAGAGCACCGCACAAAACCCACCATACACCAAGAGCACCGCACAAAACCCACCATACACCAAGAGCACCGCACAAGACCCCCATACACCAAGAGCACCACACAATACCTGCAATACACCAACAGCATTCCAAAAAACCCACCATGCAGGAGACCACTAGGTGTCTACACACAGTATCCATTAAATTCTGGACCTCAGTCGGTCAGATCCCCGTACATTTGTCATGTTTTCTGCAATAAACACAAATTTCTGGCAGAAAAATGCGACCCAAAACTAACGAGGCGGCCACCAGACGACCAAGGTCATTCACGTCTCGGGCAGCGGCGGTTGTGCTTTGGTCGATCAGTGCCCAGATTATACCGACAGAAAATACAGTGTAATCACTCATGAAACCAATGAGATGGGGGGGGGGGGGGGGGGGGGGTGGGGTGGGGTGGGGTATCTGGTGGGTGCAGGGGGTAAAGACCCCAAGGAGCAGCTCCAAGAATCTGACCTCTGTGCACCAATGTAATCACACCTGGGAACAGATATATGACCATAGTGCAGACAGGATCTCACCTCCCGGAGCAGGAGAACATCCCAGAGCCAGAGACACAGATCCCACCAGAAAAAGAGACGTCACAAGGTTCATCCTGAGGAAGAGGGACAACAGGGAGACAAATCAGGTATATCATTCTACTGAGCCACTAATGGCTGACAACAGGGAGTAATAGATTGTAGTCACCTGTCCTACAGACTCCTCCTCCTCCAGTAATGGCTGATAACAGGGAGTAATAGATTGTAGTCACCTGTCCTACAGTCTCCTCCTCCCCCAGTAATGGCTGATAACAGGGAGTAATAGATTGTAGTCACTGTCCTACAGTCTCCTCCCCGTAATGGCTGATAACAGGGAGTAATAGATTGTGTCACCTGTCCTACAGTCTCCTCCAGTAATGGCTGATAACAGGGAGTAATAGATTGTAGTCACCTGTCCTACAGTCTCCTCCTCCAGTAATGGCTGATAACAGGCAGTAATAGATTGTAGTCACCTGTCCTACAGTCTCCTCCTCCAGTAATGGCTGATAACAGGGAGAGTAATAGATTGTAGTCACCTGTCCTACAGTCTCCTCCCCCAGTAATGGCTGATAACAGGGAGTAATAGATTGTAGTCACCTGTCCTACAGTCTCCTCCTCCCCCAGTAATGGTTGATAACAGGGAGTAATAGATTGTAGTCACCTGTCCTACAGTCTCCTCCTCCTCCAGTAATGGCTGATAACAGGGAGTAATAGATTGTAGTCACCTGTCCTACAGTCTCCTCCTCCAGTAATGGCTGATAACAGGGAGTAATAGATTGTAGTCACCTGTCCTACAGTCTCCTCCTCCCGTAATGGCTGATAACAGGGAGTAATAGATTGTAGTCACCTGTCCTACAGTTTCCTTCCAGTAATGGCTGATAACAGGGAGTAATAGATTGTAGTCACCTGTTCTACAGTCTCCTCCTCCAGTAATGGCTGATAACAGGGAGTAATAGATTGTAGTCACCTGTCCTACAGTCTCCTCCTCCAGTAATGACTGATAACAGGGAGTAATAGCTGCTCTTACCTTTGGATTATGGCTCTTGTATGGTCTCTGCTGATTTTCCTGTAGATTCTGCAGAGGAGCCTCAGTGCCCGGAATTTTATACCTGATCACTCTGTAGCCACGCCCAGTTTTGGGCAGAGCTCCGCCCTGTGCCCCTTCCCCTGAGCTCACAGTGATGATCACCATTGGTCTTATATTTAACCCCTTCATTACTTGGCAGTTTTTAAAAAAAAAAAAAATTTTGGAATGAAAATCTCCTTTGTGGTAATGATAAGATTGACTGGACGGAGAGTCAATGTTTTGTTTGTTTTTAAAAGAATGTCAGGATTGTGTGAAATGTGTGACTCCTCGAGCATGCTCCATCGGTGAGCAGTGCTGTGCTCAGTGTTCAGTGCTCGGAGCTGTGTGCTCTAGTGCTCAGCGTGTTCATGTGCTCGGAGCGGTGCTGTGCTCAGTGTTCAGTGCTCGGAGCTGTGCTGTGCTCAGTGTTCAGTGCTCGGAGCGTGCTGTGCTCAGTGTTCAGTGCTCGGAGCGGTGCTGTGCTCAGTGTTCAGTGCTCGGAGCGTGCTGTGCTCAGTGTTCAGTGCTCGGAGCGGTGCTGTGCTCAGTGTTCAGTGCTCGGAGCGGTGCTGTGCTCAGTGTTCAGTGCTCGGAGCTGTGCTGTGCTCAGTGTTCAGTGCTCGGAGCGTGCTGTGCTCAGTGTTCAGTGCTCGGAGCTGTGCTGTGCTCAGTGTTCAGTGCTCGGAGCTGTGCTGTGCTCAGTGTTCAGTGCTCGGAGCGGTGCTGTGCTCAGTGTTCAGTGCTCGGAGCGGTGCTGTGCTCAGTGTTCAGTGCTCGGAGCTGTGCTGTGCTCAGTGTTCAGTGCTCGGAGCGGTGCTGTGCTCAGTGTTCAGTGCTCGGAGCTGTGCTGTGCTCAGTGTTCAGTGCTCGGAGCTGTGCTGTGCTCAGTGTTCAGTGCTCGGAGCTGTGCTGTGCTCAGTGTTCAGTGCTCGGAGCTGTGTGCTGTGCTCAGTGTTCAGTGCTCGGAGCGGTGCTGTGCTGTGCTCAGTGTTCAGTGCTCGGAGCGGTGCTGTGCTGTGCTCAGTGTTCAGTGCTCGGAGCGGTGCTGTGCTGTGCTCAGTGTTCAGTGCTCGGAGCGGTGCTGTGCTGTGCTCAGTGTTCAGTGCTCGGAGCGGTGCTGTGCTGTGCTCAGTGTTCAGTGCTCGGAGCGGTGCTGTGCTGTGCTCAGTGTTCAGTGCTCGGAGCGGTGCTGTGCTGTGCTCAGTGTTCAGTGCTCGGAGCAGAGACAGATTTTTTTTCTATGAGTTTTATGTCATTTTTAATATCCCTGGATGAAAGGAAGCCTGGCGAATTCTGGACAAATATAAACAACATTGTTACTGAAGAAGCCTGAACGACAATAAACCACAGGCAGAACAGACACCGCCGCCATCATCGAAGAAAGATCATCGAAGAAAGAAGAATGGCAAAAGGAAACAAGCAGGATGCAGACAACATCAGGAAAAGACTAAAGAGAGCCATCCGAGCAGATAAAGAACTTTATTACTAGGAGATGTGTACAGAGATAGAAAATGAACATCTGAAGGGCAAGACCAAGAAGACACCAAAGAGATACGAAAAAAGATTCAACCAAGAGTGGAAATACTGACAGACTGAGCCAGAACAGATCAAGAGAAGAGGGAAAAAATACACGGAGCATCTCTACAATAAGTGTGTACAATAAGTATAATAGCAGAGGAATGATAAGATGATAAACCACAGTGTAGCTACATTGTACATATAGGTGGGCAGCAGCATATTATAAACTCGCTGACTGTGCTATGTGGAGGGAAACATGCAAATGAGCTGAATCCAGAGAGAGAAGGGTCAGCACACCAGGATGAGGCTGTAATGGCTTCTGGAGGAGAAGGGGCAGAGCCTGGAGCACGGCCTCATGGGATTACATAGGCCTGGAGGGACCAGAATTAGACTATGCAGTAAACAGAATGTAATATAATATTTATATTTATATAACGCTATTAATTCCATAGCACTTTTCATACATCAGTAATGCTGTCTCTCTTGGAGCTTACAATCTAAATATCCTATCAGTATGTCTTTACAATGTGGGAGGAAACTGGAGTGCCCGGAGGAAACCCATGCAGACACAGGGAGAACATACAAACTCCTTGCAGATGGTGTCCTTAGTGTCCTTGGTGGGAAATGAACCCAGGACCTCAGGACCCCAGTGCTGCAAGGGTTGCAGTGCTAACCACTTGAGCCACCGTGCTGACCCACATAAACAGTGCTAACCACTTGAGCCATATGGGAACATTGTCACCAGATGGCGCTATGGGATAAGTCATCGCTGAACAAGCAAACAATATAGTGTCTCAAGCAAACTAAATGCACACATTTCTAAGTAAGGCATGACAGTGATCGTAAATTTATGGCCAGGACCATAAATCTATCGTTGGTCTCCAGCTGGGCGGCCAGCATCAGCATCAGCCTCAGCATCAGAATCAGCCTCAGCATCAGAATCAGTGTTGAGTATTTGCACCTTTTGAGGTCATACAGCCATGAGTATTCTTGGGAATGATGCAATTTTCCCCTGGATTTGGGGATCCTCTCAGTCTTCAGCCCCTTTGCTCAGTATTGATGATAAATATTCAGCCCCTTTGCTCAGTATTGATGATAAGTATTCAGCTCCTTTGCTCAGTATTGATGATAAGTATTCAGCCCCTTTGCTCAGTATTGATGATAAGTATTCAGCCCCTTTGCTCAGTATTGATGATAAGTATTCAGCCCCTTTGCTCAGTATTGGTGATCAGTATTCAGCCCCTTTGCTTTAGTATGATGATATGTATTCAGCCCCTTTGCTCAGTATTGATGATAAATATTCAGCCCCTTTGCTCAGTATTGATGATAAGTATTCAGCTCCTTTGCTCAGTATTGATGATAAGTATTCAGCCCCTTTGCTCAGTATTGATGATAAGTATTCGGCCCCTTTGCTCAGTATTGATGATAAGTATTCAGCCCCTTTGCTCAGTATTGATGATAAGTATTCAGCCCCTTTGCTCAGTATTGATGATAAGTATTCAGCTCCTTTGCTCAGTATTGATGATAAGTATTCAGCCCCTTTGCTCAGTATTGATGATAAGTATTCAGCCCCTTTGCTCAGTATTGATGATAAGTATTCAGCCCCTTTGCTCAGTATTGATAAGTATTCGGCCCCTTTGCTCAGTATTGATGATAAGTATTCAGCCCCTTTGCTCAGTATTGATGATAAGTATTCAGCCCCTTTGCTCAGTATTGATGATAAGTATTCAGTCTCTTTGCTCAGTATTGATGATAAGTATTCAGCCCCTTTGCTCAGTATTGATGATAAGTATTCAGCCCCTTTGCTCAGTATTGATGATAAGTATTCAGCCCCTTTGCTCAGTATTGATGATAAGTATTCAGCCCCTTTGCTCAGTATTGGTGATAAGTATTCAGCCCCTTTGCTCAGTATTGGTGATAAGTATTCAGCCCCTTTGCTCAGTATTGGTGATAAGTATTCAGTCCCTTTGCTCAGTATTGATGATAAGTATTCAGCCCCTTTGCTCAGTATTGATGATAAGTATTCAGTCTCTTTGCTCAGTATTGATGATAAGTATTCAGCCCCTTTGCTCAGTATTGATGATAAGTATTCAGCCCTTTGCTCAGTATTGATGATAAGTATTCAGCCCCTTTGCTCAGTATTGATGATAAGTATTCAGCCCCTTTGCTCAGTATTGATAAGTATTCGGCCCCTTTGCTCAGTATTGATGATAAGTATTCAGCCCCTTTGCTCAGTATTGATGATAAGTATTCAGCCCCTTTGCTCAGTATTGATGATAAGTATTCAGTCTCTTTGCTCAGTATTGATGATAAGTATTCAGCCCCTTTGCTCAGTATTGATGATAAGTATTCAGCCCCTTTGCTCAGTATTGGTGATAAGTATTCAGCCCCTTTGCTCAGTATTGATGATAAGTATTCAGCCCCTTTGCTCAGTATTGATGATAAGTATTCAGCCCCTTTGCTCAGTATTGATGATAAGTATTCAGCCCCTTTGCTCAGTTTGATGATAAGTATTCAGCCCCTTTGCTCAGTATTGATGATAAGTATTCAGCCCCTTTGCTCAGTATTGATGATAAGTATTCAGCCCTTTGCTCAGTATTGGTGATAAGTATTCAGCCCCTTTGCTCAGTATTGAGTATTTGCACCTTTGGAGCTCTTACAGCCATGAGTCTTCTTGGGAATGATGCAGTTTCCCCCTGGATCTGGGGATCCTCTCATTCTTCTTGCAGATCCTCTCCGGTGCCATCAGGTTGATGGTGACGTTGGTGGAGCCATTGTCCGGTCTCCAGAGATGCTCCATTGGGTTTAGGTCCGGGCTGTGGCTCCGGTCAGGAATGGGCACAGAGGTGTAGTGAAGCCGCTCCGGTGTTATTTTAGCTGTGGCTTAGGGTCATTGTCTTGTTGGAAGGTGAACCTTCAGCCCAGTCTGAGGTCCAGAGATCTGGAGGAGGCTTTCATCCAGGAGATCTCTGTACTTGGCCGCATTCATGATTCCTTCAATTGTAGCCAGCTGTCCTGTCCCTGCAGCTGAACCCCCCATAGCATGATGCTTCCACCAGTCGTCCTGTTCCTGCAGCTGAACCCCCCATAGCATGATGCTGCCACCAGTCGTCCTGTCCCTGCAGCTGAACCCCCCCACAGCATGATGCTGCCACCAGTCGTCCTGTCCCTGCAGCTGAACCCCCCATAGCATGATGCTGCCACCAGTCGTCCTGTCCCTGCAGCTGAACCCCCCCATAGCATGATGCTGCCACCAGTCATCCTGTCCCTGCAGCTGAACCCCCCATAGCATGATGCTGCCACCAGTCATCCTGTCCTTGCAGCTGAACCCCCCATAGCATGATGCTGCCACCAGTCGTCCTGTCCCTGCAGCTGAACCCCCCATAGCATGATGCTGCCACCAGCGTCCGCCTGCAGCTGACCCCCCCTAGCATGATGCATGCCACCAGTCGTCCTGTCCCTGCAGCTGAACCCCCCATAGCATGATGCTGCCACCAGCCGTCCTGTCCCTGCAGCTGAACCCCCCCATAGCATGATGCTGCCACCAGCCGTCCTGTCCTGCAGGCTGAACCCCCCATAGCATGATGCTGTCACCAGTCGTCCTGTCCCTGCAGCTGAACCCCCCATAGCATGATGCTCAACCACCCTATCCTGCAGCTGAACCCCCCCATAGCATGATGCTGCCCAGTTGTCCTGTCCCTGCAGCTGAACCCCCCATAGCATGATGCTGCCACCAGTCGTCCTGTCCCTGCAGCTGAACCCCCCCTTAGCATGATGCTGCCACCAGTACGTCCTGTCCCTGCAGCTGAACCCCCCCTTAGCATGATGCTGCCACCAGTCGTCCTGTCCCTGCAGCTGAACCCCCCATAGCATGATGCTGCCACCAGCCGTCCTGTCCCTGCAGCTGAACCCCCCCATAGCATGATGCTGCCACCAGTCGTCCTGTCCCTGCAGCTGAACCCCCCCATAGCATGATGCTGCCACCAGCCGTCCTGTCCCTGCAGCTGAACCCCCCCATAGCATGATGCTGCACCAGCCGTCCTGTCCCTGCAGCTGAACCCCCCATAGCATGATGCTGCCACCAGTCGTCCTGTCCCTGCAGCTGAACCCCCCATAGATGATGCTGCCACCAGTCTCCTGTCCCTGCAGCTGAACCCCCCATAGCATGATGCTGCCACCAGTCATCCTGTCCCTGCAGCTGAACCCCCCCCCATAGCATGATGCTGCCACCATCGTCCTGTCCCTGCAGCTGAACCCCCCATAGCATGATGCTGCCCACAGCGTCCTGTCCCTGCAGCTGAACCCCCCATAGCATGATGCTGCCACCAGTCATCCTGTCCCTGCACTGAACCCCCCCATAGCATGATGCTGCCACCAGTCCGTCCTGTCCCTGCAGCTGAACCCCCATAGCATAATGCTGCCACCAGTCGTCCTGTCCCTGCAGCTGAACCCCCCATAGCATGATGCTGCCACCAGCCGTCTGTCCCTGCAGCTGAACCCCCCATAGCATGATGCTGCCACAGTCGTCCTGTCCCTGCAGCTGAACCCCCCATAGCATGATGCTGCCACCAGTCGTCCTGTCCCTGCAGCTGAACCCCCCATAGATGATGCTGCCACCAGCGTCCTGTCCCTGCAGCTGAACCCCCCCTAGCATGATGCTGCCACCAGTCGTCCTGTCCCTGCAGCTGAACCCCCCATAGCATGATGCTGCCACCAGTCTTCCTGTCCCTGCAGCTGAACCCCCCATACATGATGCTGCCACCAGTCCGTCCTGTCCCTGCAGCTGAACCCCCCATAGCATGATGCTGCCACCAGTCTTCCTGTCCCTGCAGCTGAACCCCCATAGCATGATGCTGCCACCAGCCGTCCTGTCCCTGCAGCTGAACCCCCCATAGCATGATGCTGCCCTAGTCGTCCTGTCCCTCAGCTGAACCCCCCATAGCATGATGCTGCACCAGCGTCCTGTCCCTGCAGCTGAACCCCCCATAGCATGATGCTGCCACCAGTCGTCCTGTCCCTGCAGCTGAACCCCCCATAGCATGATGCTGCCACAGCGTCCTTCCCTGCAGCTGAACCCCCCAAGCATGATGCTGCCACCAGTCGTCCTGTCCCTGCAGCTGAACCCCCCATAGCATGATGCTGCCACCAGCCGTCCTGTCCTGCAGCTGAACCCCCCTAACATGATCTGCCACCAGTCGTCCTGTCCTGCAGCTGAACCCCCCATAGCATGATGCTGCCACCAGCCGTCCTGTCCCTGCAGCTGAACCCCCCATAGCATGATGCTGCCACCAGCGTCCTGTCCCTGCAGCTGAACCCCCCATAGCATGATGCTGCCACCAGCCGTCCTGTCCCTGCAGCTGAACCCCCCATAGCATGATGCTGCCACCAGCCGTCCTGTCCCTGCAGCTGAACCCCCCATAGCATGATGCTGCCACCAGTCGTCCTGTCCCTGCAGCTGAACCCCCCCATAGCATGATGCTGCCACCAGCGTCCTGTCCCTGCAGCTGAACCCCCCCATAGCATGATGCTGCCACCAGCGTCCTGTCCCTGCAGCTGAACCCCCCATAGCATGATGCTGCCACCAGCCGTCCTGTCCCTGCAGCTGAACCCCCCATAGCATGATGCTGCCACCAGCGTCCTGTCCCTGAGCTGAACCCCCCATACATGATGCTGCCACCAGCCGTCCTGTCCCTGCAGCTGAACCCCCCATAGCATGATGCTGCCACCAGCGTCCTGTCCCTGAGCTGAACCCCCCATAGCATGATGCTGCCACCAGCCGTCCTGTCCTGCAGCTGAACCCCCCCATAGCATGATGCTGCACCAGCCGTCCTGTCCCTGCAGCTGAACCCCCCCATAGCATGATGCTGCCACCAGTCGTCCTGTCCCCCTGCAGCTGAACCCCCCATAGCATGACCTGCCACCAGCGTCCTGTCCCTGCAGCTGAACCCCCCCATAGCATGATGCTGCCACCAGCCGTCCTGTCCCTGCAGCTGAACCCCCCATAGCATGATGCTGCCACCAGCCGTCCTGTCCCTGTAGCTGAACCCCCCATAGCATGATGCTGCCACCAGACGTCCTGTCCCTGCAGCTGAACCCCCCCCATAGCATGATGCTGCCACCAGTCGTCCTGTCCCTGCAGCTGAACCCCCCATATCATGATTCATCAAAAGGAGAAATACATGTGGAGTCAAACAATTGCTTTAACAATCATATAAATCACTTTATTAGAGACACATATAAACAGGAATATGCAGGAAATAAAGGTGCATCATAAAAAGACACATAGTACATAGTCCATACACAAAAGACAAGAGCGCACAATATATTACACATTCATAGGACAAATCAGCATTGGTTCACTAATAGTTAATTCTATAGATCTCTAGTGAGGCAGCCATAGTAATCATGAATATAGACTGGCAGCTCACAGAAGCCTATCGCAACGTCCCATAAAGTGCATATAGTAAAGTAACTTCATACAACAGTGCACAACAAGTCAAATGAGTAAGGTGCAGGATAAAGGTGGAAGGTTCAAGTGTCTCGTATTGCAGACACTCGCTCTAGGGGTTTTATTTGCTGTCTAAGGACAACAAGTCCAGTATTGCCCTGTTAGGCCGGTTTCACATTACGATTTTGTGCCTGTACGTGGGATCCGACTTTGAAGGAGGATCCCACGGATCCACACGGATCCCTGCAATTGGATGGCAAATAGCCTGATTCTATGCAGGATCCGTGTGGATCCTGCAGTCCCCTGTCTTTCCCTGCTTCTGCTCCTCTATCCTCATCTATCCCTATCCTGTCCCCTGTCCTCTTCCCTGTGTGTAAAAAAAATAAAAAAAACCTCCTCCCAGAGCATACATCACCTGTCACTGGCTCCCACGCTGCAGCACCATCAGGACTGAAGGACCTGTGATGATGTCACAGAGCCGGTCAGCTGACTAGTCATGTGACCGGCTCTGTGACAACATTACAGGTCCTTTAACCCTGATGGTGCTGCAGCGTGGGAACCGGTGACAGGTGACGTATGCTCTGGGAGGAGGTTTTCTTTTATTTTTTTTTACACACAGGGAAGAGGACAGGGGACAGGATAGGGATAGATGAGGATAGAGGAGCGGGGGGACAGAATAGAATAGGAGAGGGAAGAAGATGGAGGAGCAGAAGCAGGGAAAGACAGGGGATACGGAGCCGACATCGGATCCGAGGTGAACTCGGATCCGATGTCCATAGGCTCCCATGCTGTGAGCCCTCGGATCAGCAGTGATCTGATCCCATCCGATGTGAGTCACGGACACAAAATCGTTGCAGGCTGCGATTTTGTGCCCGTAATTAAATCGGATGGGATTGGATGGTGGCAAAATCGGATGTCAATAGTGGCACATCCGATTCCGATAGGGGAATATGAGATCCGATTACGGATCCGATTGTATCCGTTTCAAAACTGATACAATCGGATGACCGAAAATCGTTATGTGAAAGCAGCCTTAGAAAATGAGCTGGATGAGTTGCAGATAAAGATCAAAGAGGGCCTCACTAAGGAAGCTTTAACCAAGCTTGAAAATGAGATCAAAATAGACATCACTAAATGGGAGAAAGAAATCAAAGAGGGAAAGTTGAAAAAATTCCACCGGGATCAGAGTGATTACTCTAATCACAGAGTTTACAGGAGGAAGTGTGGCACCCTGGCACCACAGAACTCCTGGTACACAAATGGAGCAGCACTCACAACAAACTCAACACCTTTTACACCCTGTTTCACCCCAGGCCTCTAGGGGGAGCTCCACTGGTCACTTTGAACCAGTTTCCCCTATAAATAGGGTCCTGGAGGGAGAAACACCAGAGTGTGCAGACGCTAGAAGAGCTGCAGGACATGTGCAACCTCTGGCACTAGAGTGATACTAGGCCCAACCAGCACAACCAGCAAGTGAGAGACCCTTGCAACTGGGGACATAGGGAAGGAGAAAGCACCTCTCAGGGACATCAGAGTTACCCTAACTCTCCCTCACCAACCTGTTACTGGAACTGAGCTGTGAGAGCTACCCAGCCACCACAAAGAACCAGCACTTCTAACAGGGAGTTTAGCCCCCTGTACACCTGAAGCACCCACGGATGAGAGCCCAGGGAAGAGGACAGATTTCGCTTCATCCCTTTAATAGCGCCCTCAGTGCAGATACCCAGGTCAATCACGTTCCACCGAACGTACAACCTGGTGCGGCAGAATTCTATATCCACCCGACCACACCAGAACAATAGAGAAAGGAAGCCTACATACTGCTTGCAGTGGAAACTCCAGGACTGTCAACCTCATCACCCGGTCCGTGCCTGTGTCACCAGTAAAGGTACCTAAAAGACTTTGTGTGTGTCTGTGCATTACTCCTGGACCTAACACGCAGCACTACAGCACTGCCTTACACCATCAAGTGCAGCTCCTGGCCCCAGGGACTCCCGCTCGTCCTGTGGGGAGCGTCCCATCTAGCAGCCGAACATCCCCCGGAGGCCCAAGCAGCGCCGGTGAAATGACTGGAACTCCTGCAGGTGGCGTCACGACAAGAACATTTAACCCCTTTCTGTTCAGCCATCCCCTATTGATCTGGACCACCGAGCCCCACAGCCGTAGGCGCGGAACCGTGACAGGGAGAAGCAAACGCCTGCGACGTGAAGACCCGGTTACGGTGAGTCAGAAGAATAAGCGAGGCAAACCTTAAAAAACCACCCCATGGGCCGAAACCTGGTGGTTTACTTAGAACACCGTCTGTGGTATCCTTGACATCTGGAGAGGAGACACAAGGAGAATCTGAAGATGATATACTGGGATCATCAGGACAACCCAATGGGGATGCACGTCTGATAGTGACTCGCCTTCAGTCTCTAAACCCACAAAGACCAAGGGGAAAGGTAACTTGTGACAACAGTCTCCAAGTTATTAATGTCTCGGAGCAAGTCCTGACACCAGTGCAGGTGGATGTACTGTCTGAAGGCCTCACCTTTGTGCCAACTAGCTCTTAATTTTTTCATAGCAATGAAGGACGTACATCTATTTGCACGAAAATTATTGTTGAAGAAAATGCATATGAGGAAGACTCCAGAGACTGGTGACTGTTTACAACAAGAAACCCTTGGTGCTTTGGAGGATTTGGAGAATGAACTACCACCAAGTCAACCAGGCAGGTTTCCCCAGACTATGATGCCTAAATCAACTAGGTTTCCCCCTTTGTCCGCCTGTCCGGTCATCGATATTTTCACGAAATTGGTGGTGGAGGATTTTAAGAAAATCAGTACGAGAAGGTCATTTGACAACCTCACCCACGAACAAATAAAGGCCATTGCCGAATTAAAGTCCTTGGAAGACGTGGTAATAAAGGCGGCGGACAAAGGGGGCAACATAGTTATTTGGCCATGCCAATTATGTGAGAAAGAGACCTTCAGGCAACTGAGGGACATTAATGTCTATTAGGGGCTTGATCGGAATCCTGTCAATTCATTTTTTCCTTGATTTAGAGAAGATCTTGATGGGCGCAATGGAGGAGGGGATCATCACGAAAAAAAGTCATGGAAGGCCTGTTGGTTAAGGCCCCTAAAATACCTACCTTCTATTTGCTCCCAAAGATCCACAAAGATCCCGTCGAGCCACCGGGGCGTCCGATAGTGTCAGGGATTGACGGTCTGAGTGACCCGATATGCCGATTTATAGATTTCTATCTGAAACACATGGTGGAGACCTTGCCATCGTACATACGAGACACTATAGACGCCCTTACTAGGATCGATGGGATCTTTGTGGATAAAGATATGCTTATAGTCACTGCCGACGTGGAGTCCCTCTACACCTGCATTGATCACAGAGGCGGTCCGCTTCTTCCTCGAGGGGTCCAATCGGGATGCACATTTGTGTGAGATTCTTGAGCTGCTCTACTTTGTCCTGTCGCACAATTTTTTTACGCTTAAAGATCAATTCTATCTTCAGAGGCGCGGCACTGCCATGGGCACGGCCTGTGCGCCTTCGTACGCAAATCTGTTCCTAGGTCACTGGGAGCGGAGTATTTTTGCGTGCGCGGGTGCAGTGCTGGATGTGCTATATAGATGACGTTCTTATGGTGTGGCAGGGCACTGCAGAGCAGCTCAGATCATTCATGGATGACTTAAATCGGAAAAACTTAAATATCAGACTCACTTACAAATGTAGTGATAATACAATTGATTTTTTGGATATCAAAATTATGGTTGACAGACAGGGATTACTACAAACCGACGTAGATCGGAAAGAGACGTCGGTGAACGCTTTATTGCAGGCGTCATCAGCCCACACTCCGTCAACCATAAAGGCCATCCCGGTTGGACAATTCTTGAGGATGAGGCGGATCTGCTCCACGGAGGCTGACTTTCAGAAACAGGCTAGGGACTTGAGTGGTAGGTTTAAACAACGAGGCTACAGTTGTAGAATTGTCGTAGAGTGGCTACGACAGGGCGAGACAGACTAGACGTGGCGATCTCCTCCTCCCTCCCAAAAAGAAACCATCTGAACCTCATAATGAGCTACGGTTCATTTCTACACACAACCAGCAGAGGGGTAGGATGAGAGATCTTTTAAGGAGACACTGGCCGGTGCTGTTGTCTGAGCCATCCCTCAGGGGGGTCCTCACTGACAATCCTTTGATGACATCAAGAAGGTCACAAAACCTAAAAGGATATTTTGGTGCATAGTCACTATGCACCAAAAGTACCTAGGATTTTCGGTGTGGGTCCTCCACGGAAAGGATTTTTCCCATGTGGAGATTGCAGCGCATGTCCGAATCTGGTCAGGAGCCCGGACTTCACCTCTAGTGACGGTTTAAGGCTGCCTTCACACTTGCAGATGGATCTGCAGCGTTTTGCAGATGCATCTGCAAGTGTGAGCATGCTGACCGCGGCCCCTATGTTTATAATAGGGCGCACGCGGTGTGAAAGCTCTCATTCACTCCTATATGTGTACTGTCAGCAGGCGTATGCCTGCTGACAGATCACACACTCCCGTCCGCACTGTGGACGCGAGATGTAGCGTCCATGCTGCGGGCGGGAGAGTGTGATCTGTAAGCAGGCATACGCCTGCTGACAGTACACATATAGGAGTGAATGAGAGCTTTCACACCGCGTGCGCCCTATTATAAACATAGGGGCCGCGGTCAGCATGCTCACACTTGCAGATGCATCTGCAAAACGCTGCAGATCCATCTGCAAGTGTGAAGGCAGCCTAAGGACTTACAAGATTAACATCTCCTGTGGCAGTACACATGTTGTGCACTATGTAACAAAATATATATTGGTCTGACGACTAGGGAGTTGAGGGTCCGGGCTCGTGAACACGTTCGTGACATTTTAGCTAAAACTTTACCCCGTCATTTCTACCACCACCATGGATGTAATGTAAAGACCTTACAAATAAAAGGGATAGATCTGACACATGAAGGAGTTAGGGGGGGTGACCTCCAAAAAATGATGTCCCAACGGGAATTAAAATGGATTATAACCTTAGACACAGTTTCCCCAGGGGATTGAATGAGGCCGTCAGCTTCGTTCCGTTTCTCTAATAAGATTTGAGGTTCCTGGATCTTGCAATGATGTGGTCACATAAAATGTCATCATCACTGTTATTTCTTGCCCAGTGCGACAAGGATATATGCAAACTGATTACTTTTTCTTTCTTTTTTTCTATCCTCCTTATCAAATTGATCAAGGATATTTTATCTGTTGGTTTTGATTTTAATAGCGATTATCTCACCACAGTGTATCTACACATGCTGCTGTATATGTAAATTGAACGCCCACCTACTATGGAACATGATGACATCGCCATTGGATTAAAGAACAGATGTATTTTGTATTGTATTATATGATTGTGTGGCCATGCTGATTGTCTAGGTATCTTGGGAGCCATTGGACCCTGTGCGCATGCGCGGCTTGCGGAAGCTTCTGGGTTGCCATGGAGGCGCATTATTGACGCGCTGCCTGATTACACAGCTTCCTGGCGACGGCCGGATGTTTGTGTGTCAGGATGGGCGTCGCGCCGGAAGTGACATCACCGGCGGCGGACTGCATCTGCGCATGCGCCGCTAATGAGGATCTGATTGGTCACATCGCAGCATGTGATCGCTGTGTGTTTGGGATATAAACTCCGCCAATACCCTTTACTATCACTCCTCATGATGAAGCATATGCGTGTTTAAAGCAAAGCGAAACAACGTACGTAAGGAGTCTAATATGGAGGTTTCTACCTTTTATCCTGCACCTGATTCATTGGACTTGTTGTGCACCTTTGTATGAAGTTACTTTACTATATGCACTTTATGGGACGCTGCAATAGGCTATCTGTGAGCTGCCAGTCTATATTCATGATTACTATGGCTGTCTCACTAGAGATCTATAGAATTAACTATTAGTGAACCAATGCTGATTTGTCCTATGAATGTGCAATTGTGTAATATATTGTGCGCTCTTGTCTTTTGTTTATGGACTATGTACTATGTGTCTTTTTATGATGCACCTTTATTTCCTGCATATTCCTGTTTATATATGTCTCTAATAAAATGATTTATATGATTGTTAAAGCAATTGTTTGACTCCACATGTATTTCTCCTTTTGATGAATAATTATTCAAGTGTTGAGTTGCTCAGATAATCAGGCAATCACCTGGTAGCTGTATACTAAGTAAACCCATATGGAATATGTATATTTAACCCCATAACATGATGCTGCCACCAGCCGTCCTGTCCCTGCAGCTGAACCCCCCCATAGCATGATGCTGCCACCAGTCCGTCCTGTCCCTGCAGCTGAACCCCCCATAGCATGATGCTGCCACCAGTCGTCCTGTCCCTGCAGCTGAACCCCCCCATAGCATGATGCTGCCACCAGCCGTCCTGTCCCTGCAGCTGAACCCCCATAGCATGATGCTGCCACCAGCCGTCCTGTCCCTGCAGCTGAACCCCCCCATAGCATGATAATGCCACCAGCCGTCCTGTCCCTGCAGCTGAACCCCCCCATAGCATGATGCTGCCACCAGCCGTCCTGTCCCTGCAGCTGAACCCCCCATAGCATGATAATGCCACCAGCCGTCCTGTCCCTGCAGCTGAACCCCCCCATAGCATGATAATGCCACCAGCCGTCCTGTCCCTGCAGCTGAACCCCCCCATAGCATGATAATGCCACCAGTCGTCCTGTCCCTGCAGCTGAACCCCCCATAGCATGATGCTGCCACCAGCCGTCCTGTCCCTGCAGCTGAACCCCCCATAGCATGATGCTGCCACCAGTCTGTCCTGTCCCTGTAGCTGAACCCCCCATAGCATGATGCTGCCACCAGTCGTCCTGTCCCTGCAGCTGAATCCCCCCCCATAGCATGGTGCTGCCACCAGTCTGTCCTGTCCTGCAGCTGAACCCCCCCATAGCATGATGCTGCACCATGTCTCATGTTGGGATTGTGTTGGGGAGGTGATGAGCGGTGCCTGGTTTTCTCCACCGCTTACAATTATCACCAGAAAGTTCTATCTTCGTCTCATCAGACCAGAGAATCTTATTCCTCATAGTCTGGGATCCTTCATGTGTTTTCTTGTAATCTCTATGCGGCTTTCCTATGTCTTGCGCTGAGGAGAGGCTTCTATTGGGTCAGTCTGCCGTAAAGGCCGACTGGTGGAGGCTGCAGTGATAGGTGACTTTGTGGAACTTTCTCCATCTCCCTCCTGCATCTCTGGAGCTCAGACACAGTGATCTTAGGGATCTTCTTTACCTTTCACCAAGGCTCTTCTCCCATGATTGCTCAGTTTGGCTGGATGGCCAGGTCTAGAAAGACTTCTGGTGGTCCCAAACATCTTCCATTAAGGATTATTGAGGCCACTGTGCTCTTAGCAACCTTGAGTACTGCAGAAATTCCTTTGTAACCTTGGCCAGATCTGTGCCTGCTACAATTCTGTCTCTGAGCTCCTTGGGCAGTTCCTTTGACCTCATGAGTCTCATTTGGTGTGACATGCACTGTGAGCTGTGAGGTCTTATATAGACAGGTGTGCGTCTTTCCAAATCAAGTCCTATCAGTTTAATGAAACACAGCTGGACTCCAATGAAGGAGTAGAACCATCTCAAGGAGGATCACAAGGAAATGGACAGCGTGTGACTTACATATGAGTGTCTGAGCAAAGGGCTGAATAGTTATCACCATGGGAGTTCAGTTTTTATTTTTTTTATATATATTTTCAAATGTCTACATTTGTTTTTCCAGTGGAGATGGGGAGAGTGACATTAATGAGGAAAATGAACTTTTTTGCATTTACCAAATGGCTGCAATGAAACAAAGCGTGAGAAATGTAAAGGGGTGTGAAGACTTTCCGTACCCGCTGTACTTCACCCATTGACTCCCCCACTTGCCCACACCAAATGTAACATATCATAGGGGATAAATATTTTTCTACAATACCTTCATCCACTTTCTGAGTCAAACAGATTACATCTAGGATACAAGAGGCTGGAATCTACACACCAGAGCAGAATGATGGATTATAACTACTCAGACAAGGAGATCCCTCCAGCGTCCTGTCCAGGACACAGATTAAACGTTAAATCTGCAATATGTCTTCCCTCAGGTCAGGATGAACTCACTGAAGAACTACAACTCCCATCCTGACCTCTCCTCTCGAGTTCACAGACACCGAGGATCAGAACTATTTCACAATCGTTCAGTCCCACCTTGAAGGATCCTCCTAGTGTTACTATAGCATCATTCCAGACACAGGAGCGGTGGAGAAAACACATACCATGTTTTGCTATTATGAGACACGCCCCAAATATGGAGGAGGAAAATAGGGAAAAAAAAGCATTTTTATTGTGAAAATGGCCGTCCATCTTATAGCCCAAATTTCACAAAGCGAGGGGTCAGCAGCGGTGGAGTCACAGGAGCCCGGGTCCCCGCTGCACTTACAATGCCAACTTGTGGCTGCATGTATCCGAGTGTATCCTTCACATCATTGCCGGAAGATCACTCATCACCCCAACCACACATCTCCTGATGCCAAAGTTCACATCTACGGTCACTTTGGGAATCGTCCTCCATTTGCCAATTCAATGACAATCCCAGGTCCTTTCTGGATCGCCTCAGGCCGAACCACTCGGGGGGGATCAGCCAAGGTGAGGAAAGCTCCCCCGAGTCACAAAATCCAATAATCCTCTGTCCATCCACACGACCTCCTGCAAGTGATGACCCCGATGAGCAGAAGTCGTTGTAGCTGCAGGTTGCACCCCATAAACCCCTAGAGGTGGAACATGGGTGGCTGAGTCACTAGGCCAGTCCTCCCGTAGTGGTGACACCTCTTCCTCCATCGTACTTCATTGTAATTAATTAATTAATAGTTCGGTTCGGTGCAGGATCAGTCCTCATTTGACCAGCTGGGCAGGAGGCTTGCAGATGGCCCAGGCTGCCCACATCGGTAACATTGACGCTATATTTCACTCCTTCTAATTCTCATTCTGAAGCGGCGGTGAGAGAACCTGGAGGTCAGCACCTCCGGCAATGGATAGCTGGGGCTGGGCCTGTAGCTGGGCATGTAGCTGGGCCTGTAGCCTGCAAATGCCCCGGATGACCACCACCATAACACCTGCGCTCTGCTACCGCCTTCCCTCGTTGTATTCTGGAAGACACAGTAGGAGACACTGGAGGCACATTCACATGTGATACAACATGAGGTGGTGGCTTAGGGGAACAGTGAACAATGGGGACAGGAGGTCAAGGGGCCACCGGTGGTGTGGAGCTGGTGGGCCTCTCTCCATCCTCCAGCAGATACCTCCACTGAGGCCTGATGGTGAGAGCCTCATCAGGTAGAGAAGCAGCTTGTTCCACGGTCGCTGGTCTCCTCTCACCCACCCATTCCCGGATCTCAGTGGGGGCATTTAGCATAGAACTGTTCCTTCAGAATGACCTGGATGAAGGTCTCCCAAGATAAGGCTCCTCTCCCTCCAGCCAGTGATGACATACTTGCTAATCCTATGAGCATACATTTTGATAAAGACTTCCCCATCACAGGCTAAGGTACGGAACTGAGTCCTGTAAATATCTGGGATTACAGCATAATATTCCAGGATGGTCTCTTTTAATGTTCTCATACTCACAGTTCCACCGAGGGTCCATAGTTCTAAAGGCTTCTGTGGCACCCCTGCAGGGGATTGCCACAGGATCCACCGATGCAAGGAGGGAATTACACCTTGGTTCACACAGCACACCACACCTTACACCCCAGACCTGGAGGGGGAGCTCTACTGGCTGCCTTAAGTCAGTTCCCCTTTAAAAGATCCAGGCCTGAGGGGACGAGTCAGTTAGTCCCAGGAGTGAGTTAGTTCCCGTCTATGGAGAGAGCTGGAGTGAGGAGCTGGTCGCTAGGAGAGATCCAGGCCCAGGACCAGGGAACACTGACCCAGCTGTGCTGCACCCTTGGGAGCGGGTCGGAGGCCAATGGAGTGTAAGAGAATCAAAGCAGGGAACCAGGCAAGGTTTCCTTGTAGTTTACCCGGACACTGGAGTCAGTCACCGCCAGCATCCATTGCAGTAGTAAAAACCCCGGAGGACCAGGAGGAGTTAACCCCTGAAGAAAGCAAAGTAAGAGATACTTGAAACTGACCAAGTACAGGACCAGGGGCCTTAGGAGGAATAGGGACCCTGCAGAAGGACCTCATTGTCAGTTTAGAGCAAAGCCCTGAGAGGGAGAAGAAGCAGTGGGTTCAGTTACAGGCAGGACTTACCCCAAAACACAGCGCACAAAGACAGAGGAGGCCTCATTACTTTCTAAGGTGATAGTCCCAAGTTGCATCGGGGACCCGGTTATTTCTCTGGACTGTACCTGCTACCCTGTCACCAGTAAAAGGTACGAAACAAAGATTTGTGTGTGCCTGCTTAACCACCTCTATCCACAGCATTGACTGCAGAGACACGACTATAACTCCCCTTATTCATCCCCGCTGCCCTGAGGTAAAGCTCCACCTGTGGGGAGCTGTACAACACTGAGCTGCACCCACCATCACCTCAGCGGCCGGCTGCAGCGCTGGTATACCTGTTACCAGGTACCATAGGTGGCGTCACGTAACCCATCTCCTTATCCCCCCCCACCATTGAGGGTCCAGGGCATGGGACCGAGGACCAACCAGCCGTGATCCCCATCCAAGTCGCCATCAGCCCCAGTACCCCATACCCTGTCGACCGCCTCACTTCAGCAGCTCCACCTTCCAAAAGCCCCACCAGAGGTCTGACTCGCTCCTTTTGTAGGACTTCCATTAACTAGCATTGATGTTCCAAGTCCTGGAAGAAGCCCTCAATGTCGCCTACAGCCTCATTGAATGGCTTAAAGTCCTTGCGGGATTCTCTGGGGGATTCCATCATGGTAGGTGCTGTGGGTACAGTCTGGCTGGAGCCTCTAGCTGCTTCCACAGCGAGCTGCCTCTCCAGCAATGCCCTCTCTTGAGCTCTGTGAATGGCCTCTCTCTTATCCTCTATGGTGGCCTCATCCCCCAGCAATGCCATCTCCTCATACCACACAACCCACTGACTTTAAGTAAGTATTTAACTCCAGCTCCCGTCTTCCCTCCCATTGCTGTGGAAATCCTTCTTTAGTGCAATCTTGAAGTCAAGCTCCTTCCAAAACCTCAATTAGTTGCTCTTTGGACAGTCCTTTGTAGTGACTAGCCCAGTGTTATACGGGGACTAAGGTATCTGGGCCCTCTGCTGTGGTTGGGATGTCACTGGTGGCCTGCCCAGACCCATGGCCCTGGTGGCCAACTAAAAGGGGGTAGTTGAAATGGAATAAAAGTTTGTGAGTTTATCGTGATGCCACCCACAGATTCTGGTGATGTAGCACCAGCGCCGCTTTAGACCTCCGGAGAGAGATGGTACAGCTCCCTGCAGGTGGAGCTGGCCCTCCGGGGTACGGATGCTCCTATAGTGATGGACGTGCTGATGATTGAGATAAACAAGTTGCAGTGCAGCAGGGAAATACGCACACGGAGACTCTGTCACTCTACCCAGGTACTTTCCTGGAACAATGCTGGTGGTTGTACAGTTCACAGAGGACAACAGTTGTTGGGTAAAGGTAGCCGGCCGGGTAGTCACAGTGGGCTGCAAGGTCTCTCGGAGCCTTCCATGGTATGCCTTCCTTGCTCTGAACCGTGTCCTGCTGCTGCCGCCTGTCCTCGAACAGCCCGCTTAGTACCAGGCCTTATTGGGGCGCTTTCTGAGTGTCTCGCTCTCCTCTTTCCTGCACTGGAACTCGACCCCAGTGGGTTATCCTGGTGTGACCGATTCCTTTCTGACAGGGTGTCGGGGCTGGTAGACGGACCCGCATCTTCGGAATCGGCACTCCGGTGTATGGACCAGGGTTCCTGTTATGAACTGATGACTCAGGAGTAGCATTCAGATTCCACAGAAGTCGTTGGTGACAATACTGACCGCAATCCCTGACTACACACCGCAACTAGAAGTAGCCGTGGGATATAACTAACCAGACCTAGACACCTCTGCACAGCCGGAGAACTAACTGCTCCTAAAGATGGATGTAGGAAAAGCTATCTTGCCTCAGAGCAGAACTCCAAAAGAATAACAAGCCCCCACAGATATTAAGTGGGAAACCAGAGAGAGAAAAACAAACACAGGCAGAGTAAAAGGTTTAGCAAAAGAGGCCACACTAGCTATATAGGAAAGACAGGATAGAAAACTATTGTGGCCAGTATAAAACACTATAAAAAAAGCACCAACAGCAGATAGTACAAAAATCACCCTGAGTCACTAAGACTCGGCACCCTCTATATCTGCAGACTTCTATAAATCAAATGCCAGCAGAACTGGAAATAACAGATAATAGTGAATGGTAAAATTCCTAGGAAGAAAACTTCCTATCTGAGAGCCAATAAACAAATATACAGACTAAATTGCAAACACACAACTCAGAATAAGACAAAACATAAGCAGAACCTTAAGCACACAAAAGTGTGGAACAAAATATCAAAAAACCATCCACTTAGCTTGCAAAGAATTCCACAGAGCAGAAGAAACCAGAGAGATGTGAACTCCTCCAGTAACCAAAGACAACTGGCAAGGATTGAGCCACTTCAAACCATTATATGCTCCAAGAACCAGATTGCCAATCATCACCATCACCTGTGAAGCCCACACAGTCAGCTGCATCACCAGCAACAAGCACCGGAGGGAGCTCCAATGAATTCACAACAGGTTCCCGGAGTATGGACGTTCCAATCTCAGGGGGTCCCCTCCTTCCATCTGGGCTGCCTGTTCTCCCTCTCCAGGCCCCCTCTCTCGAAGTTCCCTTTTCTCTCAGGACTCCCGTGCTCCTTCTTCCCTCGAGGCAAAACTAGAATCCCTCATTTTTCTACCTCCCTCCTCCCCCTACTCCTTCCCCCCAGGTTATGGGCCCAAACCATTTTTCTAGGTGGAAGTGCTGGGATGGGAGCCTCCTACAAACCCTGCACTCCCACTGTGACAGGGGTAACCGTACACTCCTTTATGGGTGCAGTACCTCCATTGCGACACCTGACCAGTGGGGCGCCACATTAGCAAATTTCTAATTCATGGACCTTTGTTTGTAGGCTCCCCACAGTCTAGTTCCTGTTTACTGAGGTTCTGGTTCCAGACATTGATGGGACGCTCTCCTCCATTTCTTCTGCTCTGGTCCCACTGTTGCCAACCAGTTTGTGACGGGGTGTGCGGCAGAGCAGGAAGGGTCACCAGGCCGGTGATCAATCTTAAAAGCTTTATTAAGGCAGTGAAAATGGAAAAGCGCAAATGAAGGTAATTCTGCAGTCCGTAATGAGTCCACAATGAGTTGAGATAAAAGAGCAACTCAAGATTAAATTTATATATTTAGTCGCCATAGGGGCACACTAGACATTAATATATACAGATATTATTAAGATATTACAGATGGTGCAGTTAGTTATGCAAATAAAAGATAAATGGAAATACACACAGATATGCAGGCACATGTAATCAGTTACCGGTTCCTTGCTGGTGGTGGTGGCCACAAGGAGGCAGTGTGGAGCCCACTGGGTTCCTTTGGGTATACTCCGGCTTGTGATGCAATAGCGCTCCTCATAAATAATACAAAAAAATCCAGCAGAGGTCGGTCATTCTTATTCTGTAAGTGTGCCGGCCCCTGTCCTACCCATGGACTGTCCTTCAGTTCCCACCTCATGAATTGTGATATGAAATATTCAAGAACTACTATTGGTCATAACTTGGCCGGGGAGCATCATAGGTAGGAGATATGCTCTCATATTTTTGGTTATGATTTTAGTTTTCCTATGGTAGGACACATGGCATTTTTGTGATTGTTCCACTGTCCGCTATTAGGTTTGGGGGGAGATAGGAAGGTCAAACAGTTATGCAGAAATATGCATTATGGTCCCATACTTCTCCTGGTGCCATATCTATAATTGTCATATTTAGGGGAGTGTTGTGTCATGAAATATTAAGACTTCTTTCCCTTGGCTATGAAGGGTCTGCTGTCTGTGAAGCTTCCTCCTGGCTGAAGGTAATGATGTTGACGAGAGCCATAGGATCAAATACTTAATTAACCTTAAGACATAAGGGCATGGAGAAACGATCTATAGAGTGTATTATTTTACACTGCATAAGTTTCATTGTGACTTAAACATGGCTGCCATTTCCTGTTTCATCACACCATGCCATGGTATGTAAGATGGCGACTGGATCTATGACTACGTCCTGTCTACAATAAAGAGTTCCTGGAGGAAGCTGACCAATCACAGAATGCCATATCACCTGGACATACTCGATCAAGACCACACCCCCTGATGACCTCATGGATCCGCCCATGGACTAACCCACTGACCAATGAATACATCTGAGTAGGGCTGGCCGAGCCCCTTACTGAACAAAACCTCATGTCTCTTATAATAAATCACACCTGGAGCTTGGAAGGGTGTACAGCTGACTCTGTGTGTCTGGTGTCATACTTTTCATTGCTGGCACTTGGTCTATATAAATGAGGACAGGAGCAGGCAACTTGTTGTTAATACTATTATGAAATATTAACCTTAACAATGAGTTCTCACCTCTCTCTGCAGATTCATGGGGGAATCTTTCTTGGGTATAATTGAGTCTGGATCACAATCAGAGATATATGGATTTCGGCTCAAAGGACCAAGATGTTATGGAAAGTTGTTCTATCAAATTAGGTCCAGGATCAGCTGAATTTAGAGCAAGATTATTTATTTCCAGCAAAGAGATGGCAACAGGACAAGCTGCCAAGATCTGCAAAGTAGGACGTGACCAGCTCTTGTATACTGCAGTGGCAGCTTCTGTATACTCCTGTGACTACACCGATAGTTCAACAGTAAATTCTTCTCTGTGACCTTTCCACACCCTTGTAGTTCTACCATAGCGATGTTATCTTCCTCTCTAGAGCAGTAGAACATGTTCATATATTTTCTTTATTACCTATTGAAGGGTGATGAGTGAAGATGGCGTTTTTACCATCTGAGGGTCTATCTGGAGATCTTGTCATGCCTTTTGGATTAACAAACGCACCTGAAGTCTTACAAAACTTCAGGAATGATATTTTTTTTGATTATGCCGAAAGGCTTACCATGGTTTATCTACACTGTGTGCAGAATTATTAGGCAAATAGAGTATTTTGATCCCATGATACTTTGTATCCATGTTCTCCTCCTCCAAGCTGTGTTGGCTGAGAGCCAACTACCAATGAAGTAAATCAGGTGATGGCATCTCTGTAATGAGGAGAGGTGTGGTGTAATGACATCAACACCCTATATAAGGTGTGCTTAATTATTAGGCAAATGGGTCAGAAGAGAGATGTGACGGCTCTGAAAAGTCCACAATTGTGAGATGTGCAGAAGAGCACATTCAACAAGCGTCTAATCCAACTAATGTGTAAAAAGGAAAGATACAGAAAATCGTTTGTTCCGACAGCTGTGGGATGTTAACAAATGTATAAGTGTAAAGCGTCCCAAGACTATGTGAAGTTCTATGTGTATGGGGGAATAGGTGAGGTATATGTACCAGTCTACCCACATTTGCTGTCCATATAGACTTATTTTGTAAAGTGTGAAATGTTCTTGATCTTTGTTCTGCTGCTGTAATACTGTAATTTCCTCCGGGATCAATAAAGTTTATCTTATCTTATCTTATGTCTTGCAGAGGGATGCAGCAGTCTGGAAATTGCCAAACTTTTGAAGCGTGATCACCGAACAATCAAGAGTTTCATGGCAAATATCCAACAGGGTCGCAAGAAGCGCGAGGGCAAAATAACTGACCATGAATTGAGGAAAATCAAGCGTGAAGCTGCCAAGATGCCATTTGCCACCAGTTTTACCATATTTCAGAGCTGCAACGTTACTGGAGTATCAGAAAGCACAAGGTCTGCTATACTCAGGGACACGGCCAAGGTAAGGAAGGCTGAAAAACCACCACCTCTGAACAAGAAACATAAGATAAAACCACCACCTCTGAACAAGAAACATAAGATAAAGCCACCACCTCTGACCAAGAAACGTAAGATACAACGTCAAGACTGGGCCAAGAAATATCTGAAGACTGATTCTTCAAAGGTTTTATGGCCTGATGAAATGAGAGTGACTCTTGATGGGTCAGATGGATGGGCCAGAGGCTGGATCAGTAAAGGGCAGAGAGCTCCACTCCGACACCAGCAAGGTGGTGGTGGGGTACTGGTATGGGCTGGGATCATCAAAGATCAACTTGTGAGACCTTTTCGGGTTGAGGATGGAGTGAAGCTCAACTCCTGGACCTACTGCCAGTTTCTGGAAGACAACTTCTTCAAGCAGTGGTACAGGAAGACGTCGGGATCGTTCAAGAAAAACATGATTTTCATGCAGGACAATGCTCCATCACATGCATCCAACTACTCCACAGTGTGGCTGGCCAGTAAAGGTCTAAAAGAAGAAAAATAATAACATGGCCGCCTTGTTCACCTGATCTGAACCCCATAGAGAACCTGTGGTCCCTCCTAAAATGTGAGATCTACAGGGAGGGAAAACAGTACACCTCTGGGAACAGTGTCTGGGAGGGAAAAAAGCACACCTCTGGGGACAGTGTCTGGGAGGGAAGACAGTACACCTCTGGGGACAGTGTCTGAGAGGGAAAACAGTACACCTCCAGGAACAGTGTCTGGGAGGGAAAACAGTACACCTCCAGGAACAGTGTCTGGGAGGGAAAACAGTACACCTCTGGGAACAGTGTCTGGGAGGGAAAACAGTACACCTCTGGGAACAGTGTCTGGGAGGGAAAACAGTACACCTCTGGGAGCAGTGTCTGGGAGAGAAAACAGTACACCTCTGGGAGCAGTGTCTGGGAGGCTGTGTTGGCTGCTGCACCAAATGTGGATTGTAAGCAGATCAAGCAGCTGACACAATCTATGGATGGAGGCTGCTGAGTGTCATCATAAAGGAAGGGGGCGATATTGGGCACTCTTTTTGGGGTTTGTTTTTGTATGTCAGAAATATTTATTTCTAAATTTTGTGCAGTTATATTAGTTTACCTGGTGAAAATAAACAAGTGAGATGGGAATATATTAGGTTTTTATTAAGTTGCCTAATAATTCTGCACAGTAATAGTTACCTGGCACAACGTTGGAACGATGTTGGCAACGATCTTGTGGGCGCACGGTCGTTTCCAACATCTCTTTGACATAGTTGGTGAGATGTCACACGCCTAGATATCGTGGACGACGCACCAACGATGTTGGGAGCAGGAATTGTTTGCAGAACCCAGCGAACCATACCTGCTCATTGCTGTGAATGGGTGAAGTCGTAAACGACATAGTTATCGCGGTGTCAGACACAACGATATACCAGGTTGGCTGATCGTTAATCGTGTGGTTTAAGAACAGGTTCTCAAACCTGCGATCAGCAATCCAACGACTTATCGTTGTTCAATCTCGGTGTTACACGCAACAACGTCCTAACGATTTCGCTTCAACAACTCCAAACCGTTTAAGCGATATTGTTAACGATATCGTGCCGTGTAACGAGGCCTTAAGATAGCCAAATCCAAGAAAAACCACTCCAACTTCCAAAAATATTAAGCTTTGATATTTATGAGTCTTTTGGGTGATTGAGAACATAATAATAATCCTCTACAATACAACCTGCCTAATAATTCTGCACACAGTGTAGATGATATTCTCATTATTTCTGGATTCATATTGTGGACATATTCGTTTTCTGTTACAAAAGCTTAGAAAAAAATTCTTTGTCAAGTTTGCAAAATTTACTTTTTTTGTGCTAAAGATCTCGTTCTTGGGGTTTAAGGGGGCCGTCACACGCTGCGACATCTTTAGCGATATTGTAAGCGATCACGTGCACGCGCGATCGCTTACAATATCGCTCACATCGCTGGTGAGATGTCACACAGACAGACTCACCAGCGATGCGGAGCCGCGATCTCGCTCGTTACTATGGTACACATCGGGTAACTAGGCGCCGCGCGTCGCTTAGTTACCCGACGTGTACCATAGTTACCATCTCCCAGCATAGGCGTGGTCGCTGGGAGATGGATCATCGTGGTGTTATACACCACGATGATGCAGATCGTTGCATCGTTCATCGCTAGATCTGAGAACCGAACCTCAGATCAGCGATGTCACGATCAAGCGATTTAACATCGTAAATCGCTTGATTACATGCAACGATCTCTTGCCCGATATCGCTTAAGCGATCAAAAAGGAGATCGCTTAAACGATATCGGGCAAGATATCTCACCGTGTGACGGCCGCCTAAGATGGATCTTAGTAGACTGAAGGCTATAACTGATTGCACCCAATCTTGGGATCTTAAAGTTTTGAAATGTTTTCTGGGGTTCCCCAATTACTACCAAAAATGTATTAAGGGGTTCTCCGCAGATCGTCAAACTTTTTACTGACCTCACGTCAGGAAACATATTTCAGAGTTTGGTCGCCGGTTGATGTTGGGGTCTTTGCTTTATCTCCGCTCCAGTTCTTATCCAACCCGATCTCCAGAGCCCGATCATTGTGGAGGTGGAGGCTTCTGAGGTCGGGGTTGGGGCTGTATCGTCTCAAGGTCCCAAAGTGTTGACCAACTTGTGGCCATGTCCCTTTTACTGAGAGAATGACGATTTACCTGTGGTCATACTGGCGTTTGAAGAAAGGAGACATGTTTTGGAGGGAGCTGTTCATCAAGTCATGGTGGTGACGGATGATACAAATGTTGCTTTTTATTGATTGACCCCTACACAGACCAATTAGTTCTCTTTTTTCTCTAGATTAAAAATTTATCACATTAATATTAGGTGGGGGGGGTTCAAGAACATGTCGCGCAGCTTTGATTCAGGTTCTCGTCCAGAACGTCACCTTAGGCCATCTAATACTATGCACAAACTGGAAGCAGAAACTTCCCAAGGTCAGAAGGGCCACTCCGGGTCACTGGCTCGGGCCTAACCGAGGCACCGGCCACCAGGATGTCTTCGCGGCTCTCCTAGCGTCTGCACACTCTAACTAACTCCTCCCCCAGCAACAGAATTTATAGGGCCTCTTGCCTAAAGTCAGCAAGTGGTGCTCCCCCTACTGTGCTGGGGTGGAAGTTGTTGCATATAGTAGATACCTGCTGTGGAAACCCAGCTGTGCATTAAGGAAGTCTGTGGCTACCTGCATGAGCAGAGCGCCACAGTAGCAGAGCGCAGGTGTTATGGTTATGTGGGCATCCCGGGCATCTGCAGGCCAAATGCTCAGCTATCCAGTGGAGGAGTCATCCTCAAGTCCAACAGTCACCTCCTGCACCTTCTAGTGAGTGCTGGCCTCCAGGTTCCCTTACCCCCCGCCCAAGATGGCATCTTGGAAGCTGCGAGACACATCGCAGATGTTATAGATGTGGGCAGCCTGGACATCTGCAAACCTTTTGCCCAGCTGGTTACATGAGGAATAATCCTGTACCCAATTGGATTATTAATTATGTACAGCCAAGTACCATGGAGGAAGAGCTGTCACTACTACATGAAGTCTGGCCTAGTGCCTCACCCACACGTTGCACCACTAAGAGTTTATGGGGTGCAGCCCACAGCTACGACGACTTCTGCTCATCGAGGTAAGCACTTGCAGGAGGTTGTGGTGGTTGGACAGAGAATTGTTGGATTACATAACTCGGGGGGCTGGGGCCTTTCCTCACGCTGGCTGATCCCCGAGTGGTTCGGCCTGATGCGGCCCAGGGTCGCGCTCCAACTGCGGATCATCCATTCGACAGTCTCTATTAATCGCACCCGGAGGTCTTGCAAAGCTTCCAGCCCGAAGTCGGGGCTGCCGTCAATGGAAAGGACGGGACCCGGACCAGGATGGCCTATGGCTGCTCTTACCTCCGCCTCGACCTCCCGCATGAGGTCTTGGAGTCTCGTGCTGGCCATTCTCTTTTGGAAGGGAACCACACCCGTTCAACCCGATAACCGTCCTGGTAGAGAGCTGGTGAAGAATTGAACGACACTCCCACTTCCTTGGGGGTTTTTATAGTCCAATTGTGGGAAGAAGTCTTTGGGTCCGCCCCCATGGTTGATTCAAGCAATCAGGGTGGACAATGATTTTGGCGCCTTTGCCTTCAGCCCTCCCACGAAGAGGGGCGGTGGCTCACCCCTGGGCTTGCACGTGGCGGATCCTCATGGCGGTTTCGGCCATCTTGGGCGCCATCTTGGCCCAACGGTGAAAAGGCGGGAAAGTTCTTTTTGGGACGAACAAAGTCCATTTTGTAGACATTAAAGTCTTTTAAAGCACATTATACCCGTTAGGGAAAGGGCCTGCTCGTATCCTGTTCGTGACGCCATTTTCTGACTCACCGCAGGCCCGTGACTCCGGTTTAGACAGGCGTTTTCTTCCTCCTTCTTGTCACGGATGGACGCGCCTGCCGGTAGCGGGGCCAGGTGGTGCAGATCAAAAGCTTGAAAGACGTCTTGTGGGAACAGATTAAGGGGTTAATTTGTCGTGACGCCACCTATGAGTAGTTCGGTAACTTTACCGACACTGCTGGGCCTCCGGGGGATGGAATGCAGCAAGATGGAACGCTCCCTACAGGCTGAGCGGTGATCCCCGGAGCCATAAGCTGCATAAGATGTTGTGCGGCAGCTGCGGTTACCTTGTGTGCGGACGGACGTAGTCATAAGGAAGCACGGACACTGTAAGTCTCTGTAACTGGTAATTTACTGTAACCAGCAAGCAATACACAGTATACAGTTAACGGGTAGTGGACCGGGTAGACTCAGCAATGATAGGTGTCCCTCAGAGATCCGCGGTGTTCCTCCATTCTAGCTAAGTGTTGCCGTTGTTGCCCAGGAATACCAGGTCGGGTACGGGGAGGCTGCTTCAATGCCCTATCCAAAGTATACGTGATGGATGTTTTGGGGAGCCTTGGGTCCCTTGGTGGGTACACCGCTGGTTAGACGACTGGAATTGGCGGGTGGTGGGGTGCTCCTGTAAAGCTGCTCCTCCACTCCTCTGGTTCGCATAGCAGAGCTGAACTGCTGCTAGCTTCGGTACCAGCAAACCGGCTGTAGGTTGGGCACGGGAGTTTTTGGGAACCCGTGTTAATGCCCGATCCTGGTTGTTCAGGCCTCAGGTGCTGACACCCGACCGGTGACGGCCCGGGGGCTGCACAACGGTGTGGAGCCCCCGCTCCTACGTTACTCTCCTTGCTTCTCCAGACGCAGACTTTTTCTTCTCTCTTTTCTAATTATGTAAACTTCTCCTACACACTACCCTTACACTCCGCCCACCAGGACCCTGATTGGCCCTCTATGCTAGGTGATGCATGTAGGGTATGGATCTCTAAGTTAACCAGATGACTGCTGGGTCAGAGGATATTGCTGCTGCTGTCTTGGCTGCAATACCCTCCTGTGACGCACTCGTTGCAGGGCGCCACACTCCCCCTTGGTGAAATACGCTTGTCCCCAAGCGTCGCACTTCCCACATTACAGAGGGTTTTTATATTTTATAACAGGTAATAAACATTTTTATTATAAACAGGTATGCATTTACTTATGATGTTGCAAGTAAAAGGAAAACAGGTGAAACACTTTTGCGAACCCGGCGGGCGGTCGGCTGTCCTTAGTACGAGTTCAGAGCTATTGCCGCCAGGTTACAAGTGCTGTCGATAAACAGGGAGAAGTCTCTTTGCAAAAGTTTAAACAGCACCGTCACTTATGGAGGGCAGTGTTCTGGACCCGTATAGCGAACCACCCATCGCAGCATACATATCGCTCGTAGGTTACAATGTCCCCTCTATATAGATCGCGGTCTGGATGTCCTCTCGGCAAGTGTGACTCCACATCACGACGCCCCCCAAACACCTCCTCATATACGCCCTCCTCCCTGATAAAACCCCACCCGGTGGAAAGGTTGAATGTGCTCACCCGTCTTACCTTGCGGAGTTCATCAGGCAATGGAAGTTGTCGGTGGGCTTCAGCGCGAGCCTGCATGTTGGCGCGCAGATGAGCGTGTCACTCCTCCCTTCGGATGCGACGTACATCTTCGTCGGAGCTGTGCGGATGGTGAATAAAGTCACTACGACGTGCTGGTTGTTGAACAGCTTGAGCTTGGTGGGCAGTCTGGATGGGCACCCGGTTACACGGCACCGGGGAAGGCGCCGCAGCAGCTCCGGACCGGCGTATCCGAGCAGGTGGCTCGGCCAAAGGGTTCACGGTATCTCCCCAGGCAAAACCGGTGTCGAGGTCCTCAGCGATGCTGTCGGTCTCGTCGTCGTTGTCATCCTTCTCTCCCTCAACGATAACATCGTGCTGCTCATCAGGTAGAGATGTTGAGTTGGATCCCTCTGAGTAGCTGGGCGGCTGTGCTGCAGAATCCTCCTCGGAGTCGTCCTGCAGGGCTTCCAGGCTGCCTGCCTCTTCTTCTGTTATCTCGGGTAATGGTGTTTCAATCCCGGTGACCAGGTAGGCCTCTGTAGTAGCAGAGGAGGCCTCCGGTTCGTGGGAGAAACAGGTGACAGTCTCTGTAGTGTTAGAGAGACCGGTTGCAGGTTCCTCGGTGGGAACTAGGTAAAGGTCATTTTCTTCTATGGAGCAGGTTGCTAGCTCCGGCTCGGAAACGGACTCGGGTGCGACCTCAGGCTCAAGAGCAGGTGGATCTGTGGCCTCCGCTAGAATGAGGCAATCGATCGGCTCCGGCGATGAAGCAGGGCAGGTGGTGCGCGAAGGTGAGGTTGTGGAGAAGCTAGCAACGTCGTCCGGACCCGGAGTAGCTGTACCCGGTCGGCTCTGCTGCATCACATGATGTAGTCTACGGCCCAGGGTCGCGCTCCAACTGCGGATCATCCATTCGACAGTCTCTATTAATCGCACCCTGAGGTCTTGCAAAGCTTCCAGCCCGAAGTCGGGGCTGCCGTCAATGGAAAGGACGGGACCCGGACCAGGATGGCCTATGGCTGCTCTTGCCTCCGCCTCGACCTCCCGCATCAGGTCTTGGAGTCTCGTGCTGGCCATTCTCTTTTGGAAGGGAACCACACCCGTTCAACCCGATAACCGTCCTGGTAGAGAGCTGGTGAAGAATCGAACGACACTCCCACTTCCTTGGGGGTTTTTATAGTCCAATTGTGGGAAGAAGTCTTTGGGTCCGCCCCCATTGTTGATTCGAGCAATCAGGGCGGACAATGATTTTGGCGCCTTTGCCTTCAGCCCTCCCATGAAGAGGGGCGGTGGCTCACCCCTGGGCTTGCACGTGGCGGATCCTCATGGCGGTTTCGGCCATCTTGGGCGCCATCTTGGCCCAACGGTGAAAAGGCGGGAAAGTTCTTTTTGGGACGAACAAAGTCCATTTTGTAGACATTAAAGTCTTTTAAAGCACATTATACCCGTTAGGGAAAGGGCCTGCTCGTATCCTGTTCGTGACGCCATTTTCTGACTCACCGCAGGTCCGTGACTCCGGTTTAGACAGGCGTTTCCTTCCTCCATCTTGTCACGGATGGACCGCGCCTGCCGGTAGTGGGGCCCGGTGGTGCAGATCAAAAGCTTGAAAGACGTCTTGTGGGAACAGATTAAGGGGTTAATTTGTCGTGACGCCACCTATGAGTAGTTCGGTAACTTTACCGACGCTGCTGGCCCTCCGGGGGATGGAATGCAGCAAGATGTTACGCTCCCCACAGGCTGAGCGGTGATACCCGGAGCCATAAGCTGCATAAGATGTTGTGCGGCAGCTGCGGTTACCTTGTGTGCGGACGGACGTAGTCATAAGGAAGCACGGACACTGTAAGTCTCTGTAACGGGTAATTTACTGTAACCAGCAAGCAATACACGGTATACAGTTAACGGGTAGTGGACCGGGTGGACTCAGCAGTGATAGGTGTCCCTCAGAGATCCGCGGTGTTCCTCCATTCTAGCTAAGTGTTGCCGTTGTCGCCCAGGAATACCAGATCGGGTACAGTGAGGCTGCTTCAATGCCCTATCCAAAGTATACGTGATGGATGTTTTGGGGAGCCTTGGGTCCCTTGGTGGGTACACCGCTGGTTAGACGACTGGCATTGGCTGGTGGTGGGGTGCTCCTGTAAAGCTGCTCCTCCACTCCTCTGGTTCGCATAGCATAGCTGAACTGCTGCTAGCTTCGGTACCAGCAAACCAGCTGTAGGTTGGGCACGGGATTTTTTTGGGAACCCGTGTTAACGCCTGATCCCGGTTGTTCAGGCCTCAGGTGCTGACACCCGACCGGTGACGGCCCGGGGGCCGCACGAGACTGTGCGGAGCCCCCGCTCCTACGTTACTCTCCTTGCTTCTCCAGACGCAGACTCTTTCTTCTCTCTTTTCTAATTATGTAAACTTCTCCTACACACTACCCTTACACTCCGCCCACCAGGACCCTGATTGGCCCTCTATGCTAGGTGATGCATGTAGGGTATGGATCTCTAAGTTAACCAGATGACTGCTGGGTCAGAGGATATTGCTGCTGCTGTCTTGGCTGCAATACCCTCCTGTGATGCACTCGTTGCGGGGCGTCACAAGGGTACTAGGCAACACCAAAGGAACGAGCGGCCACCCAGTAGAGGGTCACCCGACGGCAGCAAAGGTGAGAGAGGAAAGCAGGTCAGTCTGATTCTAAGTCACCAGGCTTCACACCACAAACTGGAAAGCAGGAAAGAACAGACGGGGTTAGTGAAGGAAGGCACACCAAGGGTTCCACCATACCACCTGGGATCCACCTGCAGCCACCTGATAAGTTACCTGTCCTCATAACATCAGGAGTGCTGAAATGTAACTTTGTATTATGCCAATGCAAGTGAACGGTAAAGTACCCGGAAGAAAAGTGACTTTGCTCTGTCTGTGTTTCCTTTGAATTAACTTGTTCCCCATACGGGAATGCTGCCCCGGAGGTCAAGCCCTACCTGTAGAGGACTTTGCCAACTAGCCGTGATACCATCTACCGCCGGCGGACTGTGGTGGCGCTGGTGACACACCGCCATATGGCTTCCATATCGCTGGCGATTTGACGTGAGCGCGCACGTTTCGGGCACTTTTTCCTGATCGCTGTGGAGCTGTCCCACGTAGCGATCTCTCGTGCGATGTTCGGCGATCCTGCATTCCGGAAATCGCCTGCAGAAGACCGGAAGCGATCTTCCCTTCACACATCACTGTGTCACACACCACAATCCTGGAAAAAAATAGGGTTTTTCTTTTTTTTTTTTTTTTTTTTTTAATCGGCTTGTGGAGCGCTAAATGAATCACAAGCAGAGCATCAACTAAAATCAGACCTTTATTGGCCCCTTGTGCTGCCACAACATGTTTCAACAGTACTCTACTGCCTTCCTTAACACACCACAATCCTAGCAGCGATGTGGCCATACTGTTTTGATAGGGGCGTGCTAGAGTGGGTTTCACCGCGCCCCTAACACTGCGATTGGTGGACGGAACTGTGTTTACCATTGGTCAGCCTTGCGTGAACGCATGGGTCATCAAATAAGGCACCTCGGACACGGCCAGCCAATCGGAACGCAGTGTCACCAACGAATCACTGCAGATGCGGCGCGAAAAAAACAACATCCAAGCACGTCTACGGGATTGATTTCAGGATCGCGGTGTAAGTCGCCATCGCCCTGTCACACGGCACGATGCGCCGAGATCACCTGGTGGATATCGCCTGATTTCACTGCAGAGCCGGGCGATGAGGCCACGCTCCACCGGAGATTTCTCGCCGTAGAATCGCCCAGTCACACGCCACTACGCACAGACGATGTGATCTCCACCTCGCTGAATTTGGGAATTGCCAGCGATCTCGCTGGCGATAAGGCGGCGTGTGACGGTACCTTCAGAGGGACCTGTTCCACAGTGGATGAGGCTTTCGCTGCTTCTGTAAAATCAGTTAGTGAGTCTGTGGCACCCTTGCGGGTAAGTGTCATCTTTCTGTCACCTTTGTGTTGTAGTGGGAAACCTTCGTATGGACGGCCGCTTTATTCTCTCCTGCCGTGCCTGGCTCCCTTCTTGGTTGCTGTTCAGGTATCCGGGAGACTGGAGACTCCTCGGTGACTGGTTTATCTGCTGGGCTAGATGCTCTCCTGCAGACTTGAACGCTAGTGTCCGGGTGGCTTTCTGGGGTGAACCGGTACGGCTCCTCTGCCCTCAGTCTGCTCTCACTTCGTTCCTCACTCCTTGCATGGGACCTCACTCTTTGACCCCTGCACTGGCTAGGCTGCTAACTGCTCGGCTGTCAACTGGCTCAGGACTAGCGCGGCTCCGACACACCAGGACGTCTTCACAGCTCTCCTAGCAACTGCACACTCTGACTAACTCCGCCCCCAGCACCGGTATTTATAGGGAATCTTGCTTAAAGGCAGCAAGTTGGGCTCCCCTACAGGTCTGGGCTGGAAGATGTTGGATGTGTATGGGGTACCCACGGTGGAAATCCATCCATGTTTTAGGTAGGTCTGTGGTTACCTGTACTGGCAGGGCGCCACATATATACAGCCGGTCAGTGATGACTGATGTCTCCTCTCTCTATATACAGTCGGTCAGTGATGACTGATGTCTCCTCTCTCTATATACAGTCGGTCAGTGATGACTGATGTCTCCTCTCTCTATATACAGTCGGTCAGTGATGACTGATGTCTCCTCTCTCTATATACAGTCGGTCAGTGATGACTGATGTCTCCTCTCTCTATATACAGTCGGTCAGTGATGACTGATGTCTCCTCTCTCTATATACAGTCGGTCAGTGATGACTGATGTCTCCTCTGTCTATATACAGTCGGTCAGTGATGACTGATGTCTCCTCTGTCTATATACAGTCGGTCAGTGATGACTGATGTCTCCTCTGTCTATATACAGTCGGTCAGTGATGACTGATGTCTCCTCTGTCTATATACAGACGGTCAGTGATGACTGATGTCTCCTCTGTCTATATACAGTCGGTCAGTGATGACTGATGTCTCCTCTCTCTATATACAGTCGGTCAGTGATGACTGATGTCTCCTCTCTCTATATACAGTCGGTCAGTGATGACTGATGTCTCCTCTGTCTATATACAGACGGTCAGTGATGACTGATGTCTCCTCTGTCTATATACAGTCAGTCAGTGATGACTGATGTCTCCTCTCTCTATATACAGTCGGTCAGTGATGACTGATGTCTCCTCTGTCTATATACAGACGGTCAGTGATGACTGATGTCTCCTCTCTCTATATACAGTCGGTCAGTGATGACTGATGTCTCCTCTGTCTATATACAGACGGTCAGTGATGACTGATGTCTCCTCTGTCTATATACAGACGGTCAGTGATGACTGATGTCTCCTCTCTCTATATACAGTCGGTCAGTGATGACTGATGTCTCCTCTGTCTATATACAGACGGTCAGTGATGACTGATGTCTCCTCTGTCTATATACAGTCGGTCAGTGATGACTGATGTCTCCTCTGTCTATATACAGTCGGTCAGTGATGACTGATGTCTCCTCTCTCTATATACAGTCGGTCAGTGATGACTGATGTCTCCTCTGTCTATATACAGTCGGTCAGTGATGACTGATGTCTCCTCTGTCTATATACAGTCGGTCAGTGATGACTGATGTCTCCTCTGTCTATATACAGTCAGTCAGTAATTATCATTAGTGGGATTATACAATCACTGACTGTAGTAAATGTTTCACCGTCGCTGGCTCCAGACAATGCAGCGATTGTACACAATAATCTACAGATGATTCAACTATTGGAAATTCAAGTTCTCCGGAATCGATAAAGATGTGGATTTACAGTAAAACATTTCCACTTTGTTCTCAATCCGGCAAATGTGCAACTGCCCAGAAAGTCTGTGTTTAATACTCGGGGGGGGGGGTCTCCAAACATAGATCACATCCTCGGGACCTCCGCCTATCTGCTGGGAGATAACAGGCTGGAGGCTGGTGACACAGTTATTAGGCTTCTTATGTTGTACAACCAAGAAAATAAAGCTGCATTGTGAAATGTTAGTAAATATATGAAACTAGATGGTGGCCCGATTCTAACGCATCGGGTATTCTAGAATATGTATGTAGTTGACATACTGTGACTGAGAGAACTTGTTCAGTCAACGTGAGGGAACTACATATATATACACTGTATATAGCAGCGCTATGGTATATGGTGGTACATTACAGCACATGTATAGCAGCGCTATGGTATATGGTGGTACATTATAGTACATGTATAGCAGCGCTATGGTATATGGTGGTACATTATAGTACATGTGTAGCAGCACTATGGTATATGGTGGTACATTACAGCACATGTATAGCAGCGCTATAGTTTATGGTACCTTAAAGGTACCTTTACACCCCGCCACTACATGGTAGCAGCTGCCGGGCAATGGGGATTTTTGTGTCTCTTGCGTTGAAATTGCTACGAAGTGGCGGCGTGTAATTGGGGAAAGTGATCGGGTTTTTCGCAGTTGCTCCCGGTTGCTGTTTCTGAGCCGTGTTCTAAAATCCAAGGCAACACAAAGGGAGAATTGCCCTGGTATTGGCTTGTAAACGGGCGATAGGGATGGAATCAGCGTCGCCTAGTGATTTCCCGGAGGCGTGCCACAGCGTGTTTGATTCCGCGCTCCATCAGTGATGATTGGTGGGGGCTACTGTGTAACCATTGGCTGTCCGTGCACAGGGCGCCATATTTAAAGTGATCCTGACCTCACAAACTGACCCCCCCCCCCCCGTATCTTTAGTATGTAATAACCCTGGCACACTAATATATAGAAGAATGATGATAAGGAGACGTCAACTCAGACTATCAAAGTTTTATTCAAAATAAATGTAGCTCTGTCCTTGCCGGTTCGACCACACAGGTCTTCACAGAGGATACAGGAGCTGTGGAGGTGTCCAAAATAAAACAAAAAACAACAGTCAGTTCTTGACAAATAATACAAGGAAACAAAAACAACAATCTACAAGAAATGGTTAAGGAAATTACAACTTGTACCATATAAAAGACATTCAGCTGCAGTTGCAGTTTTTGATGTATTTATCACGGTCCGTTACCACCACTGCCCCACCTTTGTCAGCTGGTTTAATAACCAGTTGTTTGTTGTTCTGTAACGAGTTAATCGCCTGTTTCTACCAGAGTCAAATTCATTTTGATGGGGAAGTTACCCCTACCTATGTCCCTGAGTCCCTAGAGACCAGGTTGATGTATGTCTCAATAGGGTGATAGATCTTGGGAGGTTGATAGCTGCTAGGAGCCTTCAGACCCAATTGTCTGAAGGAAAAATGAGTGGAGTCTGTGTCAACCGTCCCAGTGGGTCCTGCGTCATCAGTAGGCGAAGATTCCGAAAGGATCTTCTGAGCTCCTGGTCGAGTGTGAATGTGTTCAATACTGGTGTCGGGCAGAATGAGAGTCCTTTTTGTAAAACCTGTGACTCAGTCGGGCTGAGGGTGTAGGATGAGATGTTGTACACAAGATTTGTGGTCCTACCTGAGATCGGAGTACCATTCTGTCCCCTGGTTGTGGTTGAGGTGCTGGTTGTGGGGGTTGGGGCTCCCTGGGACGTGTACCACCTCCTCCTCCTGCCCCTCCTAGTCTTCCGCGTCGCGGATTTCGTTGCCCTAAAAAAGGACGCCGTCTTTGTGGACCAAATTCTCCCTCGCTGCCTGATCAGGAGTAGTAACGAGGACCTGGTGGGATAGACTTGCTGTTTCTCGTAGTCCTCCTGGTCTCTCCTGAACTGAGTTTTCTTCCTTTCTTGAAGGTTCTTCCTATAAGCCACAAGGATGTCGCCTGTCTTTTTCTTTAGAGCCTCAAATTGGTCGGGGTCTGGTGCATGAGTGGCAGTGAGCACTGTGGAAAGGCGGGACTAAGCCGACCTACTTCCGGTAGTTGGAACGCAGATGAAGCGCAAACCCTATACCGTGTAGCCATATACCTCTTAACCATTTCTTGTAAGGATTGTTGTTTTTGTTTCCTTGTATTATTTGTCAAGAACTGACTGTTGTTTTTTGTTTTATTTTGGACACCTCCACGGCTCCTGTATCCTCTGCGAAGACCTGTGTGGTCGAACCGGCAAGGACAGAGCTACATTTATTTTAAATAAAACTTTGATAGTCTGAGTTGACGTCTCCTTATCATCATTCTTCTATATATTAGTGTGCCAGGGTTATTACATACTACCGATATTGATTTTCCCCTGGGCACCTTACTTAAAGGGTTTAGAGCCAGACCTTTCTAAATAATCCCCCGTATCTTTACACCTGTCCCTGCACCCCCTCTTATCATTTCTAGCCCCCCGTATCTTTACACCTGTCCCTGCGCCCCCTCTTATCATTTCTAGCCCCCCGTATCTTTACACCTGTCCCTGCACCCCCTCTTATCATTTCTAGCCATCTCTTTTGCAGAAAAAAAATCGATTTTGTAAAGTAGAGAAAAGTTTATATTCACCTCCGTCCTGTGTGAGTTCTCTGTTTCTGAAGAAGCCGCAATGGGCGGGGCCTGTCTGCTGCTCCCTTGTAATTATGCACGCCCCTCTCTGCTTGCTAAGAGCCTGGCTGCGTCATGAAAGGGGCGGGGCTCCGGTATGACGTGATTTTAGCCCCGCCCCTTTCATGACGCGGCCAGGCTCTTAGCAAGCTGAGAGGGGTGTGCATAATTACAAGGGAGCAGCAGACAGGCCCCACCTATTGCGGCTTCTTCAGAAACAGAGAACTCACACAGGACGAGGTGAATATAAACTTTTCTCTACTTTACAAAATCGATTTTTTTTCTGCAAAAGGGATGGCTAGAAATGATAAGAGGGGTGCAGGGACAGGTAGAAAGATGTGGGGGGGTCAGTTTGTGAGGTCAGGATCACTTTAAGAGCTGACCATTCACAATACACAATTGCAATGGCGTCATGTATTACCCAGCCTTCCTGCGCAGGCTGCCCAATCATGACTAATGCGTTGTCTAAGCACAGAACACACAACTCTGTCACGCCTATGTACTTGCGGCGCGAAAGATGTACGCCCACATTCCCTTAGTGGTTGCAGCGTTTGAAGGGGCGACGGGATTCAACAGGAAGTAAGCCGCAAGATCTGTTGGAACTTCCGGGGAACCACAATAAGTTGAGTTGACATGGCGGCATGTACATGCAGCATCGGCGATCGTTATCAACCGTTCAAAAAGTGCACACACACGTTTTGTTAATACCGGTTTCCAGGGATAGTGGTGGTGTGTAAAGGTACCTTTAGAACACGGCTCAGAAACAGCTACCCGAAGCAACTGCGAGAAACCTGATCACTTTCCCAAATTACACGCCGCCACTTCGTAGCAATTTCAACACAACAGGCACAAAAATCACGATTGCCAGGCAGTAGCTACCACGCAGTGGCGGCATGTAAAGATACCTTGACTGTCCTCCTGTGTTTGTGTCCCACTGTGTGTGTGTCCTCCTGTGCCTCTCCTCCTGTGTTTGTGTCCCACTGTGCGTCTCCTGCTGTGTCTGCGCCCCCTGTGCCCCCATTTGCCTCTGCCTGTCCCCCTGTGTATGTTTCCCCTGTGCCTCTCTTGCTGTGTCCCCATGTGCCTCTGTGTCCCCCTGTGCTTCCCCTCTCCCCTTGTGTCTGTGTCTCCCTGTGTCTGTGTCTCCCTGTGTCTGTGTCCCCCTGTGCCTTTCCTCTTCCCCTGTGTCTGGGTCCCCCTGTGACTCTCCTCTCCTCCTGTGTCCCTTGTCCCACTGTGTCTCAGTGTCCTACATGCCTCTGTGTCCCCCTGTGCCTCTCCTCCTGTGTCTATGCCCCAAGTGCCTCTGTGTCCCCATGCCTGTGTCCCCCGTGCCTCTGTGTCCTCCTGTGCCTCTGTGTCCCCCTGTGCCTGTGTCCCCCTGTGCCTGTGTCCCCGTGCCTTTCCTCTCCCCCTTTCTGTGTCCTCCTGTGCCTCTGTGTCCCACTGTGCCTCTCCTCTCCTCCTGTGTCCCCCTGTGCCTCTGTGTCCCCCTGTGCCTCTCTTCTCCTCCTGTGTCCCCCATGCTCTGTGTCCCCCTGTGCCCCCCTGTGCCTGTGTCCCCCTGTGCCTCTCCTCTCCCCCTGTGTCTGTGTCCCCTGTGCCTTTCCTCTCCCTCTGTCTGTGTCCCCCTGTGCCTCTCCTTTCCCCCTGTCTGTGTCCCCCTGTGCCTTTCCTCTCCCCCTGTCTGTGTCCCCCTGTGCCGCTGTGTCCCCCTGTGCCGCTGTGTCCCCCTGTGCCGCTGTGTCCCCCTGTGCATGTGTCCCCCTGTGCATGTGTCCCCCTGTGCTTCTCCTCTCCTCCTGTGTCCCTTGTCCCACTGTGCCTCAGTGTCCTACATGCCTCTGTGTCCCCCTGTGCCTCTGTCCCCCTGTGCCTGTGTCCCCTGTGCCTCTCCTCTCCCCCTGTGTCTGTGTCCCCTGTGCCTTTCCTCTCCCTCTGTCTGTGTCCCCCTGTGCCTCTCCTCTCCTCCTGTGTCCCCCTGTGCCTTTCCTCTCCCCCTGTCTGTGTCCCCCTGTGCCGCTGTGTCCCCCTGTGCCGCTGTGTCCCCCTGTGCCGCTGTGTCCCCCTGTGCTTCTCCTCTCCTCCTGTGTCCCTTGTCCCACTGTGCCTCAGTGTCCTACATGCCTCTGTGTCCCCCTGTGCCTCTGTGGGTACCTCACACTGCCACTGTGGCTAGCAACAGGTATCCACAGCACGTGCACGTTTTTAACGGTGGATACCGATCGCTGATGCCGCATATACACGCCGCCATTGCGTGCTCCACTGAAGGTATCTTTGTTCCCAGGAAGTGCCGACGGGTGCCGCGGCTAACTTCCTGGGGAATACCTTCGCTACTTCACACACCGCTACCACAAAGGAATATGAGCGTACATATTTTGCACCGTAAGTACATAGGCGTGACAGAGTTGTGTATTCCGTGATGCACAAGCGTTGATTGGACAATCCTGCGCAGGAAGGCTGGCTAATACATGACGCCATTGCAATTGTGGACTGTGAATGGTCAGCTCTATAAATATGGCACCCTGTGAAGGGACAGCCAATCGTAACGCAGGAGCCTTCACCAATGATTGCTGATGGGGCGTGGTATCCATGACGCTGTGGCACGCCCCTGGGAATTCGTAGGCCACTCAAATACCTTGCCTGCGCCCCGTATACACGCCACCACCATAGCAATTGTGCCTTTCTGTTTTTGAGCACGACTCAGCAACAGGTATTCGAAGGAACTGCAGGACACCAGGAGGAACTGCCCTATTTACAGGCCGCCATTTCGTAGCAATTTCACGGCAACAGGCACAATTGTCCCCAGTGCCCGGCAGTTGCTGCCTTCCTGTGGCTGCGTGTAAAGGTACCTTGTGTCCCCCTGTGCCTTTCCTCTCCCCGTGTCTGTGTCCCCCTGTGCCTCTCCCCCTGAGTCTGTGTCCCCCTGTGCCTCTCCTCTCCCCCTGTGTCTGTGTCCCCCTGTGCCTCTGTGTCCCTGTGGAGCCCCAAGGAACGTGGGGTACTCGGTACCGGACCGATCTGCTGCTGGGGATGTCACTGGTGGCTTGGTCCGGACCGTGTCCCTGGCTCAGCACAATAAAAGGGGAATATTTACAAGGGATATTGTCACGGGTGACGCCACCCACTTGATGCGGCCAGTGATGAGGCCGCCGCTGCTGCAGAACCTCCGGGGGTGATGTGAGGGCAGCGGAGGTGGTATGGTTCCAGTGGGGGGAACTGTATCCCCCGGGGCAGTAAAGGGTAAAGTCTATTGGGGTTATAGATGGTGGGGAAGAGTTGGAGGACACACACACTTACGTTTAGTTGATACTGTAATTCCCTTCTTGTCCGGATGCTGCAGAGCTGACAGGCTGGATCTGCAGGGAGGAATTGTCTCTGTGCTGAATCTGGAGCAAAGGTCACAATCACTACACAGACTCCAAAGTTGTTTTCCAAAGCTTTACTGCTGATATTATTGCAGATTATAGTCCACGGAGTCTGTAATGGAGCTGGGCTCTCTCCCCACACCCTGTCCGGGTCGTTGGCTTCCTTATGCTGCACTGTGTGTGTGTCCTGGGCTGCTGCTTCAAGCTAAGCTGCTGGGATTCCTCACGTCTCTCTCTGTTTGCTGCTGGTACCACTTGGCTAGGCAACTTGGGTCCTCTATGCTGCACTGACCCCTCCGTGTTGCTTCACTCTGGTACTAGGGGGCATCTAGAGATCCCGCTGTTCCTGGATTCGCTGTGCTGTGGGTGCCAGACACAGTACCGGATCCGGTGTCCGTCTCTCTGTGCGTACTTCTGGGGCAAGTGATGGTGTCACTCTGGCTCCCAGATGTGTTTCTCTGTCTTTCGTTCTCCTTGTTCCTCTGACCCTTGCTAGGTCTGCACTGAGCTAACTCTGCTCTGTGTCCTCTTCACAGCCCTGCTGCGAGCTGAACTGAGCTCTCCCTCATGGGCAAGAGTATATAAGGAGGCACGTGGTGCTCCCCCTATTGCCCAGAGGAGGTAGTGTTTGTCAGTGTGTAGTGAGGGAGAGAACCCATGTGATGTTATTGTGGCACATTGACCCATGGGGTGCCACATCCCCCTGTGCCCCTGTGTCCTTCCTCTCCCCCTTTCTGTGTCCCCCTGTGCCTCTTCTCTCTCCCTTTGTCTGTGTCCCTCTGTGCCTCTCCTCTCCCCCTGTGTCTGTGTCCCCTTGAGCCTCTACTCTCCCCCTGTGTCTGTGTCCCCCTGTGCCTCTACTCTCCCTCTGTGCCTTTCCTCTCCCCCTGTCTGTGTCCCCCTGTGCCTCTCCTTCTATGTGTGTGTCCCCTTGTGCCTCTCCTCTCCTTCTGTGTCACCCTCTGCCTTCCCTCTCCCCCTTTCTGTGTCCCCCTGTGCCTCTCCTCTCCTCCTGTGTCTGTGTCCCCCTGTGTCTCTCCTCACCCCCTGTGTCTGTGTCCCCCTGTGCCTCTGTGTCCCCCTGTGCCGCTCCTCTCCTCCTGTGTCTGTGTCCCCCTGTGCCTCTCCTCGCCCCCTGTGTCTGTGTCTCCATATGCCTCTCCTCTCCCCCTGTGCTTGTGTCCCTTTGTGCCTCTCCTCTCCTCCTGTGTCTGTGTCCCCCTGTGCCTCTCCTCTCCCCCTGTGTCTGTGTCTCCTTGTGCCTCTACTCTCCCCTTGTGCCTTTCCTCTCCCCCTGTCTGTGTCCCCCTGTGCCTCTCCTCCTATGTGTGTGTCCCCCCTGTGCCTCTCCGCTCCTCTTGTGTCACCCTCTGCCTTCCCTCTCCCCCTTTCTGTGTCCCCCTGTGCCTCTTCACTCCTCCTGTGTCTGTGCCCCCCTGTGTCTCTCCTCTCCCCTGTGTCTGTGTCCCTTTGTGCCTCTCCTCTCCTCCTGTGTCTGTGTCCCCCTGTGCCTCTCCTCTCCCCCTGTGTCTGTGTGCCCTTGTGCCTCTACTCTCCCCCTGTGTCTGTGTCCCCCTGTGTCTCTACTCTCCCCTGTGCCTTTCCTCTCCCCCTGTCTGTGTCACCCTCTGCCTTCCCTCTCCCCCTTTCTGTGTCCCCCTGTGCCTCTTCTCTCCTCCTGTGTCTGTGCCCCCCTGTGTCTCTCCTCTCCCCCTGTGTCTGTGTCCCTTTGTGCCTCTCCTCTCCTCCTGTGTCTGTGTCCCCCTGTGCCTCTCCTCTCCCCCTGTGTCTGTGTGCCCTTGTGCCTCTACTCTCCCCCTGTGTCTGTGTCCCCCTGTGTCTCTACTCTCCCCCTGTGCCTTTCCTCTCCCCCTTTCTGTGTCCCCCTGTGCCTCTTCTCTCCTCCTGTGTCTGTGTCCCCCTGTGTCTCTCCTCTCCCTCTGTGTCTGTGTTCCCCTGTGCCACTGTGTCCCCCTGTGCCTCTCCACTTCTCCTGTGTCTGTGTCCCCCTGTGTCTCTCCTCTCCCTCTGTGTCTGTGTCCCCCTGTGCCTCTGTGTCCCCTGTGCCTCTCCTCTCCTCCTGTGTCTGTGTCCCCCTGTGCCTCTCCTCGCCCCCTGTGTCTGTGTCTCCCTATGCCTCTCCTCTCCCCCTGTGCCTGTGTCCCTTTGTGCCTCTCCTCTCCTCCTGTGTCTGTGTCCCCCTGTGCCTCTCCTCTCCCCCTGTGTCTGTGTCCCCCTGTGCCTCTCCTCTCCTCCTGTGTCTGTGTCCCCCTGTGCTTCTCCTCTCCTCCTGTGTCTGTGTCCCCCTGTGCCTCTCCTCTCCTCCTGTGTCAGTGTCCCCCTGTGCCTCTCCTCTCCTCCTGTGTCGGTGCCCCCCTGTGCCTCTCCTCTCCCCCTGTGTCTGTGTCCCCCTGTGCCTCGCCTCTCCTCTCCTCCTGTGTCTGTGTCCCCCTGTGCTTCTCCTCTCCTCCTGTGTCTGTGTCCCTCTCCTCTCCTCCTGTGTCGGTGTCCCCCTGTGCCTCTCATCTCCTCCTGTGTCGGTGTCCCCCTGTGCCTCTCCTCTCCTCCTATGTCAGTGTCCCCCTGTGCCTCTCCTCTCCTCCTGTGTCGGTGCCCCCCTGTGCCTCTCCTCTCCTCTCCTCCTGTGTCAGTGTCCCCCTGTGCCTCTCGTCTCCTCCTGTGTCGGTGTCCCCCTGTGCCTCTCCTCTCCCCTTGTGTCTGTGTCCCCCTGTGCCTCTCCTCTCCCCCTGTGCCTGTGTCCCCCTGTGCCTCTCCTCTCCCCCTGTGCCTGTGTCCCCCTGTGCCTCTCCTCTCCCCTTGAGTCTGTGTCCCCCTGTGCCTCTCCTCTCCCCTTGTGTCTGTGTCCCCCTGTGCCTCTCCTCTCCCCCTGTGCCTGTGTCCCCCTGTGCCTCTCCTCTCCCCCTGTGCCTGTGTCCCCCTGTGCCTGTGTCCCCCTGTGCCTGTGTCCCCCTGTGCCTTTCATCTCCCCCTGTGTCTGTGTCCCCCTGTGCCTCTGTTTCCCCCTGTGCCCTTCCTCTCCTTCTGTCTGTGTCCCCCTGTGCCTTTCCTCTCCCCATGTCAGGGAGTAATAGATTGTAGTCACCTGTACTACAGTCTCCTCCTAAAGTAATTGCTGATAACAGGGAGTAATAGATTGTAGTCACCTGTCCTACAGTCTCCTCCTCTCCAGTAATGGCTGATAACAGGGAGTAATAGATTGTAGTCACCTGTCCTACAGTCTCCTCCTAAAGTAATGGCTGATAACAGGGAGTAATAGATTGTAGTCACCTGTCCTACAGTCTCCTCCTCCTCCAGTAATGGCTGATAACAGGGAGTAATAGATTGTAGTCACCTGTCCTACAGTCTCCTCCTCCTCAAGTAATGGCTGATAACAGGGAGTAATAGATTTTAGTCACCTGTCCTTCAGTCTCCTCCCCCAGTAATGGCTGATAACAGGGAGTAATAGATTGTAGTCACCTGTCCTACAGTCTCCTCCTCCTCCAGTAATGGCTGATAACAGGGAGTAATAGATTGTAGTCACCTGTCCTACAGTCTCCTCCCCCAGTAATGGCTGATAACAGGGAGTAATAGATTGTAGTCACCTCTCCTACAGTCTCCTCCTCCTCCAGTAATGGCTGATAACAGGGAGTAATAGATTGTAGTCACCTGTCCTACAGTCTCCTCCTCCCCCAGTAATGGCTGATAACAGGGAGTAATAGATTTTAGTCACCTGTCCTTCAGTCTCCTCCCCCAGTAATGGCTGATAACAGGGAGTAATAGATTGCAGTCACCTGTCCTACAGTCTCCTCCTCCTCCAGTAATGGCTGATAACAGTGAGTAATAGATTGTAGTCACCTGTCCTACAGTCTCCTCCCCCAGTAATGGCTGATAACAGGGAGTAATAGATTGTAGTCACCTGACCTACAGTCTCCTCCTCCTCCAGTAATGGCTGATAACAGGGAGTAATAGATTGTAGTCACCTGTCCTACAGTCTCCTCCCCCAGTAATGGCTGATAACAGGGAGTAATAGATTGTAGTCAACTGTCCTACTGTCTCCTCCTCCAGTAATGGCTGATAACAGAGAGTAATAGATTGTAGTCACCTGTCCTACAGTCTCCTCCCCAGTAATGGCTGATAACAGGGAGTAATAGATTGTAGTCACCTGTCCTACAGTCTCCTCCTCCTCCAGTAATGGCTGATAACAGGGAGTAATAGATTGTAGTCACCTGTCCTACAGTCTCCTCCTCCCCCCAGTAATGGCTGATAACAGGGAGTAATAGATTGTAGTCACCTGTCCTACAGTCTCCTCCCCAGTAATGGCTGATAACAGGGAGTAATAGATTGTAGTCACCTGTCCTACAGTCTTCTCCCCCAGTAATGGCAGATAACAGGGAGTAATAGATTGTAGTCACCTGTCCTACAGTCTCCTCCCCCAGTAATGGCTGATAACTGGGAGTAATAGATTGTAGTCACCTGTCCTACAGTCTCCTCCTCCTCCAGTAATGGCTGATAACAGGGAGTAATAGATTGTAGTCACCTGTCCTACAGTCTCCTCCTCCTCCAGTGATGGCTGATAACAGGGAGTAATAGATTGTAGTCACCTGTCCTAGTCTCCTCCTCCAGTAATGACTGATAACAGGGAGTAATAGATTGTAGTCACCTGTCCTACAGTCTCCTCCTCCAGTAATGGCTGATAACAGGGAGTAATAGATTGTAGTCACCTGTCCTACAGTCTCCTCCCCCAGTAATGGCTGATAACAGGGAGTAATAGATTGTAGTCACCTGTCCTACAGTCTCCTCCTCCCCCCAGTAATGGCTGATAACAGGGAGTAATAAGATTGTAGTTCACCTGTCCTACAGTCTCACTCCTCCCAGTAATGGCTGATAACAGGGAGTAATAGATTGTAGTCACCTGTCCTACAGTCTCCTCCCCAGTAATGGCTGATAACAGGGAGTAATAGATTGTAGTCACCTGTCCTACAGTCTCTCCTCCCCTCAGTAATGGCTGATAACAGGGAGTAATAGATTGTAGTCACCTGTCCTACAGTCTCCCTCCCCTCAGTAATGGCTGATAACAGGGAGTAATAGATTGTAGTCACCGTCCTACAGTCTCCTCCTCCAGTAATGGCTGATAACAGGGAGTAATAGATTGTAGTCACCTGTCCTACAGTCTCCTCCTCCCAGTAATGGCTGATAACAGGGAGTAATAGATTGTAGTCACCTGTCCTACAGTCTCCTCCTCCAGTAATGGCTGATAACAGGGAGTAATAGATTGTAGTCACCTGTCCTACAGTCTCCTCCTCCAGTAATGGCTGATAACAGGGAGTAATAGATTGTAGTCACCTGTCCTACAGTCTCCTCCTCCAGTAATGGCTGATAACAGGGAGTAATAGATTGTAGTCACCTGTCCTACAGTCTCCTCCTCCAGTAATGGCTGATAACAGGGAGTAATAGATTGTAGTCACCTGTCCTACAGTCTCCTCCCCAGTAATGGCTGATAACAGGGAGTAATAGATTGTAGTCACCTGTCCTACAGTCTCCTCCTCCTCCAGTAATGGCTGATAACAGGGAGTAATAGATTGTAGTCACCTGTCCTACAGTCTCCTCCCCCAGTAATGGCTGATAACAGGGAGTAATAGATTGTAGTCACCTGTCCTACAGTCTCCTCCTCCCCAGTAATGGCTGATAACAGGGAGTAATAGATTGTAGTCACCTGTCTACAGTCTCCTCCCCCAGTAATGGCTGATAACAGGGAGTAATAGATTGTAGTCACCTGTCCTACAGTCTCCTCCCCCAGTAATGGCTGATAACAGGGAGTAATAGATTGTAGTCACCTGTCCTACAGTCTCCCTCCCCCAGTAATGGCTGATAACAGGGAGTAATAGATTGTAGTCACCTGTCCTACAGTCTCCTCCCCCAGTAATGGCTGATAACAGGGAGTAATAGATTGTAGTCACCTGTCCTACAGTCTCCTCCTCCCAGTAATGGCTGATAACAGGGAGTAATAGATTGTAAGTCACCTGTCCTACAGTCTCCTCCTCCTCCAGTAATGGCTGATAACATGGGAGTAATAGATTGTAGTCACCTGTCCTACAGTCTCCTCCTCCCAGTAATGGCTGATAACTGGGAGTAATAGATTGTAGTCACCTGTCCTACAGTCTCCTCCTCCCCCAGTAATGGCTGATAACGGGAGTAATAGATTGTAGTCACCTGTCCTACAGTCTCCTCCTCCCCCAGTAATGGCTGATAACAGGGAGTAATAGATTGTAGTCACCTGTCCTACAGTCTCCTCCCCCAGTAATGGCTGATAACAGGGAGTAATAGATTGTAGTCACCTGTCCTACAGTCTCCTCCTCCAGTAATGGCTGATAACAGGGAGTAATAGATTGTAGTCACCTGTCCTACAGTCTCCTCCCTCCAGTAATGGCTGATAACAGGGAGTAATAGATTGTAGTCACCTGTCCTACAGTCTCCTCCCCAGTAATGGCTGATAACAGGGAGTAATAGCTGCTCTTACCTTTGGATTATGGCTCTTGTATGGTCACTGCTGATTTTCCTGTAGATTCTGCAGAGGAGCCTCAGTGCCGGGAATTTATTCCTGATCACTCTATAGCCACGCCCAGTCCAGGCCAGAGCTACACCTCTTCCTATCCTTAGCTCCTCCCTCATGCATGTAGCTCCTCCCTCCTGAATGTAGCCCCTCCCTCCTGACTGTAGCCCCTCCCTCCTGACTGCAGCCCCTCCTGACTGCAGCCCCCCTCCTGGCTGTAGCTCCTCCCTCCTGGCTGTAGTTCCTCCCTCATGGCTGTAGCTCTTCCCTCATGACTGTAGCCCCTCCCTCATGGCTGTAGCTCCTCCCTCAGGGCTGTAACTCCTCCCTCAGGGCTGTAGCTCCTCCCTCAGGGCTGTAGTTCCTCCCTCAGGGCTGTAGCTCCCCTCTCAGGGCTGTAGCTCCTCCCTCATGACTGTAGCCCCTCCCTCATGTCTGTAGCCCCTCCCTCCTGGCTGTAGTTTCTTCCTCCTGGTTGTAGCTCCTCCCTCTTGGCTGTAGCTCCTCTCTCAGGGCTGTAGCTGCTCTCTCATGGCTGTAGCTCCTCCCTCATGTTTGTAGCCCCTCCCTCCTGGCGTAGCCCCTCCCTCCTGGCTGTAGCTCCTCCCTCCTGACTGTAGCCCCTCCCTCCTGACTGTAGCCCCTCCCTCCTGACTGTAGCTCCTCCCTCCTGACTGTAGCTCCTCCCTCATGGTTGTAGCTCCTCCCTCATGGATGTAGCTCCTCCCTCATGGCTGTAGCTCCAGCTCTGCAAAAAGCTGTAAAAAAGTCTGGGAATGCTCATCGGGGCGATTTCACCTGCTTTCTGCATTTTGTAACTTTTTTATGACAAACCCCAAATTCTGCTCTGCCCTCTGTATATCCGAAAGTGACGTCAATCCCTCCTAATGCTGACAGCAGGAGCCGCACCCTGAGTGAGGGGAACACCACGGTTCTATCAGGTCCGGGGCTGTCTGGGGTGAAGGTGACCCCCCCTGACCCGATCTCACTGTAGTGCAGCCCTATGGGGCCGGATTGCCCTGATCCAGGAGGATCCGCCAGCAAAAGCCCAAAAGAAAGAAGGCGCGTCCTGAGTCCACCATGATTGTATGTGACCCTACAGAGCGGAGGATCCCGGAGATCATCACTCCGACTGCAGGATCAGGCCACGACCAGACACGAAGGCAGCAAAACCCCACAGGGTTCCACAATCTCCTCACTTCTTCTGCTGGGATTTTGGCTGCTGATTTGCAGCATTTTCCCTGTGGTTTTGGTGCATTTTTGTTTGCTGCTTTTTTTCCTGCTTTTTTTGTGTTTTTGCTGCATTTTTTACCACATTTTTTTTGTTTACTGCATTTTCTTTATTTTTTTGCTGCATTTTTTCCTGCGTTTTTGCAGCAATTTTATTTGCTGCATTTTCTCTTGCTGCGATTTCCTGTTTTTTTGGTGCATTTTTCCACATTATTGCAGTTTTTGCTGCTTATTTGCTGCATTCTCCCTGTTTTCAGTGCATCTTTACTATGTTTTTGTTGCCTTTTTCTTTGATGCATTTCTGTTTCTGCATTTTTGGTGCATTTTTTCTTTCCTGTGTTTTTCTTGCATTCTTGGTGCTGATTTGCTGCATTTTCCCTATTTTTTTTGTGCGTTCATGTTTCCTGCATTTCTCCCGTGATTTTGCTGCGTTTTTCCTCCGTTTCTGCTGCAGATTTGCTAAATATGCAAAAAACATCTGACACTGAATATTTTCAAACCTGCAGCAAAGCCTGTGGTATTGACAGTTTCTGCAGTGACATTGAACCAGTGTGTGCAGAGCTTTTCCCTAAATCACAGGATTTGCTGGGAAACAAAAATGTATCATCAGATCAGCATAAAACCAAGGTAAAACCTGAGCAGCAAAACTGCCCGGTGTGAACAAAGCCTTAAAAAAGTTGAAACCTCTGAAAGGTTTTACAGTAAAAGGTCGATCTTGACTTGTAGAATTGCTACTTCCAATAGGTGGCGCTGGAGTTTGTCCTCTATGAAGGAGATGTGCACAGACAGTTTCTTGTTTGGGGTTTTTCGGGTGAGTTTGGGCTCAGACTTGCTCATAACCCTCTGAGCGCTCGCACTGCGGCAAGAAATGCTACAAAATGCTGAAAAGAAGAACAAACTGCCATGACTTCTTCATCATTACTCCATGGTCACACATGCTTTGCTGCATTTTATGCAAATAAAAAGCCTCTTTTTGCTGCACGATAGACTGGACAGGCCATTGATACAGCGCGTTACTCCATAAAGAGCAGCACCGGACTGTATATATAGATATATGTTGCATGAACTTGCAGGGAGCTGAGGAGGAGGGTGAGGGAGCATGTGAGGGACATTTCCGCGGCCCCCACGGTGAAGGACAAGACGACCCTCAAAACATTCCCAAGACATTTCCTTGGAGACCACAAAAGTGATCCGTCATCCCTGATGTTTAGGGGGATTGACGCTGTTCATGGGGTTATCGGGGGAGGTGATGTTGGTAGAGTACTGTCACAGTGAGAGGCAAGTTGGATTGTGACTGCTGACATGGCGGCACCTTGAGACCTTAATGACCTTTTCTTTAGTCGCCACCAGTAGCGTAGCTAGCGGGGGGGGGCAGGGGCGGCATGAGGGGCCCATTGGGGTTAGGGTTGCCCCGTGCCCCGTGCCCCGTGCTGGCAGCCGGAGAGGAGGGAGGACGGACTCCCTGTCTTGCAGCTCTGCCCGCCCCTCCTCTCCTCCTGCTTACAGCAGACGCACGGCGGCCGCGGTGAGTGTGCAATGGCCCCCCCCCGGTCCTCAGATGATGGGGTGGCATGAGAATTCTCTGCCAGCACCCCCCCCCTTCCCCACCCTCGGTCCTCACATGAGGGCCCTGGGTGCAGATCTTGCACCCGGGCCCAGAGCAGGCTAGCTACGCCACTGGTCGCCACTATAGGGATTCTCCTGGTTTTTGTACCTACAACCTACATTATGTATAGGTACTAGGGATGGGCGAATCTACTCGCTAGGACTCGTTACTCGGCGAGTAGTAAGGGACTCGCAGGACTCGGTACTCTGCGAGTTTCCCAGTGATTACTCGCACGAGTCCAATGCAAATCAATATCAATCCTAGTTTTGTCAGAAACGCTGACAAAACAAGGATTGCCATTGTTTGCATTAGACTCGGCTACTGTGCCAGTGATAGCAGGGAAACTCGCAGATAACTGCTGTTACATTGCGAGCCGAGTCCAGCTGTCTTCTCTGTGCAGCTCCAGGGTCCTAGAGCCCACCTGCTCACAGAGATGATGTAGCAGTGCTGAGATTGTTCTCAGTCTGCTCATTCCCTGTGTATAGACATGAATGTCTGTGCACAGAGATGATGTAGCAGAGCTGAGATTGTTCTCAGTCTGCTCATTCCCTGTGTACAGACATGAATGTCTGTGCACAGAGATGATGTAGCAGAGCTGAGATTGTTCTCAGTCTGCTCATTCCCTGTGCATAGACATCTATATCTATACACAGGGGATGTAGCAGAGAGGACATCGCGTTTTGGACTACGTCGGACGGAAGAGGATTTTTTTAATTAAAGATGGAGTCCCTAATGGCTTTTTTTTTTATTTCAAATAAAAAATTTTCTCTGTGTTGTGTTTTTTTAACCCTTTATTGGAGATTCTTAGTGGCTGGGTCAAACGTGGCCTGACATTAAGAATCTCGGGCTTAATACCAGCTTGTATAACAAAGCTGGTATTAACCCCTTTATTACCCAGCGTGCTACCGCCACCAGGGCCGCTGGAAGAGCGGGGTTCAGCGCCAGAGGATGGCGCTTCAATGAACGCGCCATCTCCTGGGGCGGCTGCGGGCTGCAATTTGCAGCGGGGGGTGCCCAGAAAGCTTGGGCATCCCTGCGCTGCGGATTCCAGCCCCCAGCTGCTTAGCTGTACCTGGCTAGACATAGAAATTGCGCGGAGCCCCACGCATTTTTTTTTTATTATTTCATGAATTTCAGAGTCAGAGTCTCAGAGTCAGAATCTCAGAATTTCATGAAATAATTTAAAAAAAATGCGTGGGGCTCCGCGCAATTTCTATGTCTAGCCAGGTACAGCTAAGCAGCTGGGGGCTGGAATCCGCAGCGCAGGGATGCCCAAGCTTTCTGGGCACCCCCCGCTGCAAATTGCAGCCCGCAGCCGCCCCAGAAGATGGCGCGTTCATTGAAGCGCCATCCTCTGGCGCTGAACCCCGCTCTTCCAGCGGCCCTGGTGGCGGTGGCACGCTGGGTAATAACGAGGTTAGGGCCAGCTTTGCATTATCAGCTGACCCTAAGCCCGAAATTTATGGCGGTCACGCCAATATTAGACATGACCGCCATGAATTTCTATTAAATTGTTTTAAAAAAAACACAACACAAAGAAAATTTTTTATTAGAAATAAAAAAAAAAGCCATTAGGGACTCCATCTTTAATTAAAAAAATCCTCTTCCGTCCGACGTAGTCCAAAACGCGATGTCCTCTCTGCTACATCCCCTGTGCATAGATATAGATGTCTATCCACAGGGAATAAGCAGACTGAGAACAATCTCAGCTCTGCTACATCATCTCTGTGTACAGACATTCATGTCTGTACACAGGGAATGAGCAGACTGAGAACAATCTCAGCACTGCTACATCAGGCAGCAGGCGGGCTCTAGGACCCTGGAGCCAGCACACAGAGCAGACAGGACTCTTATCTGTGCGAGTTTCCCAGCGATTACAGTTGCAAAGTAAACGAGTCCAATGCAAATAAATGACACAACTAGGATTGCTTCAGGCTGAAGCTTCCGAGACACATCTGCGATTTGTAAATCTCACACTACTCGCTATTACTCGCTTCCCCATTCATTAACATTGGACTCGCTAGACTCGCAACGAGTAGCGAGTCCTGGGCTCGGACTCGCTAGAGTCAAGCGATTCCGAGTAATTTAGGATTCGCCCATCACTAGTGATGGGCGAATCCTAAATTACTCGGAATCGCTTGACTCTAGCGAGTCCGAGCCCAGGACTCGCTACTCGTTGCGAGTCTAGCGAGTCCAATGTTAATGAATGGGGAAGCGAGTAATAGCGAGTAGTGTGAGATTTACAAATCGCAGATGTGTCTCGGAAGCTTCAGCCTGAAGCAATCCTAGTTGTGTCATTTATTTGCATTGCTAGTTTACTTTGTAAGTAATCCCTGACTCGCACAGATAAGATCCTGTCTTCTCTGTGTTCTGGCTGCCCCAGCTCCAGGGTCCTAGAGCCCGCTTGCTGCCTGATGTAGCAGTGCTGAGATTGTTCTCAGTCTGCTCATTCCCTGTGTACAGACATGAATGTCTGTGCACAGAGATGGTGTAGCAGAGCTGAGATTGTTCTCAGTCTGCTTATTCCCTGTGCATAGACATCTATATTTATGCACAGGGGATGTAGCAGAGAGGACATCGCGTTTTGGACTACGTCGGACGGAAGAGGATTTTTTTAATTAAAGATGGAGTCCCTAATGGCTTTTTTTTTTATTTCTAATAAAAAATTTTCCTTGTGTTGTGTTTTTTTTAAAACAATTTACCGTATATACTCGTGTATAAGCCGAGTTTTTCAGCACAGAAATTGTGCTGAAAAGTGCCCCCCTCGGCTTATACACGAGTCAGTGACGGCTGTCAGTGTGTGGGGCCGGTGTCCGGGGGCTGAAGGAGGTGGGGGAGGCTGTACACTGAGCGGGCAGTCACGTGCCCCCGCTCATTAGTGCAATGCAATATGCACTGCATCCCCCTGTCCATCAGCGGCAGGGGGAGCCGTGCATATTACATTGCACTGTCAGCGCTCCTCCGCCCCCCCCCTGTGGCAGTATACAGCAGTGCCCCCCCCCCCTGTGCTATATACAGCCCCCCCCCCATCCCCGTTGCTGCCGCACACCTGTAAAATGAAGATATTTCATACTTATCCTCCTGCTGCCGCCGCGCGCATCCCCCGCTCTCCTTCTTGGTTGCACCCGGCGACCATCCACGTGACCGCGCACAAGTAATGACGTCATTACTTGTGCGCGGTCATATGGATGGACGCCGGGTGCAAGCAAGAAGGAGAGCGGGGGATGCGCGCGGCGGCAGCAGGAGGATAAGTATGAAAGCTCTTCTTTTTACAGGTGTGCGGCAGCAACGGGGATGGGGGGGGGGCTGTATATAGCACAGGGGGGGGGCACTGCTGTATACTGCCACAGGGGGAGCCTGCTGTATACTGCCACAGGGGGAGCCTGCTGTATACTACCACTGGGGAGGCTGCTGTATACTGCCACAGGGGGAGCCTGCTGCATACTACCACTGGGGAGGCTGCTGTATACTGCCACAGGGGGAGACTGCTGTATACTACCACTGGGGAGGCTGCTGTATACTACCACTGGGGCTGCTGTATACTGCCACAGGGGGAGACTGCTGTATACTACCACAGGGGGAGACTGCTGTATACTACCACAGGGGGAGACTGCTGTATACTACCACAGGGGGAGACTGCTGTATACTACCACAGGGGGAGACTGCTGTATACTACCACTGGGGAGGCTGCTGTATACTACCACTGGGGCTGCTGTATACTACCACTGGGGAGGCTGCTGTATACCACTGGGGGGGACTGTATACGTGTGCTGGGGTCCACCCTCGGCTTATACACGAGTCAATAGGTTTTCCCAAGTTTTGGGGGCAAAAGTAGGGGGGTCGGCTTATACACGGGTCGGCTTATACACGAGTATATACGGTAATAGAAATTCATGGCGGACATGTCTAATATTGGCGTGACCGCCATAAATTTCGGGCTTAGGGCCAGCTGATAATACAAAGCTGGCCCTAACCTCTTTATTACCCAGCGTGCCATCGCTACCAGGGCCGCTGGAAGAGCGGGGTTCAGCGCCAGAGGATGGCGCTTCAATGAACGCGCCATCTTCTGGGGCGGCTGCGGGCTGCAATTTGCAGCGGGGGGTGCCCAGAAAGCTTGGGCATCCCTGCGCTGCGGATTCCAGCCCCCAGCTGCTTAGCTGTACCTGGCTAGACATAGAAATTGCGCGGAGCCCCACGCATTTTTTTTTAATTATTTCATGAAATTCTGAGATTCTGACTCTGAGACTCTGACTCTGAAATTCATGAAATAATAAAAAAAAAATGCGTGGGGCTCCGCGCAATTTCTATGTCTAGCCAGGTACAGCTAAGCAGCTGGGGGCTGGAATCCGCAGCACAGGGATGCCCAAGCTTTCTGGGCACCCCCCGCTGCAAATTGCAGCCCGCAGCCGCCCCAGAAGATGGCGCGTTCATTGAAGCGCCATCCTCTGGCGCTGAACCCCGCTCTTCCAGCGGCCCTGGTAGCGGTGGCACGCTGGGTAATAAAGAGGTTAGGGCCAGCTTTGTATTATCAGCTGGCCCTAAGCCCGAAATTTATGGCGGTCACGCCAATATTAGACATGACCGCCATGAATTTCTATTAAATTGTTTTAAAAAAAACACAACACAAGGAAAATTTTTTATTAGAAATAAAAAAAAAAGCCATTAGGGACTCCATCTTTAATTAAAAAAATCCTCTTCCGTCCGACGCAGTCCAAAACGCGATGTCCTCTCTGCTACATCCCCTGTGCATAAATATAGATGTCTATGCACAGGGAATAAGCAGACTGAGAACAATCTCAGCACTGCTACATCATGTCTGTGAGCAGGCGGGCTCTAGGACCCTGGAGCTGCACAGAGAAGACAGCTGGACTCGGCTCGCAAAGAACCAGCAGTTATCTGCGAGTTTCCCTGCTATCACTGGCACAGTAGCCAGTGATTACTCGCACGAGTCTAATGCAAACAATGGCAATCCTAGTTTTGTCAGCGTTTCTGACAAAACTAGGATTGATATTGATTTGCATTGGACTCGTGCGAGTAATCACTGGGAAACTCGCAGAGTACCGAGTCCTGCGAGTCCCTTACTACTCGCCGAGTAACGAGTCCTAGCGAGTAGATTCGCCCATCCCTACCCATCACTAATAGGTACATTTTTAAATAATTGATGTTTTTTATATTTTGCTTTTAAAGGATTTAATAATTGATGTCCTTCCCTTTTTTATGGGATGAGAAGCTGCTTCCATGCCTTATTTGAAGGGATCCTTCCATCTGGAACACAATCATGTGGAATTATTTTATGTCCCATCTACATGCCACCATATAACCTGTAACAGATCGATATAGGAATATACTGTACCATCTGTATGATAAAAGCCCTTCTATTTGGCTTTTCTACAAACCGCTGACCTGCACTGTGATGCGCCACTATGTGATGAGCAGATGTGGCTGTTCCGCCGTGTCTTGAGTACCGCACATGCGCGGTCACCAGGCGACCGGGTGTACTTGCGGCATGACACGGCAGTTGTGAGTGGCGTCTGATGGTCACACGGGTTGACACGTCACTTCTGGTCATGTGAGACCGGTGCGTACCATCACTTCCGGTGATGCGGCTGGCGGGAAAACAGCTTAAAAACACATGGGGACGTCATGATACACACCCCTGAGGAAGTGGCCACAGGTCTTTGTGACCTGGTCGTGAAACGTGTTGGGATCCTCTGCCCGGTCCTCCCCTACGACGTCCACTACGAACTTGGGTAACTTGTTGTAACCTCCTGTGGGACCTTGGTTACCATTATGGAATCTAATTTAATGTGATTCTGATTTGACCTCTGTTAATTATCTGCACTTTATTGTTTTTGTGAAACCAAGTAATGTACTAAGTGAACCTGAGTGGCCTGTGAATTATGTACTGCGATGAAAGCTTGGTGACGCACAATTTAAATGGGATAAGTGCAATGGGTAACCGAGGCAATCGATATCACTGACTGTGTGCATAGTTATATGATTCCTATGTAAATTAAAACTGTGCTATGGATCAATGTGGATCCTCAAATGGTGGCACGTAACCCCATCCCTCATGTGTCCAGCCTTGCTGTACAATAAAAATACTTGTTGCATATGTTAGGGCCACGTCACACACACAGATAATTGTGCAGATATTGTTCGCAGATCTCTGGTTGCAGTGAAATTATGGACACAATGTTACATTTGTACACAGCTACAAAATGGAACAATGTGTCCATGATTTCACTGCAACCAGAGATCTGCGAACAATATATGCACAATTATCTGTGTGTGTGACGTGGGCCTTACACAGTCTCACCTGGGTAGGGCCCGATCAATACAGTTTGTGGTTGAATTCTGACATGGAATTGAGGTTCTGGAACTTTAAGAGCAAAGATTCCTTAGATGTAGTGTTTGTAAGTTGTTATAGGAAGATTCAGAGTCTTTTTGTAGCTTTATGCAGACAATTATATATAACCAGTATGTTTTACAGACCTGGGAGTCCTGGGGTAATTTCACAGCTGGTCATCACACATGCAGAAATACGTCTGGTGAAGCACACATAGGTCCGGACAGCGAGGATACAGGGTATAAAGCTTGTAGCAGACTGTCTGTGGAAGACAGAAGGATTCTAGTCCTGGAGACATGCCTGGAGATCTTGTGGTAAGGGAGTCTCCATGTGTGCGCTGCTCTGTGCTGGTCATGGCCTGAGGCCTTGTCATGCCTCCTTTTGTCTTCCTTCTCCACCCCACCTGTCAGCTCTGTGTGCAGTGTTGTGTGGAGTGTTAGCATTTATTAGATCCCCTGCATCACCTGGCTCCATGTGCATAGATAGTATCAGGGTAATCATCACCTTCATCATCATCAATAACATCAGCATCATATACGTTGGACAGTTCAAAACATTCTGGTGGATCAGAACTGGGGGGCAGTGGCCACATACTTGGACACTAGCCGCCCCAGGTCTGACCCAAGCAACATATTCACCGGGATATTAGCCAACACTCCCACCTCCCTCACTCCCCTCCCCGCACCCCAGTCCAGATAAATCCTGGCAACGGGCAGCGCCGGTTCCACACTTCCAATTCCGGAGATGGCGAGGGACTTTCTGGGGATCAAGTCCTGGGTCAACACCATCTCCAGTCTTACCAAAGTCATCTCTGCACCGGTGTCCCGCAGTCCCATGGCCACTGAGCAGCCTATGTTGATGGGTTGGAAATTGTCAAGGGACCTACCACCACCCCCACCCACACACAAAACAGAGGCTGTTTTTGGGATACGGGGACAGTGTATTATGACACTGGGGACACATGACCTTGAAGTGTCCCGGTTGTTTGCAGAGGTGACACTGTCTGGTGTACTCCTATCCTGGAGGAGGGAAAGGAGGTGGCCGCCCCTTGCATTCTGGGGCCTGGGGAAACAAGTGCAGGGTTGGTTTTACTCCCTCTCCAGGTGTTGTTGCTGGTCATCCAATTCTCAGGTATTCAGGTGTTGGTTTAGTCATCCTCTATGTCCTCCATGTCCCTTTACAGTCAGACACATCCATTACACAGTACATAGCAGGGACACATATATATGATTATCTCAGCACAGGAGATGTGGTACGATCAGACCATGTCCCTGTATGGTCAGACACATCCATTACACAGTACATAGCAGGGACACATATATATGATTATCTCAGCACAGGAGATGTGGTATGATTAGACCATGTCCCTGTACAGTCAGACACATCCATTACACAGTACATAGCAGGGACACATATATAAGATTATCTCAGCACAGGAGATGTGGTATGATCAGACCATGTTCCTGTATGGTAAGACACATCCATTACACAGTAAATAGCAGGGACACATATATAAGATTATCTCAGCACAGGAGATGTGGTATGATCAGACCATGTCCCTGTACGGTCAGACACATCCATTACACAGTACATAGCAGGGACACATATATAAGATTATCTCAGCACAGGAACATAATTGTTAAACACATTCAATTGTGGAAATTATTATTATTCCAAGATCTATTGAATAAATAAACCTTAAAAGTTTGTTTATGGAAAAACCCTTTTAAGTAAAGTTACCAGGAAGTGTCTGTGTGTGGCTGAAGCCGCATGGCAGGTAGGAGAAAACTACATCAGAGGAATAGGGCAGCTTCACCTTGTGGAGTGAGTGGGCACAAGCCCCAGAAAGTGATATTGAGGGGTCAAGGACCCCAGAGTGCGGGTTCACCTAACATATTGTGGGACACAATGATCCCATCAAGTGCTATAAAGTGACCCCTCTTTGATTTGTGCATCCTTCCATAAATGCCACTGATATGATAACGTGTATGAGAAAAAATGTGAAACGCGTGAACCTTTCCCATTGGCTGTTTATTACTTTACATAAGAGCCGGCTGTGATACAGAAAGGAGGAAAGTCTGATCAATGCAGAGATAGAATCAAAGAACTATGTCAATATAAAACATGATGACGATGGCGCCTTCTTATCGCGTTCCTTCCCCTGCCATAGTCCGGGATCTTCATCAGAACCTGATTAAGAGTCGCATTCTATGGAAGAAAAACAGCCAACAATAATTAACAAAATGAAATCCCCAAATTAAACCCCCATGTGTGGAAAGTTTTTCTCCCAAAACAGTTAACCCTGGTCCATTGGTTTGTCTGGTTTTGTCATTGAAGTGAATATGGCTGAGCTGTAGTACCAGACACAACCAGTGGACAAGAGTGGCGCTGTTTTCCTATTTTGTTTTATGCTCATACAACTGCTCATGTTGAGTACATATGATATACTGGTACAATCAGAGCAGGGGATATTGTTTTGAGTCTGTACAATTCTTTAAATCTTACCAACATTTGGGCGAGGATAGAAGCACCAGATGGCAAAAATGTCACTGCTAAAACAGCAACCCTTATCGATACATTGTTGCCGTGTGACGCCGGGTTTCCCACAATTCACTCTTGAAACTGAAGCAACAGAGCATTGATTCTTACCTAAAAAGATCAAAATATAATGTATGGTGAGCTCAGAGTCAGGCGGCTGCGGCAAAGCTTGTATGTGGAGAGGAGCAAATCGGTTTGAGAGCAACTGGATTTGCCTCAAATATAATAAAATATTTGGATTATCTTAAATCATTATTTTCAACAATCTGTGTCTCTTCCAACCGACTGTCTGCTGATTATCTTTTACCTTTGTTTTATTCTTTTTGGTGAACAGGTGTTTTCATTTATCATTTAGTCTGTCCTATCACATTGCGGGTGCAGCTATTTATACTTTCTCCTTGCTTCATTCTAAACAATCAAAATGTCAGCCGGCAGCCTCTATTGGGTTAACAAACAATTGACCTCACCACTTGTGTGTCTTCTACCCACCACAGCTCATTGTCTGCTCCTCCATTCCCTACAGTTTCTTTTTGTCCTCCGCCCTGAAATGTCGTGTTAGTGCGCCTTCACTCTTCGGAAAACCTCCAGCATCAAGACCCATGCAGAAACGACAGGATGTCATGACGTGAACGTCCTAAGGCTCCGATTAGGCCTCAGGTGACCCAAATGTTAGAGGCCGTGAAGATCTGAAGATGGAATATTCAATGCTAATCGAATTTCATTGCTTAGTTGCTAAATTCGAATTTCGACATATGTTGCTCATCTCCTCTTATACTTATAAGACGTTAATTTAAAAGGACTCTGCCCCGATTTCTTTGTGCGCATGTAGCCGTCATGCTTCAACTAAGAGTGTTCAGCTACTGTGTGTGACAGTGCCACACCGACCAACGACGCCAGGGGTGAATACAGGAACGGTGAAGGGGCGACCCACTGCACTCACCTGAGGCTGTGCTCCCTACCGTCCCTATACGGGTTCTTTTAACCTGTCACCGAGCAGGATACTGGTCTCTCGCTGGCCCTGATGTTAACCCTCAATAGGGAGATGGGCATAGGGAGCACTAGTCCCAACCACTGCAATAAGCGAGACAAGAGGGAAGGGGAGACAGACGAGGAACAAAGGCATCTTCACACCTGCTGCCTAGCTCCTTGACAGCATATGGCTTGGCAGTAGTCAGTACTCCAGAGAACCTCCTTCACCTCAGGAAGCTTGGTCAGGAATAAGTAACATCACCGGCAAAGAATGCTGGAACCATGTGATCATATAAAGAGGATGGGAGTAGCCACTCCTGGACAAGAACAAGAATTTCTCAGTAACGAAGAAATGGACCGGCTATGTAGAGGCAGCGCTGGCCTCGCTTTTGAAAGAGCTACAAGCGGATAGAGATAGTTAAGGGGTGAAATGCTGCTGACAGATTCCCTTTAAAGCCACTGAATAAAATGTAGATACTTTATAAAATATTTGTGTTTCACTAAATTAATTCCCTAAGGCTTTATTAGAATAATATATACAGATATCAGAGGACAGAGTTGCCTATTTCATATAATATAATACTATTTATTCATTTATATAGCGCTATTAATTCCATAGCACTTTACATACATCAGTAATGCTGTCTCTTATGGAGCTCACAATCTAAACATCCTATCAGTATGTCGTTACAATGTGGGAGGAAACTGGAGTGCCTGGAGGAAACCCACACAAACACGGGGGAAGCAACGTTTTGGGTCCCACGCGCACAAGGTAGCTGGAACTTTGTGTATGGAGGGGGTATGTTTGGGGATATGCAGGAACGCAAATAGAATGTAATTGTCATGCCCCAGGATTTAATCTGGTGACCCTGTGCTATCGGCTTCCTTTCATACTGAGACACAGCAGGTTCAGTGTCTGTCCAAGTGCTGATTATCCTTTACCTTTGTTTAATTCTTTTTGGTCAACAGGTGTGTTCTTTTATCATTTAGTCTGTCCTATCACTTTGTGGGTGCAGCTATTTATACCTTCCCCTGGCTGGCCTTCTCTGCTGGCTATATTCCAATGTGGATCCTGCTGGGTGTTCCAGCCATACTGCCAAGGATTTATGCCAGTCAGATGGAGAGCAGCTAAGTTTATCATGTTTGCTGTCTTGTTTGTCTGTCCTACTCCTTTCTCCTTCCTAGAGTTAGGTGATAGGAGGCTTTCCTTTCTTGAAGTTGTATTCCACTCTATTTGTGGTCTATGTTTTCTCACTTGGGATGTCTGCACACCTTCCTTATTAAGGGCTATCATGCCTTGCACCTCTATCCTGTTCCTAAGCAGGCACGAGGAATGCTTGATGGCCTTTCAGGAAACCAGGTCTGAGTTGTCCTCTCCTAATCTTATGGCTAGGGTTTCCAGTCAGTGCAGGTGCCACAAGGAACTGTGCAGATAGGAACTTTAGTCTGTACAGGAACCGGGTGGGTCAGATGCAGTAGTTTTGAGATAGGCCCTATTTTCCCCTGTGATTTACCATGAGGACATAACAGTATCATGACAAGGGCTCCTTGAGGTAGGCGTATGTAAAGAGTGATGGGCAGAAGGAATCATAAAGTAACAAAAGATTTTGTGGGGTACATGTAACAGGTATTACACACATATTGGAAGGAGCAATGTCGGTGAAGGTTGGGTCAATGGGAACACAAGGTTCCAGGGACTCTGTGGAAAGGGTTCAGAGGAAAATGTAAATTAGAGGAGGTTCCGCAGGGGAGGGGCTGTATAGGAAGCATTGGCCACTGTTGCTCCAGTCTAGTGCAGTGCATATTTGCCATTTGTTCCAAAACATCCAAGAAGCTCAGAGGCCAAAAGATTTCCAGAAGTGGAGTATTTCAGAAAACAGCACCGCCTAATCATTGTTTAAAGCACCATGATCGGAGTGATGATCAGATGCTAATTCAAGAGTCGGAAAACGTGAACCTGGAAGGGAAAAAAGGTGGTTATGAAAACCCTATATCGGGGTCCAATGCTATTGCATCAGGAGATGAGGGCAGGCTCTGTGATGCTGGGGGCGGCGATGGCATCCTTTCTTTGCAGAGCGATGAGGTTCTCAGGGAAACAGGATGGTAAGTCTGAGACACCCACAAAAGCACCCAGCATCCAACACACCTGGTCCAAGGGACGGTAGGTGGGCCCGATAGATGGAGGGCTCAGCCAGGGGGACAGATGGAAGAAAGGTGGAGGATGGGAAGTTAGTTTAGTCAGTTGTTAAGAGGAAGCGAGTGGAGAATGAGTGAGAAGAGTGAGGGCTCAGAGGACTTGAGCGGTGGGAGCTCGTCCCGGCCTCGTCACTGCAAGTGAGTCAGAAGGAGCCCTAGGGGCATGGACAGAGAGCGATCCATTCGTGCGCCTGAACCTGAGCCTGACTGGATTTAGACGGAAGGGCTGAGAACCAGGGGACAGGTCCTGAAGGTGGCGAGGAGATTCCATACTCCAACCACGGAACCGGAGGCCACGAGATCTAGAGGAGCTGCGGCCAACACTCGACACATGCACCGAAAAGGTAGCCATACTAGAGCCAGGGAACTTGGTACCGGTAGTCCGACAGGACCCGTGACTGCTGGATTGGGGCACTGTGTGGGGAGTCACGAGCAGGAGGAAGGCAGACAGCACTGAGAGAGGAACCCGAGAGAGAATGGAACATAAAAGGGCTGTCCTGGATGAACTATCCCGTTTTTATTGAGGACTATCTGGTCTGAGACCTGGCAAGAAACAGTACCCAGCGGCATTGCTGAAGTGAAAGCTATGTACACAGGGTATAGAACTCAGAAGCTGTGTGTGAGACTGTTTATTTCCCCGCCTGCTGAGCGGTAGACTGATAAACCAAGCAAGCCTCAGAGGACCTGCCTCAGCAATGCCCCATCCGTCTCCCCCAACCTAAAGACTCCAGTGGCCTTCCACCGCTGTAAACCACACCGGTTGCCCTATGGAACTGCTCCATTTGTGGGGAGGGATAACACCTGGCTGCGACTCCATTATCCTCAGAGGTCCCGCACCGCAGCGTCAGCCATCAATAGCCGAACATCACGGGTGGTGTCACGACAATTGTTCCCAATCCCTTATTCCTCGAACCTTTATTGACACTGCCAGGGTCTCGATCCCCATGACTCCCCAGCGGTACTGTAGCCCGGTTCCGAGTACCCCACAGTCATAGGAGGCGTTTCAACTTGGAGTCACGAACAGGATGCGACCGATCCGGTGACACTGAGTCCCATGCTCCTGAAAGAGACTTTGAGAAACTGTGTAAAAGAGACTTTGAAAATGGCGACCACGGAGAACTGATGCCATGTGCTGGCTGGGGACGTTCCCCAGTCCCTCGTCGTGGGATGGGCCTGCACAAGGTGCGAAAAAGCAGTCACGCCCCATGTGCCAGAAGAAAGCCAAGGGGGCCTGCTTGGGGCCATGTTCACTCCACCCAGAGAAGTGAGTGACAACCAAAAGGGAGAGGTCAGAACAAGAGAAGGGAGCGCGGAGTACCGAGAAGGCACCATGGCATCCGGCGATCGTGAGAGTCCGGCAGGCGGGAATGCAGGAGCAGGCATTCCCAGTGAGAAAGAGGGGAGTGCAGACCTGCTGCTGGCTGACCCGGAGTTTGGGGAGCCGCGCTGAGAGACTTCAACCTGCAGCTTTGTCAGGCCCAGATATGGACTCTTAAAAGTTGGAAAAACCTGCTGAGAAAGTTAGCCCAGCGATCAGTGATGTCGAACACCCGAGTCCCACCAGAGGAGAGACCTGAGAGCATGCCGCCAACGAATGGTAAAGCCGCTACCCTCGGAGAGGGAGAAACCCTGCAAGAACCCAAACCTGTCCCGCAGGACCCAGACCAGAAACCCCAGCAGGAAGAGTGAAAAAGCAGGGGCGGAGCAGTAATGGGGAAGAAGCTGACCTGATAGTCCCACCGAGGATAGAGACTGTGCCACCAGTAGAGCCCACAAAACTAGAGACTATGCAATTCCACTGGGTGTGGGGTGTAGAGGAGTTAAAGGAACTCCTGATTGCAACCTGAATGAAGGAGGCTCATGTGGGAAGTAAGGCCGAGACCCTGGGTAAAGACGAGTATTTTCACCAAAGCCAAGCAGCCGAGGAAGAGGAGCGCCGACAACGACAAGCCAGATGGTGGGCACAGTAAGAGGCCAACCTCAAGGATAAGGAGCGTGCCCATAAAGCACTGGCAACCGACCTAACTGAATGGTGGTGAGGAGTGGTGGTGAACTTCCATCTACAAAACGGGTGGAGTTTTATCAAAAAATCCAATCTAGAAGAAGAGGTGTTCGTCAGCCAGCAAAATATGGAGTCTTATTTGCCCAAAGGCCATCCTGGTAGAGACTTGTACCCTGAAGACGAGGTGGGATATTCGAGGCATATGGGATACCGGGGATGGTATTACCTACAGGTATACAAGGGGCCACCTCCCAGAACAGCACCAGAACAACAGTAGAACCTTAAGCAGATAGAGCAGTTAACAATGTGTAGAATACTAAAGGTACCGTCACACATAACGATATTGTTGCCGACATCGTTCAAAAGTCACGTGTTTAGTGACGCTTGAACGATGTTGAAACAACAGTCGGCAGATCGTTGATCGTTTGATTTGAGGACAGGACCAAAAATCTATCATTGGTCGGCCGGTGGACACGCAGCATTGCCTCGTGTGACACCGGGAGACCAATGATGAATGAGATCCCAGCACCACACAGCCTATGCTGGGAGCTAGTATTCATAGTAAACATCGGGTTACTAAGCGCCGCGCGGCGCCTAGTAACCTGATGTGTACCATGGTTACCAGCGTTCTCGCTGGTCCACATCGCTGGTGAGTCTGCCTGTGTGACAGCTCACCAGTGATGTGAACAATGTTGTTAGCGATCGCGCGGTGCATGAGCTCACTAACAACAAATTGAAGCGTGTGATGGCACCTTAAGAGTAAAGTTAAGTTAATGGTTGTGCTAGTAAATAGTGTAACTGGTTAGGTACCGGTGGTTAAGGAACTATAAGTTAAGCTAACCATCAATGTGAAAAGGACAATTATGGACGCTTTGATTGTTGCACTTTTGCTTTTTAGCCCAGGACAAGGTGCCTTGATTGACCTACCGTGTAAAAAGACCAAATGGACACCATAAAACCTGGAGAACTGTGACATTTTTGCACTTTTTATACTATTTTTATTTGACTATAGATAGAGTATTCCTTTTCTTTATGTAAAAGAAAAGAACCTCCCGTGCGGGAAGAAGCACTCTTTTCAAATTTTAATGTTTTTATGCATGATATATAAATGTTAGTTCTATGTGAAAACATCTATTTAACCTGAGTGATTGCACGAGGACATGCTGATCTTTGCAAAGGGGAAATTGTGGTCGCCACAAGGGGTACTGCCCCCATTCCACGGGTGTAGTATTCCTGTTCTCAGGGAAATGGGATGGTAAGTCTGAGACACCCACAAGGCATGTAATTAGTGCGGAGCAGCCCGCCTGATCTAATAGGGCGTGACCAATAGGCTGCTCTGACACTATGCTTCACATGCACCTGAGTGTCAGAGCCCCGTGGTAACCTTGTGTCTATAAATGCCACCAGTCACCTCCCTGACTGCATGGCCGGACGCTGGTGCTACAACCGCCCCCCATCTGGGGGTTGCAGGTGACTGAGCACCGGTACACAGACACCTGTGTTGCCTCTCAGAGGAGCTGTCAGCCTGCTGCTAGGTGCAATGGATATTTACCGGGTAATATTTTGGTGAGTTTTCTGTCTTGGATGAACTATCTGTTAGGTCCCCTGGCGCTGCTTCCCAGCTCACCTTTCCCGGATCGGCATCCCCTGCTCCTCTGCCGACCAGGCATCCGGTGTCCAGGTGTGCTGTGTCTCGGAGCCGTCACCGGGTTCCCTTCCTGTCAGCTGACCACCGGGCTCACACATGAGCACATTACAATGGTCGTGTTCATGTGACCAATCAGCGGCGCACTAGGTGCATTCCTCCCCTGTGACTCTAGGGGCCGGTGCGGTCCAACCTGACACTCCCCTTGACCAATAGCTGCTCTTCTTATGGTATATCAGGCCACCTCCACTGATGGGAGGTGCCTGATTATCAAGTGAGTTTGCTTCTGCCTTGCTGACTGCTGGTCAGGCCTTCCTTGTACTCTGTTTCCTGGAACCCTTGGTGTGCTCTTCCCCGGTAGCACCATTCCTGTTCTCCTAGCTTTGTACCCTGTTACCTGGAACCCTTGCTGTGCTCTTCTCCGGTAGCACCATTCCTGTTCTCCTAGCTTTGTACCCTGTTACCTGGAATACCTCACTGTGCCTTAGTATAGGCTAACCCTACGAGCCGCCCCCCTGGTACTAGCTGCTGTGGTATTTAGACCCCCTGGGTTTGCCCCTGACAATCCCTGTAAAGGGGTTGGGTAAACTAGGATCAGCTCACCCAGGGGAGTTCGGTACCACGGCCCAGTGGGTCCACTCTAGGATGCCTTCCCCCTGAAGTGTGACACTATCCTGGTTCTTTGAGGACTATCTGGACTGAGACTTGGCAAGGAACAGTACCCAGTGGCATTGCTGAAGTGAAAGCTTAGTAAACTGGGTATAGAACTCAGAAGCTGTGTATGAGACTATATCCCCGCCTGCAGAGCGGTAGACTATTAAGCCAAGCAGGCTGCAGAGAACCTGTCTCAGCAGTGCCCCGTCTATCTCCCCTAACCTAAAGACTCCAGCGGCCTGCCACCGCCGCAAACCACACCGGTTGCCCTGGGGAATCACTCCACCCACGGGCAGCGATAACACCTGGCTGTGACTCCATCATCCTCAGAGGTCCTGCACCACAGCGTCATCTATCAATAGCCGAACATCACGGGTGGCATCACGACAATTATTCCCAAACCCTTATTCCTCAAACTTTTATTGACACCGCCAGGGTCACGGAGCCTGGTCTCGACCCCAGTGACTCCCCAGCAATTCTGTAGACTGGATCCGAGTGCCCCACGGCCCTGGGAGGCGTGTCAGATCCCTTGCTCATTTTGTGAGTTGCCCACTGACACAGACATGAACAGTCTATATTATCTTTTTTTATATTAGTGTTTTTCATTTTTGGTATCGGAGTAAAGTAAAAGAAACAAAAAAACATTTTTTGTTATTTTATTAACATAAAAAAATCTTTTTTATCAGAGTCTTGTCTTCTGCCTACAATATTTATTAATAAAATATAATTCCTTTTTTTATATATATTTATATACATCATGTAATTTTTATTGATTTTTATGTACAAAAATATTTAAATATTTATAAATAATAATATTTTTTATATTTATTATTAAGTATAATTATTTTTTACTTTTATATTTATTCTTTATACATTGTGTAACCTATAAAGTGAAAACAACAATTTGGGGACATTTTACTAATTTTAAAATTATAATATATTTTGTTATTTATTTATTGCTGGTTTGACAGGCATATGAGCCCCAGTTACAGAGGAAATAAGTCTCCTGACTAATCTACAGCAGTAACTATGTAAATAGGAAGACAGGGTCAGTTACAAACAATTTCTGCCTTCTTTACTGGGAGTTCAGCTGTTTCTGAAAGGTTATTTAGTGAGTAGAAACTCAATTACTATTCCATTGCCTTAATTTGTATCTCATAAATCAATAGTACACATGAAAAATAAGTTTTTTCCTCCTGAACTGATCTTTATATTCACTGAAAATGAGAAGACCACTGGTGCTTTTAAAGTTCTGTGGAGAATGGAAGGGTGAAACAGCAGTTACAGATCTCCATAGAACTTTATGAGAACCAACTGTCATCTCTTATGTGAAACAGCAGTTACAGATCTCCATAGAACTTTGAGAACCAACTGTCATCTCCTATGTGAAACAGCAGTTACAGATCTCCATAGAACTTTATGAGAACCAACTGTCATCTCTTATGTGAAACAGCAGTTACAGATCTCCGTAGAACCTTATGAGAACCAACTGTCATCTCTTTTGTGAAATGGCAGTTACAGATCTCCATAGAACTTTATGAGAACCAACTGTCATCTCCTATGTGAAACAGCAGTTACAGATCTCCATAGAACTTTATGAGATCCAACTGTCATCTCCTATGTGAAACAGCAGTTACAGATCTCCATAGAACTTTGAGAACCAACTGTCATCTCCTATGTGAAACAGCAGTTACAGATCTCCATAGAACTTTATGAGAACCAACTGTCATCTCTTTTGTGAAACAGCAGTTACAGATCTCCATAGAACTTTATGAGAACCAACTGTCATCTCTTATGTGAAACAGCAGTTACAGATCTCCATAGAACTTTATGAGAACCAACTGTCATCTCTTATGTGAAACAGCAGTTACAGATCTCCATAGAACTTTGAGAACCAACTGTCATCTCCTATGTGAAACAGCAGTTACAGATCTCCATAGAACTTTGAGAACCAACTGTCATCTCCTATGTGAAACAGCAGTTACAGATCTCCATAGAACTTTATGAGAACCAACTGTCATGTCCTATGTGAAACAGCAGTTACAGATCTCCGTAGAACTTTGAGAACCAACTGTCATCTCCTATGTGAAACAGCAGTTACAGATCTCCATAGAACTTTATGAGAACCAACTGTCATCTCTTTTGTGAAATGGCAGTTACAGATCTCCATAGAACTTTATCAGAACCAACCGTCATCTCCTATTTCTGTAATAGGAACATTTGTTTTTATTGAAGACACAAGTTACCCATGAACTGAGAATTACAGATCAGTCCAGGAGGAAAAAATGAAGAAAGTTTTTTGAATATGATACATTACAAGGTTTTTTATTAAAAATGAAAAGACCATTGCTTTTTATGAGGGGGATCTGCTGCTAATGCTGTTATAAGGGTAATGTCCACCAATGCTGTACTAATATCTCCCATCATGGGCCCTTTCCAGGTATATATGTCCACCATCCAGGTATATATGTTTCCATCCTGGTATATATGTCCCCATTGTGGTATTCATGATCCCCATACCATTACATACCATACATACATAATATATAACACTTACTTGGTGCAACCTGCCCATGGACGGAGCTGGAGGACCCAATGATGAGGGCGAATAAGCAAAACACCTTGTAGTTCATGGCTGGTCGTCTCGCTTGGTGTTGCCCACGGATGATTGAGTTCGATTATGAGATGAATGAGTGTTACGGGAAGTAGCTTTATATTCTTGCTGTTTGCTATGTCTTTATGTCTTTCAGGGCGTTGGGTAACTCATTGGCCTCCGGCATTGGGCCTTTGTTTTGCCTCAAACACAACGTCTCCAATCTTGTCTGGAGTAAACACCGGCCAATTTCACTATTATTTTGGAAATGAAAATCATAGGATTTCCAAGATTATGCTACACCACAAGCAGGACCGGAGAGCCGATATGTACTGACGTAGATGGAGCTTCATTGTCTCCATTGGGGATATTCACATCTGATTGTTTTCCTTGGTTATCGAGTTATTTCTAAACCTATCTTGGTTGGTGCATGCCTGCGGACGTAGAGTTTGGCGCCAGATATCTTGGTTGGTGCATGCCTGCGGACGTAGAGTTTGGCGCCAGATATCTTGGTTGGTGCATGCCTGCGGACGTAGAGTTTGGCGCCAGATATCTTGGTTGGTGCATGCCTGCGGACGTAGAGTTTGGCGCCAGATATCTTGGTTGGTGCATGCCTGCGGACGTAGAGTTTGGCGCCAGATATCTTGGTTGGTGCCTGCCTGCGGACGTAGAGTTTGGCGCCAGATATCTTGGTTGGTGCATGCCTGCGGACGTAGAGTTTGGCGCCAGCAGTAGTTATTTGCCTTAGATTTCAAGAGAACAGAACTTTGTCACCTGGAGCAAAGCGCTGACAGTAACAGAGACCTCATTCACTTCTTTTCTTGATCCTTTTGAAGTGGCTTCTTGGCAGGAGTTTAAGGGCGGCTTGGTGTAGGATAAGATTGTGAACAGTTGTGCGGCACCACTCTTCGTACACTAACACTTGGCTGTTATAGGCAGAAGCCACAGTAGATACATTGCTGAGTTATTCCCTGAAACATTCCGAGTCCATATTGTTTGTACGGACCAGGTGTGCTGGATAATACGGACCAGGAGTGTGTATACCTTAACTTTGAGTTCTTTTGTGTGACTTAGAGAACTTCTCACTGTCTCCTTAGTAAAATAAAAGTTCTCCAGCACCGCCTGGTCTTGTTCTTTGTCCTTGGTCCACCATATCCCGGGGGGACGACCTCGGCACACGGTCTACAAGGCCATTCATGCTTTCCTTTTGATGACAACTTTAGAATTCAGGTCTGGTTCACTTTTTGCTAACTCACAATTGTTTCGCCTTTACTTACACCCTCAGGGGACAACTATGGGGGTGACCTTGTGGTCCTGTTGTGGTGGCGTTATATAGACGACTTAATGAGGAAATGTCACAAAAAAGATTGAGTGGTTTGATCAGACCTTCAATGACAAGAAGAATATCGTGTTGACCTGCAAATATTACTAAACACCGGTTAATTTTCAGGACATGTTCATTTCTAGACGGGAAGATGATCACAACCCTGTGAGACAATGTCTGAGATCAGAGCAGGTTCTTATGACCAGAGATAAGCAGATCAATTTGTAGAAGATCGATATTGAGTTTAATTTCCAGAAATTCTCAGGTCCCCGAGAATTTAACCCTCTGATTCAATTCACACAGATTAGACTAAAAAGTTAATGGCGCCATTTAACACACTGCTGTAGTCACACAGCGGGCTACTGTCGTCAGGTGTGGCACCCCAAGGGTTAACGTGCCACAGTAACATCACACGGGTTCCCCCCCCACAACACACTGACAATACACTAGCACCTCTAGGCCAGGAGGGGAGCTAAACCAGCTCCCTTATACACTCCGGGTCAAGAGGAAGTAGTTAAGTCTTTAGTTGAGTTCAGTACGTGGCAGTACTGTGAAGAGTCCAGTTCCTGGGAGAACTGAGAGAGGCTGTAGTGTAAAGGAGCTGCGTCAGGCTTCTCTACACTCCGCTCACTGATTCCAGGCCTAGCCAGGGTCTGAGGGAAGGAGAACTGAAGACAGAGAAACACATCTGGGAGACTGAGTGCCATCACCAATCGCCCCGGAGGAGCGCACAGAACGGATACCGGATCCGAAACGGTGACTGGCACACGCAGCACAGTAAATACAGGGATAGTGGAGGTTGTAGATCAACACTGTACCAGAGCAAAGCGACACGGTGGGGTCAGAAGCACACAGAAAGACTCAAGTTGCCTAGCCAAGGGGTACCTGTGAGGAGAGAGACAGTGCCAGCAGCTCAGCTAGAACAGCAGCAGGGCCACACACACAGCGCAGCAGGAGGAAGCTGAGGACCCGGACAGGGTGGGAGCAACCCGGCCCCAGTACAGACTCCGTGGACAATAATCTGCTACAACATCTGCAGTAAAGCTTTGGAAAACTTCAGAAACGTGAGTGTGTGATCCTTCAACCCATCTCCACTATCAATCCCTTTATTACCACATCTATCATATCCATCATAGACTCTAATTACTACTGCCCCGGGGAACCAGCCTCTACCTACGGAGAGTCGTTCTATCTAAGCTGCCCAGCATCATCCCCGGAGGTTCTGCAGCAGCGGTGGTCCCATCATTGACCACACACCGTGGGTGACGTCACGACAAACATTCATCCCTTGTAAAGATCCCTTTTACTTGCGGAACCCGGGACACGGTCCGGACCAGGCCCTCCGTGACATCCCCAGCAGCAACCCGGTCCGGTACCGAGTACCCCGTCCCAGTGGGCTCCACACAGGCAAAGGTGGGCTTACCCATAATGCCCTGCAGCAAGCACATATCATGATCTAGCACAGTAAATCTGGGGGAATATCACAGCCAGTATAACAGATGGCAGGTTGCTATGCTTTTACAGTGTAGGGATAGGGAAGCAGAACACAATGCTCATTTCACTCAGGGACTGAGAAAAGACAAAATTGGATTGTGTTGACCTGCACGAGTGAAGCATATAGAAAATGGCAAAGGTGGTCTTAGTTGGTGAAAAATAATCTAAAATGTTGAGTGATATAGAGAGTTACTGGAGCTGCAGAGTCAGTGTGATACATAGGGAATTACTGGAGCTGCATAGTCAGTGTGATATACAGAGAGTTACTGGAGCTGCATAGTCAGTGTGATATACAGAGAGTTACTGGACCTGCATAGTCAGTGTGATATACAGAGAGTTACTGGAGCTGCAGAGTCAGTGTGATATACAGAGAGTTACTGGACCTGCATAGTCAGTGTGATATACAGAGAGTTACTGGAGCTGCAGAGTCAGTGTGATATACAGAGAGTTACTGGACCTGCATAGTCAGTGTGATATATAGGGAGTTACTGGACCTGCATAGTCAGTGTGATATATAGGGAGTTACTGAAGCTGCAGAGTTAGTGTGATATATAGGGAGTTACTGAAGCTGCAGAGTCAGTGTGATATATATATAGGGAATTCCTGGACCTGCATATGTGGCGCCCCACTATGTAGGTGCCAGAGAGGGGTACTGCACCCGTAAAAGAGTTGTAGTCACCCCAGCTGCAAGTGGATTTCAGGATGATATCCTTGTGGTCCCACCTTAGACCAGCCCACAGAGCTTTCCATTGCAGGAACTGCTCATCATACCTTAACCAGCCCAAGCCTCCATAAACTCTGTACGCCTCCCCTATCGAGTCCATATAACCTCTATATACCCTCTAATTAGCCCAGCCCCCCCAATCCTCCCCCCCAATCACCACGGCCCCCCCTTTCAACCAATCCATTAACCTCAAAAATGTTCTCCTCTAATTTAAACTTTTAACCCCTTCAGACCCCCAGTCCCCTCCAGATCGTCATGGGCTTATTCACCCTTATAGGGCTCTTTGGCCTTTCTCCACCTATGGGAAGTAGCAATCCTGAAAGTCAATATCGACCCTTTACTGTAAGATGCTTCAAAGGGTTGAGCCCTTGTTCACACCGGGTGATTTTGGGCTCAGGTCTTACCTTGGTTTTATGCTGATTTTTTCCTGCGTTTTTGTTTCCCAGCAAAACCTGTGATTCAGGGAAAAGCTCCACAGACATCTACTTATATAATCCGCAGTTGGGATTTCGGGCGTTGTAGCCGAATCCCAACATGCTCTGCGCGGGACTGCGAGTGATGACGCGCAGCGTCATCACGAGCCGCAGACCCGCACTACTCTAAAAAAAAAAAAAATCCTCACCTCTACCCGAGCCCGCGCTGTCTCCCGCCGTCTCCCGCCGTCTTCTGCCGTGTTCCGCTAGGCTCCCGGTGGCTGTGCAGGCTCCCGGTGCCTGCAGTGATCTTCTATCTACTGAGAGTGAAGGACCTGTGGTGATGTCAGAGTCACGTGACACCAGCTTACTCCAGGCAAATCGCGGGTCACGTGACTCTGACATCACCACAGGTCCTTCACTCTCAGTAGATAGAAGATCACTGCAGGCACCGGGAGCCTGCACAGCCACCGGGAGCCTAGCGGAACACGGCAGAAGACGGCGGAACACGGCAGAAGACGGCGGGGGCTCGGGTGAGGTGAGCATAATCTTTTTTTATTTTTTTTAACCTCTGCCTTGCACGAGCGCACCACAGACACCTGTATACTCCACCACCACACACGCCTGTACACTCTGCCACCACCACAGACGCCTGTATACTCCACCACCACACACGCCTGTACACTCTGCCACCACCACAGACGCCTGTATACTCCACCACCACACACGCCTGTATACTCTGCCACCACACACGCCTGTACACTCTGCCACCACCACAGACGCCTGTATACTCCACCACCACACACGCCTGTATACTCTGCCACCACACACGCCTGTACACTCTGCCACCACACACGCCTGTACACTCTGCCGCCACCACCACACACACCTGTACACTCTGCCGCCACCACCACACACGCCTGTACACTCTGCCGCCACCACCACACACGCCTGTACACTCTGCCGCCACCACCACACACGCCTGTACACTCTGCCGCCACCACCACACACGCCTGTACACTCTGCCGCCACACCACCACACCGACACACCTGTACACTCTGCCGCCACCACCACACACGCCTGTACACTCTGCCGCCACCACCACACACGCCTGTACACTCTGCCGCCACACCACCACACACGCCTGTACACTCTGCCACCACCACAACGCCTGTACACTCTGCCACCACCACACCTGCCTGTATACTCTGCCGCCACCAGCACAGACGCCTGTATACTCTGCCGCCACCAGCACAGATGCCTGTATACTCTGCCGCCACCAGCACAGACCTGTATACTCTGCCGCCACCAGCACAGACGCCTGTATACTCTGCCACCACCACACACTGCCTGTATACTCTCGCACGCACCAGCACAGACGCCTGTACACTCTGCCGCCACCACCACACACCCGTATACTCTCCCACCACCACACACAGCCTGTACACTCTGCCACCACCACACACACCTGTAACTCTGCCACCACCACACACGCCTGTACACTCTGCCACCACCACACACGCCTGTATACTCTGCCGCCACCACACAGACGCCTGTATACTCTGCCGCCACCAGCACAGACGCCTGTATACTCTGCCACCACCACACATGCCTGTATACTCTGCCGCCACCAGCACAGACGCCTGTATACTCTGCCACCACCACACATGCCTGTATACTCTGCCGCCACCAGCACAGACGCCTGTACACTCTGCCCACCACCACACACGCCGTATACTCTCCCACCACCACACAACGCCTGTACACTCTGCCACCACCACACACACCTGTACACTCTGCCACCACCACCACACACCTGTACACTCTGCCACCACCACACACGCCTGTATACTCTGCCGCCACCAGCACAGACGCCTGTATACTCTGCCACCACCACACACGCCTGTATACTCTGCCACCACCACCACAAACACCTGTATACTCTGCCACCACCACCACACACGCCTGTATACTCCACTACCCACAGACCCACCTGTATACTCTTCTACCCACAGAGCCGCCTGTATACTTTACTACCCACAGAGTCACCTGTATAATCTCCTACCCTCAGAGCCGTCTGTATACTCTGCTACCCACAGACCCGCCTGTATACTCTGCTACCCACAGAGCCCCCTGTATACTCTGCTACCCACTGGCCCGCCTGTATACACACAATTCATTTCACCCTGCTCCCGATGCAATTGCATCGGGCCTTTTTACTAGTTTGTTTATATTCATTACAGAAATTGTCAACACTCCGGGTTTTGCTGTCTTTGAAAAAGGAAAAAGGGTCAATTGTTTGCTGCATTTTGCAGTGTTCTCTACAGTAAGTCTGCAGCAAAAACGTGGTAAAAACGCACCAAAACACAGGAACAGTGCAAGAAGCCAAACACAGGAACAGTGCGAGAAACCAAAACACAGGAACAGTGCAAGATACCAAAACACAGGAACAGTGCAAGAAGCCAAAACACAGGAACAGTGCAAGAAACCAAAACACAGGAACAGTGCAAGAAACCAAAACACAGGAACAGTGCAAGACACAACACACAGGAACAGTGCGAGAAACCAAAACACAGGAACAGTGCAAGAAACCAAAACACAGGAACAGTACAAGAAGCCAAAACACAGGAACAGTGCAAGAAGCAAAACACAGGAACAGTGCAAGAAACCAAAACACAGGAACAGTGCAAGAGCAAAACACAGGAACAGTGCGAGAAACAAAAACACAGAAACAGTGCAAGAAGCCAGAAACACAGGAAAGTGCAAGACGCCAAAACACAGGAAACAGTGCGAGAGCAAAAACACAGGAACAGTGCAAGATACCAGAACACAGGAACAGTGCAAGAAGCCAAAACACAGGAACAGTGCAAGAGGCCAAAACACAGGAACAGTGCGAGAAGCAAAAACACAGGAACAGTGCAAGATACCAGAACACAGGAACAGTGCAAGAAGCCAAAAACACAGAAACAGTGCAAGAGACCAAAACACAGGAACAGTGCAAGACACCAAAACACAGGAACAGTGCAAAACCAAAACACAGGAACAGTGCAAGAGGCCAAAACACAGGAACAGTGCAAGAGACCAAAACACAGGAACAGTGCAAGACACCAAAACACAGGAACAGTGCAAGAAGCAAAAACCAGGAACAGTGCAAGATACCAGAACACAGGAACAGTGCAAGAAGCCAAAACACAGGAACAGTGCGAGAAACCAAAACACAGAAACAGTGCAAGAAGCCAACACACAGGAACAGTGCAAGAGGCCAAAACACAGGAACAGTGCAAGAAGCCAAAACACAGGAACAGTGCAAGAAGCCAAAACACAGGAACAGTGCAAGATACCAGAACACAGGAACAGTGCAAGAAGCCAAAACACAGGAACAGTGCGAGAAACCAAAACACAGAAACAGTGCAAGAAGCCAAAACACAGGAACAATGCAAGAAGCCAAAACACACAGGAACAGTGCAAGACACCAAAACACAGGAACAGTGCAAGAAGCCAAAACACAGGAACAGTGCAAGAACCAAAACACAGGAACAGTGCAAGAAATCAAAACACAGGAACAGTGCAAGAAGCCAAAACACAGAACAGTGCAAGACACCAAAACACAGGAACAGTGCAAGAAGCCAAAACACAGGAACAGAGCAAGAAACCAAAACAAAGGAACAGTGCAAGAAGCCAAAACACAGGAACAGTGCAAGAAGCCAAAACACAGGAACACAGTGCAAGAAATCAAAACACAGGAACAGTGCAAGACGCCAAAACACAGGAACAGTGCAAGAGACAGACCAAAACACAGGAACAGTGCAAGAAACCAAAAACACAGGAACAGTGCAAGACGCCAAAACACAGGAACAGTGCAAGAAGCCAAAACACAGGAGCAGTGCAAGAAGCAAAACACAGGAACAGTGCAAGAAATCAAAACACAGGAACAGTGCAAGACGCCAAAACACAGGAACAGTGCAAGAAACCAACACACAGGAACAGTGCAAGAGGCCAAACACAGGAACAGTGCAAGAGGCCAAAACACAGGAACAGTGCAAGAAACCAAAACACAGAAACAGTGCAAGAAGCCAACACACAGGAACAGTGCAAGAGGCCAAAACACAGGAACAGTGCAAGAAGCCAAAACACAGGAACAGTGCAAGAAGCCAAAACACAGGAACAGTGCAAGATACCAGAACACAGGAACAGTGCAAGAAGCCAAAACACAGGAACAGTGCGAGAAACCAAAACACAAGAAACAGTGCAAGAAGCCAAAACACAGGAACAATGCAAGAAGCCAAAACACAGGAACAGTGCAAGACACCAAAACACAGGAACAGTGCAAGAGGCCAAAACACAGGAACAGTGCAAGAAGCCAAAACACAGGAACAGTGCAAGAAATCAAAACACAGGAACAGTGCAAGAGGCCAAAACACAGGAACAGAGCAAGAAACCAAAACAAAGGAACAGTGCAAGAAGCCAAAACACAGGAACAGAGCAAGAAACCAAAACAAAGGAACAGTGCAAGAAGCCAAAACACAGGAACAGTGCAAGAAGCCAAAACACAGGAACAGTGCAAGAAATCAAAACACAGGAACAGTGCAAGACGCCAAAACACAGGAACAGTGCAAGAAGCAAAACACAGGAACAGTGCAAGAAGCCAAAACACAGGAACAGTGCAAGAAGCCAAAACACAGGAACAGTGTAAGAAGCCAAAACACAGGAACAGTGTAAGAAGCCAAAACACAGGAACAGTGTAAGAAGCCAAAACACAGGAACAGTGCAAGAAGCCAAAACACAGGAACAGTGCAAGAAACCAAAACTCAGGAACAGTGCAAGAAGCCAAAACACAGGAACAGTGCAAGAAGCAAAACACAGGAACAGTGCAAGAAGCCAAAACACAGGAACAGTGCAAGAAGCCAAAACACAGGAACAGTGCGAGAAATCAAAACACAGGAACAGTGCGAGAAGCCAAAACACAGGAACAGTGCGAGAAACCAAAACTCAGGAACAGTGCAAGAAGCCAAAACACAGGAACAGTGCAAGAAGCAAAACACAGGAACAGTGCAAGAAGCCAAAACACAGGAACAGTGCAAGAAATCAAAACACAGGAACAGTGCAAGAAACCAACACACAGGAACAGTGCAAGAAGCCAAAACACAGGAACAGTGCAAGAAACCAAAACACAGGAACAGTGCAAGAAACCAAAACACAGGAACAGTGCAAGAGACCAAAACACAGGAACAGTGCAAGAAGCCAAAACACAGGAACAGTGCAAGAGACCAAAACACAGGAACAGTGCAAGAAGCCAAAACACAGGAACAGTGCAAGAGGCCAAAACACAGGAACAGTGCGAGAAGCCAAAACACAGGAACAGTGCGAGAAACCAAAACACAGGAACAGTGCAAGAGGCCAAAACACAGGAACAGTGCAAGAGGCCAAAACACAGGAACAGTGCGAGAAGCCAAAACACAGGAACAGTGCGAGAAACCAAAACACAGGAACAGTGCAAGAAGCCAAAACACAGGAACAGTGCAAGAAGCCAAAACACAGGAACAGTGCAAGAAACCAAAACACAGGAACAGTGCAAGACACCAAAACACAGGAACAGTGCAAGACGCCAAAAACACAGGAACAGTGCAAGAAACCAAAACACAGGAACAGTGCAAGAAACCAAAACACAGGAACAGTGCAAGAAGCCAAAACACAGGAACAGTGCAAGAGGCCAAAACACAGGAACAGTGTGTCACGCTTCCGGGGGAAAGCGCCCTAGAGTGGACCCACTGGGCCGTGGTACTGACTTCCCCTGGGTGAACTGATCCTAGTTTACCCAACCCCTATACAGGGATTGTCAGGAGCAAGCCCAGGGGTCTAAATACCACAGCAGCTAGGACCAGGGGGGAGGCTTGTAAGGTTAGCCTATACTAAGGAACAGAGAAGTATTCCAGGTAACAGGGCACAAGGCTGGAGGACAGTAATGGTGCTACCGGGGAAGAGCACAGCAAGGGTTTCAGGAAACAGAGTACAAGGAAGACCTGACTTAATAATCAGGCACCTCCCATCAGAGGAGGTGGCCTGATATACCATAGGAAGAGCAGCTATTGGTCAAGGGGAGTGTCAGGTTGGACCTTACCGGCCCCTAGAGTCACATGGGAGGAGTGCACCTAACGAGCCGCTGATTGGTCACATGAATAGTCATGTGCTCATGTGCGAACCCGGCGGTCAGCTGACAGGAAGGGAACATGGTGACGGCTCCGAGCCACAGCACGCCTGGATGCCAGATGCCCGGTCGGCAGAGGGGCAGAGGATACCGACCCGGGAGAGGTGAGCTGGGAAGCGGTGCCAGGGGGCCTAACACAGTGCAAGAAACCAAAACACAGGAAAAATGGGGTAAAAAAGCAAGAAAACGATGCAAATCAGCAACAAAAACGTGGTAAAATCCCACCCAAAACACAGGGAAAATGCAGCAAATCAGCAGCAAAGATCCCAGCAGAAGGAGTGATGAGATTGTAGGAAGCTGTGAGGTTTTGGTGCCCTGGTGTCCGGCCTGATCCTCTGCAGTCGCAGTGAGTGATCTCCGCTCTGCACATACAATCATGGTGGACTCCGGACGCGCCGTCCTTCTTTTGGGCTTTCCCTGGCTGATCCTCTTTGGTGAACGGAGTTTAAAAAACTACCGGAAAATGTCAGTGAAAGAAGACACAAAACCAAACCCCAGAATGTAAGAAGGTGATAAAGATGCTGAACACTCGCACTGCCACAACATGGGGACAGTTCCAGAAGACCGAGGGTTTAGGAGATTTTGGGGCAGGAAAATGAGAACAAATTCACAAATAACAAGAATATGACTGAAGAAAGCAATCAGTGAAGGAGCCTCCGGGCGAGTCCGGGGGGACGGTTTATGGAGGGTTGTTGCTGTTTCTCACACAGGGTCCGGCTCCAGCTGTCAGCACTGAGGGGCGGTGAATTGGGAGGAATTTATGGCTCCGTCACATCCAGATCTACAAATCGGGGAGGAGAGTTAGTGCAGAAGACAGGTGAGATCGCCCCGATGAATCGTCCCCAGGAGTCACCATGATCACAGGAGCCTCCGGGGAGGGCGGCGGGGGCACTATAGCAAACTGAGGCAACATGGCCATTTTCAACCTTTCTTGATGCTTTTTGCATATTTTTGCAGTAGCCCCCTCCTCCTCCTCCTCCTCCCCCCTCTCCTAGCACCCCCTCCCCCCCTTCCCGCTGACTGCTTCCCCTAAAAAGCACCAAAATCCACAGTACAAAAACCCGATCTCAGGAAGTCTTTCTGTCTGGGGCCACAAGGGTCGGGGTACTCAGGTCTCGGGGGGTCGGGTGCAGAAATGTCACGGGTGGCAATGAAAAGGGGAGCATTTACAGGGATTAAAGTTATTGTCAGCCGTGACGCCACCTGTAGGTCCGGTGATGGCACCGGCACTGCTGGGACCTCCGGGGTGATGGGCGGCAGCAAGGTGTTGTAGCCCTCTACAGGTTGGGCTGAGTCCCCGGGTGTTGGAATTAGCAATAGTGGAATAGGGCAGCACAGTAGGAAAGGGGCAGCATAGTCGTTGTGGTGTGGAAGAGGTTGAAGAAGAGACACGCACACAATAAAGTCTTTTCTGTACCTTTTTACTGGTGTTTTGCAGGTACACTCTCCCGGTTGAAGGCTACACCTCAGGATTTCCACACCGAGCGGGGTATAGGCCTCCTTGTTCTGTTCCTTGTCCCGAAGCCTGGCCTGACCTCCCGTGTCTCCACACCCGTGCTGCTGCACTGAGGGCTCTCTCTGGGTCACCACTACCTCTTGGTGGCTCTTGGCTCTCTGATGTGGGTGCTGCGGGTGTCCGGGAAGCTAAACCTCTGTGGTGTACTGGGATAGCCTCTCCCTTGCAGACTCGGACTCCAGTGACCGGTGTTCTCCTGGGGTGAGCCGGTATGGCTCCTCTGCCCCCGCTGTGCTGTTCCTCGCCTCTGCCCTCGGTCCTCACTCTCTGGACCTCACACTGGCTCTGGCGGTGCACTAGTTTTGGGCTCCGGTAACCAGTTTTGCTCACTAGGTTCTGAGCTGATCTTCACAGTTCTCCTAGTGACGGCACACTCTGGATAACTCCGCCCCCAGCACCTGTATTTATAGGGGATCTGCCCTAACAGCAGCCAGTGGAGCTCCCCCTACAGGCCTGGAGTAGAAGGTGTTGGGTGTATGTGAGTACCAGACGTGGATATCCCTTAGTGAACCAGTTGGTTCTGTGGCTTTATCGCCACATTTCTTCTTGTGTTCACACAGAGTCATTATTGTGAGGATCCCGGTGTTTGTGGAGGATGAGATCCTCGGAGGAGGGGCTGTGAGATCGGACACAATCTTCACCTGTGATTTGTTCTCAGTTTTTGTTTTTTTCGCTTCCATTAACTCTCCGGAATCTTCCGCTCATTTCTATGGGATCCACTTGTTTCTTCACCTAATTTTCTTAGAAAAACTTTTGGAGGAATAAAGAAAATGCAGGAAGCTCCAGGGAGGGACAAGGCACCGAGCAATCAGAAGGCTGCAAAGAAGGAAGAAGCTCCTCCCACAGCTCCATAAGCCATGTTCACACACTGAGGATCTGGAGTAAGAAGAGGCCGCTAACACTAAAGAGGCCGATATCACTAAAGAGGCCGATAACACAGAAGAGGCCGATAACACAAGAGAGGCCGATAACACAAGAGAGGCCGATAACACAGGAGAGGCCGATAACACAGGAGAGGCCGATAACACAAGAGAGGCCGATAACACAAGAGAGGCCGATAACACAAGAGAGGCCGATAACACAGGAGAGGCCGATGACACAGGAGAGGCCGATAACACAGGAGAGGCCGATAACACAGGAGAGGCCGATAACACAGGAGAGGCCGATAACACAAGAGAGGCCGATAACACAGGAGAGGCCGATAACACAGGAGAGGCCGATATCACAGAAGAGGCCGATATCACAGGAGAGGCCGATAACACAGGAGAGGCCGATAACACAGGAGAGGCCGATAACACAGGAGAGGCCGATAACACAGGAGAGGCCGATAACACAAGAGAGGCCGATAACACAGGAGAGGCCGATAACACAGGAGAGGCCGATAACACAAGAGAGGCCGATAACACAGGAGAGGCCGATAACACAGGAGAGGCCGATAACACAAGAGAGGCCGATAACACAGGAGAGGCCGATACCACAGAGAGGCCGATAACACAAGAGAGGCCGATACACAGGAGAGGCCGATAACACAGGAGAGGCCGATAACACAGGAGAGGCCGATAACACAGAGGAACACAGAGGCCGATAACACAGAGAGAGGCCGATAACACAGAGGAGGCCGATAACACAGAGAAGGCCGATAACACAGGAGAGGCCGATAACACAGGAAGGATCCAGGAGGCCGATAACACAGGAGAGGCGACCGAGAGCGATAACACAGGAGAGGCCGATAACACAAGAGAGGCCGATAACACAGGAGAGGCCGATAACACAGGAGAGGCCGATAACACAGGAGAGGCCGATAACACAGGAGAGGCCGATAACACAGGAGAGGCCGATAACACAGGAGAGGCCGATAACACAGGAGAGGCCGATAACACAGAGAGGCCGATAACACAGAGAGAGGCCGATAACACAGAGAGAGGCCGATAACACAGAGAGGCCGATAACACAGGAGAGGCCGATAACACAGGAGAGGCCGATAACACAGGAGCAGAGGCCGATAACACAGAGAGGATGGAAGGCCGATAACACAAAGCCGATCACAGGAAGGCCGATAACACAGGAGAGGCCGATAACACAGGAGAGGCCGATAACACAGAGAGGCCGATAACAGAGAGGCCGATAACACAGGAGCCGATAACACAGAGGGCCGATAACACAGGAGAGGCCGATAACACAAGAGAGGCCGATAACACAGGAGAGGCCGATAACACAGGAGATAGGCCGATAACACAGGAGAGGCCGATAACACAGGCGAAAGGAGGCCGATAACACAGGAGAGGCCGATAACACAGGAGAGGCCGATATAACAAAGCCGATACACAGAGAGGCCGATAACACAGGAGCGATAAACAGAGAGGCCGATAACACAAGGAGAGGCCGATAACACAGGAGAGGCCGATAACACAGAGAGCGATAACACAGAAGGCCGATACACAAGAGAGGCCGATAACACAAGAGAGGCCGATAACACAGGAGAGGCCGATAACACAGGAGAGGCCGATAACACAGGAGAGGCCGATAACACAGGAGAGGCCGATAACACAGGAGAGGCCGATAACACAGGAGAGGCCGATAACACAAGAGAGGCCGATAACACAGGAGAGGCCGATAACAACACAGAGAGGCCGATAACACAGGAGAGGCCGATAACACAGAAGAGAGGCCGATAACACAGGAGAGGCCGATAACACAGAGAGGGCCGATAACACAGGAGAGGCCGATACACAGAAGAGGCCGATAACACAGAGAGGCCGATAACACAGGAGCGAGGGCCGATAACACAGGAGAGGCCGATAACACAGGAGAGGCCGATAACACAAGAGAGGCCGATAACACAGGAGGCCGATAACACAGGAGAGGCCGATAACACAGAGAGGCGATATACACAGAGAGGCCGATAACACAGAGAGGCGATAACACAGGAGAGGCCGATAACACAGGAGAGGCCGATATCACAGAGAGGCCGATAACACAGAAGAGGCCGATAACACAGGAAGGAGGCCGATAACACAGAAGAGGCCGATAACACAGAAGAGGCCGATAACACAGAAGAGGCCGATAACACAGAGAGGCGATACACAGGAGAGGCGAACCGATAACACAGGAGAGGCCGATAACACAAGAGAGGCCGATAACACAAGGAGAGGCCGATAACACAGGAGAGGCCGATAACACAGGAGAGGCCGATAACACAGGAGAGGCCGATAACACACGGAGAGGCCGATAACACAGGAGAGGCCGATAACACAGAGAGGCCGATAACACAGGACAGGAGGCCGATAACACAAGAGGAGGGCCGATAACACAGGAGAGGCCGATATCACAGAAGAGGCCGATAACACAGAAGAGGCCGATAACACAGGAGAGGCCGATAACACAGGAGAGGCCGATATCACAGAAGAGGCCGATAACACAGAAGAGGCCGATAACACAGGAGAGGCCGATAACACAGGAGAGGCCGATAACACAGGAGAGGCCGATAACACAGGAGAGGCCGATAACACAAGAGAGGCCGATAACACAGGAGAGGCCGATAACACAGGAGAGGCCGATAACACAGGAGAGGCCGATATCACAGAGGAGGAGACCAGTTTATATCAGACTTTTCCCCTCCTGATTGTGGTTATAAATTCTGGTGTAAAATCTCTCCAGACCCCGATCATGTGACCGCGGAGCTGTGGAGGAGGAGTTCATGTCTCTCTGCAGATTGAGTTTCTTGTGCAGTTTTGAGGTAGGAACTGATGGAGGAGCTACAGCCAGGAGGAGGATCACTGGGAGGAGCTACAGCCAGGAGGAGGAGCTACAGCTAGGAGGAGGATCACCGGGAGGAGCTACAGCCAGGAGGAGGAGCTACAGTCAGGAGGAGGAGCTACAGCTAGGAGGAGGATCACCGGGAGGAGCTACAGCCAGGAGGAGGAGCTACAGTCAGGAGGAGGAGCTACAGCTAGGAGGAGGATCACCGGGAGGAGCTACAGCCAGGAGGAGGAGCTACAGTCAGGAGGAGGAGCTACAGCTAGGAGGAGGATCACCGGGAGGAGCTACAGCCAGGAGGAGGAGCTACAGCCAGGAGGAGGAGCTAGTCAAGAGGAGGAGCTACAGCTAGGAGGAGGATCACTGGGAGGAGCTACAGCCAGGAGGAGGAGCTACAGCCAGGAGGAGGAGCTACAGCTAGGAGGAGGATCACCGGGAGGAGCTACAGCCAGGAGGAGGAGTTACAGCCAGGAAGTGGAGCACAGGGGGAGCTACAGACAGGAGAAAGATCACAGGGAGGAGCTACAGCCATGAGGAGGAGCTACAGCCAGGAGGAGGAGCTAAAGCTAGGAGGAGGATCACTGGTAGGAGCTACAGCCAGGAGGAGGAGTTACAGCCAGGAAGTGGAGCACAGGGGGGAGCTACAGACAGGAGAAGGATCACAGGGAGGAGCTACAGCCAGGAAGTGGAGCACAGGGGGGAGCTACAGCCATGAGGAGCAGCGCAGGGAGGAGTTACAGCGAGGAGAAGTTAGAGCCAGGAGGAGGAGCACCAGGAGGAGCTACAGCCAGGAGGATTAGCTACAGCTGGGAGGAGGAGCTACAGCTAGGAGGAGGATCACCGGGAGGAGCTACAGCCAGGAGGAGGAGTTACAGCCAGGAAGTGGAGCACAGGGGGAGCTACAGACAGGAGAAGGAGCACAGGGAGGAGCTACAGCCATGAGGAGGAGCACAGGGAGGAGCTACAGCCATGAGGAGGAGTTACAGCCAGGAAGTGGAGCACAGGGGGAGCTACAGACAGGAGAAGGAGCACAGGGAGGAGATACAGCCATGAGGAGGAGCACAGGGAGGAGTTACAGCGAGGAGAAGTTAGAGCCAGGAGGAGGAGCACCAGGAGGAGCTACAGCCAGGAGGATTAGCTACAGCTGGGAGGAGGAGCTACAGCTAGGAGGAGGATCACCAGGAGGAGCTACAGCCAGGAGGATTAGCTACAGCTGGGAGGAGGAGCTACAGCTAGGAGGAGGAGTTACAGCCAGGAGGAGGAGCTACAGCTAGGAGGAGGATCACCAGGAGGAGCTACAGCCAGGAGGAGGAGTTACAGCCAGGAGGAGGAGCTACAGCTAGGAGGAGGATCACCAGGAGGAGCTACAGCCAGGAGGATTAGCTACAGCTGGGAGGAGGAGCTACAGCTAGGAGGAGGAGCTACAGCTAGGAGGAGGAGCTACAGCTAGGAGGATTAGCTACAGCTGGGAGGAGGAGCTACAGCTAGGAGGAGGAGCTACAGCTAGGAGGAGGAGCTACAGCTAGGAGGATTAGCTACAGCTGGGAGGAGGAGCTACAGCTAGGAAGAGGATCACCAGGAGGAGCTACATCCAGGAGGAGAAGTTACAGCCAGGAAGTGGAGCATAGGGGGGAGCTACAGACAGGAGAAGGAGCACAGGGAGGAGCTACAGCCAGGAGGAGGAGCTACAGCCAGGAGGGTGAAGCTCTGGACAGGAGGGTGGAGCTACAGACAGATAGAGGTCAGTACTGGACAACAATGGTTGTGCTTAGGAGGAGGAGCACAGGGAAAAGCTACAGCCATGAGGGTGTGGATATTATCAGGTGGGAGGAGCTATGAGCAGGATGGGCGGAGCTCTAGGCAGGAAGAGGTGGAGTTCAGGACTGGGCGTGGCTATAGAGTGATCAGGTATAAATTCCCGACACTGAGGCTCCTCTGCAGAATCTACAGGAAAATCAGCAGAGACCATACAAGAGCCATAATCCAAAGGTAAGAGCAGCTATTACTCCCTGTTATCAGCCATTACTGGAGGAGGAGGAGACTGTAGGACAGGTGACTACAATCTATTACTCCCTGTTATCAGCCATTACTGGAGGAGGAGGAGACTGTAGGACAGGTGACTACAATCTATTACTCCCTGTTATCAGCCATTACTGGAGGAGGAGGAGACTGTAGGACAGGTGACTACAATCTATTACTCCCTGTTATCAGCCATTACTGGAGGAGGAGGAGACTGTAGGACAGGTGACTACAATCTATTACTCCCTGTTATCAGCTATTACTGGAGGAGGAGACTGTTGGACAGGTGACTACAATCTATTACTCCCTGTTATCAGCCATTACTGGAGGAGGAGACTGTAGGACAGGAGACTACAATCTATTAATCCCTGTTATCAGCCATTACTGGGGGAGGAGACTGTAGGACAGGTGACTACAATCTATTACTCCCTGTTATCAGCCATTACTGGAGGAGGAGGAGACTGTAGGACAGGTGACTACAATCTATTACTCCCTGTTATCAGCCATTACTGGGGAGGAGGAGACTACAATCTATTACTCCCTGTTATCAGCCATTACTGGGGGAGGAGGAGACTACAATCTATTACTCCCTGTTATCAGCCATTACTGGGGGAGGAGGAGACTGTAGGACAGGAGACTACAATCTTACTCCCTGTTATCAGCCATTACTGGGGGAGGAGGAGACTGTAGGACAGGTGACTACAATCTATTACTCCCTGTTATCAGCCATTACTGGGGGAGGAGGAGACTGTAGGACAGGTGACTACAATCTATTACTCCCTGTTATCAGCCATTACTGGGGGAGGAGGAGACTGTAGGACAGGTGACTACAATCTATTACTCCCTGTTATCAGCCATTACTGGGGGAGGAGGAGACTGTAGGACAGGAGACTACAATCTATTACTCCCTGTTATCAGCCATTACTGGGGGAGGAGACTGTAGGATGGAGCACAGTTGATCACGGTCTTCCCTGCAGTCACCTGTTCCATGAATCAGTAATTGGTGACTGGAAAGATGTTGGGATCATTCACCCCTTCCTGATGTTTTGTTTCCAGAGCCATAGTGTACCCGTCACATTGTATGAGGTCTTGTTCTCTGGGGTGGGGGTTACTTTTGAGTGGCCCCTTCTGTTTTACCATGATGTTCTGTAAATGGGGACGGGGGTAATTCAGAGCGATTCTGTTTCTTGGGTTTATCTATAATCTTCGCTCTACAGAAAAACTAAAGTGTCAATGTGATTTTCCAGGTTGGCAAAATGATGTAGATGCCAAATGGGCGGGGCTTAATTTCAATGACGTGGTGAGAACAGAAGCCTCATATGTGGTTTGTCATTCCCCTTAGGGGACTGGAACCTGCAGTCATCTGATCACTGGTCCTGGATACAGCACTGCTGTGACATCGGCCTCCTATGATTGCCAGCACAGGAGACCTACAACTGTCATAACAGTGTGGCGCCCCACCGGTCAGACTGCCACCTGGGGTACTGCCCTCCTCCCTTAGCAGGAGTGTCGTGCTCCTGTTCTCTGGTTACCTGGATGGTGAAGTCAAGACCCGCACCACACACACTTGGGACCCTGGAACAGGATGGTGGGTAGATCCCTGGGGGAGGTCCCAGTTTCAACTAAGGGGAACAGGAAGTGTAGAGTTGGGAGTGTGGCGCCCCTGCGACCAGGGTGGCCACAGGTAGGAACTGCAGCTAGGAAGGTGGAGACAGGTTGTTATACAAACACCTTCACACACACCCACTGATAAGACCCAACCCGTAGCTCGGGACTCTATGCGGGCAAGGGGCGGTGGGCACGTAGGTCAGATGACTGGCGGAAACTAGGAGGAGTTGGTTAGTAGGCCAGTGGGTGCTGAACTGAAAAGACCAAGTAGAGAACAGCAGAGTAAAGAGACACTTTCCTGAGGGTTCGGGCTCCCAGGAGGCACAGAATCCTGAGACAACCGTTCCCTGGAGAGTATGCCCGCTCCAAAGCCTGAAGCCCACGGGAAAGACCGGACCAGTGCAGCTGGGTCCGAGGGAGACTGCAGCACTGACAAACCATTGGCAGGACAAACTCCCCTGACGTACCCAGGTAGTTGCACGGGTAGGAGAGCTCGGTGATCCCTTGCAAGATGGGGACATCCAAGGCTAGGCTGGGAACCGAGTCGGGTCTGGGTGACCGTAGCTACACGCCGGTACACGGACACACCGACTGGGAGGCACAGATTCCAGGTCTGGTCACCCAACACATGGGATGGAGAAACAGCAGCATATAGGACCCAGGCTTGCTACCCATACACCGGGAGAAGCTAAACAAGGGACAGAGCTGCCCTCATACAGGAAGAACAGAGGAGAGTAAAGCCTGAAAGGCTTCAGAGGGTGAAGGGTCTCAGGAAGGAAACCTGGCTGCAGAGGGTTCAGAGTGTACGGAGTTAACTGTGTGGACTGTACTGTGAACTGTACTAAGAACTTGTGAAGTAAAACCCGGTAAACCCTGCTCCAGTCTCCCGTGTGTGATTCCCTGCACAGTGAACTGTAATTCATATTCCACCCTGTCAGGAGCAGCCCTGACCCACGGTGGGCTCATCCATCCAGCTGCAG